>BLAL01000246.1:0-1200000 GCA_015698045.1 Rhizophagus clarus | reverse complement strand
GAGTTGGAGGCTTTAATTAATACTAGCTAATCTATTAATCCATATTAATCATATTAATCCATAGATCCCTAGGTCTACGATATGAACATATTAGTTCTATTTTAACTCAAGTTCTATTTTGATATTTCTTACAGTGTTACTCTTCTCTTCCACGGAAAGGGCCGACCGCTTCTGAAAGGATTCTGATCAATAGACTTCGTAGACGTAATTTGCTCTCCCATATACTTTACTTTGTCTTATAGGTGCCATTTGAAGAGATAAAAAATGAGTTTAAACCAAATTTCAGTCTTTTTTGTTCAATGTGAATATGGTTCAAATCCAATTGGTGACTCAGGAAGTTGCTTTACTACAATAGCGTATCCTCTTAGCATCACGATATCGTTACACAACATAAAATATTTAGATTACTTAGATCAAAATCTTAGATTCTTTTATTTCCGTTATAAATAACCAAAATGTTAAAAAATAGTCTTTTATATAGAAGTAAATTATTATTTTTTTTAGTTGAATTTGGGTGTATTTTAATTCAGCAATAGTGTTATGAAACGTGTATTAAAACATAACCTTTTCTTGTACTCCAAACAGCTTGCCTTCGACCTATCTTCGTTCGAAGTGCAAATTTTAAGGGTATTTCGAAATTTGCCACAGTTCAAAGTACACCCGCGGGTCGTACTTACGGAGGTCTAAAAGATCAAGATCGTATTTTCACAAATTTATATTCACGTCATGATTTTAAATTAGAAGGTGCAAAAAAACGCGGCGATTGGTATAAAACTAAAGAGATACTTGAAAAAGGTCATGAATGGATTATACAGGAAATTAAAACTTCAGGCTTAAGAGGTCGCGGCGGTGCTGGTTTTCCATCTGGTTTAAAATGGAGTTTTATGAATAAACCTTCGGGTGATAGGTAAGTTGAAGGTTTTTACGATTAAAAAAAAGTTTTATTAATAATTTGATAATTATTATCTATAGACCAAGATATTTGGTTGTTAATGCTGATGAAGGTGAACCAGGTACATGCAAGGATCGTGAGATTATGCGAGGTGATCCTCATAAATTGGTTGAAGGTTGTTTGGTTGCTGGAAGAGCAATGAATGCTACAGCAGGTATGAATATTTAGTTAACGATTTTTTTAAACAATTTCAAGAATTTAAATTTATCTTCCGTTTTTTTTTAATAGCATACATATATATTAGAGGTGAATTCTATAATGAAGCTACTAATTTACAAATTGCAATAAATGAGGCATACAAAGGTTAGTCCTAATTATCATATATCCCACAGTGAGCTATTGTTCACCTTTTAAATAAACACCATCTATTGGAATATCAACCATGAGATAAAAGCAATATTTATACTTAATCAACTGAGTACTGTAACTTCGTCAAAAATTATACATTTATTTTTAATTTATTATATTTATTGTACTTATGATATAGCTGGACTCATTGGCAAGAACGCTTGTAATTCCGGATATGATTTTGATGTATTTATTCACCGCGGCGCTGGTGCTTACATTTGTGGGGAAGAAACTGCTTTGATTGAATCCCTTGAAGGAAAACAAGGGAAACCCAGATTAAAGCCACCATTTCCGGCCGATGTAGGTTTATTTGGTTGTCCAACTACAGTGGCTAATGTGGAAACTGTAGCCGTAGCACCTACCATCTGTAGACGGTAATATTAAGTAATAATAGTGTGTAAAATGAGGTATTTGAAAGTTATTGATAAAACATTCGTTTAATTAGAAAAGGTGAGTGGTTCGCTAGCTTTGGTCGTGAAAAAAATAGCGGTACAAAGCTCTTCTGTATATCTGGTCACGTAAACAATCCCTGTACCGTTGAGGGTAACTATATAAAATTTTTTCACTAAATATTAATTCTCAACAATTGCTAATTATGGTATTTTTTAACATATAAGAGGAAATGAGTATCCCACTTAGAGAACTTATAGAACGTCACTGTGGTGGAGTACGTGGAGGATGGGATAATCTTCTTGCTATTATACCTGGAGGTTCATCTGTCCCAGTAATTCCAAGGAAAATTTGTGATGACGTTTTGTAAGTTTATGTGTAAATTTAGTATATGTTATAACATTATGTAATTTTTGGTAATTATATAGAAAATTTTTTTTATTAGGATGGACTTTGATGCTTTGCGTGATGTTCAATCTGGTTTAGGTACCGCTGCTGTCATTGTTATGGATAAGTCTACCGATATTATATCCGCAATATCTCGATTATCTGCCTTCTATAAACACGAAAGTTGTGGTCAATGCACACCGTGTAGAGAAGGTTGTAAGTGGCTTGCGAATATGATGTCGCGATTCGAAAAGGGTAATGCCGTCCCTAGAGAGATAGATATGATTGAAGAGTTAACCAAACAAATTGAAGGTCATACTATTTGCGGTATGTTATAAATTAGCATTTGTACACTTTATTTGACATTAAATAAATTACTTATTAACATGTTTCATCAGCTCTTGGTGACGCTGCCGCATGGCCAGTTCAAGGGTTAATTCGGCATTTTAGGCCGGAGTTGGAGTCTCGTATGAAATCCTTTTATGAAAAGAATGCAGATGCAGATAAAGATTTATCAAAATTCTCTTCAGCAGCCCCTGGTCTTCATGCTGGAGTTGCATGAGAAAATAATGACAATGAACTGAAAAAAAAAAATTATTTATTAATTTTGTTTAAAATTAAATTCGTGTCTTTAATTTTGTAAACATTATAATTGATTTAAAGAATTTATTATTATGGTAGATAATTATTTATTCAGAGTAAATTTTCACAGTAATAAGTTTTTCTCAATCGTGTAATCATTTAAGAAAAAAAAGTTATAAAAAAAAACTGATTTATTCCTTTTTTTTTTTAAAAAAAAAAAAGGTTAATTGGAAATTAATAATTATTAAAACGATATCTTTTTTTCCTTTCCCATTTTGTTACCCTCATTCTCATCTCAATCAATCAATCTCCTTTTTTTTTAGAATAGAAAATAAAAATATTTGATAATTTTGATAAAATAGGTTTGTATAATACAAAAAAGAAAAGAATTAGCAATTGATAAGATACATTAATAAAAACCAAAAAGAAAAATGACTACCAAAAAATATAATAAATGGTTCTAAAGAATATAAGAGATATAAAATATAGAGTTTGAAAAATTATATAGTGTTTGAGTACAAATAGATAAAAAATAACAAAGGGAAGTATATGAATGCACATAATATCAAAAGAGTGTATGCATTTAAAATAATTAAGATAAAAAATGTTCTTGATAATTAGAAAATTTAATTTACAGTTAAATTATTTATTTTATATCAACAAAAGTGAATCTGGTCTAACAAAAATTCCGTGGTTAGGGCCAGCCGTGAAATATTTAGTACTTGCAACTTTACCATTATTTTTACCCACTAGAAAAAAGGTTTTTTTTTTAGAAAAAAAATTATTAATAAAATTATTAAAAAAAAAAAGAGGTCAAACGTTCTTACCAGGATTATCTAATTCAATTCCAACCCAGATACCTTTAGCAAACTCTGTTTCACCCAGAAACTGTATAACTCCAGGGGCATTATTTTTGGTTGGAAGTATTACACGTCTTCCTACGGAAATATCGGGATTGGGAATAGTTGCTAATTTCACCTGATGGGGTTTTGGCTGTAAACAAGTGATAGCGCCGTTTGAATTGGTAGTAATTGAAGTATTTGACGAGTTTTGTGACGGTGAACGTTTCCTCCTATGATGGGAAGAGCTGGTTGTAGTACTGGCAACAGATGAAGTAGAAGCAATAGAACTAGCTCTTGATGATGTTGGAGATGTATCGCGCTCACGATCGCGACCACGACGTTGTTCTGCGTCATCATATTTAAGTTGACGCAACATACTCGAACGTGTTTGTCTCACGCCACCAAATCGAGAGGGTGAGACAGAAGGTGAATTTAGAGATGTTACAGATGATATTGAGCTTGCACGAGAAGATGCCGCAGAAGTATTTTTCTTGGAAGCACTTTGCTTATTAGAAGGACGACCCCTTTGTGAAGTCGGAGAGCCATTAGGTACCCTAAGACTAGACGTAGAAGTAGACTGTCGTGGTGTGCGTGTCGTCGCCGTCGTCGTTGCCGCTTTCGTTGTTTTAGACGATGTTGTTGGTTTGGATTGTGTGGAATTAGAAGATGAATTAGATGATTTTGCAGTAGTATTAGTTTTTATTCGTGGTTTTACTGGATTTTTTGCGGACGACTCTGCAAGAGCTTTTTGACGTAACACGCTAGCACGAGTTGGACGAGCCCATACGGGAGCAGTCGTAGTCTCGCCAATGCGCACGCTTTTGCCTTTCTTAGCGCTTGTTTTTGCAGTAGTAGTTTCGACATTGCCCATAGATGATGATTCGGCCGACGAATTTGACGAATTTGACGAATTTGGTGAATTTGACGTTGAGCCATTTTCGCTTGTATTAGAGCCTGAATTAGAATCTGTATCTCCTGTTGACGGTGACGAATTCGAATTTACCACAGGCGGCGTTGTTACAATTAGTGGTGTCGTCGTAGTGGTTACAGTTGTTGTTGATTTAGTCACTTTAGGGGCGGGAGATGATTCTCTTCCTTTTTTGGAAAGACCATTTGTTACACTTGGCGTTCTAGCCTTAGGTTTATTCTCTTTATGATCCGTAGGTTCTTGTAATTCTTGATTTGTAATACCAAGTTCTATAGAAAGTATTATTATGATATTTATTATTGTGAATTAAAAAAAAAAAACACTTCTTACCTTTTGAGAATTCATCCAATTGCCACGGACTTAACAACCTAAAGCCACCATTTTCCCTCACGCTTATCCATCGCTTTTTTATATAATCAAATACATTTTGTTTTGCTTGTGTCAAAACCCGTTTTGTCTCAAAACTTTCTGAATCCACTACTGCTTGTCTAGTTAATAACTTCCCGGTAATACACTTTAACACCCGTGCAGCATTTTTTTCGGTTAAACCCTCTTCAACTACTGCATTCATAATGTCCTCTAATAAATCTGAACTAAACCCAACACCATCCACACAATCTAAAAATTCTTGATCCTCACTACAGACTTGTTCAAAATTATCTACCAAAATATTTTTAACAGTAAAAGACTGAACCCTATGTGTCATTCCACGTATTGTTTCTATCCAAGGCAATCCTATGCCCTTGATATCAATATTTGACAAAATCTTTCGACAACCTTTAAAAGCAGCCATAATATTATTATTTTGTTGTATATTAGCAAGAACTGTGAAAAGAACCTCCTCTCGTGAATCTTCATCAAGATCTGCAAATGCCTTTTGAGGCCACATGCTATCAAATCCATGCGATAACACATGCAAACATCCTTGCCATAATATATCAACATCATGTTCCTTTGCAAAAATAGCAACTCTTGGTATAACTGATTGGCATTCAGCACAAGTACAAGTGAAATAATGTACCTTTGTTGCAATTCTGTATATGCATTCATCACAAAGAAATTTTATACCGAGAAAATCAGCACCAATCCAAACCCATTCATAATCGTCCAAAGTCAGAGGTTTTGAAGGTGGAATACTACCAGTGTAAATGAATGTTAAGATTATATTGAGTGATGTTTGATTAAAAATAGAGGCATCAAGGTGAATACTTGATGATCGAGCTTCAATGAAATCGGAACTTAACATCTTTTTGAAGTATTCAGATCTTGTATATAATATAAATCTATGAGCTTTAATTTTTATAGGCTTAAAATCTTCTTCTTCAATTTCGGGATTATCCTCAGAGTAATCTAAGACTAATTCAACATCCGTGTACAATTTAGATTTAAACATATATATTAAGTCTTCTTTTAGTTTATCTTGCTCAAGCTCATCTGTGGTATCAACAGCAGCTAAAAATTCTTCACTTCCTTCCTCACCGGTATAAAAAAATTTTAATTCCTGTCGAAAAAGGAATGGTTCCGCATCAGTCTTTGTAATTGTTGGTTCTGGGTTTGATAATCGAACAGACCGTATAGACATTCCATTTGCATCTTTGTTTTTTAAGAAACGTTCTTGAAAACTGCGTGAACTTCGGGCATACAAGATAGCTGAGATTTTTTTTTTTTTACAATTAAAGAAAGGATTAAAAAATAAGTTAAATGCAAAAAGAAAAAGAAAAAAATAAAAATAAAAATAAAATAAAATAAAATAAAATTATTTATAAAAAATTATAATTTAAATATATTATAAATAATTTAAGGTTCTGGTTACTACCACCATATGAGCCAAATCGTCCGAACGGTGGCGTAGTAAATAAAAGTGGAAATAAAATAATACCTTTGTGTGCATAGATAATAGTAGGGTTAGGCGCTATAGTAAAATCCCATGCTATGTCAGAATATAACTCTTTTGCATGTTCAAGCGCGTATCTTAAATCGTCAACTAAACAATCTTTTGGTGGAGTAACAAAATCTAAACCTGCAGGTGGTGGCAAAACGCGTTTTTTCTTTTCTGAAGGCATGAAGAGATAAAATTACAGCATACAAAGAATGAAAAAAGTTAAAAGGGTGTAAATGTTTTAAGTTATATTATATGCAAGTTATGAAAGGGTGGGGCGCAAAAGAGAGTAAAAAAAAAAGGTTCTATAATTTTTTGTTTGTCGTCAAAGAGAGGAAGTCAAAAAAGGACACTTGCAGCGGCCACATGTCACTCATTTCCTTTTATATTGTAATAAAGTCAACATGCATGAAGTTCCTTGACTACTCACTATAGCTACTATTATTAAAATTTTGGTTATTTGACCTGTAAATCATAAATTTGACGGCATAAGCTAATACTTTTAACCGATAAAATCTTATATAATACCGCAGTACTTCATTATGCGCTATGGCAAACATAAAAAACCTCTCTATGAATTGTCTTTGACTTGGGTATAAAAATAGACATAACTATAAACAATAAATAAATAAAGAATTAATAAAATAGAAATGGCAGGTTTAAAAAGTAAAAAGTGTTACATTTTATCTCCTTTAGCTTTTAATAACTTTTCTAAAAATTTTAATAAATATTTACTTTTTTCTTTTTAGCGTAAGCAAGGAAGAAATTTCTTTAAAAAAACTCTTTTTAGTCGTCTAATACATAAATAAATAGCCATACATCAAGTTCTAATGGCCGAAGTAAACGGCGAAATTCTGTTTTAATTTAATAGAATTTTTGCTCTATTTCTATTTCTCAACATTGGCTCTTTAAAACATTTTCTAGGATTATTGGATTATCTTTCATTCTAGCCTGGGGATTTTTACTCGTCATTTTGTCGGGAGCATTATACCAGTATGTTTTTTTTGTGCTCATGTTTTCCTGGTTTATTTTTCTAATGGTTTGAACTGATTAATGATTTATTTAGGAATTGGTGGCCATTGTTCGTTGGTACGTTAAATATGATGTAAATATTTAGATCTACTGATATTCGTGTTTATTATAACTAATTTCTGGTCATTTTTTTATGCTTATCCTTGCATTTTTTGTTATATTAGTTGCAACTTTTGTTTTAGCTCCGTTACCGAATTATATTTTCTCGAAATGTGCTAGCAACGATGAACTATCCTACTTTGAACAAACAACAAAGTTGATAATTTTAAAACTTTTCCTTATATATTTTAAGATTCATTTTTAACTAACTTTTTTTTAAATTATTACTAGTAATGGATTTAAAGATTTTGGTAAATTTTTGACATCCATTCTAGTTGTTTCTGGAATTGGTGAGTAATATGAATTTATTTCAGTAAACAATAACCTTTTTTATCTATTAATTGGTCAATTATGAATGAAATTCCAGCTTTACCAATTATCTTGGCTCACGTTGAAGTGGTAATTCTTGATTCGTTTTGTTTGCAATGATTTTTATTTATTATTTTTTTTTTTTTTTGTAACGTGTATTATTTTTTTTTTTTTTCCTTTTTATAGATAGAATTTTCTGCAATGATAATGAGCGTTTCAGGAGGATTTCTTGTTTATTTTACAAGTAATATATGTTTTAATAATTATATATAATTTTTGTACGAATTTTTATTAATATTGTTATTATTTTTTTTATTTTTAGTTCTTGCTTATTCTTATTTTTTTTCTGAAGAAAATGAATATTAAAAAATATATACTATATTTTTATTTTTGTTTTTGTACGTTAATTATAAATTTATATAAAAAAAGGGTTGATCTTTAAAAGATCAATAATTATTAACCAATTTCTATAAACTTATTAAATTATTTTATTTATAAACTGGCCTTCATGATTCGTGCAATAGAATAATTAAAAACAACAGTGAATAATTGCCTTTTATAGTACAACTAATTGTACAAACTATTAAGTGATTTATAGTTACCAAATGGGTTTCCAAATACCCAAAATTTCGCCTTTTTTCCTTTTCATAAAGTATGCATCATGCCCTTGTTGCTTTTTGGCTGGTTAATAAAAAACGAGTTTCAAATTCAACATAACGTTGAGCTAGATTATCGCTTAATTATATGAAACAAAAAGTCCTTAGGGACTAAAATTATATCTTTGTACTGTGCTGATTATCTCAACCATTGATGTTTATCTTTCTATATAAAGAACTTGATGATATATATTCTTTCTAGTTTTTATATTTTTTTCTCTTTTAGGAATAATGGAAGGTTAAACAATGGTTTCAACGTTAACAATGCAAACTTAAAACCACAAAAAAAAAATTTTTTTTTTTTTGTGACTCGGAATTTTTTTTTATAATTAAGTCGATAAGATATATCAAATAATTAATAGTTTTGATAAAAATAAGAATTAACAAAAGTCTTTTTTTTTTTTTAAAAAAAAAAAAAAAGTAAGCGCTTATTTTCCCGAAAATAGGCGTATTATGAAAGATTATAATCAATGAAATGATACTAAAAATATCTGAATGTAAACAAATGTTGCAAATTGCTAGGATGTCTCAATAAAATTGGAAAAAGGTTTTATTGGAAATAAAGAGCATAGCAAATAAGTCAAAATGTTACTATTATAAAAATATAATACTTCAGGAAATTTAACTGATCCAATTTATGGTAATATTTCACATTATTCCAAATTTTATTTATTGTCTATTAAATGTGCTTTGAAAACTATAATTAAATTTTACTTACTTCATTATATATATCTTTTAATGCCTTATTAAATCTTTAAAATACTTGAAAAATAACAATCACCACGCATTGTAACACCCAATTTGACTTATTATGGTTCATATAATAAAATTTTTGGTATAACATCCTCTTCTAATTTAAGACAAGTACATCTGTATTTATTTAATTGGTTAAATTAAATTACGATTTTCGAATTTGTAATCCTGTCTTAATTCTGGCCAACATCGTAATTCCGGCATAAATCTTAAATGTAATATTATATTTATGTAATTTAATACCAAAACCGATTGGTTTAAAAAAAACTTGTCATAAAAATCACCTATTTTCTATAAAAAGTATTTTTTACTAAAATATACTTTTAAAATATTTTATACTTAAAATATATTAAAATAGAAAAACTGAATTAAATATAATTGGCAGATCTGTGAACCAAATTTTTCACAGAAGAAAAATATTTTATTTTCATCATGAAGAGAGGTTTTTTTCTATCAAAACCAGCAAAACAAACAGCAGAAACGTCTTCTTCGACCAAAGTTACCCCTACTACTGCTCTAAAGAGTATTCCTTCTAATCGTTTTCACGATGTTATCATAAAATTTATGAGAAAATTCGTCGAATGTAACTCAGGATTTCTCCTTTGCTCAATAATACCTACGGCCCCTGAAGTAATGGAGACTTTCATGGAACTTAACGAGGACAAAGTAATCCCTCAGGACCAGTTGGCAGAAATTATTGACCTAGCCGACTGCTCTCCCTTTCTAGCTCAACTTTTAGCTACTTTTCTTAATCTCTTTCTCTTGGACGACGAATACAGGGAAATTCTTCTCATGGATTCCGAATTTTGCTGAGCGTTGGAAATTGCAAGTAAACAAACTCCCGATATGGAAAATCTCGGGGATCCTATGCACCAATCAGACACGTCGATGAATTTTGATGTTCCTGATACAAATTCAGTAGGATCATTGGATGATGTGGATGACGAATTACTCGCCACACCCCCACGTAATATCACACCTATTCCTGTCACGCCCTTGACCAAATCTCAGAAGCGGAGTGCTAAAAAGAAGGCCCGTAAGGAGAAGAAGAAAGCCTTGCAACTACAATCTCCTTCTGGACTGGATGAACAATTAGTGCCCACTTTTAGCGCGGAATCTCCTGAGTATACACCCTCTAAACCTTCTGGTTCAAGGACGGTTACTTTTAACCAAAATATTCTTTCTCCTCCTTCCACACCCTATAAGCAGCAGTTGAAGCGAGATTCTATACCACATTCAACTCCTATAGACAATGGAAAGAAGTTGAAACAGAAAGAGACAGACAAATCTTTAAAAAATGGAAATGTTATCATCACTGGTTATATTCCTCAAGATCAAGAACAAGCACAATTATTGGATCTTGTAGTCTATGATATTCCGGCCAAATGGGATAACTATACTCTGTTGGCCAATTTAGGATGATGGGGTAAGGTCGTTTCAGTCAGTACAAGGGTGCACAAGAAGTATCTATCAGCGAAGATTAGACTGATTCCTGACCATGAGTACTTGAAATGCTACAACGGAGGGGACTGGACTGTCAACTTGAGAGGAATCCCTGTTAGATGGTTTCCTGCTTCCTGGAACCTTTCAGAAAGGAAACAAAGAGAAAAGTTCCAAGCCGTCGTGCATAATCTTCCAGACGACATGACGGATGCCTCTTTATTCCCAAACGGACGCCCTCACCAATTTTTGTTGGACAGTGGCATAAAATCTTTCAAATTAGTTAAAGAAGTTGATGGATCCAGAAAGCTGATAGGTTACTTTGACACTTGGGATCATGTTTCCACTCGCATTAAGAACCCCCAGCTTTGGAATGACGTTAGAATCTCTTGGTGTCGTTATTCCACCCCCAACTTCAAGAATTTACGTAAATCTGCTCGAATTGGCAATGCAGACAAATCCTCCTCACGGACACCTAAAGGGTCTAATTTTTCTTTTTCAGGTTTTAATACTAACAACCGCAAGAACGATCATAATAAAACTCCTAAATCTGGACGTTCTACCAAGAAGATCGATCATTCAAGAAACGACCAGTCTAAGAAGCCGGATGTAAAACATTTAATAGCTGGGCTGAAGGCGTTATTAGAACATTATGTTTAGTTTAGTTGAGAGGGATAGATAGAAGATTCCATACTAACTTCTTGTCATGCTTAGCATTCGCTTTATGTAATGTTTTTTGTTTTATTAGATCGTAGAATTTTTCTTTTTATTTTTTCGTTTACCTTTATACCTTGAACAATTCTATAACTAGACTCCCTATTACATTAAAGAGAATTGGCTAGGGATATAGTAGTCATGAGATGGTTTGTGACCCTAATGTGGGGAACGGGCTGGCTTTGTAGTTTTTGAAATTTTGTAACCTTTTCTATCTTTTTTCAGAAATAAAAGCATTTCTTTTGACTTAAAAAAAAAAAAAAAAAAAAAAAAAAAAAAAATTAAATATAATTTAAGATACTTATTTTATAATGAAAATTTCTAAGTTTACAGTACATATACAAAAGTTATTTGTTTACATGTTATCTTTTTCTTTTCAGATGTTTTTTTGCATTAAAGCTTTCAAAAATATTGTATATTTCTTTTTTTTTTTGTTTCAATTTTTTTTTTCTTTTCTAATTTTTTTTTTTAAATCTTTTGCATTAAAGGTATATTATATTATATTATTTTTTTTTTATTTTGTTTTTATTTTGTTTTTTTTTAAAAATTTTTAAATCCTTTTAATTTTGTAAATAAAGATACAGTATATTTACTTTTTATTTTTAATTCGTAATCCACAATAGAAGTAGAAATTGGTAATAATAAAATTCAAGGCTAGATTTACCAAATTTGAAGGTCTGTTAAAGCAGGGTAGAATTACATGATCATAGTAAAAATAATTGTCATATGGTGTCGCATCCTCCATTCTTCATTTTTACTAAGTATTCTGGGAACTTAGAATTTTTTCGGTTAGTAAAAATATATTTATCACATCCATTATTTGTCATATTCGTAATTTCTTAATGCCGTAATTCTGGCCAATTTAATGATCCTCCAAATTTGGTAATATTTATATAGATCATAATTATTCATAAGAGAATTACGCAATTATTTACATAAGGAATATAAAAAGGAAATCACATTAATAGATAGCCAATTACTGTAACTTTTTATTCGTAAAAAATCTTTTTTTTAAAATCATTTCTTAAAAACTTTTATCAGATATAACGTGAGATTTCCCATATGCTAATCATCACAGGTCAAATAAAAAAAAATTGCCAAAAATTGGCAGTCCGATTTTTGTCTGATTTTTGGATATTTTTGTCCGATTTGTTGCAAATTTTTGCCGATTTTTTGGCGCGAAAAGGTAACAAACGGCATTGCTGATTTGTCACAAAAAATCGGCATTCTGATTTTTAAATAGTGCATGCAAATCAGCACTCCAATTTTTAAATAGTGCATGCAAATCAGCTCTGATTTTTAATAGTGCATGCAAATCGGCACTCCGATTTTTAAATAGTGCATGCAAATCGGCACTCCGATTTTAAATAATGCATGCAAATTCAACCAATTTATTTTCTTTATATTTAAAGAAGTACGACACATGCAAAAATTTATTTTTTCTCAAAAAATTTTATTCAAAGTAGTTTAATTTAAAAATTTTACACGTTTTATTAGTAATTAAAAAATAAGAATTTATTTTAATAGAAAATTAATCTAAAAAAAAAGAAATCTATAATGAAAATAAAAAAAAATGAATCAAAGTAAAGAAATGTGTTAAAAAATAGGAATAACAATAAAGAAAAAAAGTGAAATAAAAGAAATGAAAAGGAAGAAGAAACGGAAAAGGGAGGGAAATGAAAAGAAGTAAGGGAAAACAAAAAAAAAATGAAAAGAATACAAAGTTAAAGAAAGTGAAAGGAATAAAGAAGGAAATATAAGAAAAAAAGGATAGTGTAATATATAAAAAAAAAACAAAAAGAATAGTAGGAAAACATAAAGGAACGAAAAGAGAGAAGGGAGATATAAAGGAGCGAAAAGAAGGAGGGGGAAACGTAAAGGAACGAAAAAGAAAGAAGAGGGAAACGTAAAGGAACAAAAAGAAAGGGAGGAAATGTAAAAAAACAAAAAAAAGAGGAAATAAAACGAAAAGAGAAAGGAACGAAATGAAAAGAAGGGGGAAGCATAAAGGGTGAAATGAAAAGGAGGGAAAAGATAAAAAATAAAATGAAAAGAGGAGGAACGTAAAGAGACGAATGAAAAGGAGAGTGAGTGAAAAAAAACGAAAAGAATTGAAAATAAACAAAAAGAAACAAAGGGAATAAAAGAAAAAAATGAAGGGAAAGTTAGTAAATAACGAAATGTAATTGATCATAAATGAAAATAAAATGAAATAAAAAGAAACATACTTGTAAAGAAGCCTAATTACTAAAAACGTCTGATCAGAACCTGCAAAAAAAAAAGTTGAAAACGTTAGTAAAACGTTTCTTAAAAAAAAAAAAAACATTTCGAAAATTCAAAACTTACATTCATTACGTCTATCGTCCAAGAATCGAAGACCGGAACTTACAAAAAAAAAGATGAAAACATTAGTAAAACGTTTCCTAAAAAACAAAAAGAAAAAGTTTCGAAAAAAACTTCAAAACTTACATTAATTACGCCCATCGTCCAAGGAGAGAAAAAAGGGACATTAGTACATTTCTATTGTCAATTCGCCTTTCTATAAAAATGGAGAAAAGAAAGAAACATTAGAATATTTCTTTAACACGAAACTCGCCGTTTTTACAATAAAGCTAAGAATTTTTTTTTTAAATTAAAAAAAAAAATAAAAAAAAATTCGTTTTTTTTTAAAATTAAATAAAAAAAAAATTTGTTTTTTTAAATTAAAAAAAAAGATGAAAACGTTAGTAAAACATTTCCTAAAAAAAAGTTTCGAAAATCGAAACTTACATTAATTACGCCTATCGTCCAAGAATCGAAGACCGGAAGTTACAAAAAAAAGAGATGAAAACGTTAGTAAAACGTTCCCTAAAAAAAAAAGTTTCGAAAATCGAAACTTACATTAATTACGCCTATCGTCCAAGAATCGAAGACCGGAAGCTACAAAAAAAACATTAGTAAAACACGTTTCCTAAAAAAAGGTTTTGAAAATTTCGAAACTTACATAAAAAAAAGAAAAAAAAGGTTTGTTTGAAACTTACCTAAAGACTAAAAAGACTACATCCCAGAAACTAAATTATTTTAGAAACATTCTAATGTTTCTTTGTAGTTTTCGCTTGGAACTGTGGCATTCTGGTTTTTAAGGTACTTTCTTTTTATCTTTATTATTTAAGGAGACGTTTATTAACATTTGTATATATTTTTTCTTTATTTATAGGTTTCGCTTGACAGCTTCTTTGGATGACGGCATTTCAGTAGTGTGTACTAATTTTTTGTTTGTTTGTTTTTTTTTATTTAAAGAAATGCATTCTAACAGTTACTTTTTTTTTCTATTTGTAAATGAGCAGAAGGAAAAAAATGAAATGTAATAAGCAAAAATAAAAAAAAAATCAATAAATCAATAAACAAATGATGTAATTGTATAGCCAGCCAATTAAAAATGACAAAACTGATGAGAAAAATTGGCAGAATTATACAAAAATCGGCAGAATAATATAAAATCGGCAGAATTATATAAAAATTGGCACAATTATATAAAAATCGGCATAATTATATACAAATCGGCAGAATTATATAAAAATTGGCAAGAGCATATTAAAATAAAGCAAATTCTGATTTTTTTTCATTTGACCTGTGCATTTTTCTACTTCTATTACAGATCACTAATTAATTCATAATTCACATAAAAAGTAAAAAATTTAATTATTAAAACCTGAAATTAAAGTTATATATAATAGTATATAATAGTATAGAATTTGAAGATATAGCAAATTAAAGTACTAATTTTTTATATAATATAAAAACTAAAACTATTAATATAAAATTATACTATTTGGCTAACTTTTTATTAAAAGTTTAGCAAATTTTCAATTATTAAAAATAATTTCTAACCATCTTTTCTTATTTTTTTTAGCTGGATTTTCTTTTTTTGTGATTTTATTTTCATTTTATTTTAGATTTTGCTTTCTTTATTTTTATTTTTTTATTTTATTTTTTATTATATCTTTTTATAATTCTTTTATTGTTTATTATTCTTTTATTTTCTCTTATTTTCTCTTATTTTTTATCATTTTTTTTTACTTTTATTTTCATCTTTTATTGTTTTTTTTTTACTTTCATTTTTATTTCTTTTGCTTTCTTTTTTATTTTTTATTATTTCTTTTATTTCCCTTTTTTTTTAATTATTCCTTTTGTTTTTTTTTGTTTTTGATTATTTTTTTCATTCTTTTTTATTCTTAATTGTTTTTTTTATTTTTTTTTCATTTTTAATCTCTTTTTTTATTATTATTTAATTTTTAATTATTACTTTTGTTCTTTTTTTATCCTTAATCTTTTTTTTTATCATTATTTTATCATTATTTTATTTTTGATTATTTTTTTTATTTTTTTTTCATCCTTAATTGCTTTTTTTATCATTATTTATTTTTAATTATTTTTTTCATTTTCTCTTTATTCTTAATTTTCTTTTTTATCATTATTTTATCTTTAATTGTTATTTTATTTTCCTTTTTTTTATTTCCTTTTTATCTTTAATTACTTTTTTTATCATTATTTTATTCTTGATTATTTTTTTTATTCCTTTTTTATCCTTAATCTTTTTTTTTATTATTATTTTGTTCTTTTTTCATCCTTAATTATTTCTTTTATTCTTGATTATTTTTTTTTTATTTTCTTTTTATTTTTGATTGCTCTTTACATTACTATTTATTTTCGATCATTTATTTCATTTCTCTTTCATTTTTAATCACTTCTTTCAATATTCTTTTATTTTTAATTACTTCTTTCATTATTATCTTTCTTAATCACTCTCTTTTTTATCTCTTTATCTTCAAATGATTCCTAATTATAAACAATTTTTATATAATTAACGTTACTATCTAAAAAATTATCAAAATGTATAGCAAAATTTTATTTAAGTATATAACATTAACAAGAAATTTTTTATTTTATATAATAAACATTTAATATTTATATCAAAATTTAGTCAAAATATATATCTAAAATAATTGAATAAAATTCAAAATATATAGCTATTTTTTATAATTATTATTATATTGGTTATTATTATATTATTATTAGCTTTTATATAATTTTAGACATAATGTACTTAACAGATTAAATTTTATACATATATTTAAAAAATTTATTATAGTATTTTTTTTTTTTTTTTTTTAATTCAAAGGTCATGTAATATTTTATTGTAAAATATTAACAAAAATATTAACAAAAACCCACCCAACGCATTTTATTATTTATCTAATATTTAGTTATTTATTATAATATAAAAATACTAAACTAATAATTTTGGTATTTTTACATATAAAATCATAATACATTTAGTTAAAAATATGCATTGAAATTTTTTATTATAAAATAAATATATAATAAAATTTTTTTTAAATACACTCTTCCTGCTGATCATTATGCCCATTTTTTTAGAAAAATTTTTTTTCAAAAATAATTTTAAAAAACAATTATAATATAATAAACAAAAATATGGTAAATGACTTTTTTGTTTACTTACTTATCTAGTTACTTAATAGAAATAATTTTTAGAAACAAGAATGGTAAAAAACAAATAAAAACTGAAGACTCTTTACTCATAGACATTACAAATAAGATATTGATAATGGGTTCAAAGACCAAAACATCTATAGAAGTTCTACTATTCAACAAGTGTATATGAAACAGGCAATAGAGCTTCAAATTTTCAGTTTAATTCTATTTTTGGTTTTATTTTCAATTCTGAACTTAGTTCCTTACTGGACGCTTTTTATAATAAGCTTTTTATTGAAAAACATTTTTAGAATCATCTTTTAACTGAAAAACATTTTTTAGTTAAAAATCTTCATCTAAAAATATTTTCAGTTTGAAGTGTTTTTTAAAAAAAATGGTTTTAATTCCATTTTTTGATCTAAAAATAGAACTGGAACTAATTTTTCAAACTGAAAATATTTTTTCAGTAGTATTTTTTAACTGAAAATATTTTCAATTAAAAGTATAACCTGAAAATATTTTCAGTTAAAAGTATAACCTGAAAATATTTTTTAATAAAAATTTTAGGCCAAAAAACACTTTTGGTAAAATTTTATATCAGAGAGCCAAATCAGAACTAAAAACAGAATTAAATTGAAAATTCAGAGCTTTAATAGGCAGAGAGAGTATCATTCAAAGAATAAAAAACAAGTTCAAGTTATAGCATCTATTAGAATATTTTGTCGTAAAGTATATACTAGATTATTATCAAAGCTTTTAATTTTTTTCATTGGATTTTATTAATAACGTAATTCTTCTTTTATGTAACATAGTGCAGTTGCAGTTATGTTTTGCCTGCCTATTTTTAAGTTTATTTTTATTGTAAAAGTATAGAGTATTCTTTCTTTTTAATTTACCTTGAAGGTTACATTTAAATTTTTCTTTTTTGTTTATTTTTTATTATACAAATTTTTTATTGGTTAATTTTAAAAGAATGGGATTTATGCAAGGATACTTTTGTATAGACTAAGGGGCATAGTATACATTATTCCCTTTTGAAAGATGTTGTTAAAATTTAAGTACTTCGCTAAGGGATAGCATATGATGATTAATTTTAGTCATTAGCTATCTTTTCATAAAGGTTATATCGTATGGCAATATGAGTTTTAAAACTATTGTATTCATCTTTAACAAAAAAATAAAAAAAAATAAAAAAAAAAAAATTTTTTTTTTACTAACTATTAAGTATACAATAAAAATAGTTACATATAATTATTTAAAAAGAAAATTTATATTATAGTATAACAAAACTTTTTAAAATTTTTCAAAAATGTATAATAGAATTTTTAATAATGTATTTTGAAGTTCTATTTTTGATTGCTTTTTTTATTTCTCATTTTTTTTCTTATTTTACTTTTTTTATTTCTCATTTTTTTTCTTATTTTACTTTATTCCTTTATTTTTTTTTTTATTATGCATCTCTTTTTATCATTTGTATCATTTATTACTAGTATTATAAACTAAATAAATAATTGTTTATCTATAATATATATTTAATATTGGATACAATACAAAATTACAAATTTAATAAAAAAGTTATTAAAATTTATTAAGTTATTTCAAATGTTTAATTATTGTATTTATATTGTATTTTATTAAAATTTTATTCTTATGAAATTTTTTTTATAAAAAAAAATTTTAAAATTAATTAACCAATTAATAATTAATCAATTAAATTTTATTTTTAAGTCATATAATAGGAGTAGTAGAAAAACTAATACTACCTGAAAGTAGTATCTAGATAACTTTTTAAATAATATTTTAAAAGTATATTTTTAATAATATTTTTTTTTTATATCATTATTATTTATAGAAACAATGTTATTAATGATCCTTATCATTATGACAACCCTTTACTATCACATGAGAAACAAATTTTAATTGGCTATATAATATTATAATTATATTATAAATATTAATATTTACTCATTTACAGTTTTTAATAATTTTCTTTAAACCCTTTGCCTAACTCATAATCAAGGATTTAAGATATGCTTTTCTTTTTTTTTCTTTTTTTTGTTTCTTATAATTTGTTCCTTATTAAAATATCTTTACTTTTTTTAGGCTTTTTAACTCTTTGAATTTTACAATTAAAATATATACAATTTTAATTTTGTATTTTTATTTTTTTTATTTACTTTTATATTTTATTTTTTATACATATTACATTTTTTATTAATTAAATTGTTCTTTTTGGATTCTTTTGTTCTTTTTTTAATTAACACTAAGGTAATTTTTTTACTTTTATTTTTTTTCATCTATTAATTACTATTTCATACTAATTCATTCTATTCTCTTTTATTTCTTTTGTTTCTCTTATTTGTTTTTTTTTATTTTCTTTTTGCTTTTATTTTTCTTTAATTTTTTCACTTCTTTTAATTTTTTTTTGTTTTTCTGTTTTTTTTTAATTATCACTTTTATTTCTTTTTATTTTTTTTTATTACTTTTATTTCTTTTTGTTTCCTTTTCATTTTTTTTTATTTTCTTTCATTTTCATCTCTTTTTTTTAATTTCTTTTATTCTTTTTTATTATTTATTTTTTTTATTTCTTTTTCATTCTCTTTTATTTTTTTATTTCTTTTTATTATTTTTGCATTTCTTTTTATTCTTTTTTTCATTTCTATTACCTTTATTTTTTTCATCCTACTCCTTTTATTTTTTTTTCATTTTCTTACATTCTATTCTCTTTATTTTCTTCCTCATTTTTTCTCATTCTATTTTTTTCTTTTTCTTATTTCTTTCATTCATTCACCTGTTTTTTTTTCTTGTTCTTTTCATTTTACTTTTCTCTTTTCTTATTTTTTTCACTTATTCATATACCCTTTCTTTTATTTCTTTTTATTTTATTTCTCTTGCTTTTGTTTTTTTCCATTTCTCTTTATTTTTCTATTTCTTGTTTTTCTGTTTCTTTCCTTTTTGTTAACTTCACTCCTTTTATTGTTTTTGTTTACTTTCACTTTTTTTTTGTTATTTTCATTCTCTTTTATTTCTCTTCCATTACTTTTGTTTTCTTCATACCTTTTTATTTCCTTTATTTTTCATTTATTTTTATTCTTTATTATTTTATTTTCTTTTATTTCTTTTATTATTTCCATTTTCTTTTATTTTTCTCTTCATTATTTTTGTTTCTTTTTAATCCCCTTTTACTTTTAATTTTTCATTTTTTACTCTTTTTTTTTTATTATTTTTTGAATTTTTTATTGGTATATTTCCTTATCTTGAAAATAAAAAAGTATACAATAATATCAATAAAATATATAAATTTTAGATTAATTAATAAATTATATAACCATAAATAACATAATATGATGTCTAATGTCTTCAAAAAAAAAAAAAATAAATAAATAAATAAATAAATTATATAACTTTAAATTTTTAAACTTCAAAGTAAATAAAATTCAGAAAAAATGTTCTTTTATTTTTGATAAATCATTAAAATTCTAAAATTAACCAATCAAAAATTTTATTTAAGTTATATACATGATAGGGTTAATGATGATAGGATCGCCAAATAATAACACTTTTATTTATAAATATTAGTTAATATTTATTATTTTTTTTTTTATAATTAAAATTTTCTTATATAAATAGTAATATAAATTTTAGGAAAAATGTCATTGGCGATTCCAATCTCCATCATGACCCCTATAAAATTAGTCAATAAAATTAAATATTATAGCAATCATGTGTTTTAAATAAATTTAGCCAATAAAAATTAATCAAAATATATCACTATCATGTGCTTTAATGCTGAAATTGTAAATATCCTATCTTATCATATATTAACATGTAAATATCATATAAATATATTATATATCATCATATTACATTATGTACTGTTTAATTTTAAGACTTCTTGGCATTTTTTAACTCTCATTTCGTTAAATGAAATATATTTAGTATATTCTTTTATTTGTTTTCATTGAATAAAACACAATTAAAAATATTACCTTTAGTTGCAATATAAAAGAAATACTTCAAAATACTGCTGAATTTGAGGTTTTGTTAGCATATGATAGTTCAGAAGATTTTTCTGATACTGAAAAGTAAATAGCTTATTTCATGCATTGTCTAAATAAAAGAAAAATACAATTCTTTTTTTTTTAACATTTGAAGACATATGCAGTAAAATAGAAGATACTAAAAAAAATGAAAATGAAAGAAATAAAAAGAATGAAGGTACTGAAGAAAATGAAAAAAAATAAAGATACTAAAAAAAATGAAGTGAATAATTCTTTGGATCTTTATGTTAGCAAACCTTTTTAAAATTAGGACCATATGGAAAAATTTATGAAGAAATATGTTGCTGCTAAAGGTTATAGAGTATAAATTAGTGGTAGTAAAAAGATAGATAAGATAAATAACAAAGTAATAAAATAAAGACATTTATATCATCATGCTGGAAGAGCAAATTTCAAAAAAATAACAAAATCAAATATAATATCTTGTCAAGTAGAGTATTCATGAAAAGTTAACATATAGGTAAAGAAGAAAAAAGACTGTTTAGAAATTATTACATTTAACAATCAACATATTGGTCATGAGTGTCATGTATTAGTGAATAAATTCATCCCAACATTACAAAAATTAGCAGAAAATATTCTTGAAAAAATTCAATTTTTAACCATTTTTACTAAAGTAAATGCAATGGTACAATATCAAGTTATTCAAGAAAAGTTCAAGATAAGAATTTATCAGACAGATCTTTACAATGCAATCAGTAAATTTTAACATGAAGCAACATCAGGTGAAGAAGATATAGAATTATTATTAAGAAGATTTCATGATAAAAAAATTGAAAACCCACAATAGGTGATATCAATGAAGTTTGATCTGGTTATTTCTTCATTAATCTTTTCTGGATAAGTTCTGAATAGCATATTCTTTGGTTACATTACTATAATGTTATTATACATGATAATACTTGCAAAATAAACTGTTATAATCACCCATTATCTCTTTTTGTTACTCCAGATAATAATTTAAAGATGCAAATTGTAGCTCAAGTGATTATTGATGATGAAATACAGCTTTTCTATAAATGGATATATCAGTGTATAAAAGAAGCAACCAGTATATTACCAAAAGTTTTTGTAACTGATAGTGATCCTGCAGTTAATACTGCAGTTATAACACAATTTTTAATACTTTTCATATATATTGTATTTGACATATAGATTAAAATTTATTGAAACAATTGAAAGAAAAGTTTGATTCTGGTTTTAGTGATTTCATAAAAGATTTTTACACTGCAAAAAACAGTTTAAAAGAAAAACAGTTTAATGAAATTATGAAAGGTATACAAATTTACCATTATTTATTCAGAATTTTCTGTTATAATTTATACATTATTTTTTTTCATTATTTTTTTCTTTTTATTATGTTTATGATTATTTATTTTCATTGTATAATAGGTTTTTTCATTTTATTTGTATTACTTATTATTCATTTTATTGCATTATAATTCAATTATATGATTTTATTGAAATTTAATTGTTTTTTGTATTGTAATTTTCTTGTTTATTATATTGTAATTATATTTATTAATAAAGGTGAAATGTTTTACTGTAAAACTATCCACAATCAAAAAACTATTTATTGAAAGTTTTAGGTTGCAACCCTTAATCATGGATGCATGCATTTACTAATAAATACTTTACTGCCGGTATAGTACAAATAACTTCTCATAAGGCCGGACCAACTTGATTTTTCATTTAACATAACCCCCCCCCCCTGTCTTTGTAAAATTTAGAAATATTTTGTACATAATATACGGCCAATAGAATTGCGATATTTTAATCATGTGACATCTACCGATCTATAAAATAATAAAATATATTGTAGTCTAAATATGTACTCCTTAAAAAAAATGTACTCCTTAAAAATTAAACACCTGGAAGTTGTTACAAAAAGTCTAAGATTGGCGGTACATTTTTCACGTTTTTTCGCGTAAATTGGGGGTGCTTTTAATCTGTCATCTATGGTAAATTTCAATCAAATTTTTGGTTACGAAACATGCTTTACCTCTTAGTTCATGTTAACGAAGGTCCTAAAACTGTCATTTCTGAACGTGTAGTGAGTATAGAATCAACAAATAAACGGTTTTATGACCTTTTTGATGCAATAACATTAGGAAAATATGAAGATAGGGAAGTGCACATTTTTATTAGACGAGAAAAATCTGAAAGCTGGCGAGAAGTTGACAATAGGTTAAATGGTGACCTGAAAATGTTAGAGGTTTTAGGATTTTTACAAGTTAAATTTTGTCTAATTGTTGATACGAATTCAGACACACCAGCTCCAACTCAAAACCAACCAAATGCTTTTAATATTCTAATGAAAAATGCCGGTAAACCTTTACTTCCCAAATGTCAAACTGAATACAATAATTGTGATAAACTTCACAATGAAATTATTGAAATTTTTCGAGCCCAAAAGGTTGGCTGGACAGGTGGTTTGCATGATACAATTGGAACAAAATTTGTGAATCGTCTCACAGATGCACTGTGGTATATTGATCCCCATCTTTCCACATTGTGTGCACGTTCATACCATCTGCCAGTTCTTTTTACGCAGCTTAAAACCTACCAGGATGGTGAAATATATAATAAATTTTATCATACTAGTCATCATAGGAAAAATCCATTATCACATCAAAAACTTGATCAGCTTTCGAAATCTCTTGAATTATCTATTAGTCAACCATGGGCGTGTGATGATTTGTGGAGTCAAGTAATGCCTGCAGTTTTTTCTTTGATTGAGATTCTAAGAAAATATTCAGAGTATTTAGTTGCAACAAATAATAGCATGAACAACCTTCATCATAGTGATAAAAGTGCTCGCAGTCCTGAAAACAACAGTGTCATGTATCGGATTTCTGCCTGTGGATGCAATAGCCTTAATGAGAATTATATTCAATTAGATAATATCCTATTTGAAAAACAATTTTATGAATATATTGATATTCAGCCATATCTTCCAAATGATGTCATAAAGCGATATCGATTTATAAAAGATTTGCAGCTCACGTTTCCAATAGGTGTATATAGGTTAGTATTTACATATTAAATATAAACCATGTTTTTCAATAAAATAATAATAAATAATTATTTTTAGATACCATCAAGGCAATTATTTAGGAACTATTAACTATGTATGGAGAATTCCGGAGATTGAGGCTTTTGATGATGAGCATGAAACTTTGAAAGCACGTATGCTGGCTAGGATTCACGAAGAATTACCTCACTATTTTACACGGCAGATGCGAAAGAATGTGCTAAATAAGGCAATAATAATACAATAATGATTGATATTCGCTTTATCTTTTTAGTTCATATTTTTTTTTATTAAATTAATGATTTATATTTTTAATCATTATTATAATTTTTAGTATTCTTACATTAAAAAAGTTTCACCGGCAATTTTACGAATGCTTTATTTTGATTTCACTGGTGATGCTTCTGTAACTTCAAATGCCATCTCTCGTGATGTAGAAGAGAGACTACGATTAATGCTAACTTTAGCAGATCCTAATATTATATTTGATTTGTGAACAAATAATGGATTTAATGGGACAAAATTTAATGTGTTTTGGAATGAGTTGGAAGCTTACTTTAATGAGCAGGTATAAAAGTTTGCACTTACTTTTTATAATTTAATTATAAATTATTAACTTATTTATTCACTTTAAAGAATTTGCTTTCAGTAGATGAAAGGCGTCATGAAACTGTTTTATATATGCCATTGGCTATATCTGTCCGTGATCTTCATGAAATTATAATTGAAAGGCTGAGTATTATCCATAATAATACCCTTCCTTCTGATATTTACATTCCATCTGAAGAGTGGATCCGCCTTCAGTTTTGCCCTACAAATGCTACTACAACACGATCAATATATAATACTGGTCGATTTAATGTGAAATTTAAAGTGCAAAGTCAGTTGCTTCGGAAAAATAGTGATGATGCCCATTATTGTGCTGCACTTTTCCGATACCTTAGAGAATTCTGCATTCAATACCATCAATGGACTTGTTTAATATCTGCAGATGATAAACATAAAATTCCTATTGGAGAAGATATTGCAGTTTCCACAGGAGTACGAAATCGGCGTTCTATGGTTGCTCAAGACAGCATTTTGGCTGCTGCAGATCATGATTTCACTAAGCTTTCTTTAACACCATCTGTCACATTTTTTATTTCAATTCCTAATGATATTTCTGGATCATTTTATGATGGACAGGTGTTTGTATCTTACAAAGATACAATTTTTGAACCAAGCAGTGCTATTCGACACTCAGCTGAATTTTTAAATGCACTTAATATCCAGTATGAACATCAAATATTTCCTCCAATCTTATGTCTTTATACTGATGGAGGTCCTGATCATCGGTGTACCTATGGTTCAGTGCAAATTGCATTGATTTGTCTATTTTTTCGTGGAAATTTTGATTTTCTTGTTGCACTTCGTACAGCTCCTAATCATAGCTGGACAAATCCTGCAGAGAGAGTTATGAGTACTTTAAATTTAGGTCTTCAAGGTGTTGCACTCAAGCGTGATCAAATGAGCTCTGAATCTGAAACTTTGTTTGATATGGTAAATACGTTAGATGACATACGGAAAAAAGCTCAAGAATATAGTGATTTAGAGTTTGAGTTAAAAGAAAGTATAGCAGGTGTTCAGAATTTATTAAAAAATCGAACAGAACGACTTTTATTTAAAAGTAAAAAACTTAAGTGTCACATTCTGGCGACTGAAGAAGAAATTGCTGAATTGTTTGAAGTAAGATTTACTTACTTTTTTATTTATTTTTTTTTTTGCTCATACAAATGTTTTTACTTTTCGTGCAGTCTATTTTCAATATAGATTCAACTTTGAAAATTGAAGAAACTACACAAGCACAAATACGTCGTCATCCTGCATTAGTTGAGTTTATAAAAACTCACTGTCGTGTACGTGCCTATAGCTTCCAGGTATGCATCAACATTTTTTTTGATGTTTAACTCTCATACTTTTATCTATTAATAATCATTTTTAAGATAAAAAAATGCAATAATCCCGCCTGTTTATACTGTAAACCAATCCGCCTTCCATTAAATGAATTTCATAACTTGAGTTTTCTTCCGGACCCAATTCCTTCACAGGGTAATCAACTGTATTTTGTTTATTTAATATCAATTGGATAATAATGATTTTTTTAAAAATAAAATAAAATAAAATATAATTAGATAATACAGACCATTATGCAACTTTTCAAAATGTTTATGGAACTGAAACTACCGAAGAGTATAGGCCTACATACATGCAATCACAAGCAAATGCAGAGCCTATCCCAAAGTCTATTCTGATTGTGGCAAAAATCCGTGGTTATATCAATTGTAAAGATTGTGGAAAACGTCGCTGTGTGTATAGTGATAAATCCTTGACTTGTAAGGAACAAGAAGATTATCAACAAGCAATGGATTTATATTCATATTCTTGCGGTGCACCAATTTTTCCTGATGATTATTATTTGAAAGAAGTAGTATTTGTGCGCACCTGAATCAGTTGTAACTCACCAATTGAAATACTGTATTATTCAAGCCGCAGATCAGGCAATTATCCAATCTGTTATTACTGCGGAGAAAGAGAAGATTTGGTAACTTCTTCTCAGTCTTTGAAAGAACGTTTTAAGCAAATTTATCCTTTATGTGAAGGATGTCAGGAAAATGGAAAAGAATTTTATACTAAAGGAGAAATTAAAACTAATGGACGTGCTTCTAAACGTCGTAAGCATGGGTAAACGGCTTATAATATGTAAAAATTGATTAGTTGTAATAAATATGGTATCAAAAATGGAAATGATCAATAGATTTATGGACGTTTATAAATAAAATTGTAAATTTTAATCATTTTTAAATATAAATTATATAAAAAATTTTTACATATATATATTATTTTTATCCCCCCCCTCCTAATTGACTAGCCTAAGTTATGTTAAACAAACAATTGAGTTGGTCCGGCCTAATGAAGGCGAAAATGTTACATTAAAACAACTTTTTGGAAATTCAAACCTATCATTATATGAATTATTTGATGCGTTAGAAGAAAGATATCAAGAAGAAAATGATTATTATGAATTTATGAATTGGAAGTAAACTGTACCACAAATAGGATCCTAAAATATCCTAAAATCCATTTTTAGATTTGTAGTAAAACAGTTGAATGAATTCCTAATACTAAATATTATTAAAAAATAGAAGGAGCTAATGAATTTAAGCCTCTGTTACTATGCTACAGAAATTGAATTTGAAAATGCACGTTCTAAAGAAAATGCAAGTATACATATGCTAATTTATTAATTATATAATAATTGAGTTAGTTGGTCAATAGATGTATTACTAAAGTAATTATCTTACTTTAGATATTTGACGAGTCAGAGAGATGTATTGATAACTTATTTGATTTTCCATAAGTATATTTAGGTTCTTTTCTAGAAAATACTTTGATTATTCTTGAAGTTTGGGAAATCTTGTATTTAACAAATCCAAAAATATCATATTTTATATATCTCTTGAATAATGGTACTTTCTTTATATGTATATGATATTCAGATTTCACAGATATCCATGCTGCCACTTTTATCAAATAATGACTTTTACATTTACCATAAGATTTCATATTAGTTTAATAAATCAGTGTTGATATAAAAATCTATTACAGTGAATGGACATATCAAATAATAAATTTATTGTCCTTTCTTTAAATGCAACAGCATTAAAAAAATATTTGTTATTAATCAAGTTTTTATTACAGTCAAGTTTTAATACTAGTCAAATGGGAGACATCAGAATGACAAGTAACAATAATAGTGAAATATCCAGAATTATTTCAAAAAAACATAAATTTGAAAAACTGTTTGGCTTAGGAAAAAAGTTAATTGCTGATGTTATTGAAATGCAA
The DNA here is from genome assembly GCA_015698045.1 of Rhizophagus clarus. NCBI lineage: Eukaryota > Fungi > Glomeromycota > Glomeromycetes > Glomerales > Glomeraceae > Rhizophagus > Rhizophagus clarus. The sequence goes on along the minus strand of BLAL01000246.1, from coordinate 1,172,234 downwards.
ATTTTTCTTAATGATCGCAAATATACACTTTATTTTGTGTCTATTTTTATTACAGTATAATCATGTATATACATATTATATTTATAAAGTTAAAAAAAAAGAAACAAAAACCCAGAAAAAATGTTGGCTAAATTTGGATATCAGAAAAAAAAATTCATATAAAATCACGTGATTCATATTGGATCGCCACAGTGACAGGATCGCCAAGTAATAACACCCAAAAGTGAAGTAAAATTTATTAGTAAAGAGATAATTTTTTATAACAATCTATTTATAGATTTTATTATATCTTTTCTTTTAAAATATCTATTTAATATTTTTTTAAAATACTTTTAGATATTATTTAATTTTTTATATTTATAAAAATATATACTTTTTAAAATATAAATTTATTATTAAAAAAACATATTATAAATAAGATATTTGGCATATATATTTCTGGCTATTTTACAAGTTTAAATTATGCAATACATTTTAATTTTAACCAGAATTAAATGATCAGCATATAAAAATCCTTTTTTGGAATAAAGGTGAAATAGTATCTTACGGGGGTGTAAGATTTAAATTTACCCTAATTATGTAGTAAAAGGATTGAGAAAATTCACAAAAAAAAAAAAAAATATAAAATCCTAAAAATTAATTTTAATGTATATTGGCTATGGAAGAGAAAGAAAACTGAAACTCTGGAAGTTTGCTCAAATAGCCAAAGATAAACAAAGATAAATTGTTATACAACTCTCACTATAAGAATCCAAATTTTATTCTATACTCATCTTTTATATGTTTACATAAATATATACGGTATATATAGTCAATAATTATAATAGCTTTCATTATATTTACTTCTTAATTCTATCTAAAAAAAATTTTTTTTTTTTACTTTTAATAATAACAAAAGGACGTTATCTGCAATCTGAATCATCCATTCAATCCGATTCAAGCAGACAGACGGGTTTACAACCTGAGCTTTGAATGCTCAATATACTGAAAACAGTCATCTTTAAATTTGACTTAAAACTTTAAAAGAAAAGTCTTTTCAGAATAACCCAAATTTAAAACCTTTTCAAGTCCATTTAAAGATTAAATGAAATATTTAGGATAATTTTATTAATAATTGTAATAATTTGTATTAATATATTGATTGGTTAGCTATTACTGTATATTAATAATTGTTTGCTGGCTCTTTATGACCGTATGACAAAATATAAATAGAAAATTACTACTAATTTACTCATGATTTTTGAACCGAATTTGATCTTGATCCTGTGACAAATTTTCTAATATCGGCTTTTATTAATTCAGGTAATATGCAATCAAGTTCTGCCTACCCTTTTTAATCCCTTTATGATTATAACTTAAAAGGCAGTTTTTCTAGTATCGGTTTTAGATGATCAGGTTCTTAATCCCTTTAGGATTATAATTAAATGAGAAATAAGACATTGTAATTTATAAAGGAGCTTCACTAATAAAGAAAATCTATTTTTACAAATATTAATTTACATTACTTGTTACACATCCATAGTTCATTACTTTATTAATATGCTAAATAAATTAGCAAATAGTAAATATTAATTCTAATATTAGATTGACATACATAATTCCGGATCGGAATGTTTCAGATCGAAAAAAAAAGAAAGAAAAAAAAATAACTTTGTCATCACGTAAAATTTTATCCAAAAACCGATCTAAAAGGATCAATTCACCTATCGGAATCTTTATTTTTTTTTTTTATTTTACGACATAATATGACAAATAAGGAAGTTCATTATTTAGATTATTATTAATTATTACCATTTATAAAGATGATGTACAGTTACTAATTATTCACCCAGGCTGAAGACAGGTTATAATCTTTCAATATTTGTTCAGTAATTATTCAGGTTTAAACCATTAGAAAACAACGATAGACGATTTTCTGACGTTATATTACAAAGAATTTATTGCAATTAATCTGTTATATAAACCAATTAATTTGATTGCTTTTAAGAGATGACATCAGAAACAACAACAATGTTATGATAGGTTTATTCATAATTCACAAAATATGAGTTGAGTCAATTATACTGGGGTAAAATAATCCCCTATTCGTGGTTTTTTTTTTTTTTTTATCTTTGACATGCATTTTATTGTAACAATATTTTATTGCATATACAAATATGCAGGTCAATAGTTTCAACGGTTTGGTCATCGTACTTATCATGTGATTTCCAATCTAGAACAAAAAAAGATTAATGGCAGATTTCTAATCTAGAACAAAAAAGATAATTGATTGAATTTAGTCTAGAACAAAAAAGATGAATGACCGAAATTAATTTTAATTGCAAGTCAAGGGTGATAATCTTTTTGATAACAATCGGAATTTTATTCTTGGTAAAAGATAAATGAGTTATATTAATTCAAAAGGCTTTAAAAATAGGAAATAAAAAAAGGAAAAAAAATTTTTAATTTCTATTAAAAAATGTAAAAGTATCGGCAGGTTCCATGTAAATCAAATTTGTTACTCGAGAATAATTAATTGCATTCTTTCATATATGTATATATATTTTATGTATATATGTATTTTAATTAATGCGAACTCATTAAACCCATTGAATCCATAAAAATCATGAAATCTATGAAAAGATGAACCCTTACCCTGCGTTAAATTAATCTAAGAGAAGAAATACATTTGATAGGTATGAATATTTTTGTTCGATGATCATAACCATAAAAATTCGTTCAACTTCCCCACTTATGTTTCGAATCTAACCAAAAAAATAATTATTTATGCCAAATAAATAGTAAATAGTGTAAAAACCATATTATTTGTTTATATATTCTTCATATATTTAAAAAAAAAAGAAAAGAGAAATAATAATATCTTGCATTTTTATTTTGCATTATTCTAACCATATTTAAAACATTTTCTCTCATTTCATGAATTGATTCCTTTTAAGTGAAAGCAGGAATAAAATCTCATTAAAAGATATCATTATTAAAGAACACAAGCAATAAAAAAAAAAAAAAAAAAAAATTTGCATACAATTTCCCGAATATTTAAGGGTTTTTCTAGAAAATAAAATACGTAGATAAAAATAAATAATATTATAATATTATAAATATTATACACATATAATATATAAAAATAAAAATAAAAACATATCATTGTCTTTTGAAAATCCATCTAATAACGGAAATTCTAAAAATTCCTTTGGGTGATTCTTGATACAGGGTTATTTTTACATCTCAGTTTCATATACAATTTGTAGTACAAGGGTAGTGCGTCAATGAATGGGTAACATTGTAATTGTTCCCTTAACCACCTTAGAAGAAAGACAAATTGTTACAGCTTCTCATAGATAATATTATTTCGATTGAACACAAGAAATTCATTCTTTTTATTTACGGTCTAACCAATTATGATCAAAGTTAGAATGCATATGGAATCACTACAGGGTCATACGGCATCAACCGTACATAATTTCCTATTAAGGGAATTAAATTTATTTTTCACTTTTCACTTCTCTTTTAAAATACGTAACATTTGTTATCCCAATCTTATTCATTAAATCTTTTATTTTCTCTTTTATCCTAGCGCTTTTTTGAATGCAAAAGTATAATATGATTTAAAGTTCTTACATCATCCCATTGTCTTTGATATTTACAATGAAAGAAAAAAGTCGTTGTTTACCAAAGTTAGTAATGTATAATTATGACAGTGGACATTAATTTACATGTCATGCAAACATAAAAATGAATTAAGGAGCATTATAAAACGCGACGATGTACTTGGCCACGTAAGATTTGTATAATTATGACAAAAATGGTAATTCCCGGAATGTTGAATGTGTTGAACGTTGTTAATAATATTAATGAATGTTTACCCCGTAAAGTATATATTTGTATTTTTACTGTATATTTATTTGTATTTACTGTTATTTGTATTTTACTTTGTATTTGTATTTAAATGTATTCTAAAAACAGATTTTATTTAAAAAAGAAAATTCAGGGTTTAATGTAAAGGATTCTGTTAATTCACTATCCATAATATTCACTAATATGGTAATGCGATTACTTTGTATAGAAAAAATAAAAGTATGTAATAATCAATTTGCTGGAAACAATATCTATTTTTTTCTTAACCGGTGTAACCGTCTAGCCTATCTTATCAATCTTTTTTAAGCTAAACTTTTAATGGTATAATAATGTAAATAATGTAAATAAAAAGTAAATAAAGTTTTTTTAACGTTATTATTATTTTAAGACTAATTATGGAACAATATATTCCGACTTTTATTTTATATTATCCACATATATAAAAAAAAAAAAAAAAAAAATTTTTTTTTCATAATTAAAAAAATTACATAAATTATGCCCTCAAAAGACGATGTTTTCCTTTTTTTTTTAGACAAAAAAAAAATCAAAATAAATTTTTTTTTTTTATTCCTTTTTTTCTTATTTTTTTTTTTTTTCTTTCCTTTTCTTTTTTTTTAAAAAGAACTTTGATAGTTCGAAAAAAAAAAAGGAATAATAATAATAATAATAATAACGAAAAAAGAAAAAAAAAAAAAATATTCTTACGTTTTTTTTTAAAAAAAATAAACAAAAAACCAATCCTTTTAATCGAGTGACCTTTCATCAATCGTTAAACGTCATTATTAAAAAAAAAAAACTTACATCAGATTCCTATATTTTTTATATTTGTCCTTTCAATAAATTGCATTAATTAAATTTGAAGGTCCCTCTATCCTTATTTGTAGATTTTATTTTTTTTATAGCACAAACGACACAAACACAAAAGCACAAAACATAAATATATATAAATATTACGCATTTCTCGGAAATATATTTATTTTTTTTTTTTCAAAAAATATATATATATATATATCAAGTTAAAAAGTATCATTTATTTTTTCGCCTAAAAAAATAATTAAAATCTAAAAAATGAGATCAAAATCAACGAAAATATCTGTATCATTACCTAATGAAATAATCTTGGAAATATTCAAACATATACCTTCAAGACAATTAACAAAATTCTTGGTACTTTCTAGTACAATGAATACTGAAATAAGAAAAATTTTAGTAAAACGTTTTAATGATGCCTTTCGAAATCCTAATCAAAGACTTTTGGTAATTATTTTTTTTTTTTTTTAAAAAAAAAAAAAAATTTTTCTTTACTTCTTTTCCTTTATCTAACCTTTCTTTTACTTTACTAGGTAATGATTACACGATACGTTTTAGATTTCGTTCCAATACATAATACATTTGATCTTGGATTTAAATCATTAGATAATAAATCTTTAATTGCAACATTTCAACAAAATTCATCACAACGATCCGGCATGATTGGCCCACATAATAAAAGGTTATGGGGATTCAAATTAAGAGGTGATGGAATATTACGAGAAAATCCAATAAACGAACCATTAATTTATACTACTTGGGATTCTCCTTATGAACAAAAAGAAACAAGAATATACACTTTTGATAGTAATACGGATTCTTCTCATCCTTTCATTAAAACCTCTTTTGTTACTAATGGTGCCGTAAGAATTCCTTGTGATGATTGTGAAGAAGATAAAGGTGCTTGGTCTTATAAATTATTCAATAATGATCGTAAGAAAAAAAATGGTAACTTCATTCCTAAAGTTGAACTTGAAGGTAGGAATGAAAAGAAATTTAATGGTCCTACTCAAGAAATTGTTGGAATTTTAAAAACTGCTCGTGTACAGGCTCCTATGTTATTGGCTTCAATTGAAGAGAAGAAAAAAGATAGATACGTTGGTGGTTTAAAATATATTGTTATGGATGGTGGTCAACATCTCTTAAAAAGAAAGAGAAATTGTGTCATATCTTAAAAGACAAAAAAAAATTTATTTATTTTATTTATTTGTTATCATCCAATTATTATAATTATTATTATTATTCCAAAAAAAAAAAGAACATTTTAAAAAGTTAATTACTTTCTTTTTAAAATATGTATATATCTTATGTATATATATGTATTTTAAAAACACAAAAAAAAACCCCCAAAATATTAGTTTTAATCAGTTTTTTAATTTTTTTTTATAATCTTTCTTGTAATTATTGTAATATACCATTTTTTTTTTCTTTCAATTTTTTTTAATGTTAACAAAATAAAAAAAATATTATTTTTAATTTTCGGTTTGATACCAAAAAAAAAAAAAAAAAACCAATTTGTGCAAATGTACTACTATAAAAATTATGAACCATAAAAAGAATTAATGAATTCAATGATTTTGTTTGCTTCGTATGAAATTTTCCATCTTTTTTTTTTTTTCGACTGTTAATCGTATTTTCGATATCTAAACTGCGTCGCCAAGTTTTTTTTTTTTTTTTCAGATGTGAATGGTCCATTTTTTTGAAAATCCGGTTAGTGGAAAAAAAATTTAAACTTTAAATGATGGAAATTTCTCTTTTCACACGTTCGATTACAAATTGGTACAAGTTGATTAACCGTTAAACAACAATGAGAATTATTCCGAGATGTTCAAATGATAGAATATAAAGAAAAAGGAAATTGTAAATGATGATCAAACGTGAAATTGTCGTCGGTTGTTAGAGAAGAATTATTAAAAATATGAAAAAAAGGAATGATCGATGATGAAAAAAAAGATTTGATTTATCAAGGAATCGTTAACGCCACATTTCGATAAACATTTATGAGTTCACCCTTTCCTTAAAACAGTATGAAACATAAAAAATCTTCCTTTTTTAACGATAATCCGTTAATGAAAATGATGAACCTTGTCAAATGATAAACTTCAAAAAGAAATTAAGAAAGGAAATATTTTATTCGTTTCAAAAAAAGGATCGATCATGTATAGTTGATCAAATTTCTTACCGTACAAAAGTTGTCAAAGTCACATGATTATTTCCAATTATAGTGATTTATGACGTACATTTTTACAATTTTACACCAATTTATATAGACCACTAATATGTTATGTTATTATACTAACAAAAATTACATTATACCAAATTTGGTCATAACTTGGGCTGCCAACAAAAAAAAAAAATGTTTTTTGCCATTGCAAGGGAAAGAAACATCGAATCATTGAAAAAAAAGGGCATACTCCATGTACAATAATTAAAATCAATAAGGGCGATACCTTCTCCCCATTCTAGGATTATCTTCAGGGGGTGTAATACGTTCCCTTCCAAATTTATCTCTCCTGATGATACTTCCATCTGCACGTTGACTATAATAACTACCATCATTATTATAATATTCGTAAGCTCCTCCACTTGCTAAACTATCTCCTAACATAACAAATCTATTATTTTGTTCGTTTATATCACTATATCCTCTTAAATCATTTAATGATTCAATACCATTTAAAGAAAATAGAAAATCTTCAAATGAATTAATATTACATTCTTGTTCTTCTTGTGAATTTGAATACCAAAATATTTCATGTTGATTGTTTAAATCGATGAATTCCAAATGTGGGTTATCATCCCAATTATCATCCCAATTATCTGATGATCCATCCTCACTATCATTGAATTCTTCATTTTCGGTATCGGTATCCTCATCAATATCTTCCTCATCAATATCTTCTTCTTCATTACCTTCCTCATCATTATCTTCCTCATCAGCGTCTTCCTCTCTTTCTTCCTCCTCTTCTACTTCTTCACTTTCTTCTTCGTATTCTTCCTTATTTATTTTATTAGAGAATTCATTTTCACCGCTATATCTTAAACCTGGATATTCTACATCTGAATCTTCACTTCCTTTTTGATAGCCTAAATTCTTATTGGTACTACTATTATGAAATTTGCTCATTTTATGAATTCAAATCATGTACAAAAAATTACTTTTTCTTTCAAGGAATTCTTTGGAATAAAAACAAAAATCCCTTTAAACAAATAAAATTCTCCCCCCCTTTTTTTTTTTTTTTTAAAAAAAAAAAAAAAAAAAAAAGGAAATAAAAGAAAATACTAATAAAATTATACCCTATAATATGGGAATTATTTGATTACATACGGTTATCACATGTAACAAAAAAATTGTTACAAACAAACATTCATGCTTGTGATGTCAAGATCGACAGGTTGGTTAAAGTTCTTGGGTTACTTTTTTTACCCGGAAACTTATATTTTTAGTTTACCCTTGTATAATAACCCTCATTGTAACATTATTATTTTTATCATTAATTACTTTTAATTTATCATATCATATTAGAGAGAAAATATTAATTATTAAAGGAAGAACTTTATAAATGATAAAAATCATCCTTTTTTTTTTTTTCTTTTTAATTATAATTTTAATCGAAAATAAAAAACTTGGGAAAGATTTTTTTGACTCATCTGAGGCTTTTTTACGAAATAATTAATCACACCTTTTTTGGTTTAATAATATCATGTTTCTCCGCCAAATACAAGCACTAACATTCTTGTTTACGACAAGTCTCGAATTGTGGCAAAATATTATTCAAAGATTTACTTGATTTAGAAACGATGTCAGTTCAAATCGCCTGTATATTATGCGACCTTTCAACTTTACTTTCGTGGCATAGAAAACAGTTGAAACGTTGATTACGAAATAATAATATGAAACTTAATTATCTACACAACTCCCAATTAAATCATACATCATGCTAACTAAATTGTGATCACAAGAATTTTTTTTTGGAACAGGATTTAACCTAATTGAGTTACCCATCGTATGAATAGATAGATTTTTAGGAAATACCGAAGGATCAAGAAAAACTGTGCAAAAAAAGTAATATTCTGAGAACCTAGACCAATCAATCATATCTATATAAGTATAACTTATTACTTTTATTTCCTCTTTTAGTGCCATAAATCTTATGTCACGGGGCAGTCGGGCACGCACGGGTTATGTAATCATATAAACTTTAAAATTAGCCCTAATAACCCCGAGTAATGAAAGTTTATAATGACTTTGCCGAAAGCTTATAATCAAGTTTTTTTTTTTTTTTCCTCTTGGTCCGCCAATTTTTTACGATACAAAGCCCCATAAGATCACAGATTATGATGATGTCTTCGATTAGTTTAGCAGAACACTTAACCGTTGAATGTAGCCTCAAACTCTGTTAGGCTTAATTTTTTTTTTTAGTTAATGAATCCTGTATGTTCACGAGTCTTTAATGCGTGCCAACAAATTCAATGTAATGACAGAATTCACAGAATTCACAAGCAAATTATTATCAATTACGATTATCGAATTAAATTTAGCAAATAATTAGAAATCATATGATTCAGTTGATTTAGAGTGTAATGTGCAAAAGACAGTTTAGTTTTTTATTAGAGCAATTGACTTAGCCTACTTGCATATATGTGATCTGACGTTCCATAATTTTAGTTTCACCGGGAATAAGTTGATCGCATCGTGATTCTTAATATCGAAAGATGAGTTTGAAATAAGTGTTACGGGCAATTTAAGGTTCATGATAAGCCCTTTTTCGGGTTTCACTGATGTAAAAAAACAATTTTACTATAGACTATATATGTATCTTCCGCACATTTACAGGTCATGAAGCTAGGCAACTTGTGTTTTTAATTATTCGAAGAAAAAACACTCACGCATTTTTGCTTTCTGTAATTTTTATATATTTTACTATGAGAGAATTCACTAAACGAAAACCCTTATGAACAAGTACACTGTATATAGGTTTGATTTTATTATAAAAATAATTTTGACGTAACATAAAAAAATAAATAAATAAATAAATAAATTAATTGATTAAATTATTTTCTTTCGTGCGTGATAATAAATAAATTAAATAAAAAAAAATTATAATATGTATTACATAAATTAAAAGAGACTTGACCTTTCCTCCCAATTAAATTAATCTACAAATCTTGTTTCATAATTTCTTCCAATTATAATTTCTCTCGTAATTAAAACATAAGTATTAGACCTTTCAAACATTACTTTGATTTGAATCTCATTAATAACTTTCATATAATTTGTCATACAAGTTGGAATAACATCATTAGGTATATTAATGACTACATTTGTTTCAAATAATGTATCAGGACCATTTGGTGTCATTATAACATCTTTTCCATCAATTACTTCACCTTTATGCCAATATTGTTCTTTTTCTAATGATAAAAATTTTCTTCCTTTTTTGTTATTCTCATCATTATCTCTATCATCACCACCATTACCACCATTACCATCACCATTACCATCACCATTACCATTACCATTAACGTTATTACCACCAACACTACTACTCCCAATATCATCGTCATCATCATCATCATCGTCGTCATCATCATCATCATTATAATTATCAAAATATTGAACATTCCCTTTTAAATATGTACTTAATTTTTTTATTCTTAAATCTGGATTATGTACAATCATTCTTAATTTAATTTTAAATTTTGAATTAATATCAAAAAAAGTTTTTGGTAATATAGCTTCCCATTCAATTTGATGTTTTCTATTTTGTGAATTTTTTGATTTAATAATTAAAGGTTTTAATTCTTCATCTAATGGTTTGGTCCATCTCCAAATTGGTACTTTAACTTCAATCCAAATTTTTTTATTAATTTGTTTTTTATCTATTATAGCTTTTAATGTATATTGAATATAACCAAAATTTGTATTAAAATTTTCTATAGCATTTGATGGTACTTGAAATTCAAAAGGTAAAGTTAATTCAGTTATTAATTCATATCCTATAGGGTTTGTTGATTTCCATAAAACTTCATGTTGTTTTAATAAAATCTTTTCCTTTTTTATTTTTCTTAAATTTACCCATTCAACCTTTTCTTTTCCAATAAAATATAAATTTATTTCTCTAGCTTTAATTGCTTTTGTAAACCTAACTAATAATGTACCAGTTATCGTCGTTATATTTATTCCTAAATATCCAGATAAAAATGACGATTTTTCTGGATCAAAAGAAAAGAACATATGATGGTCTGATTTTATACAATCGTCTGTATGTGGTGTAGATGCTGTTTCATGAGTCATTATATATATATATATATATATATATATATATCTCGCAGTTGAGAATAAAAAAAAAAAAATTTTTTTTTCTTATCTATAACCAAGTGAACTAAGTGAGAAAGGAAAGAAGCAAACGTTTGATTTTCAAAACGCTGTACTTAAAATAGATGATAAATTCCGGCAGAATCCGGAAATCCCCGATGAAAATTTCTTAAAATGGATTTTTTATCAACGGATTCTTGGCCGACAAGAATACATATAAGGGATAATTTTGTCTATCAAACAAATACAAATGAGGATATGGTAATAACGAATCTAGTAATAGATTCAAATTCATGTACCAATTACCATATATTATTAATAACAACTTTAGTTGTGAATTTATTAATTATTACATTCCCAGAAAATCCGGCAATATATGAATCTTTAACCGGTAAAAATTCAATTCATATTTTGTACTACACCATTATAAAATTTCAGTCATGATTTTTTTTTAGAGATAGCAAGAATTCTATTAATATATTATCAATTTATTAAATTTTTTTTTTAATTTAATTTTGGTATATTATAAGTTTTTCTCAAAAATAAAACTAATATATATATACATCCTCATTTAACAAGCATTTTAAAAGAAAGTATTACCAATTGAATTCTGTCCCAAAGTGTATTAATGTTATTATTTAAATGGTTTTTTTTTTCGCTATATGTAAGTTGTAATAATAATAATGGATCTTGTTGGAATTGAATTGAATTTATCGAATGAAAAATGTCCATAATTTTTACTTTCGTACATTACTGAGTTCTTCATTTTATCGAAAAATAATTAAAAACCTTGATAGCTTGACATATTATTCATGTTGCCATAAGCATTACCATATCCTTGAGGTGCCATCCTAATTGATGTAAAATTAGGTTAATCTTCTTTCTACGCACTATAATAAACTTCAAAAAAAAAAGAGAATTAAACTCATTTTTACCCTTGTCCTGGCCCTTGTGTAAGCAAAAGTTGATTTCCTAATCCGGCTGGATTTATGATCGGTATTTCTATTGTTCAAAGTAAAGTACATATCATAAGTACTATGTAAAAGATAAATTTATATGGTATGAAATTGTGATAAATACCACTTTCATTCTTTTCACGTTCCTGTTCTTTTGCTGTTCTTTCAGCGTTAGCTTTCTCCAAAAGATCGATCTATATAAGATATAATACGTTAAATCTCTCCAATATTTAAACTATACATAAATAAAAACAAACCTTATTGCCAAATTCTCGCATGACTTGAATTAAGTATGGCATAGCAAAGTCGGTAAGACCATGCCTCCAAGCCATTTCCAATACAATATCCGATCTAGCTAAATCATAACATGTGTATAAACACGCTGTAAAGCATTCTTTGTTTCCAATTTGTACAAAATATTCCAAAAGTTCTTCTGCTACTTCGGTGGAACGTGATTCGCTAGCTGTTTCGATGGCATCTTTAAAAAGTCTATCCTCTTTAGACAAAGCAATGGATTGTGCCCATCGTTTGTTTTTCTTGTAAAGATGTGCTGCAATACGGCGAAATTCTAAGAGATCATGCTTTTCAAGTCTTTGAGCTAACTCAATATTATCGAACTTATCAAAATTATCAATTGAATCTCGTAATGATTTATAATCTTCTTCCTCGATTAATATATCATTGTAAGCATTATTGACTGCTTCATTATTTGCCTATCAATAAAGAAATAAGTTAGTTAAATGCACCAAATACATATGATATTCAGCCATCAGTAATATACCTCTTGTACTGATATCAAATATGATTTGATCAATGGTAAGTTATCGGATTTCTTAAACATTTGAACAACTCTAGTGTGATCAATTCTCGGAGTAAGAGCAACCAATAAATCATTTAATAAGAGAGGATGCTCATCCAAATAGAATTTCAATGCCTGTAAGAATTAATAAAAATTATAATTAAGCACAAAATATCAAAAGAAAAAAAGAAAAAAAAAATTATTAAATTGTTTGACCTTGTAATATATTTCGAGGTTGCTGACTTTAACAACAATATCCTTAAAACGTGAGTGTTCCCATGCATCACTAGCATGTGTAATCATTGAAAGGGTAGCATTATCAAATTCATCATAATTCTCATATAAGAATACCATCTCTTTCCATAAATGTGCTTCATCACAAGCTCGGATGACTTTTGGAATGTTAAGACGAGACCAAAATAGGCGTAGATGTTCGTCTGTTTTCTCTGGTTTATATTTCGTGTATAGAATTGCTAATTCAGTAAACATTCCCATGTGTGCTCTTTCGAGACCAAGACCTGCTTCAAGAAGTTGTAATAATTCATCTATATAGCCATTGTATTCATATTGGCGGATAACTTCCTGTAAGATCAAAATAAATTAACGGTTAATTCTAATAAAAATACAATCAATTATTTAATAATAAATAGTAACCTGTAACTCTTCGGCATGAACAATAAGATTAAGACCACATATATAAGCTAAACGGAATTCTTTATGTTGTACGCAGGCGTTGTGTACATCTTTCCAAACCCTTCATTAAATAAATAAATAATATAAGTAATAATCATAGACAATTTGAACTGACGAAAAGACGAAAAAAAAGTCAATTACTTTGTACTGCTAGCTTTTCTTGCGCCGTCGACGGCAGCTTGATATTCTCCCAAATGAACAAGCGTGGAAGCCAATCTTGCCCAATTTGATACGCTTAAAAACAGGATCTTTGCAGCTTCAAATAAACTTTCATCATAACATTTATCTCCAACTACTTGTATTTGAGCTACATTAGGCGAGTTAAGAAATTCTTCTATATCATGAAATCGTTCTGTCTTTGCGAAAGAAAATAATAATTCATTGTCAACTTGAGGTTCACGAAGTTTCTTGCGGCACATTTGTAAGTATCGAACAAGGTCATCGTATTTTCCAGCACGTGCTGAGATATCAATCACTTCATTAAAATTAGTTGGATCATCGGCGCGAATATATGAATCTAATAAATGCAAATAATTTTAGCGTAAAAATAAAAATAATTTATAAATCTTTAAATATAACGTACCAATTGAATCTTTAATTCTTAGACCTTCAATCTGTGCTTTCGCTAAACGACTCCATACTTCTGGCTGGTCACAATTATTTGCATAATCCGAAGCTCGGTCTATACTTCCAATATGTTCAATTAACACGTTCACTGCGTTTTTATCATCTTTACATTTTTTGTAAATGGTGAACGCTTCTTCAAATAAATTGTTTTTGATAGCGAGGTCAGCGACATCGGGTGCATCAAAGTTGTTAAGCCTATTAATATAATCCATCACTTTAGCTTTGTCAGCCTATTATAATTAAATGTATGTTAGTAATTATCAAATCGCGGATGACGTGATTCCGTAATGTAAACTTACCTTAATGGCTGTGAGGATAAGTAAATTTTGAAGAACTTTATGATCACTGAAAGCCGTGTTCTCTAAGATCAGTTTCTCCAAAAGTTCAATCAATTCAAGTGGTAAATCGGCATTCATAAAAGCTTTCACGGTAATAGAGACGTCATCTGGGTCAATAGACTCGGGTAAAGCTACAGCATTGATCTAAGTAAAAAAGAGGATTTTTTTTTCAATCTTAAGTTATACGCATCAAATAAGATGATTAAGTATATTTACTTGGTCAATTAAAGATCTACGGTACATGTTATTCTCGTCCAAAACATACGCCCATAAATTAGGGTCACGTCGTTTTACCAAATATCGAGCTTGATGTTTAAACATCGAGTTCTCATTGGTAATTTTAACAAGTTCTTTATCGCATTGACCACGTTGATACGCTATGAAAGCAAGATTAGGGTCTCTCTTTTCACAATATTTACCAATAGTAAGTGAATCGTAGTACTACAAATTAAATTAATAATTATGAATTAGTAAATAGTTAATATTAAACGTATTTCACGAAAAGAAAGTTTAAACAATTAAATAACATACAGTATTTTCCCTAAGGAAAGCTTCAGGGTTGTTATTACTGTCAATATATATTTTTGCAAGTGCATTATAGACGGCTGGGTCTTGACTATTATCTTGTACACGTAATTCCAACCAAGGTAAGATTAATTTAAGACGATTTCGTTTTTCAACTTCTTCAACTAATTGATCAACAGGGACAGAACCGGTAACAGACATAAGAAGACTTTTGATAATCGATTCATCGCAATCAACATCTAGGAGACCGCCAACAACGACAGGAGTACGAGCAGGATTGACTTTCTGAACGTACACTTCGATATATTTTGTCAAATTTTGTTGGTAAAGATAAAGTACCAAGTCATGAACAAAGTCGAATCGATCACAAACAATAATTAAGGGAAGTTGGTCTGGTAGTTTGGCTTCCTATTAATTTTTTTTTTAAAAAAAAAAAAGTTAACATAAATTATTTGCATCGTACAGTTAATAATAATAATAATAAATAGTACCTTTAAGAAGTTTTTAACTTTTTCTGGATCATAATAATTACTTTCCCGGCATATTCTTTCAGCCTCTTTAATTTGACCGGTCTTTACAGCAGACTGAATATATTTGAAATGTACATCCGGATCCGTACTAAGATTGACAATCGATCCAAGGTAATAGTATAATCCTAATAATTTAAAAATTAAGGAATATATTATTCGTATTCTTTTAATTTAAACCTATATCATTCATCTTAATTACCTTCGTAAGTTTTAAAGGATTCGAACAAATTAATCAAATTTATTGGTTGTAATTGTTCGGAATATTTCGTTGCAACTTGAACTACCACTTGTAAAGTTTGCCTGTTATTCTTTAACATTTCTTTCAGACATTCGAGAGATTGATCGACTGATAAAGTTCCAAAGTAATTTACAATAAACTGAGGTAAAGTATACACATGATTAAAATATTTATTATGGGCATAAACGAGTATAAACAAATTAAACGGTTATTAATTGATCTTACTTCAGCGTTCATAGCACTGGTATGTATAATTACGCGTTTGATGTCATTAATATCTGTATAGTGTTCCAGTGCCTATAATACAAATGAATATTAATATTGAAAGAAAAAAAAAAAAATTAAGTAAAATAAGAACATACCCTTTGTAATAAACCAGCTTTCTCGCATAGAGACGCAATATAAGGCTTATCGTAATGACTGAGAATTTCGTTGCTAAGAATTGCATCAGCAACTTGTGGGAAATTTAGCAAGTTCATCTCTAACAATCTGGTTTGTAAATGTCCATGTTCCGGTTTATTATCTTTTAATGCATCCAATAAAAACGCAGTAGCTTGTTGAATCTTATTGTTGGACATGAACACATCAACAACCTAAAGTTTCGAAAAAAAAAAATTAATTGTGGTTTCCTCTCAAAAAAGTAGAGTTATAATATCCTTTAAATGGTATGTTCAAATTTTACCGTTTAATGGATAAATAAATACACAGAATACTTGCTTTTTCAATATCAATTAACGCTCCACCTTCGTCATTCACCAACATAGTGGCGAAGTCGGCCCCTTTTTCAGGATCCCTAGCCATAATTTTTTGAAGCAACATGGGATAATCTGGCTGAAATCCGACTTTCTTTGCGTATAGGACAATCTTTGAGTATTGGCCCGTCTCAGCAAAACAGGCAATTACCTAATAAATAACGATGATGAAATAATCATCAAATAATTATCAGATATAGACGCAAATATGATTTCGAAAATTATCTGTTACTAACCTTATTCGGAACATTAGCGCGAAGGTAAACTGATAAGGCCAATGTTAAATCATGTTGACGAACTATATCACCTAATTCCTCACTGCATTCCAACTAAAAATGATTTGAATAATTAATATTAGGAACTACATTACATTTATCTATAAACGATGAAAGTACCTTGTCTTCTTTTAACCATTTTTCTAATAGTTGCTTGCGATTTTGAGCTAACACAGGTCTTGCAAGTTCCAAAGACTCATGTTTATTTAATTCGCCTTTTTCTAGAAGAATTCCGAAATATTGCAAAATAGGTGACAATCCTCCCGCCGGCACAGAAACATTTTTAAATCGGTCAATTGTTTGTGGTGTACGAAGGAAACCCTACAGTATACAATTAAATGACTTCAATAATTTAAAAATAACCAGATCAGACTTTACTGGGATTTTTCTTACTTGAGGGGAATTTGCTGCAACTTTAGCAGCTTCATTATACTGCCCCTGTTGTAATAGTAGCATAAATTTATCCATATATAATTTTTCAGCACCAAGCAAATTACATCTAGAAGCGATTCTTAGTGCTAAGTCTGGGTTATTTATCGATATAATATAAGGAATGATTTGTTGCTCATCCACACAAACCGATAACACCTAGATAGAATTATACATATTTAATAATATTACTGAATAATGAATGAAATGACGAAAAGATAATATCTTTACCTGTCCTTTTCTATTAACCCCAACTATCCCGGTACCATTTTCACGTTCAGCAGTTACAAAAATTGTTTCGCCACTAATTCTGTTCATGTATATACATATACCCGTCTCTAAATCGTAAAGGTGAATATATCCAAACTTCGTTACAAGAAAAATTATGTTATATTTTTTGCTGACTTGCATAGAGACAGGGAAGTCTCCAGTAGCCTCTGATGGAAAAAATACATCCACAGTCCTCTTCACAAATTGAGGATTTTCATCTTTGTGATCGACTTCAACAATATGTAACTATCAAAATAATTGTAATAAGTATTTATATAAATAAGATTAATATATAAATAACCGAGTTTTTTTACCTTTGCACCACTTGTATTTCTTATAGCAAAAGTAAATAAACTTGTAGGTGAAACTCCGTTTTCCAGTACAATACTTGCAAACGCAGCAGCGTGTCCTTCAATTGGTTGACTGACTTTACGATCTTTAGAATATAATTGCATGTTCCCGACCACTCTACCATCCTATTTAAGTTAATATCGTATGTCAGTGATTAAATTTTACAAGAAAAAAAACCATTAAACTTAAAATTTCACATACCACAGCGGATATTCCTACTAAAACCATCCACCTTTCATCTGCATTAACTCGATAGTTGATAATTTGAGAATTTGAAAGATTCGTATGCCTTTCAAACATCTTAATTGGACCTGAGTCGCCTTCCATTGACCAATGATATACTGATGTTCCTGTGACAAGTCCAAGAGTCTTGTGATTGATCCATTTCCAAAACATTACATCTTCTTGCATGGTATGTGATTTTACTTTTGATTTTAACTCAAGGTTGAATATTTGCAATTGTCTTGCGGCTAAATTAACATCCAAAGATAATTAGTATTGAATGACTTTAATCAAAATTCATTCATTCATTTTGCATTTCTACGTTACGAAATTCTATCACAAACCTTTTAGCGCAAGAATTTTAGTTGTAGGATGCATTATTGCATTATCAGCAGTGATTGGTCTTTTAAGAACATTTGCAGTATCTTGAAGATCAATTATAACGACTTGGTTGGTTGGGCCAGTGGTTTCACGCACACAGATAAAACGGTCAGACTCCATGGTCAGCCAGTTAAAACCTATGCTGCTTGAATTCACACCGAGTTCCTGGAGCTATTTAGTAGCAAAATATGAAATGTATTAGGATTCGTGACATTTGCTTACAGGTCTTTAAATTTGTAAACGTAAAGAAAATTAATGAAAACAGATGAAATCTAATAAATTTTACTTTTCTACTTTCTACAAGAAGAAACAAAAGAAGTCTGGTAAAGAAATATTACCTGACATAACTCCTCTAATAATATTGGAAGGTCGTTATCAGACATTTTCTTAGGATGTGAAGAATTATTTGATCGTAGAGTTTTGGTCGAGAGTTTTTTTGGTTATATAGATTTAATGAATGGGGGCTTAGAATCTTAATAAACTCTCCAAAATCCAATCATACTTTGACAAATAGCCTTGATTTCTGTCACACAATTTTTTAGCAACAATAACATTTTTTTGATCATCTCTGTCTAAAGTATCACGTGCGTTCTATTGTTGTGTAAAATCTTTATATTGTTTATTTATATAACATTCAAATTTCCCACATTTTTTACTTTTTATAAAACAGTATGAATTTTAGCACACACCTTTGATTGGTTTATTAAAAAATATAAAAATTCTCGATAGCCAGACAAGATGGTAAATATACTGTATATCGCCCTAAATTGGAAATATTCTTTGTAAAAGGATCTTTCATAACGATAAAACAAACCAATTTCGTCCAATCAAAAATTTCGACTCGTTAAAAAATGTTACTATGTAAGGGGATGGTCATAATTATAATATAAAAACATATTGTGACTATTAATATTCTTTTCCAAAAAGTGCTTTGTTGCTAAATTCAGTAAATCGTCACGCCGAACTATCCCCATTGGGATTATATAATACTTGTGGGAGAAAAGATGATTTATTTGATCTATTCGGAAGAAGTAAAATTGATTCAATTAGAGATACAAATAAATTTATGAATGAGTATTTTTTTGTTTAAATATAAAATCATTATTATTAGTTCAATGAACCGTGTTTATACTTGAACAATTCTATATTCTAATGTTATAAAGTAATAAAATGAAATAGAATAAAAATAAAATAAGACATTGCAATTGATAATATATTTCTCATAACTCGAAGTGAAATGTTTTGCTACCAAAGCGGATATCGGAATTTAAATGGCGATTCGGGTTTGAATTCCGATCAAAGTGATCCGATACAGAATTTTTATTACAAATCAGGAACGACTTAACTGGCAAATATATCGTTTTAAGTAAGCTACGTCATTACCCAATAATGTAGTAAATTGGGGATTAGACTTTATGCTTAAAAGCAAGCTAAAGCAAGCTAAGCAATATTATATAAGCGAGCTCTTAATTATAGGTTAACCATTATGTATTTTAGACTAGACTGGTTAACTGATTTAATTCAGATTTATTTCTTTATTCACTGTATATGTTATATTCCAAGTAGAACTGAACCTATTTTGCTCAAGTCGTGATCCGTGAATGATCGAAATTTTTTTAATTGGATCTAAAATATGTCTATTAAATATCTTTAATATTATTGCAAATAATAGTTTTAATAGATATGTGCGTTGGTGATCATTACATTAAAAGTATTATTCCAATTTTTATAAAACTTGAATCAATCAGCTTTGAATTTAATATTTTAGACAAGAAAGATATAAGAGAAAGTAAGAGTATTTTAGCAAAAAATATTCCTGAAAATCTTAGTAATTTGAATCTAATGATTTCTATTGAGATTGATGATTTAAAAGCTTTTTTTTTTCGCAATTTGATGGGTTATTGAAAGTATTTGGTTTTAGTACTTGTTCGCATGATATTATAGATATTATAGATATTGATGAGTATGCAGAAAGAAAATATGTTAATTATTGGGTTACTCAAGAAGAGGGTGGTGATCGATGTTATATTGTATTTGAAAGGTAAACATAATACTGTGTCCGTTTACGAATTCAAATCTCAAAATGACGTAATAAAATTAATAATGCCGTATTTACTGCGGTTGCATGAGATTTTGATCATAAATATATACAATATTTAAAATAAAAAATGTGATTTTTTTTTTTTTACTGTCTCTCGCAGAATTTTTTTTATTCACTAATCCGACAATAGGTGCTCATATGATTCAATATAATTCATCTAATTATATCTCTAATCAAAATTAATAAACTTTTGAGGACGCGTTGTTTTGAAACTTAAGTCCTAGAACGTTCATTGTCCATTACATGTTTTCTCGCTCATTCCTCTCGTATAAAATGACATGTCATATAATTATTAATTAATTTTTAACACAATTTCCTTTGTTAAAGGTTCAAAGTAATCCAAAAAGGTAGAATGATTTAATCTTCGTTACAATGATTTTTTTGTGCATGCATGCACAAGTAAGTGTAACGGTGGAATTTAGAAAATGTTAGTTCATTGTTTTTAATTTTATTTTGCTCTTGTATAAGAAAAAAAAATTTTTTTTTTTTTTTATTATTTTTGTTCATAATGTCATCAAAATTACCATCGGAACTCTTATCTCATATATTTTCTATTTTTGAAACAGATAGCGACACCTTACTTTCATGTTGTTTGGTTTCTCGTGAATGGTGTCTTTTGGCAATCTATTGGTTATGGAAAAAACCTTTTCATATTTGTCCATGTCAAAATGGAAAGTTATTAATCAGAACTTGTTTAAAATTTTTATCAGATGATTCTATTCCTCGTTTTTATGATGATGATACTGAACAACCTCCTTTATTTAATTATGCATCTTTCTTACAACATTTGAATTTTCATGAAATTTATAATGCAGCCTGGAATTATTATAATTTTTGGAATGTTGAAGATGAATATAATCCTGTAACTGAAGAAGAAAAAATATTATTTATGGAACAAGATCTTAATGATATTAAATATTATGAATTTGACGAACAAGATAATAATTATTATGAATTTGATGAGGAAGATGATGATGATTGGACTATTGAGGAATCGGATGATTATTCACAATATGAAGTTGAAAGTATTGAAGATTTTTCACAATATGAATTTGAAGATTTAAAAGATAAAATCTTATTACTTACGTCAAAGTTATGTCAAATATTTTTATTACATTCCAATAAAATCATTAGTCTCAATCTTTGCACAAGTGAAATGGAGAATGGTAATGTTATAAATGAAAAGTGGATTAATATTTTTAAACTTGAAAATGCTTCTTCAGCATTGGCAAATATAAAAAAATTCGTAAGTGGTGGTTTGTATGATTTACAATCAATAATTAATATCATGATAAATATTTGTCATGATATTGAAATTCTTGAAATAATCTTTGAAGATGATAATTTTAAATATTCTTTTTCGAATTTAATTAAAAATCAAAAAAAATTAAAAGAACTTAATATTATAGGTATGAATAAGTATAATTTTAACGAGATGATTGATTTTCTTTCATATCAATCATATTCTTTAAGAATTTTACATTTTGAAGGTTGCATATTTAAAAATGGTATTCCTTTCAAAGAAATGTCACTTTTACAAAATTTGGAATTATTGACTTTGATCAATTGTGATATTGTTGATATTCCGCGTAAAAATTTAGATTATTCTTTTCCATCATTAAAAAAGTTATATTTTGATACGGATTTTGACACGAATCTTGACACATATTTGAATCTTTACAGAAATTTTGACACAAATCTTGACATGAGAATTCCATGTACGAAAGAAATAGAAAAATTAATTTCTTGTTCATCAAATTTGGAAAAAATTATTTTATTCGGATCTAAAATACGTCTATCAAATATCTTTAATATTATTGCAAATGGTTGTTCCAATATTAAAATTTTAGATATACAAGTTGATAAACATTACATTGAAAGTATCATTCCAATTTTCATTCAATGTCAACAACTTGAATCAATAAGCCTTCAATTGGACATTCTAAATAACAGGCAAGAAATAAACGAAAGTATGACCATTTTAGCAAAAAATATTCCTAAAAGCCTTAGTATGTTGAAACTAATGATTTCAATTGAGATTGATGATTTAAAAGCTTTTTTTTCACAATTTGATGGGTTATTAAAAGTGTTTGGTTTTGGTTTTAATTATTGCTATTCATATGATGATTTAGATATAGAAATTAAAAAGTATGCAGAGAAAAAACGTATAACCTATCGTATTGTTAACAATGAATCTTGTAATTATTATTACATCGAATTCGATATCTGACTTAATGTCATCAAAAAAGAATAATGTCTTCTATCTTATGTAAATTATGACTTTTTATGTATAATAGAAATTATCATTACATTTAATAAATATCTTGACTTTACTGTAACTATTTATTATTAACTTAAGAGTATTATTATAGGGAAATTATATTAATACATTAATTAACCCATAAAATAATTAATGCGATAATGAGATTGTTGTTTTTGGTAGCTTTTTTAAATCCTATTCTGTTTTACTGCATCATATGAAAATTATAAAAATTAGTAAATACATAAAAATAATTAACTTCAGAATGACAAAGAAAACAGCTAGAAATACAAAGCTAAAAAAAAAAACAAGGATCTAAAAAGAAGCTTAATAAATCATAATAATTCATTATAAGGAACAACAAATTTCACTTGTACATATATAATTGCCCTAGGATCACATATAGTCTTCATAATCATCATCGTATACATCATAATCTACATAATCTGCTGCGTCAACTGAATCAAAATTTTCAACTTGGAGCACGGGTTTATTATTGGCTAAAAAAAAGTAGCAATTTGAGTAAATATAAATTAAGAAATTTTAAATTCAACATAAAAGTTTTATCTTACTTTTTTTCTTTGTTTTCGGTTTTTGTTTTTCATTTGCCAAAGTTGTCAGCGTATTTGCAACTTTACGCGCCTCAGTATCTTTAAGAGGAAGACAAAGTTCACGTACAAATCCGTTGATGAAGTTAGCATAAAGGCTTTGTTTCTAAACAATTGTGTGATAAAAAAAAAAAAAAAAAAAATTAGCAAATTAATAATAAGATTAAATGACTGTTAAATGAATACCTCGTGTTTTTGAATTCGCTCAATTAAAAGTTTAGAAAACTTGTCAAATTCTTCCTTCGTCTTCGGATTTATTTTATCTAATGGTGACAATGTTTCTATAAAAATAAAAAATTAATCAAGTATAACTGAACATTAAATTTCCGAATGGAAGATTATTTCTAACCTCTTGTTACACTTTGAGACGAATTGTTCAATTTCTTGGAACTTGCCTTATCTACTTCAGTTTCTGTACAAATAAAAAAAAGGAAATATAAATGTTAATAAAAAATAATAAAAAATAATAAATGACGTTCCGAACGAAAAATAATTTTTGACCTTTTACGGTTATTCCTTGAAACATTTCCTTAGCATTTTCCATATCTGCATCTTTTATAGCTTGTTGTTCTCTTTTTTTTCTTTCTAATTCATCTTCCTCTTCATTAACATCATTATTATTCTGAATCAAACAGATAATTAATATATATATATTAAGTTTTTTCATGTCACATAAGTCAAAATAAGATAATAAATACCATCTTTTTTGCAATTGCCTTCTTTGCCGCACTTATTTTCTTTTTTTGCGGCGCTGCTGACGTAGTTGTAGTTTTTGTCTTTTCATCATCTTCATCCGATGATTCATCCCAATTATCCTAAAAATAATAGATTAGTTAATAATTTGATTAAATCCATTTGCTACAATTAGAATCAAAAGAAAAAAAATGTACTTTGACGTCGTCTTCTTCAACATCCTCATCATTCCATTTATTCGGTTTGGAAACGCGAACAGGAATATTATCATGATCGTTATCCTCTAAAAATAATTATTATGAATTAATTCATACGATCATACAGAGTGACAAAATAATGGGTGAAGTGAGAAACACAATGGTAAAATTATGAATAAAATAGTATATTACACAACTCACCCCAGTCAGACATGGTAACTTATAATACAAATCAGCAAAACGAATTCAAGAAATTGAAGAAATTGTGGTATGGTATGAGCTGAATCGGAGTCGTTCTTAATTTATCACATGAGTCGACGCACTTTTTTTTTTATTTTATGTCTCACGTCAATCACAGCGATCATTTGATCTACGGTTAACAGTTTCTATTAAGGTATCGATTTTTTCATTTCCGGATAATTGTGATTATATTATAAATTTTTTAACACATACATGGTGTATTTGTTAACTATAAACGAACATTATATTGCACATTTGCATTTAACATTCTTATTTTAACAAAACCATATTCTAAAGAATCAAATGTAATTTATGAAGTTTTATTGCTAAGGTAATGTTTAAATGTACTCCTACAATAAAATCATCTGCTGATTCTATAATTTTCTCTAGCTTCGTATTAAATGAAGTATAGAACTATCAAATAAAAAGTGCAAGAACTTGAATGAGAGAGGCTTCAAGAAATAAAGAAATTTTAAACTTGATGATGGTAACATGTCAAACATGCAAATTATTCCATATAAATCAAACAAAAGTTAGCATAGTGGTTTAAATAAGTAGAATTTTAAAAAGTAATAGCATACAATATATTTGTATAATCTATAGAACTATTATACTATTTAATAAAAAAATTTCTTATCAAATTGCAAAACACTGAGATTTATAAAATTCATTCTATCCTTATTAATCTTTTGCTCAATCAATGTTTTTTATATCTTTAATTTACAATTTCATTATAAATAAAAAAAAAAATTATTATTCTATAATTACTTTAATATAAGTACATATCTCTTTTAAAAAAAAAAAAAAATCACCATTAATATTAAAAAGAATAAAAATATAAAATAAATAATAAATATTTGTAGTTTATTTTACCATAAATATTTTCATTTATTTTTATTATATTATACAATTATATTTTGTAATAATTTAAATCATTTAAGGATTGCTTTTATTTCTTTTATTAAAATAATTTAATATATATCTTTTTTTGCAAATAAATTATTTAATAATATAAAAAAAAAAAATATTACAATTTTAAACTACAGTTTATTGTAAATGTTAATAATAAAATAAATAATAATAATAATATAGATACATTATTTTTTACATTTTCCTAATAATGATTATCAGCATCCTCAGGAGAATAAAAAAAGCCAGCCATTAAAACCAAATAAGAAAGAATCAAAATTGATCCTTTAAAATAATTGGACTTTCCTTCAATATAAGTATAAGTCAGTAAAAATACTGGAAATATTACCGAGAATACATCCCATCTAGGGAAAACCAATCTATAAAAAATTAATTTGTAATTTCATTAACTTCTCCATGTTTTCTTAAAAGACTGACCTATTTCATTAAGAATTACTTACGTGAAAGTAGTATTTAAAGTTTCGTCATTATCGATTTTACCAGCATTATACCAAGCAGAAAAAGCAACCATAGCGGGAATTTGTAAAAGACAAACTTGTAAAGCGTAAGCTGAACCGATCTCCATACTTAGAGCAATATTTCCATATAAAGCAAAAGACATAGCATTAACAAATTCAGTTACATTGGGTACTAAAGCAAATAAGGTTAATCCTAATAATTTTTCAGTAATAACAAAGTTATCCAATACAACTTCAACATTTTGTACTAATATTTCAGCTATAATAGAATATAAAGCTGTACAAGCTAATAATACTATTCCACTTTTAAGTTTACTCCAATTAGGAGAATCGTGACCACCAGGTTCTTCGTCTTCTTCTGGTTCATGAGCAAATCTAATTTGTATTTGAGAAGGTTGATTTTGTGATGATAATGTCGCGGTTAAATGAGTCAAGTCATGCATATTATGCTCAGATAAACTTGAAGTAGGAGCCGACATTGGTCTTTGCGGTAGCGCAGTAGTTGGTACATTAGTTAATATTTGCTGGTGTGTTTGTGGATGGATGAATTGTTGAATCTGTGAACCTTTCTTTACTGGAACGGAATGTGGGTTTGTGTTGTATACGTATGCTTGAGATGTATGAGGAGGATGATGATTAGTTTGCCATACTAATGCTGCGTGTGTTCTCAAAGTAAACCATAATCCGATAAGATATGACTATTGAATAAAGATGATATATTAAAAATATTATTTGATAAGTAAGAGTATATTTACAATATTATTTGGCAAATACTCACAAGTAATAGAATAAAAGCACAAATGAACATAAGAGGTTTCACATGTTCTTTATATAAAAAAGTAGATGTTGGATCTATTTGATCATGAGAACAAACTTGACATTCTGCTCTCAATTCTGTATATCCTTTACATGGAATACATGTCATCCTATACTATTTTTTCAGAGAAAAAGTAAACCAGAATGAATTTTTTTCTATAAATAAATTTTAAAAACATAAAATAACTAATTGTTACATACGGGAGCATAAGTCTGATAGAACAGAGTTGGAGTAAGTGTACCAATAATAGCCATAATAAGCATAGTGGAAGTAACCCCTAATAAAATAATAATACAAATTAATAATTAACGTGAAAATTTTTCAAAGTTATCAAAAATAATCTTACCTGCAGATTTGGCATTAAATCGTTGTTCTTTACGTTTAAATCCACCACTAATCATACTAATACCAGGCAACAATAATACACCAGCCATTAAACTACCAATAATGCTTCCTTCAGCTACTTTACCCTTGCCTTCAGTCAAAGCAAGAGCATATAAAATAACTTCGATAATACTACCAAAAGTAGCATTAATAACTGCACCTAATCCTGCTGAAGATTGAGCCGAAATAGAAGCTACTGCCATACCAATAAGATAACTTAAAGGTATAACCGAAGCTAATGACAAAGTAAATATAAATCCTGGTGATGTAATAAAATAATCCCCCCGAGGAAAAAGAAAATAATCAATTATAACAAAAAATACTAACGGCATTAAATTTATAAAAATTATATTAATTCCATCATATGTATATTTATAATATTGAATTCCGAAAGCTTTATATGTACATAATAATATTAGAGAACGTTGGTTTGTGAGTAATGATAATGAGGAACCGGGTTTAAAATGTAATGATAATGGATGTTTACGCAAATGTCTAGTCAATAAAAATGTCAATTTTGCCATCGGAATTGAAAAGATACACAACCAACATAAAGCAGATACAAATAAATATATTGGAGCTATAAATAATGCACAGAAAAGAAAAGCAAATAAAAATTTTCAATTAATATAAATCATTAATTTACAAACATAAAAATTATTTAATTCTTCGATACATACCAATTATGAGAAAGAACCAAAAGTAAAATACGATATCAGCAAATCCAAGTTCTTTTATTGTTTTAAGCAAATTAAAATCTTTCTTTCCCTTCCTCCTATTACTCTGATGATTATTAGTACGTTCTAATAAAGGTCTGCTTTCATTATCAACGTCTTCGTCAGTAGTTACACTATCTACATCAGTAATGATCATAGTTTCTCTTGCGATAAAAAAATCGTTATGATTCATATTTCCTACTCGTTCTTGTTGTTGTCTTTGTCGTCTTCTCAAATCTTCATCAGCTGCAAACCATTCTTCATCTTCTACTTCACATCTTTCAACATATTTACCGAAAGGCCAAAATATATAATAACTTAATTCTCTTAATACTCTTGCATATTGGCTTCCTCCTGGTGTACATAAGAGGAAAATTGATACTATAAAAGATATTAGTGCTAACCACCATCCACAACTTAATGCCCATAAAACATTTCCTGGATATAGATATAAATCTGGTGATGGAGTTGAATGAAGTGCGGAATTTGCATCTCTTGTAACTGATCGCGATTTTTTATACAATGCTGGTTTCCACAACCGTAACCCAAACGGATGTGTTATATTTATGGCCTATAATAAGGGGAAGAATGATTATCCGATAAAGTAATCACTCCACTGTCCATATTTAGAATACTTACATCTTGTCGTTCCTTAAGAGTGAATTCATGATCACTTCCGTCTAAAGATTCTTCATCGGCTTCATCGTTATCTTCATTTTCATTCCTTACGCTATTAGTACTTTTACGTCTTATATATGACGGTCGCTTTCTTAACCCTGTTCTCCTATTATCATCATCATCATCATCATCATCATCATCATCATCATCGTCCGATACATCATATGATTTACGTCTTGCTAGTTTTGTCGGTACACCAGTTGTTGTATTGTTGTTATTCGTGCTAGTAGGCGATGAACTCATCAAATTAATTGATCTTGAAGGATCATCGTAACTTTCGCCTGTTACATTAGTATTACTGCTTCCATTTCCCATGTCTTCTTCACTTAATCGACGCATATCTTGGGACATATTTTTCAGGATAATAGTTCTTAATGATATTAAATGATAAAAAGTAGAAAGAAAAAAAAAAAAAATTTTTTTACTGATCGTTTATCCGCCTATTTTTATCTTGTTTATTTATCTATTTTTTTTTTTTTTTTAAGGGATTACATATAGATTTTCAAATAAGGTTTAAATATGCATTACAAAAAACGAGTTTGCAACCATTGCATATCGGAAACTATTTAAATTTTTATACACAGGTGAGAACAGGTTTTATCATAATTTATACATATATTTTGGGCATTATCTTTTAATTCACTGTTCGGGGATATTAAGTCGGAAAATAATTGAAAAAAATCTCTTTTTGTAATACTGGACATTGGGCGTAACCAAATGATATCATAAAATTTTATTTAATCGGGTTTTCATGCATAAAACACAGGGAATACCTTATCTGTTATCTCATGTTATCTCTGTTATCGTTTAATGAAGGGGTCTGGAACGTGCATATTTTTAATCTGATGATTTTTTTTGTTCAGATCCAACATAATTTTTTTTCACACAAATTCGACCAAATTTAAACTTTTTTGCTTCAAAGAATTTTTATATTCATTCGCCAAAAAAATATTATTACTACATATATAAGATTTATTTATTGTGAAATAACTTTCAGATTACATTCAAAGTTTCATTAACCATTGTAGTAGATTTTTTGTTAACTGATAGAGGTATAGATTCACATGTTATATGAAATCTGACCGATAAAAACCGTATAAATTTACACAAAGGTATGTAAACATATACAATTCTTATATAATTTATTTATTCAATCACTAATGTCTAGCCAAATTTCAAATATTAAAGTAACCATAGTGTAAATTGGGTAATAAGCAAACAATTATATAACTATCTTTCCATAAATTCTATCCAAACAATTTGATTGGTAGTCGCGAAATGTAGATGTGTAACTATAATGATGATGGAAGTTTGAACATATTTTTATTCATGCAAATAATTTATCTTTTATTATTATTATTTTGATAAATTACAAAGAAACGATTATTCAAGGTCAGAATCTTATTCTTTTTTACCATAAAAAAGTGTAAAACCTCCTTTTTGTTATATCTATATTAAAACTGGCAAACAAACAATTAAGTCGTATTATTTTCACAAACAATGTAAAAATAACTTTCTAGTAAGGGGTCTCCAATATATTTTAAATATTGTCTTATTCTTTGTGGCTTAATTATTAAACCCCCTTCTTTCCCCGTAACACACGTTTTATCTTTAGAACAATCAAAAATCTCATTGACCATAACATAATGAATTTTTAAACATTGTTTATCATTGATCTTCATAAAGTTTTTCTAGGTATGTTAATGCATTGTCAGAATATATAAAAATGTGGTAAATATTTCCTTTTAAAAAGACCATTTTTTAAAATAAAAAATTTTAAAAATTCTAAATTCGTTCAGAATAACCCAATTACCATATTTATTACCGAATTTCCCTCCAAAAAATTTTTTATCAAGCATGACAGATTTTTTATTATCATTATCACGAGATTTTGCAAATATTATGGAAGATTCAGATGAATATAATGTTATTTTTAAAGTAGGAGCCGATGAAAATGATGAAAAATCATTTCATGCTCATTCACTTGTATTAAGAGCAAGATCTCCTTATTTTAAAACTGCTTTATCAAATAATTGGGCTAAAAAAGAAAATGATATGACAGTTTTTTATAAACCAAATATTTCTCCTCATATCTTTGAATTAATTCTCAAGTAAGTATCTCGCAAAAAATAAAAAAAATCCCCCCAATAAAATATTAACTTATTTATTTTTTTTTATAATAGATTTATGTACACGGGAAATATTGCTATGGAACAACAAAGAGGAAAAGATTTATTAAAATTATTGGTTGCATCAGATGAACTTTTACTTAATGAACTTCATAACGCAATTCAAGATTACTTACTTTTAAAAAAATCTGATTGGATACAAAAAAATTTCGCTCTTGTTCATAAAACAGTATTTCAATTGGAACTTTCTAAAGAATTACAAGAATTTTGTTTAGAAACTATTTGTGAGGATCCACAAACAATTTTTAAATCAAAAGATTTTACAAATCTTGAAGAAGAAATATTAATTAATTTATTAGCAAGAAATGATTTAGATATGGAAGAATCTGTTATTTGGGATCATTTATTAGAATGGGGTATAGCTCAAAATCCCGAACTTACGATTGATGTATCAAAATGGAAAAATGATGATTTTGTTTTACTTAAAGAAACTCTTGATAATTTAATTCCTCTCGTAAGATTCTTTGTGATGACTTCAGCTGAATTTTATAACAAAGTTCGTCCTTTTAAAAAAATTCTTTCAAAGGAATTATATGATGATTTAAAGAGATATCATTTAAAAACTGGTTTACAACTTAAATCTGATTATTTACAAACTCAAAGATATATCGGTGTTAAATCTTCTATAATTGATAAAAATCATGCTGCTATATTATGTTCTTGGATTGATGGTGTTGATTCAACTTCAATTCCAACTTTAACAACTTATAATGGAGATTTACCTTATGAATTTAGATTATTATGTAGAGGAAGTCGTGATGGTTTTAGTGCTTCAACTTTTCATGATTTATGTGATAATCAAGGTCCAACTATTACTTGTCTTAAAGTGAATGATTCAAAACATGTAATTGGTGGCTATAATCCACTTTCTTGGGGTTCAACAAATTCTTGGAGAAGTACTCGTGATGCTTTCATTTTTCAATTTAATATTTATTATAAGAAAAATTTGTCTGCTAAAATTGGTCGTGTATTAACCAATTCTTCTGCATACGCTATAAATGATAGTCAATCTTCTGGTCCTTGTTTTGGTGATGGTGATTTATGGGTAAAAGATCAATTTAATCAACCTGGAAATTGCTCTTGTAATAAAGAATCATATGATCAATCGGTTGGTGATATGTTTCATAGAGACTCTTGGGAAAGTTGGACTGGTGGCGGTAAAAATGGTACTTTTACTGTTGAAGACTATGAGGTTTTCCAAGTTATCAGAAAAAGAATCAATTGTGTTTAAATCGATGACAATTTTTTTTTTTTTTAAAAAAAAAGACATTGCTAAAATAGGTTGCTTTTAAAGTTATTTTATTTGTAAATTTTTGTAAATTAAATAATAAAATTTCCATTAAAAAAATCAATATTTATGCGTCAATAATCATCATGATAATGTTTTATTATTAAATTAATTTAAGAAATTTGCAACGGTTTATAAGTATAATACAAGATTTATTGCGCTCAGAATTAAATCATAAATTTTAATAGTAAAAATAAATAAATTTACATTCCGCAAAGTTTTAATCTTAAGTAACCATTTTATGTTACCTGAATATAAATTAACGGTCAACCTACAAAATAAGTTTTGTTAACGAAAAAACTCGATCAAAAAAAAAAAAAATTCGAACTTCATAATACGAACCTCTCCAAACACAATATCGAGTGTTCCGATTACTTTTTTAATGAAAGGGGGAGGATTAATTAGTAAATTTTCCAGAAAAGCGATAATTTTTTTTTTTTTTTTAAAAAAAAAAAATTCTCTACGAGCTGGTGCCAATGATTGTTTTCTTTCAGGAATCCAATCATTCACTCAATCCTAAAATAACTATTCCAAACAATAAAAATAAATACCTGCAACTATATCAGGGACAAAATGTCCTTTAGCCATAAAATCTGTTCCAGCTAAATGAGCAAAGCCAGGAGCGCGAATTTTGCATCTATACGGTCGGTTAGTACCTAAAAATAAATATTTCATCTTTAATAACTTTCATGAGAATAATGTTAAACAACGATTTTTCACTACATATTTACCGTCAGAAACCAAATGAACTGATAACAAATGAAAAAAAGCAAGTTAATATATATCAAAGCAAAAGTAAAAAATACAAAAGAAAGATGCAATCATTCTTCGCACCCCCAAATTCGCCTTTTGGAGCTTCAATGACCGTATAAGTTTCTCCTGGAGGTACGGAATAACCTTCCGAGTATAATTTGAAATGATGAATTAGAGCTTCCATAGACTCCTTCATACTAGATCTTTTAGGAGGAGCAATTTTCCAATCGTCAACTTTGACAGGACCAGGAGGCATTTGATTTATACATTGATGAATTATTCTTAAACTTTGTCTCATTTCTCCAACTCTACATAAATATCTATCATAACAATCTCCATTTGATCCAATAGGTATATCAAATTCTACTTTGTCATAAGCATCATAAGGTTGTACTTTACGTAAATCCCATTTTATTCCAGAACCACGTAACATAACTCCAGAAAAACTATAATCCAATGCTTGTTGAGCTGTTACTACACCAATTCCAATAGTACGTTCTTTCCAGATACGATTTGCTGTTAATAATTCTTCTACTTCATCTATCCTTGTACCATATTGTGTAGCCCATTGATAAATGTCTTCCAATAACCCAAGTGGCAAATCTTGTGAAACTCCACCTGGACGAACATATGCTGCATGTAATCTAGCTCCTGACACACGCTCATAATATTCCATCAACTAGTGAAGAAAGGATGAAAATGCGAAAAGTTTAAAAAAATATCACAATTGTGATTATTATTATTATTATTATTATTATTTTAATATTAATATATATATATATATGTTTTACCTTTTCACGCTCCTCAAACATCCATAAGAAAGGAGTCAATGCACCAATATCTAATTTCAAACAATAAGAAAAAAAAAAAAAATATCTTAGCAAACCATTATAATTTCATATCCTTTTAAAGAATAATACATACCCAAAGCATGACTCATTAAAGCCATAAGATGATTCAAGATTCTAGTAATCTCTCCAAACATAGTACGGATATATTTTGCGCGTTCAGGAATATCAATATTCAGTAATTTTTCCACAGCCAA
The DNA here is from genome assembly GCA_015698045.1 of Rhizophagus clarus. Lineage (NCBI taxonomy): Eukaryota > Fungi > Glomeromycota > Glomeromycetes > Glomerales > Glomeraceae > Rhizophagus > Rhizophagus clarus. The sequence continues at coordinate 1,138,507 of BLAL01000246.1, read as the reverse complement.
TGAATAAGCTTGTTCGTTTGTCATCATTGATACATAATCCAATCGATCGAAATAGGGCAAAGCTTGTAAATAGGTTTTATACTCAATTAATTTTTCCGTGCCACGATGTAACAATCCAATATGTGGATCTGCCCTAAGGATTTTTTCTCCTTTTAATGTAAGGATCATACGAAGTACACCGTGAGCTGCTGGATGTTGTGGCCCAAAATTAACCGTGTATCCTTCCGTTCTTAATTCTTGTGGGTCATTGGACTCTGTGAACCAATTGCAAAAAAATTCGATAAAAATTAGGTTCGAATTTTCTTAAATTAATTGATTAAAGAATTTTAAGATATAAATTACCGATAAGTGAATCGGTTGATTCTTCAAGGATTGATTCTAAAATATGTAAAATACATCCGAAATTAAATTCATTCATTCTTTAACTTGTGATGGATAATATTATGAAAAGAAGAAAATTGATATTTTACTTCCAAGCAGAGGACCAACGTCATCGGGAATGATTTGAGTCATAGGAGTAGTGATAGAAACAGCATAAGGGTCATGTTTTCTTTTTCCAGCTTCTGAAGCTAAATTCCTTTTTATGATATTATTTTTATATAAAAGTTTAGAACTTTTTTGACTTTGTTCGATAGAATTAGAAAGTACAAATGGTCTATAGTATGCAATAATATTCCTTTTTGTTGGTGCTCTACAAACATTCGTTAAATGCCTAAGAAAAGTCATAATTTTTTTAATTTTACAATGAGTATATGACAAACCAATAATTTATTTAACCAATAGTGTACTACATCATTACATGTTTGCCCAAAAAGGCGAAATCTCGGTTTATTTCTGTTTATTCGTGTCTTTTTGAGGTGTGAAATCCTATTTGTTGCTGATCGCATAGTGAACGTTGCTTATGCTCCGTTACAATAAAATATTAGATCATCAAGAAGATCTTCCAATCTTCCAATAATCCGGTATCAAAATTGGCGCCAATCAATAAAATAAAAAATATAAATATCATTGTCATTGCCACATTTCCATAAATTTGTTTATCCTATTTTCTTACCAAAATAATATACAGTACTTATTTATAATGTCTATAGATTTATTAACACACTTTTCACAAAACTTTTCAAGATATTTTAATTCAGCCGATGAATCAAATGTTGTTATTAGAGTTGGAAAAGATGATAACACTCAAAATTTTAGAGCTCATTCTTTAATATTAAAAGCTCAATGTCCTTATTTCAACGCTGGATTATCAAGTGAATGGGCAAAAAAAGAAGGTAATAATATTATATTTGACAAACCAAATATTGAACCTGAAGTTTTTGAAATCGTTCTCAAGTAAGTATTTTTCCTTCCCTTCATCCTTTTACTTTTATTTTTACTTTCTTTTTTATTTCTTTCATCTATTCTCTCCTTTTTTTTTAGATATTTATATACGGGAACAGTAACGTCGATAGAATTACAATCACCTTCATTTATAATTCAATTACTATGTGCAGCAGATGAATTAATTCTTCCAGAAATGATCTCATACGTAGAAGATCAGTTTCTTTTACATCATTCATCTTATATAAAAGAAAACTTTACGGAGATATTAAATATAGCATTTAAACGAGAACTATGGAAAAAATTACAAACATATTGTCTGGATCAAATTTGCCCGAATCCTTCAATCATCTTTGAATCTCCAAATTTTCTTTCGTGCAGTGAAGCAATACTTTCCGGATTACTAAAACGAGATGATCTAATAATGAAGGAAATTGAAATATGGAATACATTATTAAAATGGGGAATAAATCAAGAACCAAGTATAGGAGAATATAATGAAGAGAAAACGATTAACGAAATAGTTGATAAATGGGGTGATAGAGACTTTGGAAGTTTAAAAGAAAGATTAAAAAATTGTATTCCATTTATAAGGTTCAGTGATATATCACCAGAAGATTTTTTTGTTAAAATAAGACCTTTAAAGAAAATATTTCCGGAGGACGTATATGAAGAAGTTTTATGGAAATATGTTAATCCAAAAAATGTCATATTTGTAAATAAACAAGAGAAAGAAATACAAGAAGAAATTATAAATTTTAATGCTGGAAATAACAATAAAGAATCATTATCTTTCCCATATTTAATTAACTACAGAAATTCATTGCAACCTTCTCGTCCTTCTCCTATAGACTCATCCATAATTAATTTAAAACATGCATCACTCATTTCATGTTGGGTTGATAGATTATCTTATCCCTACAGATTAGCATCGATTCCTTATCAATTTAGATTATTACTCCGTTCAACGCGTGATGGATTTACAGCAGCAGAGTTTCATAAAAAATGTGATAATTTTGATAAAACTGTGATGGTACTTAGAGTTAAAGGAACAAAAGAAATATTGGGCGGATATAATCCTTTAAATTGGAATGGAAGTGGATATAAATCTACGAGTGAAAGTTTTATATTTAGTTTTGAAGGCACGAATGGAAGAAACAGTTTGGATTTAAAAAATGGATTTAAATTGAGCCGAGTTAGAAATAATCAAATTGATCACGCTATTTATAGTTACGCTAATTGTGGACCTCAATGGGGTGGAAATGATTTAAGAGCTTGGGGAAGTTTTAACGCGGATTGTTGTCAATGTGTTCATTATAGATATGAAGAAGCTATTAGAAACAATCCCGATCTATTTTCTGCCGAGGAATTTGAAGTTTTTCAACTAGTCAAAAAATAATTTAGATCTTCTTGTATACCAATTTCTTTTAATTTAATAATAATAATAGTAATGATGATGATAAAATTAAAATGTAACACGTAATCTCCGTTTCATGTAGATCACGAAGCGCAGCAATACGTGGAGGAACAAAGTCTCAACAACGAAATATTTATTCATTGTTTGTAAAACAAAAGTTTTATTCTTTTATTAATTTCCTTTTCGAGTCAAATTAATGACGGAGAATTCGTATTTTCGGAGTATGAATGACCGATTATCTTGATATTGACGATTCTGACGTAAATTAACATTAACCTTGACAGTAAATTAGCATAAAATTATAAATATTCTCTAAATTTTTTTTTTTTTTTTTTTTTTAAAAAAATAAATAAAGAAAATTAATTTAAATTGAATAAAATGATACCAGATGATATTAAATTAATTAAGAAATTTTCAGAGAAACTTGGAAATTTTCTTTATAATGATGAATTAAATGAAATAGAAGATTACAATGTGAAAATTATTATAGGACAAGATCATAATAAAAAGACGTTTAAAGCACATTTATATCTTATACGTGCTATGTGTCCATATTTTAATACCGCTTTTAAAAAGGATTGGCGTAAAAAGGATAATGATGGATTTTTCTTTATCGAAAAACCAAACATCAAACCTGAGGTTTTTGAGGCTATCTTAAGGTGTGTAAATCATTTTACGTTCCATTAATAACGTAATTTAACCTAATTCTTCATATTACTGACAGATATATTTACTCTGGATCGTTTTCTTGTGATAAAAAATCACCTGAGTTTTTATTTGAAATTATTATTGCATCAGATGAATTAATTCTTCCCGAATTATGTTCATACATTGAGAAATATCTAATAGAATATCATTCAACGTATTTATATGAAAATTTTTCGTATATCTTTAGTTTATATCCATTATGGAAACAATTACAAGAATTTTGTTTGACGAAGATCAGTAAAGATCCTTATTCAATATTTGGCTCATTTAATATTCAATCAATATCATCAAATTTTTTTAAAGATATGATTAAAAATGATGAATTATATATGGATGAAATTGACATTTGGATGAGTTTAATTATATGGTGTAAAGGACAAGTTATACGAAGAAATGTTACTCCGAATAATCAAAAACTTCATTATGACATAACAAAATGGCCAAAAAAATTTAAAATGATTTTTTCAAAAATTATAAAAGAATTTGTACCTTTTATTAGATTTAACAATATTACTTATAAAGATTTTTATAGTAAAGTTAAACCTTTTAAGGAATTTATTCAACAAGATATTTATGAAAATTCAATTTGGTATTATGTTAATCCAAGTATCGTCACAAAAAGACTTGATGTTAAAAGAATTAAATTAATTGACTCAAATTTATTAAAATTGAAACATTTAACGTTAATTTGTAGTTGGATTGATAAAAAATCCGAAAAAACTTACAATTATAATGATTTACCTTACAAATTTGATTTAAAAATTAGGGGTACTTTGGATGGTTTTACTGCTAAAATATTTCAAAAAAAGAGCAAAAAATTAGAAAATACTGTTATTATCATGAGAGTTAAAGATACCAACGAATTGATTGGTGGTTATAATCCTTACAGTTTTGAACATGATCGATGGAAAGAACCAAATGAGTTTTGGAGAACTGAATATAGATCTTTTATATTTTCTTTTCCAGACGAAACAAATTCTTTGGATTCTAAAGATAATACTTCTTGGATGAACCATAATCATTTAAATTTTAGTACGGAATTAAAAAAATTAGAATCAAGGTCAAGATTAAGTAGAATTAACCCCAATCATATTTCTAACGCATTTTATATTTCAAAAAATACTGGTCCTCGATTTGGTACAAATGATTTGTTTTTGGATGATAATTTTAATTTACCATCAAGTTGTAGATGTAGCAAACAATATTATTCAAATGATATTAGAGATGAGTCTTATTTTTGTATTGATGAGTATGAATTATTTAAAATAATCAGAAAATAGAAAGGGGAGAAGAAACATTATATAGAAAACCTTGTAACAATAATTTATTTATTTATTCGCTTGTTGTTTTTAAATAATTTTTTTTTTTTTAAAATTTCTCCGTCCTATTTTAACTTAAGTCAAATAATATAATATGCCAAACAACATCATCTTTAGTAGTTAGTTATTCATTGTACTATAATTACTGTAGTATATAAATATACTGTATGTGTGCTTTAATAAATACCTGTATAAACATATTATTAGAATTAATATTTTTAACATTATCATAAGAGATATTTACATTAATACTTACCGGGTATAATCCTATATTTAACAATTTCACAATATCTATCCCAATCCTTCTTATATTTCTTTTTACATTTTTCTTCATCCCTTAATTCTCTATGAATTAGTAATACTGCGAAATATACTACATAAAAATATGGGAATATATCATTAAATCCTACATTAAAATATATTATAATTAATAAGTATAGTGTAATTATTATATAATGAATAATATGACAATTAATTATATTTTACCACAAGGTAAACACCAAGCCCATGACATTATCCAATCACCTATTATTAATATGAATAACAATTAGTATAACATCATCTCTCTAAATATTGATATACACATATATATTAATTATATAATAATAATATACCCAGATAATTGATATGCCTTGCTTTACCCCACCAACTAGAGACAATTAATTTAGATCCGGATTCAGTAGTTATATATTTAAGATCTATAATAATAAATGATAGTAAGAATTAATAATATAATAAAAAATGTTATATTTTCTAACCTTTAAGTTTTGGATCTTTAGGATTATTCCTAAATGCATTTTTTTCATTATTAGCCCCTCTAAAAATAGTATAACCAATAGTTTGAAGAGATACAATAATTGCAATCTCCAACCAAGAAAGATGATTTGGTCTTAAAGCCAAATATCTTGCTTGTAAAGGATATAGAAATCCTAGCCAAGTAATATTACCAAATGATAACATCCATCCAAATCCATCTGTTGTAATATCCATAGTAGTTAAAACTGCTGGCTAAAATATATACTAATTAATATGCTTATATGTTTTTATAAAAAGACTCCATTTTTAACTTACTTCATTATACACTGAATCAATGCAATACCATCCTTGAAATATAATTACCAAAATCATTCCAATTGTAATATACCCAAGATCATGATATTGTTTAACTGCCATTGCAATATTAATAATTGTCCATTCTGTTATTCCAGGTCTTAATTCAATAAAGTATTTTATATCAAAAGATCCTATTCGAGGATTCAATTCCCTTCCAATCATAAACTTTATCATACCAAAACATTAAGGTAAGATAATGATCATTATCAAAGTTAGGTAAAATTTAACACCTACATCATAAATTATGTTTCCAGAATTTCCTCCAAGAGCTAATAATTTTCCTTCTTGAAAAGAAGCCAAATAAACATAAATAGCAACCGAAAATGAAACAATTACGGAACAAGTCATTAACCCAATAAAATGATCATAAATAAATAATAAAGGTTTATATCCTTTAAATAATACAATACATCCAATTATACTTAGTGTTAGCATCATACTACGAAATCCATTTTCTTTATATTTTAATTTTCTTCCATCACGAAGTTGAGTTCCTTCAACCCATCTCCCAGGTATAAGATACCATGCAAGAATAAGATAACTTAGATATCCTATATAAGCTATAGAAGCTTGTAAATCAAATAAAGAAAGTATATTTTCAGTAGAAAAGAATAGAGCTAGTTTTCGTGGATTTAATAATTGATTGACTAAAGCAGGAGATGGACATCCTTCAGGTTGGCAACCTAAATGTAATAAATATACCAAAGAGGGAAGTACTGTTATCATTAAGAATGCCCCAATTGGACCCAAGAACTCATATTCTGTTGTTTTGGGGTTATGGAGAGCTTTTTTCGATGGCATTTTTTTTTTTTAATTTATGAAGTGCAAAAAGTGAACAAGTAAGGAATCGTACTTATATTTTTTTTAAGGTATTACAGGATCAGCGGTCGATCATTTCCGCAAAAACGGTATATTATATTTTCCAAATGGTATATTTCGGGATCCCGAATCCGTATGATAATCGATCATCGATCGCCCGATGAAAACTGGAAGATATTATAACAGCGATATATACAACAATAGGAAATTCTAAAAAATCATGATTGATAAAAAGGAAAACTAAAGATCAGACTCCGATTTTTCTGCAGTGTTTCTCTTAAGTCGTTATTAGTCATTGGCGCATTTGCTGCAGGGCTGCATAAATCACTTAATTACTTCGCGGTATCATTGTTTAATAATAAATCAGTTTAGCAGAACGCGTATAAAACTTCTTCATTGTTTATAACTAAAAATATGTCAATCTCGACTAGGACGAGATCGAAATTAAGGTAAATATAAAAAGTATGTTTTCTTATAAAAATCAAATGTTTTATATCTAAATAATTCTCTAAAATTAGGACAAGTTCAAAGCCGCAAAAAAAACTAGAAGAAGAATTTCCGGAAGTTTCTGAAATATTTAATGTAAAGGAAGAAAGCCAAGAAGAATTTCTGAAGTGGTTGAATAAAAATAAAAATAGAAAAAAATCTATTTATATTAGATCCGAATCTTTAACAATAAAAGGACTAATCAAATTACAGGAAAAAGATTCTTGGCTTTCTTCAGATCAAATTAATATGTACCTTACTCATTTGAACACGAAGTTTGAACATATTCATTCTTTCACGTCCTATTTTTACATGAGGTTAGCAATGGGTGGGTATTCTTCTGTCGCAAATTGGACCAAAAAAACAGAAATCTATAAAAAAGAAACCATTTTTGTTCCAATCAACATTACTGACGACCATTGGATCTTGGTTGCGATATTCATAGAGGAACCACGTAGAATTGTGATCATTGATTCATTCGGATCAGTAACGGATGAATGCGCCACCGAGATTGAGGAGAACCTAATTACTTGGTTAAATAAAGAATATCATAAAGTTTCGAATGAAAATAATGAAGTTGGAAATCCAATTAATGCTACTTTAGATTTGATGTTTGACAAAGAAGAAGCGCCGCAAGTGGATGGATATTCTTGCGGTGTGTTCATATGTATGTTCGCAAGATTAATAGCGGAGAATATTGAGATGGATAAGATCAAAAATATTGTTAAATTTGAAGCTGTTGAAAAATTTAGACAAGTTATGTGTATAGAGTTGTGGAATTATGCAGAATAATAAAGTGGACAAATTTCCCAGTTTATTACAATTATTGTTTTGGAGGATACCGCAACTCCCAATTATTTTTCTAATGTTTATTTTTTTCTTACTTTATTTGTGAGTAAAAAAAAATCATCCTCCTCATATTTATATTATATATAATGTTATATCCAAGTAAATATCGGATGTAAAATTAACGTAATTCATAAACTATTACTGTTTACGCATTGGTGGTTAGTTGCAATCATCTCAAAACGTATTTACCATTTATATAATATCATAGTTGTTAGTAATAGTTATATACTGAAACCACAAATAGTTATACCAATCACATGCAACGTTAAATAAAAGTTGCATCAAACTTAAAAACGAACTTTCACTACGTGTGAAAATAGACAAAAAATCGGAATAGAGTAACTATAGTATACCTATTTTACAATGCCTCCAGTTCAAAGGAAGAAAGATACAAATAGTCTTTCCGAGAACTATGATTCTTCGAGATCGTCCAAGAATAATGTTCAAAAACAAAAAAATATAACTGGTTTTATATGCCTAAGCATATTGCAAGTACTTTTAACTTTTTTAATTGTAAATTTTGCTACCTCCTATTTTGTAACCGAAACTTGGTTTTGGGGATATGAAGGAAAATATACTAATTGGAGAAATTGGGTTCCGGTTTGTATAATTAATTTACTGACACATTAAGTGATTTTTTAAATTGATAAATTTTCAATAAATTATACATATTAGAGAAAAGAAATTATCTTTTCTGAAGCAGAGTTGGCTAAATATGATGGATCTGATCCTAATTTACCCATTTATATTGCTATGAAGTAAGAGAGAAATTTATATTTTTCATTTTTTTTTAAAAACAAAAAACATTGAAATTTCTGATTCTAACAATGCTATAGTGGTGAAGTCTTCGATGTTACCCCTGGAAAACATTATTATGGCAAAGTTTGTATAATTTTATTAGATATTTTATCTCAAAAATGAGTCAATAACATATATTCTCTAAATTTCTTAGGGAGGTGGTTATAATTTTTTTGCAGGAAAAGATGCATCTCGTGCATATGTTACAGGATGTTTCGAAACTCATTTAACTCATGATTTACGTGGATTAACTCCTCAGCAACTTAAGGTAAAAATAAATTATCATTAATTAAAGTTAAGATGAATTTTCTCATGAGAAACTTTTTTTATTATAGGATCTCGAAAATTGGGCAACATTTTATCGTGATCATCATACATATTATAAAGTAGGACGTGTAGTTCATCCCCCTATAGATCCAAAATCACCAATTCCTCCTCCTTGTAATGATGCTTCTGCTCAAAAGTCAAAATAAATTTAGTATATTCAATGCGTTTTTAATTTAATAAATATTTTATTTTTTTTTTTTTTCATTTTTGTAGTGTGCTTGATCTGTGTAAAATTGTTTCCGCCGTCACGCACATGCTTATTCAATTTTATTGATTTATAATATAGATAGATACCACACGTTCTAAGCGGATCACTTAGCTTACCATAATGAATATAATGAATGATTTGTCATTTGTAATATGTTCCGAATAACGACCACTCCCTATTTTTGATTTTCATTAATCAATCAGTGTTCATGTATGCTTTAGATACGATATTATCGTTATAATCGTGTGACCATAAGTCACCATAATACTACTTTCTAATAAATATTTTTTGTCAAAGATCCGACAAAAGTAAATTTGCGCGTAACACGAATTTTTTTTGAAAACAGTTTAATAGAAGTTAAGATGATCAATGACTATAAATGTGTCATAATGAGATCTAAATCAAAGCACATGATTGTATTACATAATTATTACATTACACGTATTAATATCGCGTATTTTTTTTTAAAAAAGATTAATTTCTTGCGAATTGGCATTTCTTTTTATTAACATGTCTTCAACAAGACCAAAAGTATATAATTTTGGAGCAGGACCATCAGCTTTGCCATTAAATGTTTTGGAAAAAGCGCAAAGAGATTTTTTAAATTATGAAAACACTGGAATGTCCGTTATGGAAATTTCTCATCGTAGTAAAACATTTGAAAATCTTTTAAATAAAACTAAACAAGATTTAAAAACTTTATTACAAGTACCTGATAATTATGAAATTTTATTTATGCAAGGTGGAGGGTGTACCCAATTTTCAGCAATAATTTATAATTTATTAGCAGCTAAAAGACAACAAATTCCCGAAGGAGAAGAATTTAATCCTCCATTAGATTATTTCGTTACAGGAAGTTGGTCAGCTAAAGCGGCGGATGAAGCAAAGAGATTATATGATAATATTAATATTGTGATTGATGTTAAAAAATCAAAAGGAAGTTTTGGATCAATTCCACCAAAAGAAGAATGGAAATTAAGTGGTCCAAAAGCTGCTTTTGTTTACTATTGTGATAATGAAACTATTAATGGGATTGAATTTCCATTTGTTCCTGATGTCGACCCCAATGTCCCTTTAGTATGCGATATGTCTTCAAATATTTTAAGTAGGAAATTTGATGTTAGTAAATTTGGGGTTATATATGCAGGAGCACAAAAAAATATTGGACCTGCTGGAGTAACTATTGTTATTGTGAGAAATGATTTATTAATTAAACCAAAATCCGTTAATGATCAAGATAATGGGGTTGCTATTGTGCCTACAATGTTAAGTTACAAAGTATTTGCAGATAACAATTCATTGTATAATACTCCTCCGATGTTTTCTATTTATATCTGTGGATTGGTACTTGAATGGTTATTGCAATTAGGCGGTGTAGGAGCAATTGAAGAAATTAATAAGGAAAAATCTAAAAAAATTTATGATTTAATTGACAAATCAAAGATATATCGGTCTCCTGTTGATAAGCGGGTTAGGTCAAGGATGAATGCCCCTTTCAGAATTGTTCCAGAAGAGTTGGAAAAAGAATTCCTGGCGGGAGCTGAAGAGCTGAAAATGGTTCAATTGAAAGGTCATCGTAGTGTTGGTGGAATCAGAATTAGTATGTATAATTCTGTTAATATGGAAGCGATTGATTTTTTGATCAATTATATGATTGAATTTGAGAAAAAACACGCTAAATAATATAGTTTAAAGAAAGCCCTTTTTGTTATATAATTAATTATTACTATTTATTATTCATTATTTAGCAACATATATAGACAAAAATTATAAACAAAAATTGTAAAATTATCATTTGTTTAAGTATTCACAGTCTAATCAACTAAATGTAAATTTGGACAAGTTCAAATTGAGTATTCGCGTTTTTTAACGCGACTTTTAAATTATATGGGAGCTTTTTTTTTGGTTTTTTTTTTCTTTTTTTATTGGTAAATTATTTTTACAATGATAAAATTCTACTTTCTATTTCCTTTATATCTAACTAACCTCGTCTTATTAAAAGAAGAATAATTCTCATTTTATTTAGCTTTTGACGACAGCAGCTAAACCTAAAACAGCTATTGTAGGAGGACCAAGCCAAGTTATTAGCCAATTCCACCAAGTCGGATGTACTTTAGCTAAAACAACATTAAGTTGTCTTTCGGTTTCTCCTAATTCGCTAGAATTATCGATTACATGATCAGCATATTTAATTTTTTCTCTGAGTGGCAATTGAGCAGATATACGTTGAAGAGCAACATGTTCTTGAAGATTATCTCGTTTAATCAAACGATGTAATTGTAATTGCTCAGAACTTCATCACAAAAGAAAATAACAATAATAAAAAGAGAAACTCTATTAATTTAATATGACATATAACAAATAAACTTCAAAGTATATACTTATAAATACATCACCCTTGAATCATTGGAAATTTAAGGAGACTTACACGTATACAACGACAACAGTACTCATCCATTTATATAAGCCACTTTCAATCAACAAGGGAGCATCCAATACAACTATTTTTTCGCCAGTAATCCAGTACCAAACTAATAATTTGAAAATTTCTCTTCTGATAAAAGGATGCGTACATTTATTTAAAATTTTTCTTTGTCGTTCATCAGCAAATATAATATTGCCTAATTTTGTTCTATCAAGTGTGCCATCTTCATTTAACACGTCATGAGAAAAATGTTTTATTATTAATTTATATGCGGGTCTTCCTGGTTCTACTACTTTTCTTGCTAATAAATCTCCATCGATTAATGGTATTTTACGACGTAAAATCATTCGTGATATTGTTGATTTACCTTTAAATTAAAACAGGTGAAATTTAAAACAAAATATATAACAAATCTTGCAACATTGAAAGTAATATAATCACCCGAGGCTATTCCCCCTGTTAATCCGATTAGCTTCATTTGCTGCAAAAAAACAAAAATACATATTGTAAAAGGGAATGAACGTTTTTTTTTATTCAACGTGACACTAACGATTTGCGTAGTGTAAATTCAGAAAAAATATATGTCACGTGACTGTACACATTCATCACCGGCATAACATCTTCTCGCGTTTTACTGTTTATTATTTATCGAATGGTCGAAATCTTATTCGTCACGCCTTATTCGTACGTATTAGTGCCTAATGCCGTAATGCGGGCCAAAATCACGTGACTACTATTTTATACTATCTAGGGGTGTGGGGGGGACAACTTATTTTTTGTGTCACCATCAAAACTGTCACCCCTGAATTTATACCGATCATTTTTTTTTACTATATAAAAAAAATATCTCAAGCCTAAAACTTTTGACACACAACGTTTCTAAAAGCCGATGTTCGAGCATAAAGTAGCATACAAGAGAACTGTTTACTGCCAAAGTTTCATAGCATTTAGCGCGTTATTGGCTTTCTGGTTAGCTCAAATATGTTTAATAAAGGTTTCTATATAATTAATATTTTTTTTTCTCAGTCGGAAAATTAATAATAAAATTTTTTTAATCGTAGTTAATTTTTTTACTTTATTTATATCAAACAATGACACAATTATCTATGAAAACAATTCTTTGTTAAGTGCTTCGTCAGTAAAAGGTGACCGATTTTTCAAGTTGGAAATAATTATAGGTACCAACTTTTGTTTTTTTTTATACGGTGTTGAAGTCCCAAATGCCCAGATTAACCACAATAATTCTGATACTAAAAACATTTTAGCGAATGAATCTTCTACTTCTTCAAGCTGCGCCCATACCCGAAGTTGTTCCAAAGCATGAGCAGGATTAGTAGGTAAATTTGCTTTTTTCATGAGAGAGGGTTTTTTATTTTCTGTTGTAGAATGACTTGAACACATTGATTTCAAGTTTTCTCTTAAACTTGCGGTGCCTTTTTCTGGAATATAATTATTAACGTCCCTCCACGTTTTTTGACGACTTTTCATATAGATTGAGATACACCTTTCGTAAATAAATCCAAAATCTTTTTAGCTAAAACTTCTTGAGAAGCATGAGCAACTTTAGTAGGTAAAGTACTCATAGAATTTCGATTTCTGATTTTTATTAATGTATTCTTTAATTTTTGACAGTTTTTACATATATTTGTATTAATTACTAACAATAAACAGTCTATTCTTCTATATGCTTCATCAGGTTGACTCTTGTTTTCTAGGATTGCGAAAGGTTCGTGAATATTGTTAGGATTTTTTTGATTTCTTACGAGATGAATACCTCGGAGTTGAACCATATTTTCAAAACCTAAAATAATAATTTTTTTAAAAAATTAAAGATTAATTAAAATCAATATCACTCCTCTTGTCAAATACCTTCTATCACATTAAAAAAATTACAATACCTTCAGTCATTTGTCCAGTACATATCTTTGCTTTTAATACGTAATTAATTATCTTTTCTATTTCTGAAAGAGTCCTTTCAATTGCGATTTTAGTTGCTACTCCATCAATTTCTTTGATATTTTTTTCTAAGACGTATAATTCATAAGAAATTAAATTTCCCTGCCATTTAAAAATTAAATTTTTCACTATCCTTTGTCCTTTTCCAAAAAATATGATACCTATTCCATTAATAATTCCTTTTAATCCTACGCTAAAAAACTCTTGTTTTGAATTTATATTTTTTTTGATTAACGATGTAACTTCTATTATAGTTGCTGAGTTGTAATTTTTCCAATATGGAATTGGTTTAGTTCTTAATATTGAAGATAAATTAAAACCAGAAGTATTTGGTTCAAAGAAAATTGTAGCTAATGCTGATCGTTCACCACCAAATATCTTTTTAATTTTAAGAAACTTGATCCAAGAAGCAAAAGAATTAAACTTTTCACCGGTTGTTTTGTCAAAAACATAAAAAATTTTATCCTGTTTGTCATAAACTAAAAGCCCCTCTATATACAGTGTTTTTTTACAAAAAAAATAAACTGGCTTGCCATTAAATTCTGGCCTAAGACGGTATAACTCTTGAAGGGCTTCGGGCTGCTTGATTTTTTTTAACGTTTGAGAGTTTGTATAATCACTTAACACTCGTTTCTAAATTTTAAGGAGACCTCAAGTTAACTTTTATTAGTAAAAATGGCATTAAATTTACTTTACTTACCATATTTGCTGTAATAAAAATAGCTGATGGTAATTTTTTTTTCTCCGAAGAGTTCAAATAAATTTTTAACAATTTACGCGTAATAATAAGGATCTAATCGGCATCATATTTTAGGAGATGGCACATTTAATCAGTAATTTTTTTTAATTGCAGGGGAATTTTGTTCGCCGATCATTATATTTTATTAGTAACACATATGAATTTTATATTTGTGACAGTTTTGTTAATCAGAAATCATATTGTGTAACCATAAAGTTGGCCCCCCCCACACCCCTCGATACTATAGGGAGAAAAACCTTATAAAAAACTTTGATCAGCACAGGTCTATCTTAAACAGCTAAAGATGTTTCAAAATATATCAAAACTGTTATCAAGACAGAACATAGTAACTAATGCTACAAAAACTTTTTCAAAAAGAAGTTTCTTTTTGAATCAAAATAAATGTCAAATAAAGTATCCTGTACTAACCAAACCTTTACAATCAATTTTTATCCATTCAACTAGAAAATTATTCAAAGATAAAAAAACTCTTTCTGATTCTTCTAAAATTCTGTCGGCACAAGCATCATCATCTGATACTTCATCTACAACGTCACAACACGATCCGAACTCACGTCTTTTAATAGCGTTTACATGTAAGGTATGCTCATTTCGTTCCACAAAAACGATGACGAAGCATGCTTATAATCATGGAGTAGTCATTATTCAATGCTCTTCATGTAATAATCGCCATTTAATAGCAGATAATTTAGGTTGGTTTCGAGATGGTAAAGTTACAATCGAAGATTTAATGTATGAACAAGGTGAAAAAGTATTGAAATTTGTTATGAATACTAAACCAGATGTATTTGAATGGTGTCCTGATAATATAGAAAAGGAAAAAAAGAAATTAAAAGAATTAAAGAAATCAAGAAATAGAAAAGAACTTAATTTAGGTTTAGACGAAGTAGAATCGGACAGAAATAATTAAAATTAACAAACATAATCATTATTATCAAATGATTTGATTATATGTGTATAATAAAGCTTTATTCGTTAATTTAGCAATTAGCACTAATATCTTTCTAAATCTATATTTTGATTGAATTAGTATACAAAAGTGCAGAAAAAAAAACAAAAAAAAAAAACAAAAAATAAATTATGATCATTGAGTGCTCAGTTGTGCAGATTACTAATGTCATTACATATGATGCATATGATGCGAATTTAAGGATGCTCATGTTATGACCAAAATCCGAAAAAAAAATAAAAAAAATTTCAATCATCAAATGGAAAGAAGAAACAAACTACTTGAGAATCTCGTTTTAAGATACTCTTGCCAACTGCCAAATAATTGATCGTAGTCATACTTTTCATGTTAATATCTTTTACTTCATGTATATTTTGTAAATGCAACCTAACTTCTTTATGGGTAGATACTGTAGTTGGACACTTATTATTCTCGCACAGCTTACATTGGAAAATGCGTCGATTTTTTAGCGACAATGCATACGATAGAGTTGTAATTGGATACGTCCTCTCCGGTCTTTTTGCAATTGCTGCTGCTTCATTGCAAAGAGTAGGAATTAATTCTTTTTCGAGAAAATTATTTTCCCAAGGTATTGTAACATCCCAATAAGGCATTTTGAAAGATCGGCAATATGGGAGATATTTAACTATAGGATCTTTCATGGAAAATTTTTCTGGAATCATTGAATATACCTATTGGAAAATAAGGTTATTATACGATGTGATGTATACATAAAAATTTAAATTGCAATTTCCTTACCTTGTAAAATATATCAAATTGTTGTGCTCTTAAAGCGGCATACTTACGCGTCTCTTCATACTCTTTTCTTATAAGGTTTTGGAAAAGATCCCAGTGATTTTCGTTAAATGATCTTATTAAAAAATTTGATTTGTTGTCGGTAGTATATTTTTTATAAGTAGCACATCTTTTAAGCTCTACTTCCACTTGACGTTGAGTTCTGTTTGCATCATTAGGAACAATCAATGTCAACTTTCTTATTATCATTTTCAATTTATCCCCAATTTGACTTTTTTTCATCAACTCTGCTTGGGTCGACCCTGCACAACTTGCAGCTATCTTGTTTTGATTCTCAAGTTGAATCGATTTTTCATACATCCATTTGTCAAGATCCTTCCTATCAAGCTTCAAGTATTCTTGATGAGCTGCTTCCACTTGACTCCTCCAATAAATAGGAGGTCGATTATTCTTAAAATAATGAGGAAGTATTCGGAGTATGTCACTATTTATCTTTTTCTCTTCTTTAATCTGTTTTGAACTAAAAAAGAAAAGTATAAGTATTTATTTACAAATTAAGTTTTATAAAATTATTAACTTGATATCATACGTTACTGTCCTTTCAAAGAGACATTTTTGACAACAACGAACGCGAAAACACCAATAAATCGTTGCTGGAATTTCATGGGGTAAATTGTCATGGAGATCGATCTTGCCATTACCACAAAATTGGCAACCCAATTCAATCAAATGTAAGAAAACATAACATTGTTCTGGCATTCCATTAGGTGGCGACCGAAGATGTGTTAACCAGTTTATTCTTGCCGTTCTCCAAATCTGTTCAGTTCCAAAATTAGAACGCGCAACTAACCAATTTCGAAAATTTTTACAAACAAGGGAAAGTGTAAAAAGATCCAATGGAGGAAGAAATTTACAAATATCTATAAAAACTTCACAGGGAATGTTAACTATCAATGAGTTTTGCGAAGCGGAAACCGTGAGTGAATTGCATCTCACGGCCAAAGGTCGTTGAGATCTAACACAGTTCCAGCCTGCTTCACTCATTTTGTTTCAAGTCTGATATGTTCACTTGATATTTAAAAATAATTAAAATTTAAAATGTCAAAATTTTTATTCCATTGAACAATGATGTTTTTAACCTTTTATACTTCTTGCATATTATTTGTATTACAGCTTAACAATGCATGTGAAGGCGCGATAATTGATTTAAGATGTCAATTTTTTTTTTTTTTCCTTTTATATGCACAGTGTTTGCGTAAAAAAAATTTTCTTCTTTGATTAATGAATAACTTCGGCAAGAGAAAACAAATTCTTTCGTTATATAAACAAATTTTGAAGGAATCATCAAAATTCTTCGATGATAATGCTAAGTAATATAAAATAATGTACCATGATTCATATACTAAATAAAATATTAATTAAATTTCGAATATATTTAAGGGAATTTCTCAAGGAAAGAACAAGGATGAGATTTAAAGAATACAAAAATGAAACAAATGAAAAAAGAATTATGATGAAATGGGCTGATGCACGAAAGGTCAGCTAATTGACATGAAGTAATTATCAAAAGATTTCTTGTAAAATAAAATTTTTATTGGAATGTGTTTTAGGCATTGAACCAGTTAAAGAGAGCTAATGTTTTTGATGTTAAAGCGGTAACACGTGTACTCAAATTGACTTATGGAAGAATAGGACCAAAAAGACACAAGTTGCTTAAAGTCGGTTTCTAAAAACTCTCTTTATTGTAAATATTATCAGTTTTAATAAATAACTATTAATAACATGTGGAAATGATTAGCCTCTCATAGATTATCCTAGTCAATCTCCTCGACCTTTTATTCGAAAAGTTCGAAGAATTGCACCACCGCGCATTTCACCACCACTCCAAGCGTTGTTATCATCACAGGTAAAGTCTCTCTATCCGACTTTACCAGAACCAAAACATAAACCACTTCATCCACGTCGAAAGGCGAATATTATGTGGTGGCATTATTCTAAAATTATGAAACGAGTAATGCCACCTGTCACTAAAGAAGAATTAGGAATATTAGAGGAAAAGGCTGGTAAAGGCACGTTATCGTCTGAAGGTATAGCAAGAATTGGAAGAAATAATATTAAAGATAAGAATGATACGACGACTTTGAAACTTTCTGATATTTCTAATATGCCAAAGACTCCACGTGACCTAGTTAGAGAAGTACCATATCATAAAGCAAGACCACATAATCCAAGAAAAAGATTTATAAGAAGAATTTATCAGAGATTATTGGCACAAATTCCAATCATGAAAGAAATTCCTAAGTCAGAATCTTTTCTTAAAACAAACACTGAAGATAAAAAAAATATAGAGTCACTTCCTGACGTTAAAATATCGGATGAAAAAAACTTAAATCCACTTTCCAAGGTTAAGTCTGACAAAAGCAACCTAATTAATCCACCGGATCCAAATAAAAATTTTGTTATTACTAAATCACCTTGGGCGGATGGGCGTCCAATACCTTTAGTTAAAGAAAAAGATCGGAAAGGATTAAATCTTGAGAAAGTTAAAAATAAGGTCGACGGTGGTGGTAAAAAAGGGAGAAGTAAGGGGAAAGCGAATGTCGAGATTTTATCAGATTAATACGTCGTATGCATGCAGATCATCTGTCATCCTTACAAAATCATACAGTGAATGGAATTTTATTCTTCTGCCTCAATTTAACAAAATGGTACAAAGTTTAAACCTTAACGCCATTATTAGTTCAATAAAAGTTTTTAGAAAAACGCATTTGTACATTCCTCATCTCATCGTTAATGGTAATAGAATAAAAATATAATCTTTTAGTTTAATCATATCAAATAATTTTATTTTATTTTATCAGATATTCGAAATATAAATTTTTATGAATTAAAATGCCTTGGAATAAACGCATTGGCGTTTGATAAGGATAATACACTTACGACCCCTTATTCTAATGAAATTTATCCACCTTTTAAGGTATTATTATTTTACGCGTCAATAAAACATAATCATCCATACAATAATTGTTTAAACCTTTAGAACGCATGGGAAGAAAGTAAAAAAATATTCGGAAATGAAAATTTAATTATTGTGTCGAATAGTTCGGGAACGGAGGATGATCCAGGATCCATTCAGGTGTTCTTATAATAATAATTTGTTGATGGTCTTGCCTCTTTTTGATTATAATTAATGATTAATTTACGAAAAGGCCGAAGCAATCGAAAAAAGTCTAGGTAAAATTTTCAAAAATCATTTTGCATTGTATTGCATTGAATTTATTTTCTTTATTCGATCCAGGAGTATATGTATTACGACATACGTCAAAGGTAATTATGATACGCAGTATGAATTTCGTATATTTCATTCAAATAATTCAAAATAATTAAAATAGAAACCATCATGTGGGCAAGAATTATTTTCTCATTTTGCGGCATATAATCCACATACGATAGCAATTATAGGAGATCGCGTGTTTACAGATGTATTATTTGGAAATCTAAACGGAATGTTTACGATACTTACAAGAAAAATCATTTCAAAAAAAGGAGATAATTTTATGGCTACAATGGTATGACGAAGAAACTTTTAATTGAAGTTAACTTTTTTGTTCCTAAAATAATTATATTTTCACAGATACGTCATGTTGAATACAAAATGTTAGATTATTATATTGCTAAAGGTATAAAACCTCCGTTTCACCAATTTTTGAAGAACAAAGATTCTGGATTTTTGAAAAAAGAATAAAATATATATGATACTTCAATTACGAATGCATCAAATGATAACCATTCCTTAATTAAATACACGTGAGCGTAAGGGCGGAAAATCTCGAAAAAAAAATTAATTATAAATCAAATCTACATCTTTGATTGTTCTTTGCATATCAGATTACCTCATGATATATCACAAATCACAATTTACGTAAATTTTTATAAATAATAAATAGCCCGGCGATACCCAACAATTATTCTTAAAAATCGTTCTCGAGTTTTATAATTTAATAATGACACAAAGAGTTCAACAGATTGTTAGTCACCTTGCAGGAAACAACCCAGCCGTTGCCAGAGTTGGAAAGGAAAGTCCAGACGATGTAGTCGTAGTCACGGCTGTTCGTACTCCATTGACTAAAGCCAAGAAGGGTGGCTTCAAGGATACGCTTCCTGAAGATTTGCTTACTGCCGTTTTTAAAGCCATTCTTGAAAAATCGAAAATAGACCCTAAGCTCATTCAAGACGTTGCAGTTGGTAACGTTCTTCCACCTGGCGGTGGCGCTACTGTTGCACGTGCGGCCTCTTTGTATGCTGGTATTCCAGAAACTGCTGGTCTAAATACCGTTAATAGACAATGCTCTTCCGGTCTACAAGCAGTTGTTCAAATTGCTCACGAAATAGCACTTGATCAAATTGAAGTTGGCATAGGTATAAAAAATCAAAATTGTTTGTTATATATGTTCCCTTAGCTTCAAATTAATTTTAATCATTGTAACAGGTGCTGGTGTTGAAAGTATGACTTTTCACTATGGTGCAGGAGTTTTGCCCGAAAATACTTCAGAACAAGTTTTCTCAAACCAAGCCGCTGCTGACTGTTTATTGCCGATGGGTATTACTTCCGAAAATGTTGCAAAGGAATATGGTATCACTCGTGCCAAACAAGATGCATTCGCGGCATTATCTCATAAAAAGGCCGCTGCTGCTCAAGAAGCCGGTCTCTTTAATGAAGAAATTATCCCTGTTAAAACAAAATGGGTAGATCCAAAGACTGGTGAAGAAAAGCAAATAGTCGTTTCGGCTGATGATGGTGTTCGTAAAGGAACTACAGCCGAAGGTTTGGCTAAATTAAAACCTGCTTTCTCAGCTGATGGTACTACCACTGCTGGTAGTTCCTCTCAAGTTTCAGATGGTGCTGGAGCAGTATTGTTAATGAAAAGAAAAACTGCAGAGAAATTAAAATTACCAATTCTTGGCAAATTTGTTCGTGCTGCTGTTGTTGGTGTCCCACCAAGAATTATGGGTGTTGGGCCTGCATATGCTATCCCAGCCGTTCTTAAACAAGCTGGTCTTTCCGTTAATGATATTGATATTTATGAGATTAACGAAGCTTTTGCTTCTCAAGCTGTTTATAGTATCGAAAAATTGGGTATTGATATTAATAAAGTTAACCCGAAGGTACGTTTTGTAATCTTAATCAAAAAGAACTATCAGTTTATAACAAATAAATAATATGTATACATTTTAAAAATATAGGGAGGTGCTATTGCAATAGGACATCCTCTCGGAGCAACAGGTGCTAGACAGGTATCAACTTTATTGACTGAATTGAGAAGAACAAAAAAGAAATTGGGTGTTATCTCTATGTGTGTTGGTAGTGGTATGGGTATGGCTGCAATTTTTGAAGCTGAATGGTAAATCCGAAAAAAGGGACTTAGTATTAATTAATTAAAATCTTTCTTTGGATTTTATATTTAAGTTAAATATCAAAAGTAATCATGTTATTTGTATAGTAGATATTAGCGACTTTATAATAATATCAAATTTAATATGCGAAGTAGTTAAACAGAAAAATAAATAGTGAAGTAAGTGAAGGATGTCCGTTGGTGGAGGAAAAGGGAATT
Source organism: Rhizophagus clarus (assembly GCA_015698045.1). Lineage (NCBI taxonomy): Eukaryota > Fungi > Glomeromycota > Glomeromycetes > Glomerales > Glomeraceae > Rhizophagus > Rhizophagus clarus. The sequence goes on along the minus strand of BLAL01000246.1, from coordinate 1,116,682 downwards.
GGTTTAAAAAAATTTTATTTCTATATTTGCCTGACCATAAGTGAATATTTAAGAAATTTAACAAATAAAAATTGAACGTTTGTAAAATATTACAAAATTAAGAAAAAAAATACAATTTCAGATTATCAACTCAAAACTAATTAATTTTTTAACAATTTTTACTTAAAATTGAATTCAAAAAGACTCCTAATCTATAACCACCCTTAGAAAGTTGTTGATCAATAATAGGTACAGCATCTTGATAATAACTTCCTCCTAAATCTGCATCAGGATTATTATCAACAGTATCCCAAACAAAGGGACAATTAATTGCGTTGGTATCAATAGCCCAAGTTAAAGGACATAGTGTAGGAGCTTTAGGACTACTTATACATGACACCCAATCATTTTTTTGAGATGCATATTTGCCACTTTGAATCTCTTTTGTAAGGAAATCCGCGTATTGAGAAAAGTCAGACCCAAAGTCTTGAAGACGTTTTTCTACCATTTGCGTATCCCAGATAGCATGTAAGCTGAAACGAGTCCCTCACGTGTTAGACTATGATGTATGACAAAAGCATAATCACGTGAACTTACTTTGCACTGTCTCCGTCAAAAGTTACTTTGACTTCATTTCCACCTTTCTCGCGCCCACATACGTGTAATGCTAATTTAAATTGTAAAAACAAACATTGTAATCAAATAATTAAATTTCTCTAATTTATTGTAAAAATTTATTTTTGTTAGAATACTTACGTTGAGTGATGTCACCATAGAAATGGGCCAAGAAACGAAGTGCAATGTCTCTTGTAAATTTATCATATCCATTTGTACAATCCAATTGTGTGGTATAGTTGGTAATAGCTTTAAAAATAAAAAACAAAATAATTAATTAATTAGTGTGAAGAATGTTGCGCCACACTTCTTAAATTATATTACTTACCGCCAACAACACATCTGGCATCAGGACAATCCCTTTGCATATTAACAGAACAACTTTTACCAGGATTGTCTTGAGTGTCTAAAAAATGCAAGGGGGAAGACCAGCCAAAGAAAGGGCTTCCTCTTTGATGTTTAACTTCATCGGCCCATACGGCGGCAAGAGATAATTGACCATCAAATGATTTATCTTGAAACAAGTTTGCTACGCTTCCTGCTATAGCAGGCTGAAGAAAATTTTGTGCAATTTGACCTACTGTTTTGTGACCTTCTTCACCCCATGCAATTACTGGAGAAGGAACTGAGATAAGAGAAAATAAGAAAATGGGTAAAAGGATTGTTAAAAATGATCTCATTTTTTTATATGATGTTATTCTTTAAATGAGAATAAGTACTTTGTAGAGGAGCTCTAAGTAAACCTTCCTTTTAAAAGAGAGAGAGAATAGAAATTCCAATTTAATCCGTGTTGTTTAAAACTTCCGCCACGTTTTTCGCCATGTGTTCAATATAAATTAGTATTTAAAAAAGCCGAGCCTTATAAAAAAGTTCAGCCATAAAAATATTCAACCAAGAATTCCGTCAAAGCGTCAAATGTGCCATTTTGTTTAAGCCAAGACGGATCATGATAACTTTACTGGCAAAACCGGTTACAATTTATCAATAAGCGAAGAATGATACGTTTGTTTAGCAATAAATTTTAACTGATGACAAATAGATATTTATTCAATATTAGATTCCTGGTTATATTTAATTGCTCAGAACATAAACCAACAAGATGTTTTTAATAATGAAGGCATTAGTAGAAGGGATAGCGAATTAACGTTTAAAAACCTTCTGCTACTCTCCTCGCATCGCAGACCTGAATTTAACTGAAAGAAATTGCTGCTTTATTTTCGGAATCATTAACTGCCAAATGCGGTCGGTTCAAAATAGGAATTCGAACTAACGTAAGAGAAGTTGGCCATTAAAACTTCCCTTCGCAATTTATATTTTAGAAAATCGAGATAATAAATCAATTAATTTCGCTCATTTTATAATAGTAAGTTAGCTTAGGCCAAAGATTACGGTAGAAAGCGTGATTATGTAAAGATATTAATTCTTGATACATTTTAATAATTTTTTTTTTTTTGGATATACACTATCATGTAAAAATATTATATAAAATACTTGTATATAATATCAAAGTATTTCAAACTGATAGCCAGGAAAACAAATATAATTAGTTGGTCTTAAAATAGCATTTTATCAAAAAATTTTATACGCACAAAATACAAAGACCCTCCTGAAAAAATTTTGTGCATACGCGATTTAATTAATGTACGCTACTGACAATCAATACAGTATGTGTAGTTTCATCAATTATTTGTTTTGTTTGTAAATTTATGTTTCCCAATCGAATTTATCTGTTCTCTTCCAAAATTTAATAAATGAACCCGATTATCCAATAGTAATTATTATTTTGGAGTTTTATTACAATCGTCCTCTCTCTAAATGTTCCCCTTCCCTCATATAAAATTTCTATCTCTAAATGCACATTTTTCAAATTTTCAATATTTCTCAACCCAGAAGGGGGTGCACTTAGAAAGAATTGACTGCAATTATTTTATTCATAGTTTTTTTTATTAATTTTATTATTACTAATAATTAATTCCTCTTTTTTTACTATTTCTTAAACTATAAGAATGAAACTAATCTTATAAAGGTAGTGGCAAAGTCAAAAAGGAAAATTCTGATGTTTTGAGGAACAATTATTGTTGGCAGAGGTGACCAACAGCGAATCTTTGAACATAACCATCTTTGAACAGAACCGGGTTTAATTATTTTAAAATAAAAAAAAATGTCATTATTTTGCTTTTCCATTTTTTTGAGCTTGCTCCATTTGCTGTTGCTTAAACTCCCACTCATCATAATCTTCTTTATTATTTAACCATCTCTCTTGTACTTCTAATATATCACTAAGAGCTGGTGTATTTGTTCCCATTGCTGTCAACATAATACTCTCATTGCCTTCAGTTAACCCTCCAAATACATATCCATTTGCTTTATCAATAACCTGAACAAGTTTCAATACAGAAATCTTATCCTAATATAGAAGTAATATGATTTAAAGAAATGATCGTAATAGATTATTTAAAACTTTTAAATTTTCAACATACCTCAATACAAAGAGTATTAAATCCTACCAAACTAAAATCCTCAATTAATCCACACAATGCTTTATTTAATTCTTTAAATTTGCTAGCAAAAGGGTCTTCGTCCAAGTGTTGTAATAAATATGACAAATCTTGCACCTCAGTATAGAAATCCAAATTAAAAGCTAAAGGAATATATATAAATACTTTATTTTATTTTTAAATGCTTTTAATGATTAATGATAATAAAAATTCTAATTCTTTTTTTACCTAGTTTCCCATACGATTCCATTAAATCTACTTTTGATAAAACATTGATATGTGGTAATTCAATTTGTAACATTGTTTTAAGTGAAACTAATAAAATTGAAATATATTTTGTTGGATCTGTACAATAATGTGCATCCACTAAATGAATCGTTACAAGCTAAATAAGAATTAACATAACATAAAGTCAAAATGAGTAAATTTAAATAAGTAAATCTTTTAAGATATTAAATAACCAACCCGATAATCCAATTTTTGTAATCGCTCTATGATATTCTTGACAGAATTATGATGAGTGAAAAGTTCAACTTGTCCAGGGAAATCAAATAATATATAATCATCTAAAAAATTTGTTCATTGTTAAGAAAATTTCGATGTACGATTTGTTAAAATATTTATTTAAATACAAAAAAATTACCTCCTAAAGATTTCAACTTTTCTTCAAACCAATCAAAATTTTTTTCAAGAAATTCCATACAATACATCATGCCACCATTTGGCCCTAATTTCAATTCTTCCATTACATCTTCTAATGTTATTAAATCTGATATATTTATTGCACACGGATACGGTAAAAAGTCATTGGCTGGATCTAAATTAACAACCGAAACTTTTCTTTATCGGAAAAAATTATTTTTTTTTAAAAAAAAATTTCAAAAAAAAAAAAAAAACGAAGGAACTTTCGTTAAATTGAACTTTAGTTACCTCCCAGTAGCGGTTAAAAATTGATGCATGCCATTGCAATACGTAGTTTTACCTGATCCAGGAGGTCCAATAACAACCTATAATTATTCGTTATTTTTTTTTTTTTCTTATTCTTTTTCAAAAAAAGAGTTGATTCTTAAAACTTATTACCTGACCAAAAGGCATCGTTTATCTAGTATAATAAATCTTTTTTAAAAGACCAAAATTATTAATACTAGATTTGGCTATACAACTAACAAATTAAGCCATATTAAATTACGTCATCATAATGAATATTTGATTATTGCATTTTTTGTCTGGAAAAAAAAAATGGGGAGAGTACTACGAAAGATAACCAAAAGAGATTGGCTAAGAGATAACATTGAACTGGTGAGGAATAATAACAATAATGAACAAACGACCAATACTCCGTTCTCCAAATGGCTTGAAAGAAGTACATGTGAAGAACTTGGTAATCAGATCAAACCATAATTGATAATTTAAAAAACACGATTTTAATTTTATTGAATTCCATAGGAATAAAATATAGGAAAGGAAGATTTACTAAGCAAGAAAATGAGATATTATATAGAGCTTTACAAGAATACAAGAGAGTATGATGTGAATTATTATTATTTAATCCAATTAAAGTAATGCACACGCGATGATTAAGATTTCGACTTTAAATATGTAGAGATACGATCTTAATGATGATCAATTACGGGATCTCATGTTTTATAGAAATAAAAAAGAACATGCCTCATTCTGGAAAGAAATAGGTAATTTTAATTACACTTTATATTATTTTATAATTGTCGCTAATGAAGACTAGAAACTTTGCTTTATAAAAGCTGCTCCATTGCGTGTTCGTTCATTGAAAGCTGTAGCGCAGCATATACAGCGTCATCATCATGAATTCAATTATCGTGGATCATGGAGTCAAGAAGATGATGAACAATTGAAACAGTAAGTTGTATATAGATTGTACTACATTGACATTATTCAAATATTGACATGATAAAATAGACTTGTTCAAATATATGGACGAGATTGGACAACAATAGGGAATCAACTAAGACGCATGCCAGCAATATGTCGAGAACGTTTTGATATTTTTCTTTTGCATCGAGATGAGTACAATCGAGGTTTGTTATTCAATTATATTATCTCTTACGTTATAGTATTTATGATTATACGACCACTTATTATATTTTAGGAAGATGGTCAAAGGAAGAGGAAGAACAGTTAATAAAAATAGTTGTCGATATTTCGAAACAGAATAATGAAAATGTCTCTTTAGATTGGGGAATTCCATGGGCACTAGTCGCCGAAGCAATGGAATATAAAAGATCAGAACTCTCTTGTCGAAGTAAATGGGTTAAAGAATTGAGACTTAGGTATGAACTTGATGAGGATCGAAGTGCAAGGTGGACTAGCTATGACAGTTATATGCTTTGTAAAAGGTAAGAGTATTATATATTAATGCCAACACATAGTACATGTGTTGTATCAAACAATCCGGAAGATTTTAATATTAGATTTATTATAAAAAGATTGGAAGAATTGAACGAGACTGACGAATATTTGATAGAATGGGGCAATCTAGCAGATGAAGAATGGGGACCTTGGTATTATTTATATATATTTATTATTTATGATACATTTCCTTTTACATAACATTTATATTTTAGGCCCCATGAATTCTTGTGTGAGCGTTGGCGTCATTTAAAATACACTGTAAATGGTTTCAGAGAGAAAGACTTCCAAGGTACAATCTTTTATTTTAATTCGAATTTCATTCAAACTTGCTAACATTCTTTTATAGAAATTCTTTATGAATTATTATGCCGATATAAGGATAAGATACCTGAAAAGCCGATCCGACCAAAGTCTGCTCCAACTATCAACTCAGAAGATGACATTAGTAGTGATGATAATGATGACAATGATAATATAAGTAATAGTGATAATGATGATAATGGCGATGATAGAAGTGATGATGATAGTGATAATCATGATAGCAGTGATGACGATAATGATGATAGTAATGATGATAGCGATGATAATAGTAATAATGTTAGTGATAATGATAATGGTGATAATGTTAATGTTGATAATGACAGTGATGATGATAGTAATAATGTCAGTAATGATGATAATAGTATGGGTAATAATGATGATGATAGTAATAATTGTGATGATGATAGTGTTGCTAATGATATGATTACAAGTGAATCTGATGATGATGATGATGATGATGATGGCAATAAAAGTAATAGTAATAGTGATCATAATGTAAGTAGTGATGTTGATGATTAAAATAAAAAGTATTACTTCAAATATTAGCATTATTTAGTATGATAAATAAGAATAAAAAATTCCCAAAAATTTTGTTTTTATCATTAAATAAACCTTTATTATATTATTAATTTATTATATAAAACAGTAATTATAAATTAAAGAATAATTTTTGATATTTTAAATAAAATAAAATGATTATTAATTATATAAAATCAGAAATTATTAACTTTTAGTAAAACTTCACTAAAAATTTATATTTTTTTTTTTATCTAAATAAAATAAAATAAATGGCTTTAAATTACTTTTTTGCAAATATATAATATTTAAATTTTAATAATTTTTTTATTAAATGTTTTTTAATAATCGGTTAGTTTTTTTTTTTAATAAATTTTTTTTTTTTTTTATTTATTATTAACATGGTAGATCATGCTTGATAATATAAATATTAAGAAATAAATTAAAATCTACATATATATAGACTATCTATCTTTAACTATATTATCTATGTTATTATTACTCTTACTAGAATACAGCTGACTACTTACCATTAGTCAATAGTAACATATTTTTAATAAATTTATAATACTTATATTCAAATAAAATATTATAATAATTTAAATATTAATCAAAATAAGAAAAAAATTAAATTTATCAGTCAGTAGAAATGTCACAAGACTTGCTAATCATTAATAAATTTAATTTGTATAATAATAATTCTAAAGTTTTATATCAAATTCAATTTTTTAGCTATATACTTAAATTTTTTTAAACTTTTGCCATTGATCCTTTTCATATTGTATTACATATTTTTATAATTTTAAAACCATTTTAGTGTTTATATATAAAAATACTATTGATATAATTTTATCCATTTTTTTACCTTTATATCACTGATTAAACTGTTAAATGTATTTAGAGGTTTCAAAAAACTACTTAAATATATGCTTTTTATAGCTATTTTTTATAAAACATAAGCAGAAAGTAGCAGTTTAGATGATAGTTTTTGTAAAAACTTTAAATTGTTGTTTTATATTAACTACAATCAGATAGTTTTTATTTTTTTATTATACAAAATTTATATAGCTTAATTATTTTTATTAACATGATTATTCTACTAATTGTAAACCCTTTTTTTATTTTATTCAGACCCAAGTAATTAAAAAATTTCATCATATACATGAGTTAGAATTTTTTCTTTATAAAATAACAGACGGCTAAATATTTCTTTTTCATGTTCAAGTATTTTTTTTTATTTTTTAGGCATCCTATTATCAACTTGTAGCTAAAATAGCAAGAAAATAAATAAAAAAACTGAATATATAATTACAATTTATGCATACCTCTAATTGTATTTCTTCATGTCTTCTCTTTTGCTTTGTAATCTTTTTTTGATTAATATAATCCTTAATATACTTTGTTTGACAAATTTCTAAAGCATGCCTTTCTTATACATTTTAAGGTTTACTTTTTATCACATCTTATTTATAAATCATTTACATTTGTTCCAAACCACTGTTATAATATGCAATTAATTTTCACAGCCTTTCTTATATATTTCAGGTGGTTCAAGATCTTTAAAAATATCATGTGATAACAGATCCTTCATATCAAAAATTATAACTAAATCATCTACTAACTTCTATAAAACCTTTCTTCTGAAATCAACTGCACATTTACTCTGAAAAATTGAAGTATCTTCAAGATATTCACTTAGGAATAAGTCAACTCTATCTTTTTCTTCTTGTGTAGCTTTAATGTTTGCTTTTAACTTTGCTTCATTAATAATATTTTCATCAATATTTTGTTTTATAAAATGAATTTCAAAGGTTTTAAGTGCTTTATCAAATCCAAAACATATGGGCTTTTTATCTATAGTCCTTAGTAATCTGAATGCTCCAACATACTTTAAAATTTTATTTAATTTTGGATATTTAGTTAAGATAGAAAGGTATTGGGCAATTGTAACTGAATAATTGGATTTTCTAACACTTGGAAAAAAAGGTGAAGCTGCAGCAAAAGTATTTTGCTATAAAGTATGGTTTCCAATTTTCATTCCTATTTTATGAGTCTTTTAAATTTTAAAAAGATAATTATTTTAAATGTTTATTTACTACTTAGAAAAACCCCTTTTGTATCATCTGAAATGATTTGAGTATATGCTGACATTAAAATATAGATAGGATCATTAAACTTTTCCATAAACAGGGATTTTTATACTAAGTAAATAAGCAGTTTTAGATAAAAAGTAACTAACAATCATTTGGGTTTTTTGTGTAGAAAATGACCTTCTGAAAAATTTTTTAACTAAATTTTATTGTTAATCTCATTTTAATCTATTAGCTTTAAAAAATAAAGAACTATAAAAATCTTAATTTTTGATAAAAAGTCCTCAGAAGGTCATTGTCCTAATAAAGAATTTATTTAAAGATATTTTTTAGTAAAATTTACATATGTTTTAGGCTGTTTTCAGATTGTTTTTAGTTGTTTTTGGTATTTTCAGTATTTTTTAATTATAAATAATCAACATTATCTGATCACAGTAATTTAAAAATGACGATAAACTATAAATATTATTTATTAAAAATACTAAATATATATTCAAATCTTTTTTTTATTGATCTATATACAGTATATTGTAAAAAAAATTAGAATTAAGAAATCAGCCATAATACTATCTGCTTGACGTTTCAATTTCTTAATTTTGTTATTCTCATTATACAGAGTTTACTTAAGAGTTTCCATATGATTTGACAAATTATTTTGAATTTCTAAGTCATTAGTAGAATTATAAATTTGTTAAAGTTTAACAAGCTTCATATTAATTGAATTAATGATTTCTAAAGTTTTTTTCTATGTAAAGGCATTAAGAAGTAAAGTAGAATCAGTTACAATAATTTCTTCAATAAACTTTTGAGAAATCTGATTTGTTTGAGTGGATTTTAAATGTTGAGATAGTCTGGATCATGATTAATTAATTTGCATAAAACCTTGAACTGAAATTGGAGTTACTAAATACTCTCTAATTTTACTTTCAATTTCTTTCTTAGATTTATACCAAATTTCTTTCTACATGTTAGTACATTTTGTACATAAACTAATTTTTAGGTATGCAGATTTTTCTGTATTTATCATACGATAATATCTAAAAGCATTATAGAATCTTTGGTATTGGTTTGTAAGAGTTTTATAAATAGTATTGTTAGAAAAACCTGCATATTGAAGTTTAAATGTAAAATTTTTTGTAGACGCAAAAATTTAATGATCAATTTTACAAGTCATGTTGTGTAGATGTACAGTTATGTCAGATTTTTTTTGTAATATGAGATTTTTGCAATAAAAAGGTACGAAACTCAAAAAAAAACAAAAATTTAATTAATATTAAATTTACACTTATTTTAATATAAAAAACATAATTAGTATATAAAGTAAATTTAAAAATTTTTTTGAGTTTTATACCTTTCAATTGCAAAGACCCCATATATATACTGATAAAATTTCTTATTAAAATTGATACATATTTATGTTTTAATTTTGAATTTTTTATTTTCTTTCATATCTATAAAAATATTTTAAAATAAATAATCTAAAAGAGCTTTTAAATTTAAAAAATTTTAAAGGTTTTTCAAAATAGTAGAATACTATATTTTGCATCTAACGTTATTTAAATATTAAATGAAAAAAATGATTTTAAATATAATAACAAAAATCAAAATGATGCTTGATTACAACTGGTTAATAGATCATGTGAATAATAAATCTCATCTAGGAAGAAGAGAGGCCAGTTTTATAATAAACCTATAATGACATAATATATGTCACTCCCCTAAATTTTTGATTTTTTAATAATCTACATGATTTTTAAAGTTTATTTTCTTAATAATTAACGATTAAATTTTTAAGATTCTTGAAATTTAACCTATTTATGATCTAAAGAATCAGATTCTGGCATTTATTTTACTTATCTGTCTTAGTTAAAAAGTTGAAAATTCATTTTTTTATAAACCAAATAATTTTTACCAAACTGTATTATTAATTAAATAAAAAAATACTTTTAAAATATTGTTTTAAGTATCATTTTTAAAATAAATATAAATTTATTATGCTAGTATTTATAATTTATATCATAATATCATAATTAACTTCAAAAATAGTGCTTAATTTATACTGTCTACTATAAGCAAGAAATATTAATTGGCAACTAACTCTTTTAAATTCATTTGGTAGTTTATAATGAATTAAATAAACAAGAATACTTTTAAATTTTTTATTATTTAATTCTAATAAATTATTTAAATTATTATATGAAATATTATATATTTTTTATAATAGTCAAATGCTGTATAAGTCCACTTTATTTCTTAAATTGTTTTTGACAAGTAGAATAAAAAAATTCTATCATAGAAATGGTAACTTGTATTTTAAGTAAAATATTATTGCTTAATATATTAAAACCAAATCTGAAAAAAATACAAAATACTTTTAATACTTTTCAAATAAATAAATGTAATAAATATGCAAAATATTTATTATATTACAATTAATAACAATTAATAATTAAAATTTCAACTTGCAAGTTGCCGATTATCTTCTTTTACTTATTAGTTCCTGAATATGCTCATTGGTTTGATATGTGTTTTTAATAATGTTTTATTTTTTTTAGGGTGTATTTACTGAATTAATTATGAAAAGTTTTTTTTTATTAATTAAAATTATGTAATATTAATCAAAATCATTATACAAAATTTGATCCAATTTTAATAATTAGCTGATATGTTAAGAAAACTATGGTTCAAGGGTTTTATGAAAGAAATATTAAGAAGAAGTATGGTTTTATAAAATTAGTAATAGTTTAGATAGTAATACCAAGTAGTAGGAAAGAAACTGCCATCATATGGATTAAGGCTTGGCAGACATTTATGTTTTATTCCTCTCTTAAAACATCCTGCTATTCCATTTACTTTATTACTTTTATTTTTACTTAGCTAATTGGTTTTTCTTATATATTACTTCATAAAAAATATAATAAAGATTTTTACTTTAAACTTTTTAAATGTATGTGCATGTTTAATTTTGTATTTGCTTATCAATGAAAAATCATCTGCCCATATTTGACTTGTAATAAATAACTTGATACTGGAGCTTGCATTAGATGGTCTAGGATTTACATACTCCCTTTCTCTTTAATAGCATCATAAATTTCATTTGCTTTTCTCTATCAAAAATTTTTTTTTTGTAATGATCAGAATCATGTGACTTTAAAATGTCAGTAGGCCTGTTCAATTCTGATTGATCAGATTTTTGATCAGGATTTTGGTTAATATTTATTGGGTGATGAAATTGTGCAACTTGATCAGTGACTCAATTTTACTGACCTAAAAATAAGCAAAAACAAACGTATTAATTGGTGGTTGCTGGAAATTTTGTGATCAGTGATCAGTCAACTCAATTCTGATTTTGATCACATGTTCGGATTGGTCAACGGATTTTGTGATCAAAAACCCGAACAATCAGAATTGAACAGGCCCAGTGTTTGTACGCGGTTTTGCCTATATAAAGTGACAACTATGTCGACTTCTGGAGAAGAAATGTCTGACGGATCATTACTACAATTACAGACTGAAGAAACAATCGAAAAATTTTTCAAAAAAAATAAAACCTGGTCATTACTTAAATTTTTGAATTTTAGAGCAGAAAATGACGATTTTACATGCAATAGGAGAAAGGAACATGGTTTATACAAAAAAGCTTTGAACGTATTGACGGTAAATAACGCCCAAGCTCGAGATCTTCTTTCCGGTTTTAAAGTTAAGTATATGTTAGTTGTCACTGGGTGAGATGATTGGGTTCAAGACTAGAATACGTTTCGGTCCCGAGACATTTTACGTGACGTATTGACAAACCCCGAGTAGCTAGCTACTACGCACTGGCTGGTGAGAGTGGAGGTTGTTTCCCCTCGGGTGTTCTTGAATAGACATATGTTACTGCCATAACGCAACCGGATGCCTACGTACCAACTGGTTGTTCACAAGCTATGGTTCACTCATCTTAACCTTGTTTTGTTGGTTATATGGGTTATATGGTTATATGGTGATCTCAAAAAATGTTATCTGAGGCATTTTATGAACTTCGGCCGGCTTATGTACGTTTATTTGATCAAATAAAATTAAGAAATTATAATTTGCATTTAATTTTTTTGTAATACAATATATTTTTATTTATTAGTTAATGCATTCCTCGTAAATCTTATTCCCATTCCATAGTATCATCAAATCCAAAAATTTCTTCGAAATTTTCTAAGGATATTACTTCAACCTGCTTAAATTTACCAATTAATATACACTACATAGATAGAAATATGCAAAAAAAAAATTTAACTTTGAAAATATATACTTACACCAGGAATTTTTGGTTTAAAAGACATTTCTTTATTGTGTGCTATAAGTATACAATGCCTTGGTGGTTTCTTCTTAACGTTAGCTTCAACTTCAAATGAATATGAAAACAATAATGCATAATAAAGTCTAGAAATATTGTTATCATTTTGTTTTTTCAACTATGTTTCAATAAATAAAATAATTGATTTTATTAATATTTATTTATTAAAAACTTTAAAATCGTTTTAGGTTATTTACCTTTCTCCATAAAAATATATCAAAGTAATGAAAATTAATCACGCTTTCATTAAGCGAATTGTTATTACTATTATATAAACCATTATTATTATTAAAGCAAAAAAAAAATGAATATACGAAATATTTCATATCAATACCTTAAATCATGATCTATTAAAGCATTAAGATTATAGTTATTGTATCTTATTTCCGGATCCATCAAAACTTTCCACTCTGCATCTTGTTCCTTTTGCTAATGAAGAACAAAAGTATTTAGTTTTGTGATTGCAACATGTTTACGTTTATGCGTAGTATTTCTTCTTACATATTCAACAACTTTTGAAATCCTTTGCAAGCCATTTTTTTCTTCCAACAATACTCTTGTTGTAACGGATAAAATACCTCCTATTCATAATGAAAATGATAATAATTATTAAAGTTTTATAACAAATAAATTTTCCTATAAAGAAATGTGACCTGAAACATAATATTCTTCGAATTTGATAGGATCTCGTTGTTTGAAATCCCAGCCATATACAAAGAATTTACACCACTCTTGGTGCTTTAAATTGATCAAGTTTGGCATGAAATTCATTTGATCCAACATTAAAACATGAACCTATATAAAGTACCATGACAAAATTATTTCTAGTTTCTTTTGTCAAATAACTGAATAGAAAAAAAAAAATATTCTATCACACCAAAACTAAGTCCATTTTATCGCAATTATAATTCGGAAAATAATTTGCCCCTAAAATCTTCATCGCTGTGATTATACTATCTGTTTCACCAAGTTGGGGTCTTGCATATACAGTGAAATTCGGTTTTTGCTTACATAACTTTATTATGGTATCATTATAATAATCACAAGCAAACAATTCCGTCTTTGCTTTATAATAATTCGCATCACAAGTTGTTTCATTACCAAGCACTTTTGTCAAAGATTGTTGCGCAAGTAAATAATTTTGCGTAATCTCAATATTTCTGGCCATGAGAAGTAAATGCTCTTGATTGAATTGATTCTTATATATCCATCGATAATCAGAAAATACGAAAAGATGTAATCCGTTGTAATCATTTTCCAACCGAATAAGCGCGACCTAAATTATTTGATATAATGATGATAACAGAATTTTTTAAAGAATAAAACAATAAAAAATACCAATTTATGGAACATCATATGATTCTGTTCCTCTTTCAAATTGCCGCTTTCACATTCCATTATAAGAATATCGCCTAGTTCTCTACCTTTATCTATCAAAGACAAAGCATATGATAATGGCACAGTATTAGCCATACAGAAAACGTTATTAGTTCCTAACTTATCCCTATAAAAATTGATAAAATTTAGTTCAAAATGATGTTAATTATTGAAAGGAAATCACTTGATTTCTTACGAAATAGCCTTATAATTTGGTCCTTCCTTTAAAGCCTTAATAATTACTTTTGCTACAAATTTCCTCGTTTTTCCCTTTAATAAAATGCCATCCCATTGCCTAAGAAGAAATATATTAGAAGTTTGGTTTGATGCAGAAATATCATTTACTGTGCACATACACGGGTTCCGACTGTAGTTTGTTTGATGTTCGCAAGGAACTCTTCAGAATGGGCTTGACTGTAGACTTGATTTTTATTGGGCTATAATTATCTGTATTTTCAAGCCGCATCTCTTGTGTTGAAGTTGATACTTGCAAAGATTTATCATTATTAGAAAAAGTTTTGGTATTAACCAATTCTTGAGCAAATTTTACAGATTTCAATTTTGGGTCGGAATCATGATTAACTGTATTATTGTTGTTCGGTAAAGAATTAACAGAAGTAACAGGACGTGATTTTTGTTGCATAGATATTGTCTTTTCTTTAGAACCCTGACTGAGATTACTAAATACTACTTCATTATCTTTATTATTGGACTGAGCCCATTTTAATTTATGATTGAGTTAGTGAAAACTTACTATAATCAATGAAACATTATATTAGAACCTTACTTCTAATTCTTTTATACGTTCTTCAAGTTCTTCTTTCTCTTTCTTTTGTTGAAATTTGAGTATCAGTCCTTCTGCACGTTTTATATTCTTCACGGGCTCCCATTGTGGCTCAAATAATTTATCTATAAATATTATAATGTAATGGTGAAGAAATTTAACTTATTTGCAAAATTTTCATCCTAAATTTAACGAAACAAAAAAAAAAAATTAAAGAATAAATAAATACCTTCAAATACTACTTTTGCATATTGTTCACCAAATACAAATTTCATATCAATGATTTCACTAATATAAAGTGGTACACAATTATTTGAATTTTCTGCAGAGTTAATCGAATTCGAATTTTGTTGGTCAGATTCAATTGAAGGTAATGAATCTCTTGAATAATCATTAAGACTATATTATATTGATTATTTTAAGAAATAAATGAGTATTACGTAATTACGTAAAAAAGATATGTTTTTACCAAAATTTGATAGCTATTTATGAACTTTTTAAGTTACCTGGTTTTTTCTGTTTGTCTTTTTAAAAACATCTTGATAATAATAAAAAAACAAAATTATCATTACAAAAAAAAAGGTTGAATAAATAAAAATTTATTTGACAGAAAATAAAATTTCTTAAAAAAATAAGTAATGATTTCATCAAATTTGCCAACTTAATATTCATTATATTTTCAATAATAACAAAATTATAAATAATAATATCATATCAATATATCATTATACTTTTATCCGCATTTTTTTTTACGAAAACGAGAGAACTCAAATGAAGAAAAAGTAGTCTTAAACATTGGTGGTATTAAAGTAAGAAAATATTTGTTAATAATTTTACCTTTTAATTAAACGTTTATTAAAAAAAAGAAATTGCACTTTCCCCTTATCTTTTGTTCAAGTATGAAACTTTACGATCAACTTTGACAGCATATCCTGATACACTATACACTTCTCGGAACCATGTTTCAAGAAAGGAATCAAACGATGCTTCATCCAACCGACGATAACGAATATTTCTTTGACCGGAATGGTCGCGCTTTTCATTATATTATCGAGTTCTATCGTATCGGCAAGATAACATGGGATCCAATCAATTGTCAACATCAGCATCAAACTGACGAAAATACAATTTGTATTACAGTGAATAAACAAGAACTTGATGAAGAATTAGATTATTATCAAATCCCTTTTACTAATTCGAAACTTCATCACGCTAAACTTACTGAAGATATTGATAAATTTGTGAATGCTGTAATTGATTTGGTTTATGAAGGAATGGGATTGTGGGAAGAACACATTTTAATTAGTGTGTATAAAAATCGGAGAAATTTACATCTGGTTTGGTTCCCATGCCAAGATATACGCCGAAGTGTGAAATTAACTCCGTTTTCTTTTAATATCTTGTCTCGCTTCCAAGATAAATTTGGACACAAGTTAAAAGCTTCTATTCCAGGATTAAAATATGGATATGAACTTGTTGCACAAAATACTAACGTTTATCATCGTTTGGAATTGACCCCTACCTATAAATTTTCAAATCAAATTAAGTTGGTTAATTATTTCACAGTCTAAACCTGACGCTTCAAATTTCTATTTAGATCACAGCTTTATACTCTAAATTATAAGCTTTCAAAATTTTATATGATTTAAATAGTCTTGATAGTAGTCTTGATAGTATAGTAAATGCATAATTTGAATAATACAAATATTAATAAATCAGTTTATATTAAATTACATGCAATTGAATTTGTGTACGAATTTATGTATTTCGAAATACTTTAATATTTACTTTCTCTTTATTCATGAAACATTGAAAGAGCGGATAATTTGATATTTTTAATGACACTAGTATAATACTGACAATGAATGAGACGAAAGAAAAAAGTTTACTACTGGCAGGTTGGCTCTATGAAATAAAACTCCCATTGCGCTCCCGGTGTAAGATTCTCTAAATAGTCGTAAAAAAAATTATAATTTTGCTGGTTGGACATATTTATGCAGAAACAATATTAGTTTTATTAATTAATATATTAAAGAAAAATTTCTATCCTTTGTTATACTATTTATGTTTCTTTAAAATTGCATTACTGGAGATAAAGACAGAATATATAATGCCCTAAGGGATTAGGGATATTTAGTATAAGAGATATACTTGCTTATTATTATTTTTAACAATCTATTTTAAATAGGTCAAATTTTATATTTAGAAATAAGATACGTGAAATGCGTGTTAAAGATTTTGACATCTAGGTTAAGATTATGCATGCATGGTCTCTTCCGCTTATTCAATTACTGCATAACAAAATACTTGGTACTTTAAATAAGTATTATTCTGAAAATCTGTATATTACATAATTAGGAAATATAAACATATAATTTAACGAATTTGTCATCGACGTATCTTCTTATTCTCTTCTTTGTGTGATTTATTAACGCCATCTAAATTAATCTCATAAGAAATAACGTAGTTATTAAAAAAATTAATATTAAAATGATAATTGTCAGAAATAAGACAAATGGTTACTTACTGTGAACATTAAGTTTCTAGACAATACTCTATGATAAAATTATATTAAAGCAAATAATTCAACTCTCATTATCTGTTAAACGCAAATTCGTATGATTATATCTACATTAATTGTAGTATTGTACTTTCAGAGGTTAACTTGTTTATCCTGTAGCAAGCGATGGTGACATCAGGAATTTCTGGCTTGATCCTGGACCCTTTAAAATGGATTAGCTAAAGCTATAGGATCATGAAATAAATTCTCTTCCTCCCACAACCGTTCTTGTCTAATCAAACGATTCCATTTTGATTACCAGATGAGAGTGGGATATCGTTAAACCGGCATTTTTCCATTTGATCGCGAGAATAGGAATGTCAATATGTCTTTTTGTTATTTTCAGAATGAGGCGATGGTTGTGTCTTGAAATATTTCAAGAAGGGTTAAGAGAGCTAAATATACGAAAATATCAGTAGTAACAACTTTATGTATAAGAAATAACTCTTTTGCAAGTAACTTTATATCTTCACACTGCCGTTAAAAAATTTTTATTCTGAAGGAATAAAACAAAACAATACCTTGATCACGAATAAGATTGAAAGGGTTTCTTGGCATGATAGTTGAAGCCAAGAAATATGTTTGATCTTGAGAGTTTAATAAACGTTTTACAATTTATTATTCTGTATTATCTAATTGTTTTAAATGATCCGTTAATTAAAAACTTCTTTAGGATTCGATTTTACGTTTTTGAGAAATAAATGAACTACTTTATGTTCATGACTGTACAAACGTTTTCCTTTTTTTTTGTTTTAAAAATCAGATCTATTCAATGTTCAATGTCTTAAATTCAACAGGCCCGGCAGCTATTTACATTATATTTAGTTACAAATTTGGAATGAAATATACATATAGAAATGTTCAGTATCAAATCACGTGAATGTGACAACTAATACCACATGACAAGTTTAAAGGTCATCTGTGACAAAATTTAAACTCAAAAACTATAAACTGAAACGAGAAAAGATTTACACGTATGTGATACCCAATTTAAATTAAATTCAAACCATGTTTTGTTTCTTGTTTTAAAAAAAATTTTCGCTAATTTAAACTAATATAAACTGAAACAAATTACACACGAAACTTTCTCCTTTTTTTTTTTGTTTTTTTTTTTTTTATTCGTTATACATTTACTCATTTCCCAGGTAAATTGAAAAGCATCTCATAGATTTAATTGAAACGATTTTTCACGTATTCACGTGACAAATACTGCATTTAATTGATCGATGCATAGATTAGATAATGTATTACTAACGTAACACGACATTTTAAAAATTTTGGATTTAGAATTTCTATATTTCTAATATAGTACAGTAAAACAATATGTTTAATAAACTTCAAATTACAAAATTTAACGCGTTTCAAAAAAAAAAAAAAAAATTATTTTTTTTATTTGAATGAAACTTTTAATTTAACTTTTTTTTTTTAAAAAAAAAAGAAAATGCAGCAAAGATTATTTTATGCATATACAAACATATCGAAAGTTAATTGTGTAAAATTACATTGGCGCAGAATGGAATGAAATATATGGTGAGCATTCAACTTTTAATAATAAAAGTGTATTGAAATATAGAAATATATCGAAATATAGTTATTTTTAATGTTGTGTTACGTTACTGATTATCTCAAAAAGTTACCGGCAATTAATTAAAAAGGAAAGTGAATTCTTTATAAAATGAACTTAATTTAGTTAATTTCCCCATTTCTCAAAAAAAAAAAAAATTTTCCTCATTGAAATTTTTAAAAATGTCAACTGATAATACTGATAATAATAATAATAAAGTTGCTAAACCAATTTGGTATGAACCATTATTAGATCGTGGATTGCTTCCAGATTTTGTGCTTCGAGTAGCTGTTCGATATTTATTAAAAGAAAGATTGGATTGGATTAATTTAGGTGACGTAGCCAAAAATTGCCAAAGAAAATTAGATTATGTTAATTCATTGAAAGAAAAACCAATTGCTGAACATACTGATAAAGCTAATGAACAGCATTATGAGGTAAAAATTGTTTAATAATTAATTCGTAACATATGTAGGTTAAATTATTAAATTTTTATATTATAGGTTTCAACAGAATTTATAAAAGCTTGCTTAGGAAAAAGAATGAAATATTCTTCTTGTCTCTTTCCTAAAGGTAATTTCCATTTTTACATTTGGAAAATGATGAATTCAATAGTAATGTATATGTTATTTAGGAAACGAAAGCTTGGACGTGGCAGAAGAAGCAATGTTAGAATCCTATTGTGTTAAAGCTCGATTATCAGATGGAATGGAAATCCTTGATCTAGGTTGCGGTTGGGGAAGTTTAAGTTTGTATTTATGCGAGGTATGATAATTAAATGATTTCGTTTGATATCATTTTTTAGAATATTATCCTAATTATAATCATTTTTGTTATCCAATTTTAGAAATATCCCAACGCGAAAATTACGGCATTATCGAATTCAAGCACTCAAAGAGAACACATCGAATCAATTGCAAAACAAAATGGGTTTGAAAATTTAAAAGTCATCACTGCAGATATCAAGGAATTCGATTTTGATTCTTCAATTCAGTAAGTATTTTATTTTTTTCGCGATTCTTCTCAAGTTTTTGGTAATCTGAAAAACGTTATATAGATTTGATCGTATTATGACGGTTGAAATGTTTGAACATATGAAAAATTATGAATTTTTATTTGAGAAAATTTCAAAGTGGATAAAACCAAAGGGATTGTTATTTATTCATATATTTTGTCATGTTGATCAACCATATGATTTCACCGTTGGAGATGGTTGGATGTCAAAACATTTTTTTACGGGCGGAACGATGCCTTCCGTTGATTTGTTCCTTTATTTTCAGCGTCAATTACGTCTGGTTGATCAATGGGTTATTAATGGTAAACATTATGGTAAAACTTCTGAGGAATGGTTAAAGTTATTAGATAAAAATAAGAAAACTGCAGTGGAACATCTCGCTAAAACTTATGGTGGTAAGTTAATCTAAAATTTAGTGTATATATCTACATATATCACTAATTAATATATCGTATTTTTTTCTAAAAAAAATACAGGAAAACAAGATGCTGTTATTTGGTATCACAGATGGAGAATATTTTATCTTGCTGTTGCTGAAATGTTTAGTTACAATAATGGAAATACTTGGTGTGTTGGCCATTATTTGTTTGAAAAAGAATAATTTATTCCGATCTTGGTCAAGTTATTAAGTTTGAAGGACTTTTTTAGCGAATTCTTTTATATAAAATATATTAAAATAAAAATATTTCATTGCGATCAAAAATACTCCAAATTGTCCACGTGTTGAAGAGGAATAGTTTTATTTGATAAAATTTACCCGTTATGATCACATTTTGTTATGATCACACTTCTTACTGGATGTCGATCAATAATTTATTTCTCATTGCTGATTGCGTGCGTATCTTCATATTCCATGCACATAATTTACTTCTTTACTCATAATATTTCCATTTTGAAATTTTAATTTTCTTTCTCAAATTTTCTGAAAAAAGTATCTTGTATCGCCCTCATTTTCCATATATTTTTTTTCATATCATTCTCATTCAAATCTTCCAATATGCATAATTAGATGTACGGTGAGTAGCGTCAAGGGGTCAAGGGCTGAATTTCTTGCGCTACTTTTTTTTTGGCCGAAATTAATAAATATTTTTTTTTTTTTATTTTTATTTTCGCCATGTTTATTTTTTATTTAATCTCGTACACCCATCTAATCCATCATAAGATGATAAGAAATGTACTGGTTCAAGTAAAGCCTCTTTTTATCCTCAGTATTCTTTTCATCTTAAAATCTTTTTTTTTTTTTTTTTTTGTTCTTAAAAAGAAAAATTATAAATCAATAAATTAGTATAAATTACAAAATATGCATTATGCAACACAAAGAAACTAATATTATTTGTGAGATATGAGATATAAATTATTTTTTTCTTTGCATAATAATTTACGAAAAATTCCGATAATTTACACAAAAAGAGCAAAAAAAAAATTTTTCGCGTCTTAGGTTTGACAACTCCTTGAAGCACAAGTAATAAAAAATTGGGGGAATTTTTTTTTTTTTTTTTTTTTTTTTTTTTTTTTTAAAAAAAAAATAAAGGTTTAATTTATTATTACTTTATTAAAAAAACTATATTAAAATAAAAAAATTCTCTCCTTTTACGTAATAATTGCATTAAATTCTAGAGTACATTTGTTATTAATAATTATAAAATTGGAAGTTTAAAAAAGAAAAACTATTATACAGTACAAAAATGAATGCTAATATATC
This sequence comes from Rhizophagus clarus, assembly GCA_015698045.1. Classification (NCBI taxonomy): domain Eukaryota; kingdom Fungi; phylum Glomeromycota; class Glomeromycetes; order Glomerales; family Glomeraceae; genus Rhizophagus; species Rhizophagus clarus. The sequence continues at coordinate 1,094,943 of BLAL01000246.1, read as the reverse complement.
ACAAATAACATGATTTTACAATGCTTATTATACTGACTTGATATTAATTAAACCATTAAAGGGCTTTAAGGGTATTAAGGATGACCTTGTAATATGATGAATCGCTTTATGGATCTTCGCTCTGCAAAGAATTATTTTGAACTTTTAACTAATAAATAAATAAAAATAAATCGCGTTAATAAAATGTTTTTTCGTAAAGTAATTTCTTTTTTTTACTATATACATAAATTACAAAAGTTTTTATTCTCTTTGTATGCAAGTTAAAACAATTTGAACATGCCTTGATTTGTGCATAATCAATTACATTAAATTACAAAGCCATCTATTACCGATACTTACATTATGACATAAAACCTGGAATACTTCATAATCATCAACGGCAAATTTAGAAGTGTTTGTGATCGCATATTTATAACATCTTAATTTAGCAGAACAATTTTCTTCATTAAATTGTTTTCTCATATCTAAATCAGTTTTACCAAAACAAGGGCCAAATGAAGGATCATCATAGATGGCTTCAAATCCAGGAGTTATGCGACTTAATTTTGCTTCATCAATACTTCCACGATTACCAAAAGAAAATAAAAAACTATCTTTTGTATATTGCCAACGTTGTGTCTGTAAACTTCTCCAACCGATAGGATTATAACCACCAATAATCTGACCTGATCCACGAATTTTTAATACAACAACATTTGGGCCTTTATGATCACATTTTTCATGAAATACTTTGGGAGTGAATCCATCTCTACTACCTCTTACTAATAATTTAAATTCATATCTAACCCTAGTCGAATTATATGGTGAATTCGTTTGTACTTCAATCCAATCAGGAATTTTTGATGCCTGTTGTGGTTTGATAAGGTTTGAATCGATTGAAATGATTGGTTTTCTTGGAGGTAAAATAGAGAAATTTTCGGGATTTTTTTGAAAGTCTGTAATGTTTTGTCTTAATTCAAGTGGTAAAATATCTTTTAAAGGCCAAATTTTATCATAAAATTCTCCTGAGGTAAATTCTGAAAATCTAATTAAAGGAATACATTCTTTTAATATATTACCCAATTCTTGTAAATCTTGTTTATTCCAATTTAATAAATCTATTGAAGTAGTAGTATTAATGGTAGTATTATTAACAGTGGTAGGGATAGTATCAGCAGTAGTGATAGTATCATTATTATCATCAATATTATCATTATTATTATTTATATTATTATCATTAGAAATATTATGATTATTATTATTATTGTTATTATTATAAGTTTCTTGTTCTTCATTAAAATAATCTTTTTGTTGTTGTAATTGAGCTATTCCCCATTTAATTAAATAATCCCAAAGTTCGATTTCCTCAATTTGTAAATTTTCTTGTTTTAACAATGCAACAAGAATATAATCTTCAAATTTTAAAAATTCTTTACTATCAAAAATTATTTTTGGGTTCCAACAAATTTTATCCATACAGTAAATTTGTAAACCTTTGCATGTTTCTCTTTCAAAGACAACATGTAAAACTGTTGAAAAGTTCTTTTTTAACCATTCTGTTTTTACGTTAATTAAATGATCTTGAATATGATCAAGTAATTCATTGATTAAAAGTTCATCAGATGCTATTAACAGATCAAGTATCGTTGAACCATCGTGTTGATCCAAAGGTAAATTATTCGTATAAAAATATCTAAGAAAAGAATATTGACGAAAAAATTTAATAAAGAATGTAATATAATAATATATCTTATATGTATAGATTTTTTTAAAATTTTTTTTTTTTTTTTTTTTTTTTAAAAAAAAAAAAGGAAACTTACTCTATTATAATATTAAAAACTGTATAAGTTATATTTGGTTTCTTTAGAATGATCTTTCCTCCTTCTTTTTTTGCCCATGTCGTTGATAAAGCAACACGAAAATAAGGAGATTTTTCTTTTAAAATATCAGAATGAACAAACATTTTTTTAAGGTTAGGAAATTCTCCGGCCTGAATGACAACATCGCTAGATGAATCTCCATAGTATACAAATTCATTAGACATGTTTATAAAGGCTTAAAATATAGAATATGAATATATGAAAAATGTGTATATATATTTAAATTATATATATATTATGTGCGTATTTATTATCATGAAAAAAAAAAAAGATAAATCTAACTTATTTATAATTTTTAGACTTTTAAAGGGGGCATCTTTGTCTTTTTATACTAAAGGGAGAACTTCGTCTTTTCATTATTTCCATTGTTTATTCAATCACAACATTTTTATTTAAAAATGTTGGACGTGGTTCCACACTTTCACGATCAACATGCGTGATGTAACAGATATTCTTTACTGTAAATCTAACTAGACCAAATACTTGTTTGTGGCTTTTTAGCTAAGATTAAATAAAAAAAGTTATCATAATCAACTACTAATAATTATAATTATTATTGTTAAAAAAAAAAAAAAATAAATGATGATTTGAAAAAGTAATACTGACGAAATGAACATCAAATCATTGTTATATACTTTATTTAAACTATTCTAAGCTTATAATTCGGCTTTTCAAAAAAAGAAAAAAAAAATTTCCGGATAAATCATTGAAACTGCCAGTTATAACTCGTAAACCCGACGTGCAGGATGTTACACCATCATGGCGGATTTATTTGATTTTTCGATTTTATTTACGTATCACAGAAAAAAAAAACCTTGATTTGCAATTTTAGATTTAGCTATGTTATAAATAAATTTGAAACACGCGGGAGTGACTCGAATTACAATATCAAATATTCGCACAAACAATATCCCTCAAGGTTAAAAGAAGAGAGTTCTTATGATTTTGTGAAACAATAAATTTTTCTCCCCAACTAACCATAATATTTGATTCCATTATGATATTTGAATAGCTATTTTTGGATTTGTATTTAAAGTAGTTAAATAAGTGCCTCCGTATAAAATACCTCCAGAAAAAATTTTTTGGGGATTTTAAATATCCGAATACTTTACATAAAACAAAATATATCTCTGATGCCCGAGCCCACGATATACAGTATTACGACATCTCACATGATGTTCATTGGATAGGTTATATATTTATTATTTATAACTCGCTTTTGTTATATAATTTTCCTTTTGAAGGAAAGATTAATTTTTATCCTAATCAATTTTGACATTACATCATGTCACGTTAAAGTTACAATGACAACAGCTAGTGGGTTGATAAATGGCAAGTTTTTTTTGCCATTTTAAAACTCATAATATGATTGCTTGCAGAGAGCATGGAGTGCCGCCAGCGTGAGAAGTTATTATAATCTAGCAGATAATAATGAATTAATTATTAAATAATGAAAGAATTATGCTTCAAAACCATTATCAAATTGTGTTGTTAAACTTATTATTAAATGTGTAATTAAATGCTTACTAGAATATAAAATACAAATATCTAACATTTTTTTTTTTAATATTTATTTTATTTCTGTTATTCAATTTTAATATTATAAAAAGAAAATTAAATAAAAGTTAAGCTTATAAATTATAATAATTTAATACAAAAATAAATTTTATTATATTTAACTATTATTAAAAATATCAATAATTAGTAATTACACATATAAAAGTAATAAATTATCAATATATTATATATATTGTGAACTATAGTATCTTTCTATATATAGTACTCTCAAAAAAAAGTCATATTCTTTATTTAAATAATTCAATAAATATGATGTATAACAATATCTTAATTATTTTACAAGTTTTAAATATCTTTATATTTAAATTAATTTTATTAAAAAAAAAATATAATTTATTAATTAGATTCTAAACTATAATAATAAAAATAAAATAAAATAAATAAAATTATTTATTTATAATAATCTGTTATATTATATAAACTATAGATGCTATCCAAATCCAAAATAATTTGGGATTATAATATCCCAAATGTACAAATCCAAATTAATTTACAAATTATATATAAATTTTGTAATTTATACATTTGGGATTTAGGAATTATACCAGCCAAAATATACAAACTAATTTGAGATTTACTTAAAGTAATTTGGATGGCATCTATAATATAAACCAATTTTAACTACTATTAAAATAAAAAAAAATATTATTGTAAAATATAAATTTTTATTATATATATATATATATTGTATATTAAATTATTAATATATTTATATAAATTTATTTTATTAATATAATAATTCTGAAACTTTAATAGGATAATTTTAATTTTAATAATTTTAATTTAATTTTTTTGCTAAATATAAATAAATAATTAAAAGCTCAAAAATAGTAAAAATAAAAAAAATATGTTGGAAATTAGAATTTTTTTAAAAATTAATGATTATTATTTTATTAAAAATCAAAATAGAATTTTAGGCAGAATTAAAATATTGTAAAACTTTATTCATTAAATTATATAGATATATATAAAAGTTCCGAAACAAAATTTTTGAATAAGTATAAAATAGTGTAAGACCTTCCAGCTTATTTTTCAATATACAAAATTTATGTTTAACTTCAAATTAGCTTATAAGTCCAAGAAATATATTAAAATCTAATATAAAATTCAAGCTTAAAATCAAGCTGGACTCAAATCCTGTTAACATATCTCCTTATCCAAATTTTTAGTTTTCAAGATAAAAATAATATCATTATTAACATACTGATCTAATTTTAATTTTAAATAATATAATGAAAAAAATATACCATTCAGCTTACATTTAAAAAACCTTTTTAGTATTGAGTACTGAAGTATCAAGAATGCTAAAAAAACAGTTCTTCAAGCCTATTATTAAAGTATACCAGATTTTATTATCATAGAATTAATTCTAAAACTGATTTATAAACATAAATAAAATAAAAAATTTACACCTAAGACTTGACTTAGATGTGAATTTTTTTTATATTCAAAAATAAAGTTAAAAAGATATAGATCATATTTTAGCATATAATTATTAATTTCTTAATATACAGAAATTCATTTTGAAGTTAAGGGCTAGATATCATTTTTCAGGGCAGATAAAATTTTTTTGAATCCTAATATATCTTTTAATAGGTACCCAAAGCCTTCTCTTACAATCTTTAAACAAAGAAGAAATATAAAAAAAATTCACCTGGCTAAGTCTTACCTTTAAATCTTACCTATATATGAGACAAATATAAATACCAATCTTGCAAAGCGAAGCAATGATGGAAAATGACATCATATGACAGGTCATTTGATGTTATTTAACTGTCATTTAAATAATCATTTATATAAACCAATAAAATGTTGTACAACTTGATCATCATATAGTATTTTATCAGCCTGATTATTTAAATTAAAATTTTAATATGAGAAATATATAGTAAAAATATTTATAATAAAGAATGAGTTTTATCCTTTTAGAAGATGTTCTTTGTCTGAATAAAAAGCTAATACGTAACTCTAAAAATACGTTTCTAGCTATTGTATTTATTTTCAATATAAAGTTTGAAAAATATTTTGCGTTACAAAATATTTTATAAAAATAGGTAAAAAGTCACATAACTTTCGCAAGTTTTTTACATTAATTGATCCACCAAAGAAAATGACCAATAAGCAAGCAATTTATAAATTTTGTATAAAAGAATATACATTATCTGTAACTTCACTTAAGCCTGACTGCTTTGTTTCAAATAAAGCTAAACTTTATTATGGACATCTTACTAAATGTGTTAATTTTGTATGTCAAATATCAGAAAAAAAAAAAAAGGAAATTTTAGTATGAAAAGTTCTGGAAAATGATAAAAAAGTAATTAAAAAACAAAAAGTTAATGAAAAAGGAAAGAATATACTATGCATAATTGAAGATAAATCAGATAAGAATATTATAATAAAAAATTTAGTAAATTTTTAATTAACTATTCATGCATTTTTAATTATAGATAACAATCATCATCTGATTCAGATGATGATGAAAAAGAACTATTCAAAGCATCAGTTATAACCTAACAGTGTATTACAAATTATGTATCACAACCTTTAATGAAAAAAGACACTCCATATTTTGAAATTTTACTTTTGTAAATATTAGTTTTAAATGGACTATCCTTTATTTTGGTATTCAACTTTAGAACCATTTTCCCTAAAAAATAAAAAGAAAAAAATGGTATTTTTTTTTAAATAAATTAAAGTCAGAAAAGTTTTGATAATTGAAACTTAACTATTTGGATTCTGTGTATTCAACTTTGAAGCCATTTTCCTACTAAAAAAAAAAAAAAATTTTTTTTATATTTTTTTAAAGTTTTTAAATTATAAAAATATGCCTGTATATCTGGATTAATTCTAACTGGTTTTCTATAAATAAAAGAGAGAAGAGAAGGAGAAGAATGATGAAAGGAAAGTGAAAGAGTGAAGGACGAAGGATGGATAAGAGGATAAAGGGAAGTAAAGGTACAAAGTAAATGAAAAAGAAAAGGAAAAAAATATAAATAATTTAAAAAAGTCAAAAAAAAGTTTGATCGATTATCAAGAGTATATCATGTGATTCAAAATTAAAGGCCAATTTTTAACTTTTGCCAGAAAGACTAATTATTAACTATAGTGAATTGAGATAAAATATGTAACTTAAAAAATAGTAAACTGTTTGGCCTTAATTAGTATAAAATATATAACTATTTGTCTTAATATAATTCAATTAAAAGCTTAAATTTTAAACTTTTAATTAAACATCCTTTCTTTCCTTTATCCTTTCCTTTTTTTGTATTTTCTTTCCATTTATCTTTTCCCTATCCTTCATTATTCCCTTCACCTTGTCTTCCCCTTCCCTTTTCTTTCTTTGTCTTTTCTTTCTCTTTTCCATTTCACTTGTATTTTCTGTTGAAAAAAAACCCATTTCTTTTTAATATAATACCAAAAATGTTCCTGTATAGGATGTTCTAATAAAAGACTAAATGGACAAGTAGCTTTAAGTTGGTTTTTTTAGTCTTTTTAGATGCAAAATTCAGTAAGGTTTTTCCATTTTTCTTTTAATTGTTTTTATTTTAATGAATCATTTTTAATAATTTGTTTTCTTTTCTTTTAAATGGTTCATTTGAACTTAGATCCCAGTAAGTGAAAAATTTTATCTTATAATTTTATTTTAACAAACTTTACTAACAGTTTTTTTTTCTCTTTTCTAGACTTCAGGAAATTTTGTAGGAGAAATTTGAAATATCATCAGATCTTGAAATTATAGATCAACATCAAAGAAATACATCTGGTTGACTTAAAAAAATTCCTGATCTTGATGCTAGTGATAAAGAAATAATATTTTTGATTTATGTTTTCAGATCTTTAGATGCGCAGGTTATGATGCATTCTTTATTTTCATAATCTTTTACTTAACGAAACAGTAACTAACAATTTCATTATTTAGACAGCTTTTAAGTTTTTTTGATGTGTAAATTACAAAATGGTTACTATGTTTGTATAATAAGTGATATTTTTTTTATGCATAAATAAATTCAATTGGATTTGTTTTTAAAGATTTGTAAGAAAAAATTTTGCTGAAATACAAAAACGTAAGTAATTTGTAATTTGACTTTTTTTAATTTTTTTTATCTTTGTTATTAATCTTTCTTTTTTTTAGGTTCATCTCATTTCAGCTTTAGACGCGTGTAAGATTCTGGATGGTTGATTTCCTTAATTTCTTATTTTTACAATAACAAAACATTTATTAACATTTTAAATTTTCTTTTTTTTTAGACAGATCTGGACATATGAATTTCATATTTTGGTAAGAGAATTAAAGAATTTTTTGATTTATTATTTTATTTAATGAACCATTTTTTAATATTTCATTTTTCTCTTTTATAAGTCTCAATTTCAAATTTAAGCGATAAATACTAGTAAGTTTTGGAATTGTAATTTTGAAACTTATTTTCTTTGATTTGCTTTTTACTTTAATATTTTCTTTTTTTTTTGTAGGTTTCTTCCAGTATTTTAGTATTGGATTTTTGGTAAGTTTTGATATTATACCTAGGGCTCCGATCAGTTCGGTTCAGTTCGGTTTTTGCAAAAACTGATACTGAACCGAATTAATCAGTATCAGTATTAATGATTACCAAAACCGATCAGTAATTACCGAAAACTGAACTGATTTACCGAACGTTTTTAGTAAAAAAACGTTTCGCAACATTTAGCAAAAAAAAAGTTGTGAAACGATTTTTCTTATCAAATCATCCATAAAAAAACGTTTCACAACATTTTTTATTAAAGTGACAAAAAAAAATGTTGTGAGACGTTTTTTTTATATTAAATCATTTTATAAAAACGTTTCACAACGTTTTTAAATAAAAAGGAAAATAACGTTGCAAAACGTTATTTTTTATATTAAATTTCCAATGTAAAAAACGTTTCGCAACATTTTTTACAAGTTTCGCAAAAATAACGTTGCGAAACATTATTTTTTTTATATCAAACGTTTATGTAAAAAATGTTTCGCAACATTTTTTACAATGTTCGCAAAAATAACGTTGCAAAACATTATTTTTCATATTAAATTGTTTATGTAAAAAACGTTTCACAATGTTTTTTACAAGTTCTGCAAAAATAACATTGCAAAACGTTATTTTTTTTATCAAATCATTTATATAAAAACGCTTCACAACATTTTTTACAAGTTTCACAAAAATAACGTTGCGAAATGTTATTTTTTATCAAATCGTTTATGTAAAAAACATTTCACAACGTTTTTTACAATGTTCACAAAAATAACGTTGCGAATCGTTATTTTTTATCAAATCATTTATGTAAAAAATGTTTCGCAATGTTTTTTACAAGTTTCACAAAAATAACGTAGCAAAACATTATTTTTTATATCAAACATTTATGTAAAAAACGTTTCGCAACATTTTTTTTTTAACTACATTATTTAATAAAAAGACGTTTTTCTTATAAAAAAAACATTTTTATTATCAGTAAATTAGTTTGGTAAATCGCAAAACCGATACTGAAACTGAAAGTTTCAGTTCAATAAATCATAAAACCGAAACCACTCTGATACCGAAACTGGTCAGTACGGTTCGGTAATTACCAAAACCGATCGGAGCCCTAATTATACCTTTAAAACTCTTCTTATATATATGTTTTTTTTAACCTAGAAACATTTGCTACCATTAAAGATAGGTCCTCAATTGATTTCCAAAATCTGCAATATTGCGGGTTTTAGAAATCAATTGCGCTTAGTAATTCGCAAACCCACAAATAATTCGCAAACCTGCAAATAATCTGCAAATCCGCAAATAATCTGCAAACCTGCAAATAATTTATAGTACCGCAAATAACCCGCAAATAATTTATAGTACTGCAAATAACCCGCAAATCTACAAATCCGCAAATAATCTGCAAATCTATATAGTATCGCAAATAATCTGCAAATCTGCAAATAATTTACATTATCGCAAATTTGCGAATAAGTGGACAAAATTGTCCACTTTTAGTATATAAATAAATTTGGTTATATTTAATTGCGAAGATTAAATTAACATGATTCATAAGTTTACAAAATGGACAAAATTGTCCGGAGATGGAAAAAAAAAGTGAAAAAAAAGTGGACAAAGTTGTCCAGACGAAAAAAAAAGCGAAAAAAAAGTCGACAAAGTTGTCCAGACGAAAAAAAAAGTGAAAAAAAAGTGGACAAAATTGTTTAGACGAAAAAAAAAGCGAAAAAAAGTGGACAAAGTTGTCCAGACGAAAAAAAAAGTGAAGTAAAAATGGACAAAGTTGTCCAGAGACGAAAAAAAAGGACAAAGTCAAAAAAAAAAGTGGACAAAGTTGTCCAGAGACGAAAAAAAGTGGACAAAGTTGTCCAAAACTGAAAAATAGACAGAAACAAAATAAAGGAGAAGTGGACAAAATTATCATATACCTTATCGATAAATGTAAAATTTGACAACGATTCCTCCAGATCAAAATATATACGACCTTCATTTTTTTTATATGACATTCTTACTCTATCTTGCTCAAAAGTATACGAATCAATTTTTTTATCCGTCTTTGTCCAAACAAGAGAAAGTGCTGTTGAAATTAAGCTTTCATCGTCGTCGGGTAAATAAACTTTTTTCTCGCGAATTTTTGAATTGAGAACTGAACAGGGTGTTTTTGACATTTCTAATATATTTATTCAATATTTTAAAAACTGATACTTTATTTTTTATTTTTAAAATGAAGAGGGAAGAAAGCAATTGGGGTACTAAAAACTATAAAAACTGATATTTATTTAATTGATCAAATAATAACATTTGATAACGCGATTGTTTTGATACATAATTGTATATTGTGATACGTTTGATAGAATGAGTTTTGATACAATGATATATATAATTGTTAAAATAATGTATTGATTATGGCTGAATAATCTGATATATTATTATTATTTTAATTGGATTTTGGAAATAATATTTTCGTATTCTGGCGAGAAAATTTTTTTTTCGCTTCAGTGGGAATATTTTACAAAAAAAAATGATCAAGTGAAGATGATCTACAGTCAATCATAATTTTTGAGATTATTCAGATTATTTGCAGATTATTTGCAGATTTGCGGATTATTTGCGATTGCAGATTTGCGAATAATTATTCTTCAAAATCCACAATGTTCCGCAATATCGCAAATCGCAATTAATCCGCAATTAGGGTATTGCAGACACATCTTTAGCTACCATTTCTTTTTTTTTCTTTTTTTGTAGATTTTGATTTTAGGATATCTAAAATACTAAAATGATAAGTTTTACAATACTAGTTGTGAAACTTATTTTTATTTTAGAAAGTGATATTTTTTAACATTTAATTCTATTTTTTTTTATAACTGATCTGCTTTTCAGATTTGGACATTGGACTATTTTTTTTCTTTGTTATTTGTTTTAACTAAATGAACAAAATTTTACTAATCATATCTGCGCATTTTTGGAATCACATGATAATCACAATATTTTTAATATTTTTTTATTTTGCGATATATTGATATGCTCTTTATATTTTTAAAGAGTTTGCACTTTTTATTGGACATAATTTTAATATAATTTATTACATATTATACAATCTTTATATGCTAATAAGAGATACATATGGGCTGATTTGTTCACTCTGCATTAAAAAGAGTTATTAAATTGATTTTCACAGTTTTCGTTACTCAAAATTGGTTTATAATACCAAAAAATCATCTGATTGATGATCACTTGATTAAATAATAAGTTGAACAAAAATTTACATTTGCAAAACTTAAATTATTAAATGTAAAAGAGACGTGAAAAAACCCATTTCACTAATAAAAAACCCATTTCTCATATATATGGAATTTTTAACATATATTATTAAAAAGTAGGTATATTTTAATAAAATATAAAGTAAAATAAAAATTTATATAGTCTTAGTAGCTATAAATATTTATGAAAGTGTAATAAAAACATCATATAAAAGATGGTATTATAATAGATATTTTTAAACAATAAAATAATTATTTTATGTCAGAGTTTGTATTACTATCTTTAAACGCAAATATATCAAGATTCACTGATCCATTTTCTATAATTTTAGGCTTGTTGGAAAGCCCTTGTTCTGGACTTTATAGACGAAAAAAGAGCTTGCCGATTGGATCATTAGATCCGGAGATATTTACGTTTAAAGTTGAGGTACGAATTTTTTAACATGTTTAAATGCAAATATCTTGGGATCCACTGATCCGTTTTTTAAAATTTAGGCTCTTTGGAAAGTCCTTGATCTGGACTATATGAGCGAAAAAAGAGCTTGCCGATTGGATCATTGGATCTGGAGATATTTACGTTTAAAGTTGAGATACGAATTTTTAACATATATAGTAAATGCTAAGATTTATATTAATTTAAAAGAAATATTTACCAAATTATAGTATAATAACATTAAATAAAATTTTTTAATACTCACCCTCAATTTACTGTATATTGTATAGTATTTTGTATAATAAAAATGTAACAAAATCAATATTTTAATTAAAGGTGGTCAAATCAGCCCATATGATGTTATAGTATATTATTATTATAAAAAAATATGTTAATAATCTTAAAATTATCTTGTAAAATATTTATAATTTAAAAATAAAACATTTACAGTATTGTAACAATGTTTTGTACTCAAATATTTGTCAAATGGTGTTTAATTATTATTTAATACTATTACTTATTCACGAAACTATCAAGTTGCTTCAACTTCCAAGTTAGGTGGATTTTATAATGGAAGATGGGTTTGAAGTTAGTATTTACAATTATTTTTTTTCAAATTTAGTAAGATAATTTTTTGATCTTTTGACTAATATTACATTAGATGATCATGTAATACAGTTTTGATTTGGACTGTAAAACATAATTATGGTTAAACAGGCAAATTTTTATAAAATTACTAATATAGATCTAATTTCAAAGATGCATGCATATGTGTTTCAGTTTATTTTTTCTTTAGACAGTTTCTTTGAATATTTATGAATGTGGATTTTAGTAAGAGCGGAAAGTAGTTTATAAACTATCTCTTAATAAAATATTTATTAATGTTTTAATTTTTTTCTATTGTTAGCTTTCATTACAGCATTCCTGAGTCTCTCTAGACTCAAATTCCAGATAAGTTATTTATTTATTTTTTTTTTACTTCTTTTAACGATATTGACATTTTTTGTAGTTTAGGCAATTAGTTTTCAAGTCAATAATAACACAATTTATTAAATTGGCAGATTTTTTGGCTTAGAATTTTGGTAAGATTTATTTATTAATTTTATTATTTTTAATGAATTTTACTAACAGTTTGTTTCTTTTCTTTTTTTTAGATAGCTCTATCTTTTGGATCTCTGAATTTTTTTTTAATATTTTTATTTTAATAAAATAGTTATTAACGTTTCATTTTTTTTGTAGGCAGCAGTTCTTCAGAGTATTTGAATATACAGAATATTTGGCAAAAGCATTTTTTTCTTGAATTTAATTCTTTTAATGAAATGATTGCTAATATTTCGTTTCTTTTATTTTTAGGTAACTTTTGACTTTTTAAATATAGGATTTGGTTAGTTCTCTTGGACATGTGGGATTCAGTAAGAATTTTTTTTATTTTAAATTTTTTTCATTTTTAACAAACTGTTATTAATAACAGTTCATTTTTTTTATAGGTAATTCATTAGTTTCTTGAACACATAGGATTGGATATAAAGATAATGTAATATCAATAATTATCTAGGTAATACCAGATACCATTCAAACAGAAAGAAATTAAGGTCTGCTGAAGAAGCTCAAGAAGACAGAAATTGAAATTAGATTAGAACATTTGACTAAATAGCATGCATAGAGTATTAATTTTGTATCATGTAAAATAATTATTCAATAAATATATTGAAATAAAATTAATAAATTAATTGTGTTTATACAAATCAGTTATAATAAAATTGTAACAATTAGGAATCAATTGAAAGTCTATACAATATTTTTTTTGCAATCAGACATAACCTATTGATTACATTTTGGTAAATCATACATATAAATTGATACAATTAGCAAAAATAGTATCAATTAGTAAGCTGACAAATAAAAAAAATGAATATCAATAAGTCAATTTAATCAAGTAAATAACAAAAAACTGGATAGCAATAAGTCAATCCTATTAATATCCAGTTGCAAATGAATAGGTATCCTATTGATCTCCTATTGATGACCTATATATACCTGATTTACGCTATTTTAAAGTTACCAATTGGTAACCTAATAAAATAAATTAAAAAAAATTGGGAATTATCTAGGCTCCTATAGAATAGCCTAAATGATTCCCAATTTGACAACCTTCAACCTGTGTGATGTAGTACTAATTACTTTTAATTTTACTTGATGTAACCATACTGATCAAAGGGTGAATACTAGTTAGTTTTAGCTCCTTCCAGATTTAGCCTCAATATAGTGCTTACATATCACTCGGATAGGGTGGTGATTGCTTAATGTTGTACCTTATGGTGATCATAGGAGAAAGTGGAATTTCTTATATGTGTATTGCTCCTACATTGGCATATAGTAATACTAGTTATTTAGTGAAAATTATAGGCCACATTTGATCTTGCTGATCTTGATCAGGTGGGCTTGTTTAATAGGTCTATATAGGATAGAATGAATTGTAATTATTTATTAGATAACTCTATCTTATCTGTTAAATAGCTAAATATTTTGTATTATTTTTTTTTTTGTTTTTTTTAATAAAAACAGTCAAGCAACAGCCTTTAACTTAAAAAAAAAAATAAAAAATAAAAAATAAAATTTAGTTAACTAACTCTAAAAAATCTATGAAAATTATTAAAAGATTTAATCATATATTTTAGAAATGGGTATTTTTTATTCAAGATGATGTTAAATAAGATTATTTCCTACTGAACACTGTCAAATTTAGGTAAAAAATCTTCCAATTTTTCTTATAAAACTTGATAATTTTGTAACTTGACTTTTGGGTATTTCTTCTGCTAAAACTTGAAAAAAAGAGTATGTATCTGCTAAAACCTTCAAGCTACAAAAAGGACCTATTGGATTTGATAAATATTTTATTTTAAACAAAAATTTTCGCTATATTAATATAAATATTATATTCAATACTTACACAAAATAATTAACTATAAAGATATTGAATCAGCATTAGTTAAGGTAATTAAAATAATATATAGTTAAGGCATAAAAAAATATGATAAAATAGAATTAATATATATAGGTTATTTGAAAATAATATAATGTAAAAAGAACTCAGATGATCATTGCAGATATATAGCAAAGCAATGAGCTCTAAATAAAGAAATCTATAATGAAAAAATAATTGATTTTAAAGACTGATATAATGAAAAAGTGTATCAGAGTCTTGAAAAGTTATATAAATTATATCGCTTATTTGTGAACTAAAAAGAGGTTATGCAAAAAAGATCTATAAAAGAAATAAACAAAATTCTTAAACTTCATGAATTAGAAATCTAATTTGCAAGCATCTATCAAGATGATAATTCTGTGTCAAGAAATATAATTTAAAGTTTCTTTTTTATAAAAAATCTTTTCAGATCATTACCTTCATCATCTATTAGCCAGCATAAAACTAGTTAATTTTTTTATATAAAAGATTTGTAGATATAGTAAACCTAAGAAGATCAATTCATATTAATTACACATTTTCTCTTATTTTCTAATTCATCAGCTTACTAAAATATCATGAGATAATCTAGACTTATTTTTTACTATCATGATAAATGAATATTTTTGCAACTATTTACTTAAAATTGGATTTGTTTATGAATAGATTTACTATCAGACTGAAGGGTATTATAAATATTAAAAAGCTAAAAAGTACATTTCTTATAAGATTTATAATAAACTGACAAGTTCTAAATCTGGCCTTTGTAGAAAGTATACTAATAATTATTATATGATCTAATATATTAATAGACTTCAAGATAAAGTCAATGCTAATGTTAATGCTGATGTTTTGATTTAAATGAAAATCAATAAATTGCTTTTAAAACTGTTAGCAAATAGAGTTAAAGAAGCAGAAAAGCAAGATCACAGATTTAAGAAGTAGTTAGAAAAACAATTTCTAGAGAAATCATATGAGACTTTATTAAAATAGAAGAAAAATAATATCAAATATACTAAGAAAATTTATGATGATTTCAATCTATTTGACTAATTTGTTTACTATATGAGGTGCTTTACATAGGTATATTTTTAAAAAAATTTACATCTCTCTTTTGGTCAAAACTTTTAAAAAATAGTTTAATATGATTTTTTTTATACCTAACCTGAAAAAATTTATATCTAATCCAAAAAATTTACATCTATCTTATTTTTTTTATATCAAGATTATAATCAGAAAAGCATATAAAAGTAAGAAAACAAATTAGTAATTCTGATAAGTAAAAGAGGCTGGAGTATATTATTTATCAACTATCATTATTGAAGTTTTTAGACAATAATAACTTAATCTGCACATACTTTTTATTAGATATAAATTTTTATTATATCAGGATTATAATCAAAAAGGTACACAAAGATAAGAAAACAAATTAGTAATTTTATTAAGTGAAAGGAGTTAAAATATGTTCTAAGAATATAAATTTTATTAATATACTAAAATTATATAAGAGCCTTAAAATAGTAAAATTAATAAATATTTATTTTAATAATAGGAAGGATTTGAAATAAGAATTTTTATAACTATTTTTTCTAGGATTCCAGGTAAAAATAATTAGGTTTGCATATTCTTTCTACTATTATAACTTTAGGATAATTTATTGATTAATTAATATATTAAGTACTATTTTTTTTATGTTTATAATGTAAGCAAGTAAAGATAATTTATTTCATTAATATACAAATTAATTTAAATATATTTTTATTATAAAATTAAAAGTAAAAAAAAGTTTCATGATTTAAAATGCTTACATAAATCATATATATTATTACCATTTTCAAATTACTGTGATCAGCGGCTTTTTTTTATATAAATAAAAATTGATTTTAGATTACACAAATTAAAATCACTTTTTACTATAAATATCACAGACATCATTTGATCTGTGTAATGCTAAGCCACCATTATACAAACTTTACTAATATTTTTTTTTATCGTTTACCTTTTTTTATCACAATAGCTTATAAACTGATTCCTCTGATTCTTAGAGACTGATTCCTAAAAACTAATTCCTAAAAATTGATTCCTAATGATTCTAAAAGTTCACTACTAAGTAACAGGTAATATTTTTTTTTATTTTATTAGTTTTTTTTCTTTTTTTTTTGTTTTTTTCCTTTTTTTTTATATTTCTAACTATTTTTTTTATTTAGATTTTTAGTTTTTAATAAATAAAAAAACACATTGTAAAACATCTTATAAACATAATAAAGAATGTTAAAGGCGTCAAGTTTAGTGTTTTTTAAGAAAAATATTTATAAAAAGTGTTTTTTGTATGTGTTTAATAAGAGTATTTTTAATAAATTAATTGTTTTCAATTGTTTTTGGCTATTTTCAGTATTTTTTTTTAATTGATTGACAAATCACCTGATTATTGCAATTCGAAAATGGTGATAAAAGGAATAATATAATTTGTGAAAACACTGAATACTATATAAAAAAAATATAAAAAAAATCTTATATTATTTGTGAATTTCTTAGTATTATTTCTATTATAAGATGTTATTCTAGACACTTTGTTAAGTTTTATATATTGAATTATCAGATAAGGCAAAACATAGGACAGATGTTTACTATAGTAAATCTATGATCAAAATCCTTTATACCAGAAATTCTTTTAAATTATTTGTCAAGAAGTAAGCAAAAAAAATATTATTTTTCACATATATTAATTTTTTTTAGTATGATAAAACTTTATAAACTAAGTTTATAAAGTGAAATCATATGAATTTTTTATTTTGAATGCAAATATATATTATATAAAATTATTTTTAAAGATATTAATTTATTTAAATAAGAAAACACTAGACTTATAGCTGAAAATGCTGAGTTTAAGGTTAAATATAATAAGATCAAAAATACATAATGTGAAAGTGGGGGTTTAAGGACCGAAAGTCCGGCCCCCACTGAAACATTGTGTGTGTGGGCTACAGAACGTTAAAAATAATATTGATTTTTCTTATTATATTAGAAGAGCTTCTATCAGCTCTAGAATCTTAATTTTGATATTATATTTCTTAATTCTGTGTGGCTTCTCCAACCTTAGAAAGCATATCGATTTTTATTAATATATTAGAAAAGCTTCTAACGGCTCTAGAATCTTAATTTCTATATCACTTTTTCAGTTATATTTCTTAAATCTAACGAAAATAAATATATCAGGAATTGATTCTACAAGGATTAGTGCATTAATTAGCATATTTATTAAATAAGTCTAACAAAAATAAGTCTAACTGTCCTTAATACCCCATAAATAAGTCTAACGAAAAAATAAGTCTAACGAAAATAAGTCTAACGGTCCTTATTACCTCATAAATAAGTCTAACGGTTTTCTTAAGTCTAACGAAAATATGTCTAACGGTCCTTATTACCTCATAAATAAGTCTAACGGTTTTTTAAGTCTAATGAAAATTCATAAATAAGTCTAACGAAAAATCATGTGACTTTTTAAATCTAACGAAGTTTACTATATACAAGAATGCCTTCTATATAAGCTAGCTCATTAAATAGTATAATTGTTAAATAAGTCTAACGAGATTTTTGTCCCAACTTTTCCTTAATCAAGAATGGGTTCAATGCAGGTTAGCTCTGTAACTAGCATATTTTATATAAAAGTCTAACGAAATATCATCCTGTAAAAATCCAGAAGAAATTCGCGGAATTGTCCCAACTTTTCCTTAGTCAAGAACAGATTCTGCGCAGGATAGCTTAATAAATTTAACGAAAAAATTAAAGTCTAACTATTCCGCCCTGCCAGGAATTTTATAAGTCTAACAAAAAATTATATATATCAGGAATTGGCTTCGTGCTGGCTAACTTCTTATCTAATACATTATTCATTTAAGTCTAACGATTCAATCCTACTGGGGAAATTTATTCTGGCCGGCAACTATCACAATATTCTCCCTCATCCATTTTTATTGGAAGGAGGCATACCCTGCAGAGAGTAATATTAAGAATTGCAAGCCTGTCTCTATGGGCGAACATTAATTGCTCAAAAGTTTCTTTTTGCATGTTTGATCGAAGACTTTTTTGTATTTCTTGTATCACTAATCGAAGTCTTTCTCCTATTTCTGATCGAAGACCTTCTGATCGAAGTCTTTCATAGTATTGAGTAACATAATAGCCTCTAACATGATCTGGGCATCGGCCACAAGCAGAAGCTGTAGGCTTTCCACAATCAGAGCATGGTACCCGTTTTTTAGCTTTCCAATGAAATCGGCAACCTTCTGGGCGAATGCAAGGATTATTACAAGCCTTTCCGGTATTGCAGAGAAATGGGCAAGAATATTCACCGATCATCCTTTTTTTTATTACTAGAATCAAAAAGATTAATTAATAATTAGTTAATGCTTCAGTTTTGCAATAGCTAGAACCGCTTTGGAAAGCTTGTAAATACTTATCTTCAGTAGGATTTCTATAATCGAAAAGTGATATGTATATAGGAAATAATTAATTAAAGAAAAAATTATATAAGCAAGTAATAGTGCGACGGTTAGAGCTAACACCATGGTCAGAAAAGCAAGAAGTGATAAGAAAAGTACAACCTGTAAACGTTGTGGACGAGAATGCTCAACTCCTCAAAACTTCGTGAGCATCTTAAGCGAAAAAATCCATGCAAACCATTACAAAAGCAGAAGGAAGTAGCTTCTATTCAAACTCCAATTCAGGTGCCTATTCAAGAAGCTAACCAACAGGCTTCCGAAATCAAAGCACAAGTAGAAAGCTCTAGTGTAAATATAAGCAACAAGAAGAAGCCACATGTGGTAATCCCAACTTCAGTTCCTGAACTAGAACCCGAAAAGGAAGCTCCAGTACTTGGTGTCGACTACATCACAGAAGAGGAGGCAAAGAATTGGATCAGTCCAAATGCACGAAAGCCCAGAGAGCGAATTAAGACATGGGGAGCGAGATTGCAAAAACGTTGGAATGAATTAGATCTAGGTGTTGAGCCATGTGAGGCAAATGATCTAGATGGTTGTAAGACCCTTTTCCATGATCTTGAACTAAATGATCCAGAGGCAGTTCGTCTACCAACATTAAAAGAGTTAGAGAAATATGAAAAGATATCAGAGCCTAAAGCTGGCCCTGGACCTAGAACACAAGCTCATAGGAATGATAAATCTAAGAATTTGATTAATAAAGAATTTGAGCGCTTAGGAGAAATTACTGATGAACAAGAAAGAGACCTAGAATTTAGGGAGCAAGAAGAATTAGGCACGGCACTCAAAAGAAGAGCTATAGCCGTATATCGTGCAAAAGTTCTTAGATCTCATCCAGATAATGGAAGTGATATACGAAAAATGTTAGAAAGCCGAAGAAAACAATTTAATGAATTACTTGAAAAAGAATTTGACAAGCGTGAGCAATTTAAGTTCGCTCTATGTTCTCTTACCAAATTTCTTATAGATGATAAACCTGGAAATGAAAAACAAGGAAAAAAGAATTCATGAACTGACTGGCTTAGAAATAAGCAAATTATAGTCTACAATAGAGCTGAAATAGATGACTACTTAAGCGATGTCTTCGAACAAATCCTATACCAAGTGGAGGAGAGAGGAGGTAAGTCTAATGCTTGAGAATATATTTAGGCGGTAAGACTGAATCTGGCGGGACGATTTGTAGTTCTTCTCTTACAAATGAGCGTCTAGGACCATTGTAAAGCTTATATAGAATAGGTTGATTTTCTTTTATTAAATAAGAATCAATTGTAAAAACTTCGGGAGACCAATTGCAATCAGTTGCTCTTTTTCTACCACCTTCTAATTCGCCAAGTTCCAATAAATGCCAAACTTCAGTATAGCTAGGTAAAAGTGGTTCATTATAACCAACTGGTCTCCTATGTTTGACAGAAGGTCTAGCTATTATTTTTTTACCTTTTAATGCCTTTTTTACAGCCTCGTTAGGAGACATACCTATTAACTTAGTGGGTGTATTATTATAATTATCATCATTTATACGAAGTCCCTTAACCCATGCTCTGGATCTATCAGTCAAAGGCAAATGAAAATCTACAGCATCTTGCCGAAAATAAGCATGCTTTTCAAATTCTTGATGGTCACGTTCAGCAATAGCTACACTACGTTTAGAATTAGCATACTGAATTTTTACACCATAACTAAGTAATAATTCCCTACACTCGCCCATAAATTCAGTACCTCTATCAATAATTAAAACATTTGGCCAAATAAGAGGGCAGTTTGGGTCATCATAAATTTTCTGAAATGCTTTAGCCACTTGTGCAGATGATTTATTGGTTAAAGCAAAACTACGGCGAAATCTAGTAGCTACATCTTTTATTACAAGTCTATGCTTATAAATTCGATTGCCTATTTTACAATGAGAAAGTGGTGTAGTATCAGATTGATGCACATCATTTAGATCTTGTATATTATTAAAAGAAGCATACTGAATAAATTTAGGACGGGGTTTGTGAATCTGATGTAAAGCCTGCTTGTTTAACCATTTTTTTATTACGGCTAAAGTGAACTCATATCCCACCTTCTTACAAGCATCCTGCATTTTTTCAGCAGTCCGATAATATCCCTCAGGTCTGTAATAAAGTTTCTGTAAAGTAAGATCGCGATCTAAGTCTTGAGCTTTCTGAGGATTGATATAAATAATTGGTTCTCCCATTCCAATTTTTTATAATTACGAAAAAAAGCTAGCATCTATAAAGTCAGATTCTATTCATTAGCTGAAGCACCTTTTTCCTTGCGCTTCTGCCTAGCCTCTATCTCCTTTTGTAAGTTCAGTGGAGTGTCAAACCTTAGGCGGATTGCAAGGGGATCATCTTCTGGCCTAATGAGATCAAATACAATAAATTCACCATTGCGGTCAAAAAAATATATTTCTTGATAATTAATCCTAGCTTTTCAAAAACTATGGAGTATTACGAGCTATGCAAATTAGACGAAACTGTATCTTCGAAAAAACAGAATCCATTCGCTCCTAAATATCCATTTAGACTAGAAGTTGCGGGCACCTCTGAGTCAGGAAAGACAAAGATGGTAGTACATCTGCTTCTAAGAACCAAATATCTAAAAATATATCCATGGATGTCTGGTAAAAAACGTGGTCATAAAATACCAAAAGGCGGGAGCAAAAATTTTGGTGAAAGGTATATTCCGTGTGATGATCTAATTGTTGTCGTGCAACACCAAGATGAAGAATTATGGGAAACAGTACAATGTTTTTATGAATTTATAGCCAAGGATAAGCAAGCTCCATGGTATGAAAATGTGTGATTCAAGCTGATTGCGCCTGAAGAACTACCTGATATTTCGTCTTTCAAAAGAACTGGCCGATCTACTCTTATAGTCTTTGATGATCTTGCTGGTGAACCTCTGGCAACTCAACTAAAAATTGTTCCTTTCTTTAGGTCAGGCAGGCATGAAGGAATTAGCTCAATTTATATTGCCCAGCGTTTTTATGAAATCCATCAGAATATACGTGGAAATTTTACATATATTTCATTGCATCGTGGATGTGGAACACTAGATAGCATAAAACGAATTCTTAAAGATATGTATGATGATTATGAGCCTCTAGCAAAAAAAGTTTATGATGTGATAAAAAAACATTTCGTGGTTATTGATATTCGAAGACCACCTGACGATCCCTTATCAATTAGATTTAGATGGGACAAACCTTTAAAGGACTGGCAAAATGTCTGAATTCGGGATGATTCATGCTTTGTGGCATCATCCATATCCATAAGGTAAAGTTTCATAGGGGGTAGTCCTGTCTTTTGGTTCTTCTGCGTATCGGATTGGAAACCCATAACTCTTATTTCTATAGTCTGGATAAAAAATTTCTTTCTTTTTGGTTGGATGAAAAAATCGTTTGTATATATGCCATATAATTAATATTACTGTGAAGGTAAGAATAACAAAGAAGAATATAAGCATTGTTTTCTGATCATTAACTAAAGTATTACTATTACCTCCTAACGCAATAACAGGTACGGCTGGAATACTACTATAATCTCCTTTTCCATCAGGTTCGCGCTCTGAGTAGTGTGAAGAAAAATGGGATATCTCTTCTACTACTTCATCATGCTTATAATCATTAGATGATGAGGCTGGGTCCGCTTCTGCACTACCTATTTTTGAATCATGAATTATCTGATGCGGTTGCGAAACAATCTGATCTAGTTCATCTTTCAGATTACTTACCCTGGACTTGAGACAGAAAATTAACCCATCCTTAAATGATGAATTTTGTGTAACTTTCTCCAGTTCATTTTCTAATTCCTTTGCTTTAATCTCAAGAGAGGGATTGCTACACAACTGGTTAGTATTGGAATCCTTTAATAAAACTTTCTGCGTAGCTTGTTCCAACTCAGCCTCCAGTTCATTTATTTTAGTTTCAAGAGAGATGATATCAGAATCCTTCAAAGATGAAGCTTTTTGCATCGAAGATATTATACTTTCCAGTGATTTGACTGTAGACTTTAGCGATTCTATTTCTTTTAACTGCTTGGCATTAAGATCGGCATGAGACTTTTGTTCGCAAGTAATTTGGGAAACCAGCTTATTATTCAAACCATTTAGTTGATTAGCTAGAGGGATCATTTGATTCATAGATTTTTGCATACTCTCATTTTCTTTATGAGAGGCGTTCAAGGCGCTTTGCATACACTTATTTTTTTTATCTAAGGCATGATATTTAGCTATAAGCTGTTTAGCAGATCTTATAAACTTTTCGCGATCTTTTTTTAGCTGTTCTTCAAGTTCTAATCGGCTCAGTGGATATCGATTGGATGGAGGGCTTCCAAGTTTACTGCTATTACTATTACCTACATCATTCAAGGTATAGATCCGAGGCATAGTTTTTTACCCTGCAAATATAGTCAGAAAAAAAAAATAAAATATTTTCGAAATAATAGGCTCTTCCTACATTTCCTAAATAATATATTTATTCCAATTATCCCAATAAATTTTTTCGAATTAATATATTTATCCTATTTATTTCATTAAATTATTTTCGAAATAATACATTTTTTCTAAATATCAAAAAGACTACGCTTATTATATTTATCCCAAAGAATAGATTTTTTCTATTTATCCTATTTAATATTTTTGAAATATTTTATCTAAAAAAATATACCATCGTGATTATGGTTAGACAACGCATGAACTGTAATGCGCCTTTATTTTCACAGACTGATTACGATTTTATTATGCAATGTAAAAATGAAAGGCCGAGAAAGAAAGTTTTAGATGAATTGATGGCCAAATATAACACATCAATGAAGCGCATATATCAGATTTGGAGAGGCGAAGAAGCTAATAGAATTGCCTGGAATCAACCGATAGCTGATATTTCTAATACTACATATGCGGGTGGGTGTTTATCTGTAGTAAACTACGACCCACCTCCTGCTATTTCCTCTCCACCTGCCTTACCACTGAAGAAAAATAGCCGAAAAAAGAAAACAGGTAAAATAAGTGTAGCATCTACTGAGACAGAGACAGAGGTGCTTTCACAGCGCAGTGCAAATACCACTGATAATACTGATATTATATCTAAAATGGGATCTGAACTCGAAGAGGTATTAAAACAAATGGATGATATTAATTAACTTACTTCTTTTCGGCAAGTATTTTTATAGCACTTATTGCTTTACCAAGCCACTCTTCAGCTTTTGCAAGACGTTCTTCAAGCTTTACATACTTTTTTTTAAGTCCTCCTCACTATTTGGACTAGAGGAATCAGTGGATACTTGGTCCTGATCTTCTTTTGGCGGATCCTTGACTACTGGAGCCTTGCTAAAGGTTGGGATAGTGTATGTCTTTCCATGGTTCTCTATGTGAAATCGATTATTAGTTGGATCAGAAATACCTTTGACTTTTCGAATTCCTGTCGCCCCCAACCATAGCATTGGCTTGGGTTCACCATTGTCTATACAAGCATAATTTCCAATAATAGTGACAATTGGTTTGCCTTTCTCATCCCTTAGAGTAATGGCTACATCCGTATACCATCCTAGCGCTTCAGAGATATAATCAGAATTACCTTTTACAAGGAATTTGGAAGGCTTGTCAACTTTCCATCCAAGCGCTTCAGCAGTAGCTAAATTAAATCCATCAAATTCACTTGCGTTATCTAAAAAAGATTTAGAGATTGATAAGTCATTTATACTAGCATTCAAGTATTGAAGGGACGAAAATCACTCATCTTTTTTTGACTGCTCCTCTTGAGCCTTTCGAGATAGACACATTTTCCGCATTGCTGGTGAAAGCTTTGGTAGTAGCTCATCATATGTTTCAGGCTGGCTGGACTTTGCCGGAGGCGCTAAAGGCAGAGGCTCATTTACTGGTACCTGTTTTTTTTCTGACGCTTCATACTTTGTGTCTTCGGGCTCGTACCCAGTCTACCAATTATTGTCTTCATCATCATTTGAATCTGGAGACGCATATTGAGGATTTATAGGCTTAATAGGTGTAAAGTAAGACCGATTAAAATTGGATCGTGCTACTGGTTTACGTATATTCAGTTTCTGAAATTCTTCAGTTAACTGATTTACAGATTTACGAGTTTCATTTATCCCCTCCTCTACTCTATCAATTCTAGCAGAGACATTGCTTCGCTGTGGACGAGGTCTTTGAAAAGGCTTTACAGGATAATCTGAGTCTAAATCTTCCTTATTAAGTAGACCTACTTCTTTTAAGTATTCAGCTACATAATAATTCTTGAGACCTTCCTCTGTTTTCAATGAAGATGGTGGACCTTTCGGCTGTCTAACCGGTTCAACAGTTTGTGGGATAGATACTTGTGCTTGTTGTTGTGTCATTTGAGATTCTAATTCAGTAATTTTCTTTACTAATGCCTGGTTTTTAGTTTTTTGCTGTGCCTGTGCTTCTTGAATTATTTTTTGTATATCTGCTAAGGAAATCCCTTGCTGTTGAGGTGCAATATTGGGAATAGCAGAAGGGGCTGGTGTATAACTAAGATATGATGGCGGTGGTCCTAATATCCCACTACGTAATTCTATTTCTTCCAAATTATCAAGAATATCATTAATAGGCTTGTGTCAACCAATCATAATAATGTCATTTAATATATCTTGTCTTACTCCAGAGATAAAACTTGTTTTCTTTTGTTCGGAAGTATAACCCAGTTGATCTCCATACTTTTGAATTTTCGCCCAAAAAGATGCTACACTTTCATGTGTTCCTTGTTTTAATGTTCCAATTTCAAGCATTCTTAAAAACTTAATAGCGGATGGAAAGTGTTTTTTAATTCGATGTAAACTTTGCCCAGATCAGATTCCCGCAAGAATAATAGGAATACCTCCTCCAGCATTTAGTGCAACTGGTACTGCATTAGTTGGTCGTCCTCCAGCTATTGTCCAATCTTCAGCAACATTTCGGGCTGGGATAATGTCTGCACCTGCAAGACCTAGTGGAACATTTGGAAAAGAGTTAACTGCTCCTGTTATAGCCCCCGCATTGGCACCACAGATATGAGCTATAGTGGCACCTATAGCAGAATTATCTAAGACATTCTGTAATTCCCAGTTTTTGTTATCAAACTCTTTACGATACCATTCTCGTACTTCTCCTTTTACAGATCGGTCCAGTATATTGCGAATTCTTACTTCATCATTTATACCCCCATAATTGATATATGCTATAAAATCATCTACATACTTTTCATGATCTTGTTCAAAGCTAGATAATTCAGGCATCTGCAACCCTGCTGGTAAAGCCATGTTTATTTGATTTGGTGGGTTATTCTGTAGCACCAAAATTTGTGCTTGCAAAATTAAAATATTTTGACGCTCTACTTGAGTTTTAGTTTTCCATTTCTCATATCGTTCATAGAGTCTGTCTCGATTATACTCTAATAAACCTATATCTCCTCTACATCGCTGTAGGTGGTAGGCATTTCGCTGATACAGTAATTGCAAGGCAAATTTTTCTTGTACCAGTACACCTATACGAGTTTGCTTTCTTCCTATCCTATCTAACATTCTATTAACCTGATTTCGGCCATTAGTTCGCAACTGTTGAAGGTCGGCAATAACCATTTGTTCCATCCCTTCAGCATTTTGCCTTCGTATAATTTCATTATCACGCTCAGCCTCAGCATTATATCGCCTTCTTTGCTCCCGGATTAAATCCTGATGCAAATTGTTCTCTTTTTGACGAATCTGCCTTGTAGCTCTTTTTATTTAATCTGACATGATTACCCTATCTGCCGTATTATCTAGAAATCCATCTATAGCATTTGCAAGCTCTGTAATGGTAGCCATTTCTAAGTTAATATTAGGATTATACAAGTCTGGAGAATTCCCTCGTTCAGGCGTATTTTTTCGTGATGAGATGGCTCTAATCTGGCATCGTAATCTATCAACTTGCACTTCAGATTCTACCAACCGCTTTTCCAAATCAGATATGTATTTTTCCTTATCTCGCACATCCTTCTTAGCTTGATATAGCTGACTTTTTAGGCTAGAGACTTCAGATTTCAACTCCACTATCTCTTCTTCCGAAGCATTTTCAAGGCGCTCTATCTCCCTATTGAGATTTTGGATTTCTTGCTCACACTGGGAATAATCTCGCTCCAGTTGATTAATTCGTCTTTCATTCTGGCGATTAATATCCACTTCTGTTTGCAATTCACTACGAAGATGATAGTTCTCCTCTTTCAGCTCAGCTTTATGTTCTTCACATGTTCTTCTCTGTCTTGGATGAGGTCTGTGAAATGACATTCTTTTTTTGTGATTATAAAAGAGAATGGGAGAACCTTTGATTTATATAGATCCTCAAAAAGCGCATGATCTTGACCAGTATCTTACTTTGCAGAAGTACAAGGAAAAAAGTATTCTGGCTAATGAATAGAATCTGACTTCATAGATGCCAGCTCTCTTTCCGCCTCCAGCAACTGCATCTTCAGATCCTCAATTTCGCATCGTAATCTTTTATTTGCAGTAACCCGCTCTCTATATTTCCTTTCTATGTCTTGCATGAATTTTTCGAAAGTTCTTTTATTATAATCAAGGAGATGCTGGCGGAACACTTTAAGTTCGTTCATAACCCAACGATTATTCTCTTCTTCATGATCACAAGTGATATTAATGCTTTGGGTCCCATTATCTGTAACGTATATAGCTGGTGATGCTGGAAATACATTACATTCTGGCCAGCTTCGAGGGCGCAATACTTTTTCCTGAGCCATATTTTTACGTTTCCTATTTAACGAATTCTCATAAACTTCTAATTTATGCCTTAGATATAACTCAATTCGACCAGACTTCCCAGAAATCATTTCTAATGGAATAGGATTTTTAGAGTGGTTTAAAAGACCTTGATATGCTCTCTTGACAAGACTTTCAGGTAGTCTATCAATAATATGCTTATAGTTGAAATGGAACATTTTATTAGATATAGTTTTGCGCAAAAAAAGTTTGCACGCAAAATTCACCTATAGCATATAGCACTATAGATTTACGCACCTATATCACGAATTGCGTCACATCTGATAGGAGATTGGTTAGACTCCTGAAGGATGGTCACCAGCCTAGTCACGAGTCAGGTAAGTAATTTTTGTGATACTGATAGCAAATTTTTTATTAGTTCATTCTGTGTTTGTTTATCTTCCAATTTCGCAATTCTGGCCTTAAGCTTAGTATTCTCAGCTCTAATTTTATCATTCTCAGCCTTAATTTTATTGTTCTCAGCCTTAATTATATCATTCTCAGCCGATAACCTGGCAATAGAATTGCTTAATAATTCGGTCTTATCTATTTCAGGTAGCATGTTAGCGTAATGTAGTATTAGTATGTCAATATTCAAAAGTAAAAAATCACGTGTTTTCCGAGACCGCGCAGTCCCGCAAATTTGCCAAGAAGTATATTTGTAAAATAGACCACCAGGGTCAGCTTTATTATATAATAGTACATCTATGGACGAAGATGCTAAAGAATTATCTCATCTATAATTTCGCAATACTGGTCAGTGGTATCCCGAAATCTGGCACTCATTCTCACATTTTTAAGTCCCTGTCATGCCAAAAATGGACGACATTTAATCCCTTCTCTTGGAGCTTCTCAGATGGCCAATACAAATTAGTTACAACATAATCTTCACGGGAGAAGTGTACAATCCAGATCTCTCGGGAATGGAGTTGCTCTTCATACTTAAACACTTTCTCAAAATGCCCATCCAATTTTGAAATTGAAGCCATCGCTAACAGTTCGAGAAGAGCTTCCAGATGGGGATTTTCGGGCTTCTTTATGGTTAGGTCGCAATAGAGGTGATGGTAGTCCCCATCATCACAAACTTGTTCGAAGTGCCACTGACCAGTGATCTCATATCCATGGATTTTTCTTAACCAATTCACTAGAACCCGGTACATCTCTGCATCGTATGTACTTTCTCTTGGAACTTTGATATAATGTTCAGAATTTACATACAAATGATTGGAGCTTTTGTATGAGCGGGAGGATCTTAGTGCTATTATACCTTGGTCGAAATCACGTACTGCGGTCTTTAAAATCTCCAAAATGTCTATAGATTTATCATCCCGTAATGGGATATCTGCAGAAGCATTCAAAACTTTGCTAATACTTCGTTTTTTAGCGATAGGGATGGAAGAAACTAATGAATCTGACTTTGAGGAGACCGGCTTCTCTATTATCTCTTCTTGCAAGTTAGAAGTATCAGCTAAAGGATTGCGACCTTTTTTTCCACTAACCTATATAAAAGTAAACCCCCTCAGTAATAAGTATCATCATTGGGGGATAATGAAATAAAAAAATAATATTTTTTAGAATGGTGATACTAGAAGTAACGACCATATGGGATGCTCCTATATGAACCCATCTGCCCAAACACGGAATATTACTCAGTATACTTTTATCAAAAGGAAGGTACATAACCGAATCCTCCTCCAGAAACAGTAGACCTTTAATAAAAAGTATCGCCAAATAATCTCACAATATCTAACAGAATGAATATGCTAAAACACTGCAATAACCGAGGGCTTATATATCCCCAAGCAAAAGCTTCTTGTACCTAACATACCATATCTGAAAAATGAGTATTCGGGCCTGCAAAATAGAAACACATACCTTCTTCTTAAGTAAGAGATTTTTAACAACTTCGTAAATCTCCTGCGAGACTATCGGATCATCATGGAAAATATATAAGGTATTGTAAAATACTGTATATGCCTCATTTCTTTCGGTAAGCCCAAACATATTAGTTGACCAGGATATGAAATGCTGAAGAGACCATACTCCACACGGAAAGAGCCAAAAGTATTCGATTTTGCCTTTTTCAGAGTCTCTTGATTTCTCTCTAAATATCTTAGCTTGTTTTTCAAGCTTCATGACAGGTCCCCGTTTCATACCATCCTTCATAAACTTTTTTTCGGTCATGTCTGGGAAGATCTGACCATCTATTTTCTCTTTACGAAGGATCTTGAAATCGTCTTCATCAAGATTTATGTTCAGGTCACGTAAAAAATTAATGAGGGTCTCAGTATCCCAGTTTTCGGCCAACGTGGAGCAGTTTGAAAAAGTTGTAGAAGTAGACATGTTTTATTAAGCTTGTTAGAAGTAGAAAATCCCAAAAAAAATACGTATAACGAACTTACCCTCTATGATATATGGCCTTTTATAAATAAGAAGAAACGCGCTAGAGTTTGTTTTTTGGTAAGAGACGCGTATATTTATGTTTTGTAATAATGCAGGTAATACAGATTGGTATATTGCTATTTTAGTAAGATTAGCATTACATTATTCGGGAGTTAATCTAGAATAGGGAGATCGTAATATTTTATCCCTTCCTGCAGGTGGTACATTTCATGGGTGGATAATATATTATTATTTTATTGAAAAAAGCTAATATAATACATTTTCCTATATAGAGGAACTATTTTTGATTTATATATTACTTTAATTATATTCTAAAATTTATAGATCCCACAGGTGATACAGACTCGAATACTTGAAGCCTTGTAAATTATAGTCGTCTGACTGGTAGGGAAACTGTGTCTGGCCGATCTTTTCCTATCATTGATTAGCACCGTCTATATGCCCATTTTTTTTGTTTCAAGGATCTTCTAACCATGCTTTATGTTTATACCACCAGTCACTAGTTAGCCGACTATGGGATTTTATGGATTTTATGTCATGTGGTCTCAACATGTCCTTTCTAACAAAATATCTAAAAATGCGATTTTCTTCAGTATCAAGATAATATTTGGGATTCTGTGTCCATTTTACCATGATAGGCCATTCAAATACACCAGAAAGAAGTTCATAACCTTCTTGTTGTAATAATTTTTTAACAGGTTCAATGCTTATCCAATTTAATCGGTATGCTAATTGTTCTCGTTTCTCTTCTGCCCAAGTTCTAGCACCATATAAGGTGTGCCCATATAGTACATTAAAATGATCGATTTTCATGTTAAATTTTATTAGTTCCCCATTAATATAATAAAAATACTCATCACGAGGAATAATACCTAAATACTTCCATCTATTAGGAGTATCATCATTCCTCACCGCCTCCCAAATCTGTTTTGCCAAAGATTCAGGTCTCTTCTTGTAATTCCTGTAAGCTCGCTGGATAACTGTTGCATATAAATTTTCAAAGCCGTAATTATAGTATTTAGGAATCAAGAATCCCCCAAGATCGCTTCATTGATCTTCCTGAAATACTTTATTAAAATAGTTATACAATATTGGAGGATCTAACCCAGAATAGATGGATCATGCATATTCCACATAAAATGCAGGTGATACATTTCACAATTATACTAGGCGATCATGTATGCAGATTATATAGCGTAAAAAAATAAAGTATAAGTTATACATTGCGCCTTTAGCTAAATAATATTAATCTTCAATAGTCTATAATTAATATATTTCTCAGTCAGTTAAACCAGTTAAACGAATGTGATTTTTGTACCATCACTTAATCTTAATACGGGCACTCTGTTTCGATTAAGATGGTCTATAGATGGTAATAAGTTATTTTGTTTAGCATACCGAGACGAAATAAATATTTCACTTATATTACTTTTGGAATTTGATGATTGACGTGAAATTGGCGAAACCATTTCTTGCCCAGAAGGTGGAATATAAGCTGGCTCGAAGTTTGGAGCACTTGGCATCATAGTATTTTCTACTATAGTTGTTTTAACCTGTGTGTATGTTTCATAGCCAGTTGAACGTGCATCAAGATCATATGATACAGATGCCAATTTATCCTTTTCTGAGTGTAAGGTAGATTGGGAGAAAAGCTCTAGACGAAGACGATTAATTTTAGCCTCTTCCTCTAATATATATTGCTTATATTGCCAGATCTGAAATTCCCTCCTATCAATAGATTTGAGAATTTCTTTTCTTCTTGCATGTTCATTCGAAATAGTATTTCCAGAAATGCATCTTTTCAAGTGGTTATCTCGATAGGTTATGGCAAGACCACCAAGGCCATTTTCAGATATGAAAACTAAGGAGTCACATACACTACAATATATGTAATTTGATGGATGACCATGGACTCTATCACTTCTTTCAATTAAATTTCCATGCATCGTAATATATCCATTCTTAGAAAGAATTCCCCTGGAATAGTTATCTTCTAGTATTTTCCTAAATGGATCACGAATACGATAGCACCACATTTCTGGTGTTTCGTGATCATGTCTTTTTGTTAAAGGGCTTAATCTTTCAAGTATTCTTCTATAATCTTCAGAGCCTCCATGAGTATTCCATGCATCAATTAGCTTAGAATGGGCTCTACTATCAAGATCCATATTAGCGTTTTAGTAGATTGTAACAGAATATAACGATTTTATGATATTGTTGATTTATAAGCATTTTTAGCGATTTTAGCTATTTTAGCAATATTATACTCTAATAAATATCAGATTCAAATTTATAAGCAACTTTATCGATTTGTAGCCGATTTGGTAGGACTACATATTACTAAACTCAAATTCATTTTTATTCAATTATAGGGATTTATATAGGGTCATATCCCTTCGGATTTTATATTTACATGCATATGCACAGCATCTTCGGCTAAATCAGTTTGTGGCATGATGTACTGTATATCGTATCACATGAGATCTCCACCAATTCCCTGCCAGTTCCTCGGTAGTTCTAGGAGAGTTCCAGGAGCTGGCGAGTTTCCATAAATCACGAGATGATCGGCCAATCAGATTTCGGAATTTTTCTTTGGCCGGATAGCCTTTGATTCGGGAAAATTATTACAACTATTTTTCTGATGGTAGAGTCTGGAAACCGTGTCCTGGCTTGACTTAATTGCGCAGAAGTGAGATCAACATCCGGTTAAATTTAGAATAAGAAAAAAAAGTGGTTAAATTTATCTCCCGAAAAAGCCGAATGCGTGACTAGATTATTTTTCTGATAGTGGAGTCTGGACACGATGTCCGGGCTCGACTTAATTGCGCAGAAAAAAGGATTAATCACATGGCGCAGTAGTCAGCAAATTAGCCATGTTTTTTATTTTCTATGGCGTTCGGCAAAAAAAGACTTTATATTGGCAGTAAATATCAATGTATGCAGAATACATTTTAAAATAAAAAGTGTTACGCTAACTGCAAATGCTTTATTAATATATGTTTGAAAATACATGTGTAAAAAATACTATTTTTCTAATGGTAGAGTCTGGACACCGTGTTCGGGCTTGACAAAAATACGCGGGACATTAACGAAGTTTCTGTTTTAAGACTTTGGCCATTACATAATCCTTTTCATCCTTAGTTAGATTTAAGATAAAACCTGGAGGGGTGGTTTTAATCTGCGCTATTTTTTCTTTGCCTATACTATTAAAAAGCTTATAAACCTTTTCAGATCTCTCCATCCTTTTTCGCAAAGCTTCGTCAGAACATTTTGCTTCAGGAATCGCTTTTCTGACCTCACTTTTAACCAATGCTTGAGATCTATCCTTACCATGCTCGAGTTTTAATTCCTTGTATCGTTTAAATACAGCTTCCCCAAAATCAAAATAGCTGTAAATAAGACCTTGAGATGCATCTTCATTTTTAGATTCAGCGCTATCAATCTTATCGTATAGTTGCAAAAAATTGCTGGTTTCGTTTTCACTTGCTTCTTCCAAGTTCTCTCCAGCTACATCTGATATCACATCAGTTAATAATGTTTCGATAAGTTTTTTTAGCATGCTCGATACTTTCTTCCCACCAGTCTTTTTCGCTTTCTTGCTAGACGATTTTTTGGTAGATGCGGACGATTCTCTAGTACGTTTTTTCTGTGCATTACTCGGATCCTGTTCTATTAGAGTTGATACCTCTGACATCGTTTCAGACGAAGGGCAGGTAGGAGTGTAGGACACATCTTGCATGGATTGTCAATGCAATCACAGTGCACAGCATGCTTACAGGATAATCTTTCAAAAATTCTAGAGAAATTTCTTCGAAGCATTTCTCACATATGGGCGTTGGATTTGTCCGCTAGAGTCCTTTGAAATCGAGTCACCCACATTTTCGGAATTGCCAGGCATAGTACTAACAACCTCAATAGGGCTGGTTGCCTGGTCAGAAGTTTCCTTAGCAATCTCAGTAGTCTTGGACGAACTTTCTTCCTCTCCGCCTAATAATCCCAGTCTGCTCAGATAAATTGCATCAGCATCCTCACCTATGTGAGTTGGATTTTCAGAGTCTACTTGTTTAGTGGCAGTGTCTTCCGCAGTCGAGGTTGTAGGTTTGTCCATTTCTTTAAAGAGATCTTGAGTTATTAGAGTTTCGATCTCTCTGCCTTTACAAACCCAATTTGGACATATTAGCTTGGCTCTTGTTTTCGCTATATTCAAGAGACATAATTTCAAAAACATATCAGTTTATACTAGGTGTAATGAATATGATGACATTTTTCGTGTTGATGATAAAGTACTTTTTTGTAATTACTGCAATGTTTCTGTAGAATAAAAAAAATGCAATAATATCACATTATAGAAAAAAATCACATCACATATTTTATTTTATCACATCATAAAATCATTTCGGGTGATTATTCTCACATGATTATTTTATCCCGGTGCAGTACAACCTTTATTTTTTTCGTTAGCGACGATCAGAAAAAATATTATTTATTCTTATGAATAAAAATCTCTCACATATTTAAAAATTTTCACTCATTTCAGGAAAACATTAACTATTAAATGCAGTTAGTAAGTCAGTTTAACTACAAGTATTCGAAAATGCAGTAAGTCTAGGTTCATCTCCAATATCCAAGAATTTAAGTGGATTTCTCGGCTCATGTATATAAGCTAGTTGATCCGTGACATTATTACCTACAAGAGCATATTCGACCTGATCACCGGGTTCATTTTCCCAGACCGTGATTTTAGCCTGAACCCACTTGGTCCAATTATTATTGTCGCCAATAGAAACATCAAACATTCTACATGCAGAATATTGTACTGCAGGTGCTCCATAACCTTCGGCTATTTTATAATGTGTACTCCATCCCCATTTTCCACCAAGTGTCCTTCTAATATAATATGGCAAGATTGTTTGTGGTGCTCTTGTATCTAGGGTTGGTAAAGTCGGTCCTAGTCCGGTTTTAGTCCTAAGACTTGCAAGTCCTATCTGATGGACCTACAAACTAAGTCCATATATGATTAGTCCAGGACTTGTGTCCGACCAAGTCCGGTTCTGGACTAGATCTTAAGACTCAGTCTTAAACCAGTTTAACGTATAACATTTATCATAAATTCTGTATTAAAAATATCAAATTTTTTTTTTTTCTATCGTTTTCCTTAAAATTAATACAAAAACATCATAAAAATAAAAAAAAAAACTTCAAAAAAATATACTAAACGTTTTATTTGTATAAATGATGATCATATGTTAATATGTTATACAACGTAATACTAAATATTGCATTTAACAAATAAAACACATTTGAATTACTTCAACCGAATTTGTTCACCAATATTATTCTCAATCCAACTTTTTGTACATAACGATGCTCTTGCAGTCTCTGGACATAAACGATTTCGAACTTTGGTGATTGTATTGCCTGCAACAGAAAATGCTTGTTCACAGGCTACACTTGTGGATTGTATTGCTAAGTAGTCTTTTGCCATTAGTGAGAGTACCGGAAATTCAGTGGAGTGGGCTTGCCACCAAAGAAGCGCTTCCACGTTTTCATCACATGGCAAAGCTAGATATCTTTCTATTTCAGCAAAATCAGGGCTAGGTGAGGGTGGTAGTGTTGTTTCAGCAGTTACTCCTATGCGACGTTTTTTTAGTTGACGAAAATATTCTCTTGATGATATAGAAGGAAGGGAAGCTTGTGATTGTGGCTTTTGGGAAAGATAGAAGGAAAATTGTTCACGTAAGGCGGCAATAGCATTTGTCGTTGGTTCACCTGGTTCAAAAAGAGAAATTTTATTTCGGGGGTCTAATATTGATGAGATGGTAGTATTATTATCAATAATTAACCAGTATTCTTTAAGTTTTTCATTTATTGAAGCAGCTAACATGTATTGTCCGAATCCATCCTCCCTTTCCACACAATACTTTAGATGATCACGAATTTCATTAAAGTAAAATCGAACATCAGCAATAGTTGGGTACAATGATCCTGAGAGGTTTTTTGTTGCTCTTTCAAGGGGTTCTAAAATGATCACTGTTTCCTTTGATTAATAATTAAAAAGGATTTAATTTTGTAAGTAGTAATAACAAAAAAAAAGAAACTTGTTATTAAAAAAAAAATATTATTTCATTTTTACCTTTATCTTCGTCCATGCTTCAACATCTGGCATTAATTCACACACACTATCATGTTTGGCTGCAAGCATTTTCAATGCCGTTTCCATTCGCTGTAACTTACAAAGCATGTAATAGGTGGAGTTCCACCTCGTTTCTATGTCTATTTCTGGCCGAAGGTACTCAAGTTTCTCTATAACACATAATTCACGTAATTCATCACATAATAAGACCGAATTTTTAATTTTTGACATTAGTTGTCGCACTTCTACTATTTCTTGATCAACTATTTCCATTCCTTGCTTAACTGCAAGGTTAAGTATATGTGCTGAACAACGATAATGGCTGAAGGTAAGATTATTTAATTCTTTTTCAAATTCTTCTGATAATTTCCGTCCACATACTAACATTGCAGATTCATTATCTGTAGTAAGTGCTAATGCTTTACCTGCTAAGTTGAATTCATTAAGAACATTAGTGATTGCTGCAGCCATATTGATTCCTGTATGACGAACTTTAAAAGGAATAATATCAAGTAAAAAACATCGAAGAATCCAATTTTGGTCAATATAGTGAATTGTTAGGCCAAGGTATGCTTCGCTACTTATAGTTGATGTCCACATATCAGCAGTGAAGGAAACTTTGCTGGATATTTTTTGTAAATCATAGCCAATATTAGAACGACGTTCATTAAATTCATCAATAATCATTTCTTTTATTTGATGTCGATCAGGAATTTTGTAACGAGGATCGAAAATATGCATCATTTCAATAAATTTTTCATTTTCTACAACACTAAAAGGTTGTTGGTTATCAATAATCCAAATAACAACTGCTTTGTCTCGCACCAATTTTTCTTTTGTAGGCCAAGGGTCTGTACATTTGAAATTTAATGTTGTTTGCTTTCTGACCTTTGGGATTATTATGTTGTGCTTATTTAAAAGATGCCGTTCAATAGTAGTATTACTTGACTTAATAGAAAATACGTAATTGCACCTTTTGCATACAGGTACTCCCGGGTGAGCTGGGCTTTTGCAATCTACATAATTCCATAGAGGTGAAGTTTTTCGAGAACTTTCTTCAGTATGTAATATGTTATCCAAAATGTCATCACTCTCCAAGTCAACAAAATTGAACGCGTCATCTAAACTCATTGTGTAAGTTTGTACAACAAAAATTAAAACCGTGTAATATATATACCAAATGTAAAAACCCTTTTTATTGGTTAGGACTCATTTAAGACTAACTCCTTATTAGTCCAAAAAATCGAACTTAAAGATCTGCAGACTCAGTCTTAGGACTGAGTCTTTAGGTCTGAAATAAGGACTTTTACCAACCCTACCTGTATCCACCACACATGAATACAATTTGTTGTTATATTGCACATCATAAAAATCATAAGGAAGTAAAACAATTGATCCATCACTCGGTCTTCTGACACGAACCCTGACCTTTATTTGAAAATTTTATTTAAGTTAACTTGAAACTACAATACATGGATATATCTTTAAAAGTACTAAATTTCATAATGAAATATCCTAAATATATAATTAAGTGCATATTCAAACCTTGTAGTCGTTGCCATTGTTTACACGCTGAACTGTCACCATCTTCGCCGGTGGATTACGTGGCAGTTTTGTCTGGTCGACCGGAAGTTGGACAGCGCCAGGCATAACTTCAAGAATGTAGCTCAGAC
Source organism: Rhizophagus clarus (assembly GCA_015698045.1). NCBI lineage: Eukaryota > Fungi > Glomeromycota > Glomeromycetes > Glomerales > Glomeraceae > Rhizophagus > Rhizophagus clarus. Next base: position 1,056,894 of record BLAL01000246.1, on the reverse strand, counting down.
TATCATCGTCATACATCTGCCCATACTGTACTGCTCTCTGTTTGTGTACTGTCACCCACTCATTTTTATGTTCAGCAAATTCACCGTTGTCAAGTGCGTTGTAGAAAAATAAGTAATTAAGCCCAACTTCTAACCCAAACTCTTCATCGTCATTGTCGGTGATATCCATAAACGTACCCCTTCTAATGTATTCCGGCATTGAAGTGGGCCACCTGAAGTTCTTGTTCACGCGAGCTATAAATAATTACATCAAGGGCCACATATATTACTACTGTGCTATGAAAAAAAAATATAAAAAAACTATTTATTACCGAGAAACCTTTGTGCTTGACCGGGCCTTTTCTCATACACAGATAGAGTTTCAAGTGTTTCATGCTCTTTTTGAAAAGTTTTCATTACTTTAACTAAAATAAAAAGTCTAGCAAGAAATAATCGACATTAGTATAATGATTTTTGCAGAATACGTAACTATTATTTATTCGTAAAGAAATATACCCAACAGATGGGATCAAAATGGGTGAGAGCGCGCAAATTGTCGTCACTAAGTAAGAGTTTGTAATAACGTTGGTGATGTTAAGCATGACTTTTGATTTGGAAAGAGTATCGTTCAGTTTCTAGTATATAATGTGTGTGGGTATCAACGATCTGCTTAATAATTCAAATAGATCCTCATGATAAGACTTTTTTTGGACATCAACTGCGCATCGATCTCACATGACGAAGTTTCCGCCTATTGGCTACCAGAAGACTTCGTATTTTTCACAATGAATTACGTGCTACTCCTTAATTTTTAGGAATAACTATTTCCGGTTTTTCATCATACCATACTTCAAGAAGAAAATTTTCTTCGAGTTTTTTGGCATCTTTATACCAGCTGGTGCTATGAAACCGATGCTGAGCCCCTTGCACCTCCAACCCGATTCAATATTTTTGGAAGAAGGCATCAAGCTCTAATCCATTCAAGAAAGGAGGACGATATTCGATAATAGGTTCCTCATTAAGGATTTCCTTAGCTATCTGGATACATCTAGTCTGGAATTTGCGATTTTTCTTAGCCTCTCTTTCTACCGGACCCTGCTCTAGTTTTAAAATTCTAGCATCTCTTTCTGCCTGATCCTGCTCTAGTTTTAAAATTCTAGCCTCAAGTGCTTCAAGCTTAGCTTTCTCATCAGTTTTCTTAGCCTCAAGCTCAGCGATCAACACCTCAAGATCAGATGTCATGATAGATGATATTTTCATACACGAAAGAATTATTCAATGTTACGTGGCAAATGTTCGGGACTCTCTTTTGGATAAGATTCGAAAAAAAAGAAATAACTTATACGATAATTCAGTCTATGCTTTTACCGATACTATTGGAATTCTAGGTTTAAAAGACTCCCTGCATTTGAGACGATAAGTTCGTTCTCCGTAATACTCACCATCACCCCATTCACCTTTTATTTCATCAAATATACTTCGATTTACTTTATGGTCTCCATTACATAAAGGGCAGAGTGCTGAACTATCAAGATTAAATGTATCACGGCGTTCATCACTATCGTCTAAAGATAGATAAGGAAACTTCTCTAGCACCAACCCAATGATATGTTTTCGCTTCTCTTCGGGATTTTCAGGCAAGATAGAAACCGGAAGTCCGGGTCTGTTAGATACATTTATCTGAGGCACAGGTGATGTACTCACAGCTACTGGACCGATTCTAGAGGAATTATCTGAAGAATTGACGTTAAGGCGGAGATGGGTCAATGGAATAGGTGATGTTGGAATGCTTACCTCAGCTCGCGTTGCTGAAACTGCCTCCGATGCATCAGTTTGGTCACACGAAATCTCCTCTTCAGAATCGATAATAGAGCCTTCTTGATCATCTGGTAATTCAGTGTTGGGATTATTGGAGAAATAATCAACAATAGTTTGAATCTGACTGTCAGATAGTTCTGCAATAGAATTCGCACTATATGTTTTAATATATTTAATTTTATCAATTCCTATTTTTTCGGTAAACTCATAAACCTTCCTAGCTCTACTGATGCGCTGATATAAAGTCTTTCGTTTGGTGTCAGGATTGTGTGCAAGAATAAAATCATAAATCAGTCCTTTGGCCTTTTTCGTTCCCACCTTTTCTTTGATCATGATTTCATCTATACTATTATCCAGTCCTATAATAAAATTTCTCCAGCACAAAATTTCCGCCTGATTAGCCTTTACCCTTTCATTTTCTGCAGTACATGCATTCTCATATAAGCGGTTTATATTTTGCAATACGTCTGAACTTGATAACTCTGCTAAGCAATTATTTTCCTCACGGCCCGTCAGTGAAATTTCTGTCATGTGCAAAGCACCTTCCGGCTGTTTTTTCTCGGACCTATCCATGGTAAAATCAAATACATCCTGCACGATATTTTCCACTTCTTTCTTCTTATGTGATCGAGATTCTTTGTCTACAGAAGAGGCGGAGTTTACTTTAGTGAACACATCCCCAGATAAGCCCTTGGTAGATGATTCACGCAATAATTTCTTTTCCCTGTTCCTCTGCCTAATCTCATCGCTAACCTTTTTCTTGTATTCTTCATCCAAGAAAACAACTGTCTCCTTATCTTCCAAGGATTTCTGATCACATTGGTCTATAACAGATATATTAACAGCTGATACGGTTACCTCTGCTAACTCCTCTGGTATCGGTTCTTCAGGTAATGAAGTATCCATTTCCACATCCACTAACGGTTTCTCATGTTGCGTTACCGTTGGCTCTGCAACTGAATTGAAGTTAGGTGTACTGATGTTAGAAGAATTATGCGAAGTGCTTCTCAGCTCATTATGTAACTGATTCTGTTCCACTTTCGTGAATCTATCTCTAACTTCAATATTCTCAGATTTCAACTCCTCGATTGTGGCCCTGAGTTTGGCATTTTCAGCATCACGCCTCTCGTTATATTCCTTATTCGCTCTTAGAAATTCGTTATTACTGCGCTTAAGTTCAGCTATTTCAGCATCAGACACTGACAGCTTTCTTCTAAGATTTACGTTCTCAGCCTCAAGTTCAGCGATACGCTGTTTCGATAGTTCAAGCTCAGATGGGTTAGCTTCGTTAACCGATATGATCAATAATAACTAATACATTGTATATAACTATTCAAAATAAAAAAAATATATCATGTGATTTTCCCTCACAGCCCGTAAGCGAAATTTGCCGAGAAAATTTTTTTATTAATACATGTAAAAATAAATACAAATGTTCGGGACTGTACCCATGATACATGACTATTTTTTTTGATCTAATGTCTATCCTACAGACTAACTAACCACCTGACATTTACGTGACTTGGAAATTCGCCCCTCCTTTTTTATGAAATGTCTGTAAAATACATGATTATTAATTATAAGAAACTAGGATTACAGTAAATCACAATAAAGTAATTTGCAAAATAGTTAGATTCTTACACAATATATCCATCTAGCAATTGAGATAATTTGAGCTGTTCCTCATCGAAAAGCTTTCTCTTCTTTTTTGTGTCCTCCCGGCTTGCCATCCCGAAGTCAATCAGGTATAGGACACCTTTATCGTTAATTAAGATATTTTCCTCCCGAATATCATTATGGAGAATACCATGCTTGTGGATTGCTTCTAATCCCTTAATAGCCCTTGTCTTTTGCTGTTCTGTTATTTTTTGGTCGCTCAACATACTACCAACAATGGTTAAGCCGATAACGAAGCTCATACCTCCTCCATAATATCCATAACAGACCAGCTTTGGGATATACTTGCCTTGAATATCAGCTAGATCTTTATACATCTCTACTTCTTTCTGCATTTCTTCCAGAACATACGATGGGGCCTTAGATAAGTCTGCACTCTTCAAAGCAATCATATCTCCACAAAATTCGCATAGGAGAGTCTTTCCACTTCGACCTTCACCTAGTATACTCTTGAACTTGAAGTCTGAGAAGCTATAATTGTTCTGTTTAACAGAAGTGTTGCTGGAAGCGCCAAAGGCAGAAGATGATAGTTGATTACTGGAAGTTGGTTGTTGATTTATCGAGGAGTTGGAAGGTGATTTCATGTGTGACCGGAGAACACGTGAATTATTGTCCCCATGAACTGGTACTAGTACTTGAGGATGAGGAGAATTGGGATTTTCTTTCTGTCGAGTTAGGTAAGCATATGCCTTGAGTACTGGTGGAGATTCGGATTGTAGTGGAAGAGTTTTTGAAATCCAGAGCTCTGTATGCTCTCGGCGTAGAAACCAGTGATTATCATAGGTGGTAAGAATACCATATCTAAGTTCATTTTCTCCCATATAATTATAAATTTGTTGAACTACATCCTTGCCTTTACCCGTATGATAAAACTCGGGAAGTGTCTGTTCACCCATATCTTCTAAAACATGCTTTCTTTTAGCCTCCATCACCAAAATCAATAACTCCGTACGATGGCAGTTGAAATCTGGTATACCAGTGGCGTCAGTTGGTCGTCTTGAATATACGCAGTCTGGTCCTGTAAGATCGTTCAATGTCATACAAATATTTACGTCAATAGCAACACGAACATCCTCCTCAATTAACACCACTTTATTTTTGATAAACTGTGGTCGCTCGAATCTCGGCTGTTGGTCGAAACGGAACCTGTTCACTTCTTTGAAAAAGTCGTTCCAAAGTTGTACACTTGTCGGTGGGACACCACTAACCTTTGTAGTGGTCTTTGACAGAGTGCATTTCGGAGAATATGTTATGGGTGGCAGAATACACGACAACGCCTCTTCCAAGCTGAGAACTGGAAACGAATACGTGTTAATATTACGAAGGCAAATGACGAAAAATAGAGACTGTACCAGACCCCCAGACACTTACGTGGCAACTTTACAATAACATGGATATGTCTCTTGGGTGGTTTCTCAGTCCAGTAGTCTCCAATTTCTCTTGTTGCAAGGAGCTCGGGTTCGTCATTGAGAATGAGATTGCTTAAGAGATCGTCCTGATCATCAGGAATTTCCTTTTTCCATAGCTTGAGTTCGTCTGCGTCTACACCAGCAAAGTCATTTTGTTTTTCCGCCTTAATAGCTTTCTTGAGGTCCCCAATAAACTGTTCCTTATCAATACGAACAGGGAAAGCGTTCGCAGTTGTATTTCCTTTAACGAGACAGAATAAAATGATAGACATGTTTTCGGCTTTTATAGTATTTTTTACGAAATATTATTGGCTCAAAGTGCGGTATGTGAGGACAAGAGTTAAAAGAATTTTATTTGCGAAAAAAAATACTGAGGGCTGGTATATGTGAGAAATTCAACTGTTTCACAGACTGCCGTATTTACATGATCCGCATCATAGGTGCAACGATCGCCTAATCACTGCGCCTCCCTAACCGTGAAGACTCTTCTCACTTATCACCTGATATAGTGCTACTTTTATATAGGCTAGATTGGTTAGATTTATGTGAAGCGTCTTTACGGCTAGTCCGATATTACATAGTGATCGGGTTCGCACCCCATATCATTACACGTGACCCATTTCTCTTGTATAGTACAATAATAATACTTTATTTATGAAATAAAAAACGTTGCCGGAAGTCGGCCTATAATACATAAAATTGCGAATATATCGCTAATACATGATATAAGAAATTATTCTGACCGGGGGTATACAGTGATATGGAAGTGCTCTGCTTTAGGTTCCTCAGAAAAATAATCGGAAATAGTGTCCTCATACCCATCCATTTCCTTTTCAATACCACCGGCTTGAATTATACAAATTTTTTTGAGAATGATATTATTAAATGGTGCCCCCAATCTGCTTCTAATTGCAGTCTGAAGGTCAATATAACTTCCATTTTTGCGAATTGAAATTGCCTGCATTACTTTAATGCATGGAATATTCACAAGTTCTCCTATAGGAACAATAAGACAATTGAGAGTAATGTTTTCATCGGTCATTTTTGATTCCTAAATACAAGACCCATGGTGAGAAAAACTCATTCCCATACATACATAGCTTCTGGCATATACATACCTCAATTATTTTTGCGGAAAGTTGGCTGAACTTCCACATACCATTACAGCTTTATATATATGCCTGGGAAAAAGTTAAGGAGGCATGAGGCGTAATTAGTATTGTCGTCTGATACCAAGAGTCCTTTGAAAGCACATGTAAATAGAATCCTCTTACCTTTTCACATGTAGATCTACCGGAGAGATACATAGTTGGTCTTACGCCTGGCGATCTCGAAATTCCAAAGTCCTCAGCCTTTCATAACATATGCTTTTGCCGTCAGTATTTACTTTTACGGTAGGTCCTATGTTGCATGTAGACCTCCTTTCACATTTTTCTCATGTTTGTTCGGGAAAAATAAAGAATAAAGGTTAATATGTTTTTTCGATATATATATGCGAAAATTAATATGTCGTACAGACCTAGTGCATGGCTCAGCAAATTCTTCTGAGCTGGCTCCGGTTGATGATCAATATTCCGGACTCGGCCCTTAAGGCACTTTGCTAAATTTTCCGCATTAAATATATTACTTTATTATAGCAATCATGGCAAATAATAATCCTGAAACACTTGCTAAATTATATGGACTGTTTTTATATATGAAGAAGGATATAATAGCTATTCAGGAGAAACTCGGTATTGGTGGGAATGCAAATCAGTTGGTAGTACCTCCAGATTCCGAGCTCATGGGGAAAACACTTGCTGATTCATATGAGTTATTGCTAGAATTGGTGGGGGATTTAATACTGATACAGGAGAAACTTGGTATTGATGTCAATCCTGTTCTAGAAGTGGAACTTAGAAGGGATGAAGCCTCTTCAGATAAACCAATTAGATTATTTGATTTGCTTTTATCTTTAGAAGATGATATAGTAGTAATTCAGGATAAACTCGGTATTATTGGCTATACCAATCAAGCAAGGGCAGAAGAAGTCGATGAGAATGTAAGAGCACAACTACGAAAGCTTAAGGAATTTCACGGTCCCTTAGAAGATGATCCAGGTGTGATATTACCGAAATATGGTGAAATGGGGGTAAAGAAAATTCGATTTACTGGAGAGGAACTTCCTCTATTTCCAAATCTTACTCCTCAACAATTGCATGAAATTTTTGTAAAAAATTCAGCTGGCACAGACCAATGCCCATGTCTAGAACAGGTTAGTTAATCTATATTTTTTGTCGCACAATCCGTGGCTCAGCAAAAAATCTTCCGAGCTGAAGATCACTGCTTCGGGCTGGCTGGATTAGAAGAACAATCATCTTTTTGCGCAAACTCGCTCCCGTGCTAATCTATCCAATGTCAATTTAAGACCAATTATATATGCTTCTTGTCGAAATTCAGGTGCAACCTCTGCTAGAAATACCTTTTTAATATTTTTATTCGTATCTTCTATAATATCATCTAAACTTTCCATATTGTGTAATTTGCTATTAAATTCCATACTTTGCTATATGAGCCTATATCCTTAATTGAAAAAATAATATTAATGTATGCATAGTGACTTCCCTACCTGCTTGCCTATACACCAGAAAAAAATATATAATATTCATGTTAATGCTATAACTTGTCTTCCCTGTACATATTCACCATTCACTAGTCTAGCTTATAAAAAGCTTTACCGGAAGACAGTTAGATTGACATTGCTCTGAGCATTTGTTCTATTTCATCATCTGATCTTTCACGATTCTCCTCTTTAGCTATATGATAATAAAGCTTGTATAATTCTTCTAGGCTGGCACACAGATCATTATCTACATATCTTCTGCGATAATTTTCTAGCCTTAGAGTGTATGCCTCTTCGTTTGGAAACATCTTCGTTGCAACCGCCTTAATATAGTTCATTCGGATTCTTTTCAGCTCGCAGTTTCTTTAGATAGTCTCCATAATTTTTTGCAAGATTATCATATTTTCTGCCTTTTCGCAATGCTGTTTTTATGACTTTGACTTGTGCAAGTTCTATATCCTTATGATCAACCATTTTGGTATATTTCTACTATAGCAATAGAAAAACTTTAATTAATGAAAATATATTCCTTAGAATTTTTTTATCCGAAAAAATATTAGTTATAAAAACATCTATGCCTTGACACGAAGTTTAGCTTTCATAGCCCTTTCTTCTGCTTTCTCAGGAGATATTTCAGATGCTATCAGGCGTTTATAAAGTCCAATTTGCCAATGTCCATAGGGGAGTGTTCGAATCCCATCAAGTAAGATCCAGCGCTTGTTATCATATGGATTTAACCCTATCTTATTTACCTTCTCCAGATATATTTGATGATCATAACTACGAAGACCATACATATCATGCCGAGTTAGTTTCTTACTTCTAAGACATTCTAGAAATCTATCATGCCGAAGCTCCCTTTTGACCACACATTTCTTAACACCCTTTGCCTTTTGAATACCATGCTTCTTTTTAGGGTCTTCAGAATCTGGTCATCGGGAGTTTTAGGATCATGGCCTGCTGGAAGGACTGAATACATCTTTGGCTTTAAACATACTGATTCGCCTATTGGGTCCCCCTTTGTCTCATCCTTCATTAGAAATAAGTCTCCTGAATAGTTAAGATCAAAAATATCTGGTCTTTCTGCTCGATCTTTATATATGTCTTCAGTTTCTATCCACATTATGAGTGAGTCTGTATCTGTATAAAGTAGACGGGCCTTATCTCCATAGCGAGGCTTTATGTAACCGTACCAAAAGTTGAACATCATAGCCTTGCTAATGTCGAGAATTGCCTGCCCTACATAGATTGGTTTATTTAGAGTTACTGTACTTTTTAACATATGGACTGCTGTAATTCCTCCTTCGAATACTTTAAAGCCTACATACAATGGTGAACTTGCTAGGCGCCTGATTTTTTTATCCTCTTCTGTTCGAAGTAGTTCGACTCTCATATGTTTACGGACATTTTCCATCTGTTTGCCAAATACCGCATTATTCTTTAGCTTATAATACATGACCCCAAATTCATCCCCAGTGGCCTTAGCTATTTTGCGTTTACGAATATTTTTCTCAATATATTCTTTCATCCATGGAGACTGCCAGAATTTTAATCCACCATGAATCTTTGTAACTTTCATCCCCATTTTCATGTATAGCTGGAGTGCACGATAATGGACCACGTAGTTCTTTTTGGGATAAAGGGTTTGGACGAGCTTTTCTCCTGTTGTATATTTTCTGCCCCCAACTTCTTTATCTTGCACTAATCTTTCATTATACAAGCTAAGCCATTCTTCTGGAACTATCTGCTTTTCTGGTGCTAAAGGATAATCCGCAAAGAAATCATTCAAGTGCACTGGGGCTTCTATATCAACTTCCAATGTATATCCTATTTCCGCATCTGGTGCAATATTTTGTATGTCCGGAACCTCTTCTGGGCTTACTTTTCCCAATATTTCTGTAGGCATGTATTGGGTCATCGCACCTGAATATAAAGCATTCATATTCTCATATAATGTCCAAGTTGTAGGCTTACTAGAATCGTAATCTGGACATTTCAGATTATTAGCTTTGGCATATCGGTGACTTGCCATTGTCATTCCTTCACGGATACCATTTTCAACCATCAGATATTCATCCATATCTGTCATGAGCTTGAGTTCGACTCCACTGCTCTTATATAATGAATTGTTGAACATTCCTGGTGCTGAGACGTAGTGGGAAGGGTCTAAGCCATCATCTTGCAGACACATGATGGTATAGTTCATGAACACATCAGCTAGTAAGAGTACGTCTGTCTCAAGGTAAAGATCATGATAGTCTCCAAAGCTCTGCATCTCGAATGTTTGCCATATTTTTTGTGCATATTTGTAATCCTCTTTGCTTATATTTTGCTGACTAAGAATTGAATAGAATTCCTTTCTAGCTGGGAGGCTTGTTCTGTCGAATTTTTCCCATGCATTTGTCCAATCATATGGAAATACACCCTTTTGGAAAAGAAGTTTAATCTTTTCTATCGAATAACCTTTTGCAGTAAAGTGCTTGACAGTTAGGGGGAACTTTTCTGGGTTTTCTCCTAGACATGCTACTAACTTATCTAATCCCATTGCCATATGCTGAAAACTGTCAAGAAATCGGGGTTGACCTACATCCATGGCCTTATACTTTCCAATATTTTCTGGAATGCAATTTAGCTTATCAGCCGTGAACTTGCTCACAACTTTCATAAGCGGATGGGAATCATACCCACGGAAATTATGGCAGATGAGAGGCACTTTCGTCTCAAAAGATCCTATCCGCAACTTTTATTGCAGGCATCATGTGCTGGACCTCGGAACTTGCCACTTATATGGTCGTGATCTTTTACTTTACGGTTAAGAGCATTTAGAGCTTTGCTATATTCCTTCTGTGCCTCTTTCTTTTTTGGATGTTCTTTTTCTATACATGTTTCCCATTCTTTGATTTCTAATAAAATATGCTTTGCTTCTTCGAGCTTTTGTACTATCTCTGGTGCTGGTTTTAAAAAGGTCCCTTACAAATCTAGCATTTTGTCGCCTCATTGTATGCTTTAAGATCTCCTGGTGCCATTATTATTTCGGCCGGCGCAGATAAGTCCTCCTGTATGTTTGCCTGCTCCTCCTCGATTTTTGTAACGAATCTTTCAAGTGCATTTGGACCTCTGTATAGATCATGACTCATAATCTCATAGTTAAGTGAACTATCCATACGAACAACTACATAACAATAGCCACACGGCTTGTGCATCTGTAATCTTTCGGTATGGGTTAACTTCGTCTTCTCTTCTGGGGTTAACTTTTCGGTTAACATTTCTAGATCCCAGAAAATTCGATATGGATTTGGTTGCATGCATTTATGATTATAAAAGGCTTTGATACTCCTATTCTTAACTGGCATTTGCGGTTGCTGAGGGGCATTATTTAGACCCTTGCATTTTGGCAAATGTTCATTGTATCTTATCTCTGAAGAATATACATGAAGACAATAACGGCAGAGGTATTTTCGCCCTTTATGCTTACTATGATTGTATACATGCTTATGTAAATCTTTGATAATACAGTAGTGGCTTCTTTCTTCTTCCGTAATTACTAGAAGATTTACTTGCTTATATTCATCCCCTCTTCTTTCTGAAACATAGCGAAATTCAAGACACTCATTCTGATTATGCCATTCATAGACACATAGACTAATCTCTAGATTATTTTCTTCGAATTTCTCATAAACTGGTGTTGAGACAGGTACCGGAACTGGAATGTCGTCCATGTTAAGTTCCTCTACAAAACCTCCATATAGCCGATGCGGATTTCTTTCTGGATGAACTTTAACTGGATGCAAAGCTCCTAGGACACTCCAGCCGAAACACCAGTCATCATCATTTTGAATATTTATAATTCCGTTATTATGTTTTGGCAAAGTTTCAGATAATGCTATATGGGCAGTAGGGCCAATTGGATTGAAATCAGATATCTCTATACTAAATTCTTCTATATATTCTGGGTAAGCATCCGACATTTGGTATATTAGTTAGCTCTAACCGTCACACTATTACTTGCTTATATAATTTTTTCTTTAATTAATTATTTCCTATATACATATCACTTTTCGATTATAGAAATCCTACTGAAGATAAGTATTTACAAGCTTTCCAAAGCGGTTCTAGCTATTGCAAAACTGAAGCATTAACTAATTATTAATTAATCTTTTTGATTCTAGTAATAAAAAAAAGGATGATCGGCGAATATTCTTGCCCATTTCTCTGCAATACCGGAAAGGCTTGTAATAACCCTTGCATTCGCCCAGAAGGTTGCCGATTTCATTGGAAAGCTAAAAAACGGGTACCATGCTCTGATTGTGGAAAGCCTACAGCTTCTGCTTGTGGCCGATGCCCAGATCATGTTAGAGGCTATTATGTTACTCAATACTATGAAAGACTTCGATCAGAGGTCTTCGATCAGAAATAGGAGAAAGACTTCGATTAGTGATACAAGAAATACAAAAAAGTCTTCGATCAAACATGCAAAAAGAAACTTTTGAGCAATTAATATTCGCCCATAGAGACAGGCTTGCAATTCTTAATATTACTCTCTGCAGGGTATGCCTCCTTCCAATAAAAATGGATGAGGGAGAATATTGTGATAGTTGCCGGCCAGAATAAATTTCCCCAGTAGGATTGAATCGTTAGACTTAAATGAATAATGTATTAGATAAGAAGTTAGCCAGCACGAAGCCAATTCCTGATATATATAATTTTTCGTTAGACTTATAAAATTCCTGGCAGGGCGGAATAGTTAGACTTTAATTTTTTCGTTAAATTTATTAAGCTATCCTGCGCAGAATCTGTTTTTGACTAAGGAAAAGTTGGGACAATTCCGCGGATTTCTTCTGAATTTTTACAGGATGATATTTCGTTAGACTTTTATATAAAATATGCTAGTTACGGAGCTAACCTGCATTGAACCCATTCTTGATTAAGGAAAAGTTGGGACAAAAATCTCGTTAGACTTATTTAACAATTATGCTATTTAATGAGCTAGCTTATATAGAAGGCATTCTTGTATATAGTAAACTTCGTTAGATTTAAAAAGTCACATGATTTTTCGTTAGACTTATTTATGGGGTATTAAGGACAGTTAGACTTATTTTTGTTAGACTTATTTAATAAATATACTAATTAATACGCTAATCCTTGTAGAATCAATTCCTGATATATTTATTTTCGTTAGATTTAAGAAATATAACTGAAAAAGTGATATAGAAATTAAGATTCTAGAGCCGTTAGAAGCTTTTCTAATATATTAATAAAAATCGATATGCTTTCTAAGGTTGGAGAAGCCACACAGAATTAAGAAATATAATATCAAAATTAAGATTCTAGAGCTGATAGAAGCTCTTCTAATATAATAAGAAAAATCAATATTATTTTTAACGTTCTGTAGCCCACACACACAATGTTTCAGTGGGGGCCAGACTTTCGGTCCTTAAACCCCCACTTTCACATTGTGTAAAATAAGATTACAAAATTAAGAATTAAATTTAAAAATAAAATTAAGGAATTAGAAAAGCTAGAATAAATATTGCTATTAAGAATACTAAATGTGATATTAAAAATATCAGATATGATATTAATAGGACTCTGATCAGTTTTAGTAATTACTAAACTGTACTGACCAGTTTTAATATCAAAGCAGTTTCAGTTTTATGATTTATCAAACTGAAACTTTCAGTTTCAATATCAGTTTTGCAATTTATCAAACCAATTTACTGATAATAAAAATATTTTTTTTTATAAGAAAACTGTTGTTTTATTAAATAATATACTAGTTTAAAAAAAATGTTGTGAAATATTTTTTTACAAATAATTTATTTAAAAAAATAACATTTCACAATATTATTTTTGTGAAACTTATAAAAAATGTTGCAAAATATTTTTTATATAAATGATTTGATATAAAAAATAATATTTTGTAATATTATTTTTGCAAAACTTGTAAGAAATATTGTAAAACATTTTTTACATAGATAATTTAATATGAAAAATAACATTTCATAACATTATTTTTGCAAAACTGCAAAAAATGTTGTAAAATGTTTTTTACATAAATGATTTAATAAAACAATAATGTTTTGCAACATTATTTTTGCAAAACTTATAAAAAAATATTGCAAAATATTTTTTATAAAACAATTTAATAAAAAAAATAATGTTTTACAATATTATTTTTGCAAAACTTGTAAAAAAATGTTGCAAAATATTTTTACATAAACAATTTAATATAAAAAATAATATTTTACAATATTATTTTTGCAAAACTTGTAAAAAACATTGTAAAACATTTTTTACATAAGAAATTTAATTGAAAAAATAATGTTTTGCAACATTATTTCTTTTTTATTTAAAAATATTGTGAAATGATTTTATAAAATGGTTTAATATAAAAAAATGTTTTATAACATTTTTTTTTGTCACTTTAATAAAAATGTTGCAAAACATTTTTTATAGATGATTTAATAAGAAAAAATTATTTCACAACTTTTTTTTACTAAACATTATGAAATATTTTTTACTAAAAATATTCAGTAAATCAGTTCAGTTTTTGATAATTACTAATTAGTTTCAGTAATCATTAATGCCAATACTGATCAATTTAGTACAATATTAGTTTTTATAAAAACTAAACTAAATTGAACCAATCAGAGCCCTAGATATTAAGAATACTGAACTTAAGACTAAAATTGCAAAATTGAAAAAAATTCTAAGTATCTACAAAAGGATTTTTTTTTTAAAAAATCTACTAACATATTAGATTTTACAGTAATAAATAAAATAGTACTTACTAATTCAAAGTTATTAAAGAAAAAGATTATAGACTCTTTCCTAAATAAAGTGAATAAGAAAAAAATTAGTAATGGAATTAGGTAAAAAAAATAAAAAAAAAAAGTTTATAAAAGTAAAAACTATTTCCTCTAAAAAGGATAAGCAAATATTAGTTAATTAAAGAATATTTCATAGAAAAAATCAGAAAAAAATAAAAAGAAAAATTTATTTAAAAAATGCCTGAAAAAATAATCATTAAAGCGATTTTGAATGATTCAATACTTTTAGAATCTTTTTAAAGAAAATCAGATTCAAGCATCAATTATTTAATATTATGATAGATGAGCTAAGCTTGAATTTTTTGAATATTTGCCTAAAAAAAAAATATAAAACTATGATTTCTTAATAGTAGAAATAAAGATGCTAACTTTTTCTTTTTTGTATAAAAAACTTTATAATACTATAATCCTTACTAATTATATAATCCAAAAAGCTATTTTTTATTACTATTAATTTGAAAAAACTTTTATTTAGAAATAAGGTAAAATCACATTTGAAAACAAGTTGATTTAAAATTTAATATAATCAGTAAAATTTAAATATAGAAGTTAAAGCTCAACTTTCTATAGATACTTCTGATGTATTTTTACAAAAAAAAATTAGGTAGATCAAAAGGATTTATATATTTTTTGATGCAATAAGTATAAATAAAATAAATCAAATTTATTTATTTTCTACTAATTTTATCTCAAAAATGATATATAAAGATATTCAATATATTATAAATAATATATATTATAGCATTTATATAGAGACATAACTTTATAAATTAAGTTTATAAAATTCTAACTTATTACATATTACCAGTTTAAATATGCCTATTGAATCTTAAGTTTTCAATAAATCTATCTTAAAAAAATTTGATATTAAAATAGAGATAATATCATCTATTTTTTAACTCAATAATTTAACTTATAATTGCTCCTATTTTTATAACAAAACATTAAATTAATATTTTATTTTATTTAGAGAATTTAGTAGTAAAAATTTTGATTATTATGGAATTACTGATAAGGCATTATACCTATTATGCAAATTAAATCATGATGATAAAGAAATAAAATATAGGTATAAAGCCAAATCTTACTTTATTAAATGTGAATAGTATAAAATTGAAATAACTGCATAGTCCTTCTTACTTTATGAGCATGAAAGATGATTTAACTATTTTTTTGGAAATATAATAAGAAATATTAGACAGCTTTCTATCTGAAAATTTTTAATTCACAATTTGCCAGTAAACCATAAAATTTAGCAGTGATAAGTATATATAATATTTTATTGATAATTTGGAATCTACAATGTTTGGAAAGTAACTTGACTTTCTATTGATTTCAGAGACATGTAATTATTATCATTAGATATGTCTTGATAAGAGGAATCCAATGAGCTGAATTTCATCTTTTTACAATCACTGGATGGCGAGTTATTCTTAAATATTTTTAAATTTTCAAGTTTTAATTTTTTTAAATTTAATATTTCAGCTCTTAGTAAAGTGTTTTTTTAGTACTTAAAAAATTTACTGGACTTTTGGTAAAA
This sequence comes from Rhizophagus clarus, assembly GCA_015698045.1. Taxonomy (NCBI): domain Eukaryota; kingdom Fungi; phylum Glomeromycota; class Glomeromycetes; order Glomerales; family Glomeraceae; genus Rhizophagus; species Rhizophagus clarus. The sequence continues at coordinate 1,041,039 of BLAL01000246.1, read as the reverse complement.
AGATAGTTAAATAGCATATTTATATATTTATAAAATTAGGTTTTATATTATATTTAAAAAATTGAAACTGCAGATTCTGCATTACTAATAAAATTATATATAATATTCACCTATTGTTACTAATTAATATTTTATAGTTTATTAGTAGATCACAAATTAATTTTTTTTAAATTGATGAAAAAAAAATTTTAAATTGTTTGCAGATATATATATATATATATATTCAGTTATTTTACTTATTGTGAGAATTGTATAATTATATAAAAGAAAAATGATCAAGTCTAATAAAATACTAATCCTGAATATCTGAATTGGCATGCCAAATTAAGTGGATTCAGTTGCCAAGTATTTTAACTAAAGTTGCCTGCCAAAACTAAAAATTTTTGACATGTTAAAATTGTCAAAACTATTTTGACATATGATATATATAATATATACATATTAAATAGCAATCACTATTATCAATTTAACAAAAAAAATCATTTTGCAACAGTTTTTCAAGTATTTAATAAAAAATGTTATGAAACATTTTTTATTTTTTAATTTTTAAGCGAAAAAACTATTTTGCAACAGTTTTTCAAGCATTTAATAAAAATATTATGAAACGTTTTATTTTTTAATTTTTAAATAAAAAAACTGTTTCGCAACAGTTTTTCAATTATTTAATAAAAAATGTTGCAAACCGATTTTTATTTTTTAATTTTTAATTCGTGATTTATCTAAGAACTGCAAAAAGTTACTATATAAATTCAGTGCAAAAAACTTAAAACATTATCTCATATTATCTTGAGAGCCAGTGATTGGATTTTGATGAGCCTTAGGTTATTTTGTAGATGTCAATGTCTTTTTCAAAATAAAAAAAATTTCAAAATTTGATTGGTAAATCGTAAGATAATGACCAAAAGCTATTTTTTCAGAGCAGATCAGATTCCCAATTTGGAATCTGATCTGCTCTGAAAAAAATAGTTTTTTGTGATTGTATCATAACCCATATCATTAGTCCAAATTTGATGATTTTTTTTTATTTTGAAGAGAGCATCGAGTTCTACAAATTAGCTTAAAGTTCATTGAAATCTGATCACTGGATCACAAGATAATACGAGATAACATTTTAAGTTTTTTGCACTGAATTTATATAGTACCTTTTGCAGTTCTTAAGCAGATCACGAATTAAACAAAAAAAACTGGTTTGCAACAGTTTTTTAATTATTTGATAAAAAACATTGCAAAATATTTTTTATTTTTTTAACTTAAAAAAAACTGTTTTACAACAGGTTTTCAAGTATTTAATAAAAAACGTTGCAAAATATTTTTTATTTTTTTAACTTAGAAAAAAAAACTATTTCATAATAGTTTTTCAATTATTTAATAAAAAACGTTGTGAAACATTTTTTATTTTTGAATTTTTAAACAAAAAAAAACTGTTTTACAACAGTTTTTCAATTATTTAATAAAAAATGTTATGAAACATTTTTTATTTTTGAATTTTTAAGCAAAAAGTACCATTTCGCAACAGTTTTTCAAGTTTTTTTAACTTAGAAAAAACTATTTTACAATGGATTTTCAAGTTTTTTTAACTTAAAAAAAAATTCATTTTATAACAGTTTTTCAATTATTTAATAAAAAATGTTGCAAACCATTTTTTATTTTTTAACTTAGAAAAAAACTGTTTTGTAACAGTTTTTCAAGTATTTAATAAAAATCATTGTGAAACATTTTTTATTTTTGAATTTTTAAGCAAAAAAAACTGTTTTACAACAGTTTTCAAGCTTTTTTAATTTAGAAAAAAAACCGTTTTGCAATAGTTTTTCAAGCTTTTTTTAACTTAGAAAAAAATCTGTTTCACAACAGTTTTTTAATTATTTAATAAAAAATGTTGCAAAACAGGTTTTATTTTTTAACTTAAAAAAAAAACTGTTTTGCAACAGATTTTCAAGTATTTAATAAAAAACATTGCAACCATTTTTTATTTTTGAATTTTTAAGCGAAAAAAACTATTTTACAATAGTTTTTTAATTATTTAATAAAAAATGTTGCAAAACATTTTTTATTTTTGAATTTTTAAGTGAAAAAACCCATTTCACAACAGTTTTTCAAGTTTTTTTAATTTAAAAAAACCATTTCGCAACAGTTTTTCAAACATTTAATAAAAAATGTTGCAAAATATTTTTTATTTTTTAACTTAAAGAAAAAAACTATTTTGCAACAGTTTTTCAATTATTTAATAAAAAACATTGCAAACCGTTTCTTATTTTTTAATTTTTATTATAATGAATAAAACCTGTTGCAAAATATTATGATGTTTAGTTTTAGCAGTTTTGACATATCAAAACTAGTTTCAACAATTTTGACATGTCGAAACTATTTCAGCATTTTGGCATTTTGACATATTTTAGGTTTTGACATTAGCCAATTGAGTTTTAGCAGGCAACTTTAGTTTTAACAAATAGGATTTGTTTCAATTATATAAAAGATATAAAAAAAAACTAAAAATAAGCTATAGCAATTATCAGAAGCTATAATTATTAAAAAAATTTCAAGCCTCTAATTTCAAGCCTATCATCTAGCCAAATCTGATTTAAAGTTAATTATTAAATCCATATTAGAGCATTTTACATACTTGAAATTCTGAAATAGTTTTAGGGAAATTGATAATTATAATTTTATATCATCTCAGCCATAGAGCTCACTATATCCTATCTGTGATGAAAAACACGGAAATTATGGATTACATGGTGAATGGATCACAAAAATAGAAATCAGCTTCCTACGATATCCAAAATTTTATTTACCTTGGGATTTGTATAGTCCTATTATTTTGGCAGTATGGCAATAAGTAATGACTGCATTTTTTCAGGTAACATGATCTATTTCTATAAATGTGAACTTGAGTTTATTGCTTGAAGTGTTGCAGGTAAGACAATATTCCAACTTATCTTGAGGTAATAACTATGCTAATTTGGGATTACAAGAATTTTTTTGACTATATTAATACTTATATATGCCAAATTTCTTAACAAACAATCAGGATAGTACAGCTTATAAAGAGCGAAAGATGCTTTTGCTAAGGTAGAACTACTTTGAAAAATGGCATATATTTAGGGGATGGAATCATGGATGTAAAGTTTGTGAAGAATGCAATCATCACTCACACATATACTGCAAAAGGTATCAGAGGGAACATATAAGCAATGTGAGTCTAATTTGATCAATTGATCGTGAAGAATCTTCACGGTTACACCTACCATATGACACAGCCTGTACAACCTAATATTTTGAGCTTTCAGAGCATAGGATGGCTAATACTATTCTAGAATAATACAATAAATCCAGAATTTCAGAAGGCATTATCTGTTATTAACAGACTATCTTGTAAAAAGAGAATACACCGAATAAATAGCATCATCATGTAGCAGGCTACAATCTGTATTTTATATTTTTTCTCATACGATCAATAAAGCATAAAGCAATGGCGCAAATTTACCAGATGTTTTATAATTTTTTTCGTATGGAATGGGTTATGGGATTGTGTGAAGCAAAAAGTATGGTTTCGATCGAAGTTTTATTGTAGCTTGATAAATAAATGCGCAGTAAAATCATCACAGTACCACGGGAACGAGTAATAATTTATTATTACTAAAAAGAGGCCCCTTGATATGTGAATTCTTTTATTTCATCCAAAAGAGTATGGATTATTTATTTTGAAACCTAGTGTAGTAGCAAAGAAATAATGTAGTGCACTATACAATTTTTTTTTTTTTGTGTATACGCAAAAGAAGTAGAAGTAGCAAATATTTAATTATTTTTTTTTAGATAAATTAAGTTATTTTTGATCACAAAAAAAATTAATTTCAATTTAGTTTAAGATCCCGTTGGCAACTACAGCAACTTTATACCTATATATTCCGCTAAAAGTTTTCTGCGGTCTCGCACTAAACCCCTAGGCTGTAGGCCATAAAAAGCTAAAAAATTATTTATGGTTTGTCCTGTACTTTTAAAAAACTTTGCAAACCATTAGAATCATTAAAAAAGCCCTCCTAAGTTGGGACACATTCGCAGGAAAATTGGTAGGAGCACATTACGAAGATTTGGTAGGACTTCAATTCTCTCATCGTAGTACTGATTCGGGAATTTATCGTCCTACAAAAAGAACGAACATCTCTAAATAATAAAAACATACATTTATTCATTACAATGATTATTTTGGTAAAATCATTTAAAAATACATACAAGGCTTGAACCGAACGTTGGATCCTCCTTAGCCGTCTACGATTGGTTCTCTGAACTTGCTGTATGTCTCTTACACCTTGCTGAATGTTTCTTACATCTCTAATTATTGCTCGTTGGTTTCGTGTTAATATGTTAATTTGAGCACCGACGTTAGCCACTGGGATATTCGGGAGTCTTGATAACTCCAAAGCCACGTTTCCGGTGGCTACGTTGAGAGCATTTAAATTTTGTACCATTAGGGGAAATTAGGCTGAGCCTAATAATATAAAAAGTGATTAGTCTTTGAGCTTGACACTAATTATTTTAACTAGATTTTACCATTTTTCTTTTATTTATTTATTCAAAATATAAAAAATCACAATAAAAAACTTAGTATTTTCCTTACGTATTTGACAGATAAACTTTGTGTAGTATATGATATTGCTGCGATAATAGGAAAGAAAATGTGGGTATAACCTCCCTGTTACAATCACAGTTTACTAACTGTTTGCTTCTAACTTTTTTCCTATATGTTGTGAAGGGTTGAGAACTCCGCAATTTCAAGATCGCAAGACGTAAAACCAACTTTGAGTATAACGGTGGAGATCCCCATGTGAAAAGGTATGAGAATTCCCTATTCATATGCTTTTATGTTCTCCATTCAAGGGTCAGCATCATGTAATAGCGCCAAGCATTTTCTTATCTCTTTTCCCAACATTAGGGCTTGTGAAGTTCTTTCAACACTTTGCTTCGCTAAGGTCACGTGTACCTGCGTTAATTACACAGAAACAATACATAGTTACAAGTAATAGATTAATGGAAAAAAAAATAATTACAGAGAAATCATACATAGTTACAACCAATAGATTAATACATCAATAATTTACAAATAATATACTATTATTTATGTTGTACACTTACAAGAAGTTAAGAACGTTTCCATTTAGAATCTATCTCTTCTAAATAGTTAAATTTCTGAGACAAATGCTTCTTTTACCAAATAATAATCTCCTGTAAAACATTTTTTGCCATGATAATCTCATCACTTCATTAAATTGTTTGGTGTTAATTCTAATCTATTTCTATCGCGATAATGTTATAGTTTAAGACGATTTGGTATAATTCTGCAACGGATTTTTTAATTTTAAATGAAAGAAATGATGAAAGTCCAGATCCATATGAAAACATTACTACGCGTTTTCCGATCTAATAATAGGAATTAAGAACAGTCATTAAAAAAAACTGCATATAAATATGCAACAATGATGCAAGTGATCCGTATAACACATATTTCCAATTTGAGTTGCAGCTAAAAGAGTTGGTATAACTCTTTTTTTGAACGAAAAGATTCTTCTGCACTGATATCTTACATTTTTAGTTTTCTATTAAAGTAATTTCATAATTTTTAATAACAAAGTAATTTAATAATTTTGAATTGTTGAACAGATGCGAAATTGGAATCATCACCCTTTCTTTTAGTGGCGTCTCTTCAATCAAAATTTTCAATTATCGTTACCACTTGACTTTGATTTCTTCTTCCAATCCTCCTATTATTTCATCTCTTATTCTCTAATCTTCTTTTTCTCTTTGTTCTCCATCATTAATTTTTCTATCCTTTCCGACGTGCCGATTTGTAGACGATCTTTAATCTCCGCGGGAACTAACTTGGTTTTGAATTCTTCATCTGGGAACTTCCACATATCATCCGGTTTTTGAACGCTTCTCTTGGTCTTGAAGTATGCTAGAATTTTGATTTCCTTCCCCTCATGGATAAGTTTTACATATTCAGTCCCGTACCAGGCGGCTATACATTTTTGGAAGTCATCATTTCTTGAAATTTCTTCGTCCTCTGGTGGACTCTTTTTATTTTACAGTTGTTGGGGAAATGTAACACTATTATCATGAGCATTATGTACACGTAGGATTATATATAACGTTTTTGGAGACTAATGTGAGAAAAAGGATAAGGTTAAGAAAATATTTGGTGCGACAGTTTTTGAATTTCTTTTCAGGGGCAAAAAGATTTAATTTAGGATAGCGTGAAATTAGGAAATTTTATGATTATCAACAGTTCAAATTCCAAATCAGTAAAATCTATGTGGTTATAAGTTAAAATGTATGGTGTGATTTTTTTTTTTTTTGATCTTTTATATAAACCGAAAAAAAACAATTCATTTTCTAGTTTAATTTATGAAAATTAATTTTTATTTAAGAGAATAAATTGTTATTAGCAAATTCAATGTTTGATACAATTTATAATGATTATTTGATACCATTTGCTCATCATGCAAATGTTATAGTGCAAAATAATAAGTTAATTGCACCTTTTGTCAAAGAAGTTACCGTTAATACAATTTTACTTTTAAGTTTAATTGCAACCTTTAGTATACCATTCTTATATGCTTTAAAGTCTATTCTTGTAAGTACATCTTAATATTTTACATTTTAATTTCGTCATTTCATCGAGATTATAAAAATGATTAATTATGAATTAATAATAAAGTATGTTAAACGTAAACCAAATGAACCTCCAATTGTACCTTATTGGATTCCAATTATTGGTTCAGCAATAACTATGGGATTGGATCCAATCAAATTTTATAGAAAATACCAACAAGAGGTAAGATTTAATCTTGTTTCTCAATTAAATTTAATATTAAATTTTTTTTTTTAAAAAATTGAATCGTAATTATTTTTATGTAGTATGGAAACTATTTTACATTTATATTATTGGGTAGAAGAATGGTAACATGTTTAGGATCTGAAGGAAATAATTTTGTATTCAATGCAAAATTAGCGGATGCGTCGGCCGAAGCAGCTTATAAATCTTTAACTGTACCTGTATTTGGTAAAGGTGTTGTTTATGATGTACATAATTCTGTTCTCATGGAACAAAAAAAGTAAGTTATATTTATATTTTTTTTTTTTTTTTTAAGATATTTAAAAATAAAAATGCGAAGTTCTGAATTTATTTTTGTTAATAGATTTGTTAAATCTGGATTATCAAATGAGAATTTAAGAGCATATGTACCAATGATTGAAATGGAAACTAGAAATTATTTTTCAAGATGGGATAAAAGAACAGACATTCAAGATGTTCATAAGGCAACTGCTGAACTAATTATCATGACAGCATCCAAGTGCTTATTAGGAGATGAAGTTCGTTCGAAATTAGATGAGTCATGTAATTAATTACGTGATCCAATGGTCTAATAATTATCATATAATGAGATTTATTAATATTTTCTTTTTTTTTTTTTTTGCTTTATTAATAGTTGCTCAGATATTTCATGATTTGGATGGAGGATTTAAACCAATTAACTTCTTATTTGATGATTTACCGCTTCCTTCAAATAAATTAAGAGACCAAGCACATGTTAAGATGCGACATTTCTTTATGGATATTATGAAAGATCGTAGAGATAAAGGAATTACAGATCGTACAGATATTATGCAATATTTAACAACAAATTGTCAATATAAAGATGGAAGAAAATTGTCAGATGAAGAATCAGCACATATTATGATCGCAATGTTAATGGCAGGGCAACATACTTCATCCACCACAACGGCATGGGCATTACTTTATTTAGCATCACAACCCAATTTATTTGATGAGTTACGTAAAGAACAGATTGAAGTATTCGGAAGTTTAGATGAACCATTAACGTTTGATGGTATTAAAAAACTCACACTTCACGATAATGTTGTTAGAGAAACTCTTAGATTACGTCCTCCTATCTTTAATGTTATAAGAAAAGTACTTAGGGATTTACCTATTCCTGGTACTCAATATGTCATACCAAAGGATTCTTATATTCAATCTATACTTGCTATTTCTCATCGTTCTGAAGATTATTTTGAAAATGCCGAAATATTTAGTCCTAATAGATGGGTTGATTTTGATCAAAATAATAAAGAAAGGGATGATGATCTGGTTGATTACGGTTTTGGTGTTTTGCACTCTGCTAGCGCAAAATCTCCTTTCCTTCCATTTGGTGCAGGTTAGCTTTAACAAGAAATTTTCTTCTTTAAAAAAAAACTTGCGTGTTAATTTCATATGTATGTATATATCTAATTTTTTTATTTATATAGGACGACATAGATGTATCGGTGAACCGTTTGCTTATATACAAATAAAAACTATTATTGCTGTATTCGTTAGAATGTTTGATCTTGCTTTACATGAAAATAAGTTTCCCGAATGCGATTTTACTACAATGATAGTTCAACCTAAAAATCCTTTAGTACAATATACTAAACGAGATAATTAACATTAATTTGTAAATTATAATGAAATGGATAAATTGAATACATACATTTTATGTACTATAGTATCATGTATATGAAATTATTCGTGAAAATTGAAAATTTATAGTACAATGAAAATTATTTATAATAAACAAAAACATTTGTCATCAAGGGTTAAAATTTTATAATGCCAATTTATTTATCGCAAATAATTCTTTGTAATAAGTGGCTGGTTACAAACGTTTAGTAAATTATAATTTTTTTCTAAGTTCGATTGCATAAAAATGCTTTCTCCTTAAAAATTATTACTTAAAAAAGTAGTTTTGTCATCTAAACTCATAATGAAGATTTAATATATAATTAATTTTACAAATGGATTATATTTTTTTTAGAAATTTTTTTAAAAAAAAAAAAAAAATTATTATTTTTTCACAAACTTGTTACAATTAGATAACGAATTAAATTAATTAATATTTATTTTTAATTTCTTTTTTAAATAATTTTTTTTTAATCTTTACTATAATATATTAATTTATATCATTTACAAAAATTTCTTTTAAAAATTTTTAAATATATAATATTGCAAATGATAACCATTATTATATTACTTAATTTTGGCTAAAAATTTACTTAATTTTGGCTAATAATTTACTTAATTTTGGCTAATAATTTACTTAATTTTGGCTAATAATTTACTTAATTTTGGCTAATAATTTACTTAATTTTGGCTAATAATTTACTTAATTTTGGCTAATAATTTACTTAATTTTGGCTAATAATTTACTTAATTTTGGCTAATAATTTACTTAATTTTGGCTAATAATTTACTTAATTTTGGCTAATAATTTACTTAATTTTGGCTAATAATTTACTTAATTTTGGCTAATAATTTACTTAATTTTGGCTAATAATTTACTTAATTTTGGCTAATAATTTACTTAATTTTGGCTAATAATTTACTTAATTTTGGCTAATAATTTACTTAATTTTGGCTAATAATTTACTTAATTTTGGCTAATAATTTACTTAATTTTGGCTAATAATTTACTTAATTTTGGCTAATAATTTACTTAATTTTGGCTAATAATTTACTTAATTTTGGCTAATAATTTACTTAATTTTGGCTAATAATTTACTTAATTTTGGCTAATAATTTACTTAATTTTGGCTAATAATTTACTTTACTTAATTTTGGCTAATAATTTACTTTACTTAATTTTGGCTAATAATTTACTTAATTTTGGCTAATAATTTACTTAATTTTGGCTAATAATTTACTTAATTTTGGCTAATAATTTACTTAATTTTGGCTAATAATTTACTTAATTTTGGCTAATAATTTACTTAATTTTGGCTAATAATTTACTTAATTTTGGCTAATAATTTACTTAATTTTGGCTAATAATTTACTTAATTTTGGCTAATAATTTACTTAATTTTGGCTAATAATTTACTTAATTTTGGCTAATAATTTACTTAATTTTGGCTAATAATTTACTTAATTTTGGCTAATAATTTACTTAATTTTGGCTAATAATTTACTTAATTTTGGCTAATAATTTATTTAATTTTGGCTAATAATTTACTTTACTTAATTTTGGCTAATAATTTACTTTACTTAATTTTGGCTAAAAATTTACTTAATTTTGGCTAATAATTTACTTTACTTAATTTTGGCTAAAAATTTACTTAATTTTGGCTAATAATTTACTTTACTTAATTTTGGCTAAAAATTTACTTAATTTTGGCTAATAATTTACTTTACTTAATTTTGGCTAAAAATTTACTTAATTTTGGCTAATAATTGTACTGTAATTTTAGCTGAAATTAAAAAAAAAAATTGTTAATTATAAAATTAAAAAAAATAATCTTTTTAGTAAAATAATTTTTTTTTTATAAACTTATATAATAATTATTCTTATTTTTATTAATAAAATTTTATTTATTAAATTTATATAATGATAGTAACAATTAAAAGTAATGCATTATTTTTTTACAAATTTTAATACATAAAATTAAAAATCAATTTAACATTTCAAAAAAGTATTTATATAAAAATTATAAAATAATAATTATTTGTTAAAATTGGTATAATAATCTTATTAGATTAAATAAATATTTGAAAAATATATATATTTTTTTTACTAGTTTTGTTAAAATCAATATAATTTTATTAAATTTTATATAATGGTAATTAGTAAATTTAAATGAATTATTTGCTATTAAATATTTAAAAATATTCTTTTTGCTAGTAAAAAATAATAATGATTTATAAAATTAGTATAATTCTATGAATTTTTATTAAATATCTGAAATTATTTAAATAAAAAATGTTATAATATATATTGTTTACTAGCTACTTATTAAATATTATTAGTTAATTGTATACTATACAGAAACTTAATTTTCTTAATATGCAGTAACTATATATATTTACTATAATTTCACTATGCAATTACTATTACACTATGTAGTTACTATATAATTACAATTTATTTACAATAATAGGTTTCTGTAATGTAATATATATTATAATTTATGAATAATCGATTCAAAAATATATATATATATATATATCAATGCATTATTTATTATTATTAAAAGTAAAATAAATTGGTATGTAGATTTAGTAATCGTTTAGAATGGAATTTTCACGTGAATTAAAAATTCTTTTTTTTTTTACAAATATATTATCATACTTTATGAATATGAAATGTACAATATATTAATTATCACAAGTAGGTGCACGTATTACATGATCTAATTTTAAAAATAAAATAATAAAAGATCTAAACCACATTATCACAATTCCCGATGCTTTAATTTAATTTAGTTTATAATAACGTAATCACAACTTTGAGATATTATTCAAATATATATTGTGCAAATATGTTGTATATAGTAGTATATTTTTTTTTATCCAATTATACCAAATATATTGTAATATAGTATAATATTTTAAGGTTGAAACACGTAATATTGTTCACCTTCGAAGAGAACTCAATATGCAATTGTAAATTGACTTCTAAATTTAATGAATTATATAATAGAAATAAAAAGATGGTTAGTTCATTTGGGAAAACAAATTGGCTGATTATGAAATTAATATACAGTGACCTGTTACCCGTTCTTAAAAGAGTTTCCAACATTTAGCCATTTTGGTCAGCGGTTTTTCTTTAAAGGCTCAAGTTAACCCAATACGCACTAGATCCCCGCCCGAAATAATTATTTATCCGGCTGGAATTATTCGGTCGGATTTTTTAATGCATTAAGAAATTGATCGGTGGCTCTTCGGCTTTACCGATATTTATTTGGAATGGCTTACATGCAATCGAAAATTACAAAATTCATACAGAAACAATACATAGTTACAAGTAATAGAAAAAACCAATAAAGAGAAAACACATAGTTACAACAAATAAATCAAAAATTTACAATTGATAATAAATAACAGAATGATTAATTTTTATTATTATTTATGTTGTACGCTTATAAGAACGTCTCCATTTAGAATCTATTTCTTCTAAATAATAAGTTCCCGAGAAAAATGTATCTTTTACCGAAGAATCATCTCCTGCAGGTTTAAAACCTTTTTTGCCATGAGTTTCTTCTCTTAATCTCATTATTTCACTAAATTGTTTTGGTGCTAGTTCTAATCTAGATTTAAGACGATTCGGTATATCTAATACTTTATTAATGTCTGCAACAGATTTTTTAATTTGGAATGAAAAAAATGATGATGAAAGTCCAGATCCATATGAAAACATTCCTACGCGTTTTCCAATCTAATAATAGAAATTATAATCATTATATGAGAACAATCATTAAAAAATCTGCATATAAATATATACTTTTACGTACTAGTTCATCGGCTGGAACATTGGATAACAATGATGCAAGTGATCCGTATAATGAAGCGCAATACATATTTCCAATTTGAGTTGCAGCTAAAAGAGCTGGTATAACTCTTTTATTATAATCCGGTTTTGAAACTGTAATAAAAGCTTTTTCAAGATCTTTTGAACGAAAAGATTCTTCTGCACTAATATCCTACAATTTTTTAATTTTCTATTAAAGTAATTTCATAATTTTTTAATAAGAACAAAGTAATTTAATAAATCATACTTTAAATTGTTGAACAGACGCGAAATTGGAATCATCAGGATTACGAATGAAATCATTATAAAACAATCGTCCATATGATTTTTGTACAAGCTTACAATAAGGAGCATGGAAAAGTACATAGTCAAAGGATTTTACTGTGGGATTTTCAACTTTTTCCTATTTTTTAAAAACAATTTGTCAGCAAATTTCATAAATATGACAAATAAAATTTTACCTACTTTTGTAATAAGTTTCGTCATATACCGATTATAACATATATCTAATGCTCTAAGATAACATTCATTACTAAGATGACCATCAACCTCAGGGAACTCTGATGACAAATCAGGTTTATCTAAGTATTAAAAAAATGAGTCAAAACTAAGAAGCTCATAATAAATAAAAATTTATAGAAATGTATTTTTACAGAAATCCCAAGCATGTTCCATATGAGTTGCTCGAAGACCTAAATGTATATAAAAAATTACATATAAATTATTAGTAATAATTAGTAATTATAGTAAATCCCAATTAATATTAAATATTAATTACCGCGATCAAAGACGATCGGAGCATCTTTTCCGATAAGCAAAGCAACACATCCAGCACCACCAGTTGGACGAGCTGGTCCAGTTGCATAAACAGCGATATCCCCGGCAACCACGATAGCATAACGTCCATCCCATGATGATGATTCTATCCAATTTATCGCGTTAAAAAGAGCAGAAGTACCTACACAATTTTTTAATAAAATAAGTAAATATATTTTGAAGGAAATCAATTCACTTTAGAAACTAGTAATTTACCTCCGTAACATGCGTTCGTGGTATCAATTCCCTCAACATCAGTATTTTCAGAATCTTTGAAAAGTTGCATTAATACAGTCTTTACCGATTTTGATTTGTCAACTACGGAGAATAAAAACCAATTACGTTATTCTATATATTGAATGATGATCAATCCTTAATTCGATGTAACATACTTATGGTTTCAGTGCCAACCTCAACACGACCAACATCATTATAAGAAATATTATATTTTTCCATAAGATTGTGAACAGCTAAACATTAGAAAACTTTTAAAATGAGTTTATCAAAAAAAAAAAAAATTTTGGTTCACTTTAAGAATTGCTTACCTGTTAACGCAACAGAATTGATATCTATAAAAGTGAAAATTATAAGATTTAATAACGCGTCATATAATAAATTTCGATCAATCAATTTGTTCTTTTACCTTCGCGATCATCACAAAATCCCATATTAGTTTGTCCTAATCCGATAGTATATTTTCCCGCTGAAACTCCATCATATTTTTCGAGTTCGGTTTGGTTAACATACTAATCATCAATTATTTTTTTTTTTTTTTTTTTTTTTTTAAAAAAAAAAAAGGGGATTAATAATTCGGAGTATTTTATTTTTACATTATTTTTTTTTACATACTCTTTTTGGGAAATATATTTCTACAGCCAAGATACCAATGTTTTCAGGATATCCAGACATCATTAAATCGATTAAAAAAAAAAAAAATTGATAATTTTTTTTTTAGGAAAAAAAAAAAGAAAAAACAAAATAAAAACAAGTGACTCTTTTTATTTTACAGTTGTTGGGGGAAATGTAACACTATTATGAATACTATGTACACGTAAGGATTATATATAACGTTTTTGGAAATTAACGTGAAAAAAAAAGATATCTTGAGACTCGGAATTCCCAATTAAGACTCTGTGGTAAAAGTAAAGAGATCGATAACGAATTATAAAATAATTAAAATGAAAAATTTTTTTTTGATAAAACTTTCAATTTGATTGATTGAGATAAGATTAACATTTAATGTACCGAAATCAGTAAAACGCCCAAATGATCATAACCGAATATAGTTTGAGTGGCATAATTAACTATAATAACTATAAAATAACAATTAGAATAGCATTACTTATATTCCCTCTTTTTTTTTTTTTTATACTTTTTAATTTAAACTTTTATTAAAAGGAACCATAAAAAAAATTCATTTTCACTTTTTCACCCTAACAACAGCCAATAAATTACAATAACCAATTAATTGTTATAACCAATAAATTACTTTGTCTATATCTTTCGGTCATTCAATTAGGAGGTTTTAATTAGTAAAATTGTTCCTTTTCTATCAATAAAATCCGAATTTTCCTTTTCTGTAGGTTTCTAACACCGGATCCAACATCCTTTGAATGAAATAATAAGAAGCGGAGAACTAAAAAAAAAAAAAATATATAAATATAGAATATTATTCAAAACCTTATTATTCATATATATTTAGAGACAAAAAAAAAAAAAAAAAATCAAGGGGCAAAAACTGTTACAACTTTAAAAAAAAAAATAAATAAATAAATAAAATAAACGAAACACTCATCCATTGGCAATTGTTACCCTCTCATACTGTTCACCAAAGTGGTAATATTTTATTAATTAAATGCATGTTAATATACTGTTAATTTGAAAAAAAAAAATCACAATCAGAAATTAAAATTCATTGTTACTAAACGCAGTTCAAAAATGTTCATTGTTTCTTAATATTTCATTTAAATTTAAAAAGATAAACTCTAATAGGCAAACATTCCGGGGGCTATACCGGTGTAACGATAACTGGGGTAACCTTCATTTGAGTTACATAAGTCATTTTGTGTCACCACTTTCATATGAATCATTCTTATCTAAATCGATATCTCTTTCAAAAAAGACTCTTTCCTTCGAAATAAACCTTTTTTAGCGAGTAAGTTTAATTTAAGTTCTTTTGTTTTATCTTTTATATCTAAAAAAAGACTTTCTAATGTTATATTCTTAGAATTAATTTAAACGATGCAGGTCACTCGGCATTTAATGAAAGCAGCCCAAAAGGTAAAGAAATTTTTAATTGAATTAATTTCAAATTGAATTTCAAATTAATTTGAGTAGATAAAGATAACAATAGTACATATATGGTGAAGTTTGTTGACTATTATCGGATTGATTGGATTTTATCAAATAATAATATAGTCCCATAAACGTCGACATTAAACCATTATCGATATCTGTTTGATGGGATTTTCCAATAACAATTTTTTTGATGACGAAAAAATGACAAAAAAAAAAAAAAAAAAATGAATGATAATTAATAAAATTTTTTAATCAATTTTTATTTAATATAATTAGGCAACAACAGGAATATTTGGATTAGCAGTACATCCAGATCCAAGACCACATTTAATTAGAACTTATAATAAAACATTAGGTGCATTAACACATATTCCACCTACAGCAATTTATCGTCAAGCTACTGAAGCTATAACAAAGCATAGACTTAAAATTGTTGAATCTACTAAAAATATTCAAGAGATTGAAGAAAAAATCGATGCAGGACAAATTGAAGAATTAATTCTCCAAGCTGAAGATGAATTAAAATTGGTTGCTAAAATGGAAGAATGGAAACCGTAAGTATTAGAGAAAGTTATGTTGAGTGATGATATATTTGGTATAGATGTCATATTTGATATAGGCGTTATATTCGGTATAGATGTCATATTTCACTAAATCAATGTATTCATTATTTTTAGATGGGAACCACTTGAAGTTGAGACGCCAAGGGGACAATGGGTTTATGAAGGAGCAGATACTAAATAAATTCTGATATATGTATTGTATAATAAATGATAAATCTTAGTAAAAATATATTTAAAATAATCAATTTCTATTTTGTTTTATATATTGTATATTATTAATTGGATTCATCATAAAAGAATAAAAAAAAAGATCTATTGATTACGCATCACGCATCCTCCTGATCCTAAGATAATGATAAAATCATGATATGATAAAAATGATACGTTTTATTTTACAATTTTTTACGTAATTTATCCAATCCATCCAATCCATCATCATACGATATTGATAACGTATTTCTTAATCATTTTATTGAATGATAAGAAAAAAATAACAATTTTCCAAATAGAATAAATGATAATTGATGATTTAAAAAAAAAAAAAAAAAATTTTTTTTTCTCCTTTTCAAATGATTAGAATAGAATAGAAAAAGTTGCTTGACGATTTAAAAAAAAAAAAATATATTTCCTCCTACTTATTTTCTCCTCTTTTTTTAATAATTAGATAGATCGTCAAATTCTTTTTTGACGTAAAAATAAATAATAATAATAATAATATAAAAGTTATTTTAGTAATTAAAAACACATTCAACAAAATTTACTTAAAAAAGTTACATTATTTGATTTACGTTTAAAAACCCCTTGCAAACTTGCATATGCGTTAAATATCATTACATAATCTGTTTAATAGTATGATAATATTTATT
The DNA here is from genome assembly GCA_015698045.1 of Rhizophagus clarus. NCBI lineage: Eukaryota > Fungi > Glomeromycota > Glomeromycetes > Glomerales > Glomeraceae > Rhizophagus > Rhizophagus clarus. The sequence goes on along the minus strand of BLAL01000246.1, from coordinate 1,024,158 downwards.
CCAAATATAAATAGTTAAATTTAATGTAAATCTTTTTTTTTTTTTTTGAAAAAAAGAATATTCGTATAAAAAAATATATATATATATGGATGTTAGAATAACCGGATTTTAAATTAAAAATCCTTAAAATATTTATCCGTTTCCAAAACTAATAGAGTAATAATAGTTAACCTTATTCGATTGAATCACACAATATGAAAAAATAATTTTGCGATCAAAAAAAGTAAAAATCCAATTATTTACCCGATATTACCAAGAAAAAACCCGATAATTTGCCAAGAAATACTGCGGGGATTATCATATTTCGCGAATAATTTTTTTTAAAAAACAAAAAAAAAAAAAAAAAAAAAAAAAAAAATTTCGATTAAAATAATGCATGAAAATTTAAACTATACACATGCTGATTTTTTTTTTTTTTGGGTTTTCATATAAAAGGAAATTTATGTTAACAACAATGATAATTATAATTATGTAAATCCAAATTGATACAAAAAAAACAAATCGAATATCATACAATATAAAGAATAACGTAATCTCTATAAACCCATTCAAAATCCCATTAAGATGAAATTCGAACTTTAAATTATTATTCCGGTTAAACTGTTTTTTAAAACAAATTCTTGTTACTCTTTACTATTTTTATTTTGTTAATCAAAACATTTAAATAAATTTTTTTTAAAAAAAAAATCGGAATTTTTTTGAATATCAAACTCCTTTTATGCATAAATTACAACAATAACAAAAGGGTAATAGAATTTTTAACGCGTAAAAAAATTTTCCCTGTTATCACATGAAAAATGTACTCCACATAAAGCAAAATCTCCGATACTTCTAAATCACCATTTCACATTTCAGATGCATTTAAAACTTGTAAAATAATTTTCCTCACGTTATCTTTTTAAGGGTGAGATCTAAGATCTATACTGCTTCTTATCTACTTTTTTTTTCCATATTCTTTTTTAAAAAAAAACAGTGAACGTTTATGGTTGTTAATGTAACCATCTCTCTAAGGAAGCAATTCAATTTTTTTTCTTTAAAAAACTAAATATTCGGTGAAAAAACAAAAAGGAAACTTTTATTCTTTTTTTATAGGTTAAAAAAAATTTTTTTTTTTTCTTTTTTACATGTTTATTTATATATATATATGTTTCTTTCTTTGACAGGTTTTTTGCCAATTTTTTTTTCGATTCATAAAAACATAATTGATTTTAAAAAAAAAAGTGTTTTTTTTTTGTTTCATGTTTGACTTCCTATAATTAATTATTTTTTTGTCCTTTAACGAAATCATATAAATTATTTTAAAAATCATACATTTTCTGAAAAAAAAGGAAAAATTTTAATATGTATTAGTATTATATATATATATATATGGTTTTTTTTATAATAATTTTTTTTTTTTTTTGAAAAAAAAAAATAAAATTACAAGTTTAGAAAAAGAGAATTTTTTTTTGTCGAAAAAAAAGGCCGAAAAGAAAAAGAAATTAATTGATTGTTTTTTTTTTTTTTTTTACGTAAAAAAAAAAAAAACTTTATATTCTTATTGAAAAGTTTGAATTGTAAAAAAGATTAAATAAAAAAAGAAAATAAAAAATAAAAAAAAAAAAAAATAATAATAATAAATCTTAAATCCGAATGAAATTACACAACATATACAAATAAAATGAAAAAAAAAAAAAATGAAAATAATGTATTAATATATAATAATAGAATTAATAATAAAGAAGAATATAAATGGAAATTAAAAATTTGGAAACAATGGACAAATTTTTTTTGTTTCGCATTTCTTTTTTTTGTTTACCAAAAAATTCGTGGTTTTCACGAAGTTTACGTTTGAAAAAAAAAGAACAATATATATAAAGAAAAAAAAACAGGGGAAAGTTTTAAAAAAAAAAAAAAAAATGAAACAATACATTATTGTTATATTATTTCCTTTGTTTTGTTCGATTGTGATTTTGCGATTTTTTTTTTCTCTTTTTAATTTTTTTTTTTTTGTTTTTGTTTATTTTGATTTTGTTAAACTAAATTTAAAAATGCCAAGATTTTTTTTTTATTTTATTTATTTTAATTTATTTTTTTTTTTTTTTTTTTTTTTTTGTCCTCAAAATTATTTTATTTAGTGTGGATTTTCTGATGGCGACGAAGATTGCTTACAACTGAGAAATGACGACCACAACCTTCAACAGGACATTTGAATGCTAAAAAAAAAGAAAAATTTGTAATTTTGATTATTAAAAAATAAAAATAGATTTTAAATTATTGCTTATATTTCCGCGTGTTCCCAATATGGTAACAACATAAACAGCGGGTAACTTACGTTTCTCCCCGGTGTGACTGTATGTATGCGTTTGTAATGAACTTGGTCTAGTGAATCTTTTTTGACAGACATTACACTTGTACCTTTTTGGTGTTGATGAAACAGTCTTTGAACTAAAAGTTGTCATCATATCTTGAGGCGTAACAGGTCGTGGTCTTTGTGGATTTTGTTGAAATTGTGGAGGGGCATTCCTTGAACCATTCCCATTTGGATTTGTCAAACCCATTGAACCCATTGTGATTGGATAATCCTGTGGTGTAGGAGCTGCAAAATGTGGTATACCATTACGATCATAACTAACTGGATGTTGACTAAAATAACCCATCGGTGCAGCTGTACTATGACCTGAAGGCATTTTCATTGAATGATCAGTGAAAAATGGATCCAAAGTTCTTGTATCATAACCTTTTGGTTTAGTTGTGTACGAACCAAATGAGAAAGGGATTCCATTATTATCTTGGGGTGCCATAACAACTGGTGCTCTCCAAGGTTCAGTAGTATCTGACGAACCACCATCAACTGAAGGTGATAATTGATGCATAACTTTTCCATGATGAATACCAGATACAAGTCCGGCATTTAAACTTGTCCGACGATCCATAGTACTCGGTGGATAAGCAGATGAAGTATATCTGATAATGATGAATGTTTGGTATGGTAATGAGAAAAGAAAAAAAATTTTTTTTTTTTTTTTAAAAAAAAAAAAAAAAATTTTATTCAAATATTTTATAAATTTAAAAATGAACATTGTAAAAAGTATGTATATATATATAAAAAAAAAAAATTTTTTTTTTTTTTGGGGGATGGGGTTAAGAATTTTTAATAATAATATAAAAAAAAAAAAAATTAAAATTAAAATTAGAAATTCGGGTTTAGTGTGTAAAATTAAATAATTATTTGTTTAGTTTATTTTTTCCATATAAAGTAAAGTTATAATACGTACGATGATGTAGTTGGATAATTATCTGTAGTATTAATATGCGGTTTATGATCGTTCGTAAACGGAGGAGGTGAAGTGAGATGAGGATTATCAGTAATTATTCCGTGGTAATTTTTGTTTTCGTTATGATGATGATTACTAGAATCAGTAGTTGAGTCCATGTTAAGAGAATGAACGGCGTTAGAATCCAAAGGAGGTGATGGATAAGAATTTGGATTATAAATATACGAGGATTGAATTTGATGTTGAACGTAGGCCAATTGAGCAGCTGCGGTTACTGCGGCTTCTTGTTGATGATGATGTTGAGAATTCGTAGTAGTAAGATAAGGGGAAGTATTAGCGAAAGTATTAGCTTCTATAACTTGATGATAACGTTGTTGTTGTTGTTGTTGTTGTTGAAATTTTTGTTGTTGACTAAGTTGATTTTGTAAAACGGAAATATTATATACGGAATCGAAAGTCGGCAAGTTGAAGTGAGATGTCATAATGGAAGGGAATAAATGAAATTTTATTGCTAAAGTAAGTAAAATTTCAAAATAAATAAAAATAAAAATGGTGAAATGAAAATAAAAAAGATAAAAATAGGGCGTTCAAAAATAAATAATAATAACAATAATGTAATAATAATAATAATAATAATAATAATAATAATAGTAATAATAATAAAATAATAAACAAAAAATAAATAAATAAAAAAAAAAAAAATTTTTTTTTTTTTTTTTTTGTTTATCGAAATAATTAAAGAAATTTAGAACAAAAAAAAAAAATTTTTTGGCAATTTGTTGTGCAAGAAAAACAAAAGCGGGACTCCGATGTTGCAAAGTAGGTTGTTTATATTATATTATCAAAGTTGAAGCTCATCACAAAATTATTTTTACACTTTATTTTTATTTATTTATTTTTTTTTTTTTTTTTTTTTTTTTCAGAAAAAAAAAAAAAAAAATAAAAAAGAAAAAAAAGAAAAAGATTCTCAAAAACTAAAAATCAAATCTGTAGATAAAAGAATTGAAAAACATGAAGGATTTTTTTTCATGTGCTTTCTTTAAAACAAAAAAAAAAAAAAAAGTTTTATAATAAAAACAATAATTATTACCTTGGATTATATATATATATAAAATTTTTTAGAAAGTCAAAGTCGTTGACATAAAGCCTTACAATCTCGGTTCAAAGAGAGGAGAGACAAAGTAATAGTTGGGGTATTTATACATGAAAATCAATCAGTTCCAGAAAAGGAAAAAATATTATAAAAAGGTGTAATATAAAAAAATTTTAATAGTTAAAGTTTAATTAAGTTTAAAAGCAATATTGATAAACTTTTGATTTACTTTATGTGTAAACGTTAATTATTTTAGATAAAATAGGTGATTAATTAATAACTAATAAATAAAGATAATTAGAATAGTTTGACCAGAATAGAATATGTCCCGGGATACTTAATATTTTGTTCGGCAGTAACACTAAAAAAATAAATAAAAAAGCAGTTAGTTAGAAAAGCAGTGTGACACTAAATTAGTTTCAAGTTATGTTGATTGTTATTATTTGTTATCTCTTACTTCATCTGGTGACGGAAAAATATTATATGCGTAAAGTTAGAAACTGCGGTTCAGTGTAATACGCGTATGAGGCCGTTTTGCATCAATCTTTAAGGCGTGTATTTGTGCATTTATTTTTGTAAATATTTGGTATACAAATTTGGAATAGCAACTTACCAAATGGAGATTAATTGATACTATTGGAACGGTGCGATGGATTATATGATTGATTACATACACAACTTAACCTTATCGGTTCCTTTAAATCCATGCGGGTTCGTTACCTCCGATGACCAAATTTAGTAATTCATACTTTTCCAAATTTAAATTTCACATCCAAAAAATTACACCGCATGGGATATTTAAGATCGAAAGAAGTTTCGGAATAGCAATAATAATAATAATCTCCGAAATTATCAACAATAAACCATATTACCTTATTACTTATTGTTTATGGTATGTTTTTAAAGTAACAAACATTTGTAATTTTGTAATTTAATTATTTATAAAAAAATTAACTACCCATTTTCGAATGATGCCCGTGAATATTTTATGATTTCGGCAAATTCCATTATTATTCTTCAATTCTAACTCCGTAATTATATACCAATTTTTCTTATCTTTAACCATATCAGTAAAACATTCCCATAACCCTATAATTTTTAAGCCACCTTATTTGTTCTTTTTTTATTTCATTTTGTTCCTTTTTTCGTTAAAAAAAGAAAGAAAGAAAGAACGAAAAAAGTTTTTATATATATTCTTTTTCCTTTTGAACTCTACCATAATATGCTTAGTTTATACATTAATTTCGATTTTAAAAAAATAATATTCCATGTGAGATAAAAGAAACCATGTGTTTTCTACTTTTTTCTTTTTTTTTTTTTTAAAAAAAAAAAAAAAAAAAAAAAAAAAATAAACGAACAAATTAATTCACATTTTTCATCAACATCATCATCTGATCATAACTACATAACAAGCTTTAATTCATGCATAAACTTGCATAAATCACTTTTATATATTACATAAAAAGAAATACAATTTGGAATATCTCCATGTTTGGTTTTTACGTTAAATATAAAAAGATTTTTGTTTATTTAGAACAGTTCTGAAATCATTTTCGGGTTATAGATATGCATATGAACTGTTAAATTTGGAAAGTTTATCCGTTAACAATTTTTAAGATTGAATGATAAGTTTAAAAAAAATGATTTCGATTCTCATATGGTCTAGTCACTTTAAGTTGACACATTGCTTAGATCGGTCGATCTTTAAATATATTTCGACGAAAAGTTCTTATTTTTACTGTGCCCTCTTAATTATTTTCTTATGGAAAATATATATTAAATATTTAAATTATATTTTAATGTAATTTATTTATACATCTTATAATAACAAATTAATTATTTATTTATGCTAAGCCTTTTTTTATTTTATTCTATAATAAATAAATAATTATTATAAATAAATAATAATTATTATGTACTTGTACTTATATAAAATAAAATAGCTCTTTACTATATCCGGTATCTAATTTATTAAAACGCGTTATTATAAGTAATCCCAATTTATTCTATTTTATTATAATTTTATTATAATTTTATTAAAGTTTTTTATACATATTATTATTATTATTATATTATATATTTATATATTTGGTATACTGTGAACCCACATAAATAAATTTTTTCTTTTTCTTCTAAAAAAGAAAGATTTCTATATTTGGTCTTATTAATATATTTATTAAACTTTACTATTGTTTTTTTTTCTTTAAAATTATTCATACATTTTTGTCAACTTTTTGTTACTTTAAAAGTTATTAGATTATCATGATAATTTTTTTTTTTTTTTTTTTTTTTCAATTACGATAAGCAACATAAAAAAAGCTCGTTTTTTAAAATAATTGTAATTATATAGTAATATTAAAAAAAAAAATATTATCCTTATCATCCAACATATTACCGTATTTAATTATCGTATGATACTTTTTTTTTCTTTGTTCTATTTTCGTTCTTTTAATTTAACAAGGAATAACAGGAATTGGTTGGTTAGATCTAATGTAATTTATAAGAGCTGTCCTACTTGAAAAACATTACTCAGCAAACGGTAAATAAAAATCACGTTGTTATTATTTTATTTTGTTTAATATAAATTATAAATAAAGTAATATCAATATGTTATATTGATATCTAAAAAAGATTCATATTATTGAAATCCTGATTCCGATCTAATTTAATTCTTTTAAAAGACTAACAATTACCGAATCCTATTTAATCAGTGTATAACAACAATAAAATATATAAATTTTGATATGTTAAACAATGATAATATATACACTATTTGAATTATGAGACGTGCTAAACAAGATTTTCTTACGAGATGTTCTTTTTTTTTTTATGGAATTTTTAATGAATGTTATTGTAAAAAAAAAATTATTAATTCAAAAAAAAAAAACGATTCTTAAAAAAGATTTATTTATTTATTTGAAAAATAAAATAAAGAACAGGTGACAAAGGAATTTATTCAAGTGACCGTACTATGTGACCGTACTATGTGACCGTGTATAATACATACATTCAGGTCTAAATAATATAAATAAAAAATATTATTATTAAAAAAAAAATTTTTATTATTTATTAAATTAGTCTACAATTTCATAATATTTATTTATAGTAATTGTTCACAAGCCCAATCATTTTACAAATTAGGCTCTAAAAATAACAAACCTTTTCAAAAGTCCATTCAACTATTTTCAAGACTAAACAATTATTTTACAATTTGGAATTATAATATGCTAATATGCAAATTTACTATTCTAATTTAAAAATAAATTACAATAAAAGTTTTTAATTATTAAACATTTAAATTAATCTATATTAAATCATTTGAAAAAAAAAGTAAAAATCTGTACTTTAATTATAAAAGTTTTATTTATATAAACCTTCCAGCATTTTCACTGTTCTATTTTTCAATTTATACATTTTATTATCAAAATATAAAATTAAAATAATATATATATAAAGCAGATAGCATTAATTTACCAAATTAAAAAGATAATTTTTTATAAATTTTTAAATTTTATAAAATTTATTACTATTTTATTTTTTAACTTATATTTTCTATTAAAATATATATAAATTTTAAAAAAATATATATATATATATACATTATAAGATTTATAAAAAAAATTTTAAAAAATCATTATTTAGACTTATAATAAATTAAAAATTATAAAATTATAAAGTTTTATAAGAATAGTAAAAAATTCAGACTATAATTTTATAGAAATAAAAAAATAATAATTATTTATAATAATTTCTATAATTTTAAAAATTATATATTATTTTTTCCTTATTTATTATATTTGACTTTTATAATAATTTATAAATAAAAATTAACAATTATATCTTTATTATATTTAAAAGTTTATAAATTATAAAATATCAAAGAATTTTAAAAAATTAAAAAATAAAAGTGATAAATTTTAATTAATTCTAAATTATTTTAATAAATAAAAATATTTTTCAGATAATATATATAGTTTATAAAAATAAAATCAAATTATATTTTATTATATATTATAAAATTATAAAATTTATCATTTAAAATTTGTACAAATTTTATTTTAAATGTATACAATATATAATTTTATATAGAATTTATTCAAATATATATTGTATATAGTAAGTATTGATTAATATGTATTTTAATTTAATATCTTCCAAACTTTTTAATATATATCAACAAATGTTTAATAATAAAATAAATAATATGAGAAAGATTTTTTTATATGACATACTTGCAAAATAATTTATAAAAAAATTATTACTGAATTTAAAGTATAAAGGGATTTAATATCTATAATAATTAAGAAGTAAAGGAAATATTTATTGAAAAACAAGAAGAAAAAGAAAAGTTCTCAAACAAAAAATCTAATAATAAAATGAATATTATTAAACTTTTATTAAATCTAATTTCTTAATTTTAGTTGTAACTAATGATTTCTTTTATTTTATTTTTTCTTTTCTATTTTTCATGAATGATGTGATGTAGAATAGGTTGTTACAACTTTTTTTCTAGATAAAAAGTTAAAACTTTGGTCTAATATGATTTTTTTGCAGATTTTTTCATAAAAAATTACTAGTAAATGTTATATGATTTTAAATAGATTAGATTATTTTATAGTTGGTTAAGAATTTATTCTTTTCTTAATATAATCCAAAATATGGAACAAAATGAGGGTTCTGGGACAAGATTTCCGAATAGGTATAATTAGTGTAAGCCTCTCCCAGCTTATTTTCCAATATACGAAATTTATGTAATCTTTTTTTAACCCAAATTTATTTTCAAGACCAGGAAATATATCGAAATACGATATTGAATTTAAGTTTTAAATCAGGCTAGGGCACAAATTTTGTTAACATATCCTTTTACCCAATTTTTTAGTTTTTAAGTTAAAGGAGATCACCATCTTTGTTAACGCACTGGCCTGATTTTAATCCCAAATAATATAACAAAAAAAGTATGCTATATTGCTTGCCCCTTAGGAGAACGCTGAACACTGAGGATCGAAGTGTCTGAGTGTATTCAGCATTTGACCTGTCAAGCATAATTTGCATACCATATTTTTATGTTATCCTAGAATTAATTCTAAAACTGATTTATAGTTGTAAACAAAGATCAAATTTTGGTACCACGACTAAAGGGAGGGTACCAAAATCTTGAATGATAGAAAGTAAATCAAAAGGGCCATTGAACCTATTCTAGTAAACCAATAATTTCTTGATATACAGGAAATCATTCTAGAGCCAATTCTTTACCAAAATACTGGGACAAAAAGTTATACGAAAAAAAAAGTCTCATCTCTGGGGTACCAAAATTTCTGGATATACAAAGATTAAGGATACCAAAATTCTAGCGCAAAGTATCAAAATTTTAATAGCTTAGCTGACATTCTGAAAAGCCCTAGAGCGCAACCTCTGATAGTGTTTAGAGACATAAAATCCTTTTATATGAGCTGAACATCGACTAGAATATGATCTAGTAAATCTTCCATATTCACTACAAGGAACATGTTGTTTATTAGCTAATTTTTGAACATATTTCCAATGAATTGAGCACCCATATTCACGCATGCAAGATCTTCCACAAATTTTACCAGAGTAACAAATAAATGGACAAGTATATTCACCATACATAATGTAAATATTTTTTTTCTTATACTAAATAATAAATAATAATTTAAAATAAAAAGTTTATATAAGTAACATATAATAAACCAAATACTTTTACACAATGAGTACACAAAATCAATTAGCAGATACCAAGCCTACATATCAAGAAATCGAACAGGCATTAATAAATGTAGTCAAGGCAGACATTTATTATAGAAGGCCAAAAGATGGTAAATTTATGCAATCATATAAAGAGCGAATCAAAAAATTACGCCAGGCAGAAGATCTCCAAGAATATGTTCTCAAACTAGCTATGACCATATTCCCTAATGAAGCTAAATATTATAAAGTCAAAGATGACTACAAAGAATTCTATGGGCGAGATCCAAAAATTCTTAATGCAATCATGGAACTATATAAATTATACTATAAATTAGCTAAGGATCATTTCATTACCGATAAACAAGTTGATGAAAAGATAGAAGACTTCTTATCATCACTTTAAAGATTTAATTCATGAGCACCTACTGGGGAGGCAATTCTGTATCAAAGGGAATAACCATCAATTCTTCTCGAACAAAAGATCTTTCAGGATGTTTGAGAATATAATCATCATCATCAATTAGCCCAAAGGGGACTTCTTCCAACCAGTATAAGACTGGCTTATTTTTTTGTACCATAGATTGACGGATATGATAAATATGTGGAGACCAATTCAAATCACCAGGATAAAGTAAATAACGAACAAGAACATTACTAGAAAGCTTCTCTTCATCAAAACCTATTAGACCATCACGAGAATAAGAAGGCTTAGCAAAGGCCTCTTCTTTTTCAATAGCCTCAACTGGAGAAATACCTATCTGACGTATGATAAAATTATTAATGTTCTCAACAACTAAAGGCAAATTTTTCACCTAAGCTCTAGTACAATCATTTAAATGCAAAGGCAAGAGATCAGAAGCATCCTGAGAAGGAAATAGTTTTTCAACCAAGGTACGATTATATCTTTCAATAATACCCATAGTACGCTTAGATTTAGTCTTCTGAATTTTTACATTATGTTCCATTATAAGTACCTCACATTTTCCCTTAAATTCAGAACCCCTATCAGTAATTAATAATTTTGGCCATACAAGAGGACACTCAGGGTCATCATATTCCTCTTTAAGAGCTCTAGCAATAGTCTTTGAAGTTAAGATTCCCTGCCTATCCTTAACACTATATGCACTAATAGGGATGGATACTTTATATCTCGAAGTCACGTCCACAATATTGAGGCAAAAAAGATATATAATTCGTCCTACTTTATCATAAGGCATGTAAAGAATATCTGCCTGGTGGACTTCATTGGGAGTAGTAATAGAGGTAAAACTTGCACAAGGAATATATTTAGGACGAGGCTTATGTATTTGGTGTATAGCTTGTCTCTCAAGCCAGTCCTCCACTTCATCTAAACTAAAATCATATCCAGCTTTAAGAGAAGCTTCATGCAATTTTTTAGCATTTTGATAATAACCAATAGGCTGATAATAAATTTTTTTCAAAGCAATAGAAATATCAAGATTTTGAGCCTCACCAGAATCTATAGAAATAATAGGTAACAATGGAAGTTGAGCAGACATATCTTGAACAACTAAACAGCAACTTTGATCTATAGATAAAGTTAGTACAAAAGAAAATCCGCAAACTTGAAGAGGAAATTAAAGCCTGTAAGCGATATATTTCTCATCTTGAAAAGAATTTACAATCTTATGATGAAGAAGTTAATCAGCTAAAGGATAAATGTAAGGTTATTCTAAGTGAACTTAAAAAATGTCAGGATCACCTGGAGCTAAAAAAGGAGACATTAGTTATTCAAAATAATCGAATTATCCAGCTAGAAAACACAATAGATAAACTTAAATCTCGTATACAAGAATTATCTAAATCTAGTAATAAACATTCTGAAGAAGAAGAACGACCAGAGAAAGAAAATATGGCCATACCTGATATTTTAATAAATATCGCTACAGCACTAGATCGGGTAGAGGCATATATTGATGGAGATACATCATTTAACCCTAAAAATACACTAAATGGAATACGAATCTTATTAACAACTGCTCGTGGACTTATGCAAAGACATGCTCAAGATGCTATTAACATGCAAGGTTTATACCGTATAGCTAATGATAGAATCAATGGCCTTAGGAATGATTTAACAACTACTAGAAATCAATGTCTTCGAAGAGCTTAGCTACTGACTTAGGCATATAATAATGAGGTAAATGAGCGTCAATGTTAGTGGCAAATAGCTCAAGATAGGCAAACTAATGGTTAAAGAATAGCCTTAAGAAAACAAAACCGAATAAATGTATTAGTAGGAGAAAAAGCCATCCTTCAGCTAATGAATCAGAGACGCAAAGCTAAGGCCAACTTAGCAAAATTCAATCGGGCATTTGTATTTAATAGATACCAAAAATGGAAGGGTAGGGAATTAAATTCACAACAAATTATTTTGAATTTACAAAACAATCCTCCAGGAAACATGGCTACAATACAAGATGTCATGCATACATTATCACCATTATTTGCACAATTACCCAATTATGATGGGCAGGAACCACCAGACGTATATTATCAAAAGCTTAGAAATATAAATGAGATAGCACGTCCCTTAGCCGTTGCTGCCTTTAATGCCGCTGTAAGATGTCAAGTTATGATAAATAAGATGACAGGTAGATTTGCACCTGTTCCTGCCAATGATCCTTATGCAGCAGGTAATCTAGCTATTAATACTGAACCTCTTTTTCTAAATTGGTTGCGTGAAAAATATAGAGAAGTTATGGTAGGGACTAACCGAAGTGCTATATTTGCTCTTGTTAATGAAAAGTTTTTAGAGACAGATACTCCAGATAGTTATGAAAAACGAATCAAACCACTAGTACAAGCAATGCCAGATGCTGATGCCTTACCTTATCTATTTAATCAATTGCCTTCTGATTTAGAAATAAGAGTTAGAATTGCTAATCCTGCTACAGTCATTACATTTTTTACAGACTTGCGTAATATATGGCATGAAAGTGCAGGCAAAAGAATACAAGCTTATACAATAACTCCAGTTAATTATACAGCTCAACCACAAAAAGATGATTTTAAAATTCGTCTAGCAAGAAATTTGGCATATACAGGAATAGGAACAGATGACGCTACATTAGAAAATTTTATTTATGAAGAACTTAAAAAGAGACTGGAAGGATAAACAGCACATATTAGAAAGAGTCCCTTTACACCCAGAAGTGCATATGCCACGAAGAAAGTTATTAGAAAAGTGGTACAAAAAGCTAAGCAAACCAGGAATTGCTCAGCATGTGGAAAGGCTGGTCATACAAAGGTTAATTGCCCCAAAGGTAAGCAGACTAAGAAGGTTAATTATGTATACCAGGATGAGGTAGAAGATCCTGAAGACTCTGAAGAAGAATACATAGAAGAATATATAGAGGTTTCTGAAGAAGAGGAAGTAGAAGAAGATGATGAATATATTGATGCTAACGAATCCCAAAACTGCTATGCTGTAAAAAAAAAGTGGTACGAAGTGGAGTACCAATAAAAAAGAGTACCAAGAAGTCTCCTACTTCCAAATCTTATACTAGCAATATAGACACAGCTGCAAATTATATGTTTCAAATAGCCTTAAAATCTTCAATAGCATCATTAGTCCCTCATTGTCCTAGAGAGATTCTTATAGAAATTTCAAAATTTATTAATATGATATTTCCCAAAATAAAAGACCATTGCTTGAATACTAGTATGCCAAATGATACGATTAAAAGAAAGGAATCAGCATAGAGAATTGTTGCAAGTAAATTCGAAGACATCTTATTTCCACTATTGCAGGCAGTAAATAGTGAGCAGAAGCCTCTTTTACAAGTTCCCGATAATGAATCTATTCCAAATGCTTCCAGTCTGAAAGAAGAGATCCCAAAAGGACCTGATATAGTTATGGCTGATTCGTCTAAAATTAAGGAAATTAATACTGCTTCTTCTAGCTATGTTATACCAGAAAGCATTCGGTTAGATCATGCTATTAAGACTTATGTATCGGCTCAAAAAAAAAATAGTCACATATATTGGCCAAAGCCCTTAGAGATAAATTTTTTACAAATAAAGAATGCTGATGATGTTGCGACCATCTCCTGTAAGGTGGGGAGCGTGACTATACCATATGCAATGATTGATAGTGGATCAGACTTGTCAATAGTCTTAGAAAATGTTGCAAAGCATTTGGGTCTAAAAATAGATAAGAAAAAGATTCATAGACTTAATGGAGTTGCAAGTAAGTCCATTCTCTTGGTACAGTTAATAGTGTTCCTGTAACTATTGAGGATGGAGAAAATAGAGACACCATTTTAGATGAATTCTCTGTCGTTCCTACAGAATATGATGATAATGGAAAAGAACTATTCCTATTTATTCTTGGAACTCAATGGCAGTATCGTGCAGGATGGGAACCCTTAGTAAAGGGGGAATTCAAGGCAACTCAAAATGGGAAGACTATTACCATCCCCCTATCTGTTTACAAATCTCAGCGTAATGTTTTTACTGTAGGAAAAGAGCCAAAACCTGTAAAAAAAAACTAGCTGATTGAACTTGTCAGTATTGCTTCAAAGAGTTTTGCTATCTATCTATTCTTAAACGTCATCTAAGATTAAAAAATATGTGCAGTAAACAGGCTAGTCAAGCAAGTGATCAGGTTAATCTAGCAAGTAAGCGGGTTAATCCAACAAGTGATCAGGTTAATCTTGCAAGTAATCAGATTAGTGATCAGTTTAATAATAAAAATATGGTGCCTATTCATCTGTTATTGGCTTAGATAGGCACCTAGAAAGTATATTTTTTTTTTGAATACTTATACTATCCTTTGCTTTTTCGCATTTTTTAGTCCAAAATTCAGTATCTTCCCAGTTTCCTGCCAGTTCCTCGATAGTTCTAGGAATGTTCCAGGAACTATAGTGAAAAGAAAGGATTAGTTTGCAGATCCCTCATGATTTTATTTATTCGATCTGCTTAGGAAAATTGGGATCAAAATTATCAAACATTTTACTCACATCGTTTTTAAACAATTTTACAAGGTTTTCTAGTCCCTCTAAATTTTTCTCAAATACTTTGGTTAGCTCCTCCAGATCGCTAGATAAATTATTGGATAAATCTTTTTTACTTGGTCCCTCTGGGATCTTTTTGGCTTGACGCTCACTTTCCATTCTTACCTTCAGTACTGCAGAAGCTAGTCTAATTAATGGGAAGAAAAAAATAATATAATAATATATGTGATCTGACTACACATCACTATCTAGCTTATGTCTGAAGGCTAAATATGTGAGACACACATTCTTTTAGATATTTCTCCAGAAGCTTGGCCCTCATAGCTCTTTTTTTGGCCTGTTCATGAGGAATATCAGCTTTTACCATATTCTTATAAAACATAATGTGCCAATGGAAATATGGTAAAGGGGTAATCCTATCAAATAGGATCCAGTCCTTAGTATTTATAGGACTGAGTGCCTTCTTCTCAGACTCGACCAGAGATAATATATGATCCTTTGATCAAATACCTACATTCTTGGCATAGAATACTTCTTTACCAAAGAGATAAACTCGATAAACTAGAGTCATGAGGTTTGCCTCAGTTCGCATTGCTAAATCTTTAGCTTCTTGTTCTGATAATGAGGACTTATCTATTAGTTCGTCTAGCAGGGATCCTTCTAAGTTTGGCATATATATATCTATAGTCATTTCTTCCATACTCTTTTTACTAACCCCCCTTATGTCTAGAATTTGTGGACTTATCTGCTAAGACATAGTGATATAATTTAGAGTTAATATGAAAAGATTCTGTAATCACACTGTCAGGGGTCTCATCCTTGAATAGCCCAATAGTTTTGGAATCATTGAGATCAAATATATCTGGTCGCTTGGCCATATCTTTGTAAATATCCTCAGTCATAATTAGAATTATAAAGGAATCTGTGTCCATATAGCCAAGCTGAGCATTATCGCTATATTTCTCCTTTACATATCCATACCAGAAGCGATACATGTGGAGCTTGCTAAGACCTAAGACTGATGCTCCAATAATGATGGGCTTATTGAGAGTCACACTAGCCTTTCCCATATGTGCTCCTACCAGTGTATCTCCAAGCGGATGTCCATACTTGAATCTTGGGCTACTGACTTTCTTCAAGAAGGCCTTTTCATCTCGCTTATTATTCATTTTCATGAGCTTGACATCCTGGTATTTGCGAACATTCTCCATAGTCTTACCATATACTGAGTTATTCATGAACTTGAAGAAGTCTTTTTCGAAGATATTCTTAGCCCCTTGTTGTTTCTCGGTATTAAATGCAATATATGGGGTGAGCCAGTTAGTCTGATCAAAGGAAAGGATCTCTGAAACTTCGTCTACAACCATGCCTAATTTTACATAGTATTGGAGCTCTAGGTAATGAATGACATAATCCTTTTTCAGACCAAGATGGGGGACTAACTTTTCCGTCTTAGAGAAGTGTCCTCCATCCAAGTTATTTACAAGCTCCTCATTATATGGGCTAAGCCAATCCTTTCCTACTGCGACATTCTCCACGGCTGGAGGTAAGTCTCTCAAATAATCATGGGTCTTGAGAGGAAAGTGAGACTTAATATTTAAGAAATATCCGCGTGAGGCATTTGCCTTAGTCTTAAGAATTTTTTCAAGATATTTCTTTTGCATAGCAGGGTTTTTTAGAAGGTATTCTCAGCTAGCTTCTCATTGATAATTTTCAATAGGTAAGAACTGGCTCATAGCCCAGCTATAAAGATTGTTTGCATCTACATATGATATCCATGATGTGGGTTTAGATGAGTTGAATGCCTGACCCATCTTGGAATTATTGGCTTTAAAATATCGCTTACAAGCCTTAGATATACCACCCCTCTTGGCCTTCTTAATAAAGTCATGCATAGACATATCTGTAAATAACTTGATCTTAACCCTAGTTTTCTTGAGCATCGCATCCCAGGATAAGGATAGGGCAGAGACATAGTGGCTGGGATCGAGCTCATAATATTTTATGCATGTCTTTCAGAATTGGGTCCAGACATCTGCAAGAGAGAGTACGTCAATTTTAAGATAAGATCATGGTACTCACCTAGATTTTTACAGCCATATGTTTTCCATACTTTTTGTGCATGGTGGTAGTCTTCCTGTGAGATCTTTCCTTTTAAAATTGTAGTAAATTCGTGAATTAGTGGAAATTCAGTCTCCAAGAATCTATCTTGGGAATCAATATAGTCATAACAATATATTCCCTTACGAGTTGCTAGGGAAATTTGACCAGGAGTAAAGACTTTAAAATGCTGGCTAGTAATTGGGTGATCGTCACCCAAGTTTTTTGTGAGATTTGCCAAGCTATTGTTCATGAACTGCTGGCTATCGATATATTTGAGCTGATCTACCTTCATAGACTGATATCGCTCAAATGTTTCAGCTATGACTTGGATATGAAGAATATTAGCTGATCGTCCAACAGATTTACAAACCAAGTGAGAATCATAACCCCGGAAGTTGTGAAAGATAACTGGGATTGGGGTCTTCTAAGCTTGAATCTGGAGTTTGAGATTGCAATCCCTATGAGCTGATCCACGAAACTTACCTGTGATATGGCAATGATCCCAAACCTTATTAGCCTTAGCTTTTTCGCTGGCAATAGCTTTAGTTGCCTTATCAATAGTTGTTTGGATGTCATTATATTCTGCTGACTCTTTTTTAAAGTTTTTTAGCTTCTCTTTAAGATAGATTATTTTATCTTCTAAGCGCTCTATTTTATTTGTATCTATATCGAACTTACCTTTGCAAATCCAACAGCTAATAGCTTCAGTAAATCTTTTCTTGTCTTCCTCAGTCTCAATTCGCTCATGCTTGATAGCTAGGACCTCATTGATTTTGACCAATTCCTGATCGATTCTTTGAACAAATTCTTGGGTGACATTTTCTCCTCTGTATAGGAATGGACCCCATACATCTCCAGTATCAATCCAGTGAAACAGGTAGCAGAAACTATTAGCCTTCTGTTTAGTTAATTTTCGCACACTTCTACCATATGCTTTATCACACTTCTTGTTGTCAGTTTCGAAATCAGCTATGATGACACAGGGCATTGATCATCCTACCATAGTTTTTGAACCCCTCAAAATCATTAACCCCTTTTACGGGTATTGCAACTCTCTGGGGGGTGCATTTTCATGTAATCCTGGACACCATTCTAAATGACGTTCTAGAGTTTTTTCAGAGGGCCAGCTTTGAAAGTATTCATCACATAGATACTTCTTTTCTTTATGCACAGTATTCCCATATATTAATTTGCTATGATTTTTGATCCAAAGAAAGTGGTTCTTTTGCCCGTATTTATCACCATCCTCAGATTTGATAATATCTGTAAGAGCCAATAATCGAATTTTATGTTTTCTTTTAAAGTTTTTATTAGCTATTACAGCTTTTGGGGTGGCCGATTCTTCATTCCATCCCCAGACACTGATGGAGATATCTGGATTCATCTTCTCAATCTTATCAAATATACGTGAACAGATGGGAGTGGACATTGGGATACCATCTAACTTAACAATATCTAAATAGGGCTTGTATTTCTTAGCTCGAAAGATTCGTTCTAGATGATCTGTATGTCCATCCTGATGAGCAAAATATGCACCCAATGCACCTTGAAGACATCTTTCTGAAGGCCTATTTGTTTTTGGATTAATGAGACCTTGATTATCTGGATTGATTGTACTTTTTGTATTAGCTAATTTCTTAGGAGTAGAGATGTAAGACTCTCCAAGGGCTCTACGAAGTGTATATGTCTCAATAGATATTTCAAGAATTCGTTTGAGAATATAACCAGATTCTTTCTTTAATGTTCTCTCAATTTGCACATCTATTTCCCCAATAGTTTTGGTTATATGCTCCTCTATATCCTCTTCTAAAAGAATTGCTCGCATATCTTCTCTATGATATTTCTCTACTTCTACTAGTTTGCTTGTATCATCTGGCTTTCTTTTAGTAATTGAATATTGGCACAATACTACTATGGCTGATTTTATTTGATCTTTTTTACGAAGCTCTATCTGTTTGAAGAACTTCCTTTATTTTTGGACGAATTAATCCTATAAGTTGAGGCATGTATGGCAATTTTTTATCTATTGGTTGAATAAAAGTATATGTTGGATTGTCATCAGGATGGGGAATTTTGCCCACCCATTTGCTCATTAAAGAACGATTTCTATGCGGTCTTTCTGGATCTCTTCCAACTGGACATTCTTTAAAGATAATATCCTTCTGAATAGGTTCCTTTGGGATTGCGTCTTACACTTGAGCGTCTTGTTACTCAACTTCGCTAGGTCCCACCTCTTGAGGAATATTTTCCTCAAAAGCCTCATCATCAACTTGTAATAAATCATGATGTAGTCGCTGACATTCTTTTAAATTTAGTGGCAAATCAAGTTCTTCGCCAGTAACTTCGAACCATCTTCGGCGCAATCTAGCACCCCCATGTTTTTATATGCTCTCTAGGCTTTCTTGCATGCCTATCAATAAACTTATCTTGAGTGAACTCGCTAGGTTCTGCCTGCTCTTCTCTATTTGCTTGGGTTGATGGGCTGGGACCTGTTTTGGGATCATTCTCTTGATTTTTGGGTGATTGAATGATAGGTGAAACTAATGGGACAGGTAAAGGTTGAATAACTTTTAGGTATAATTTTTTGATGACATTGAAATTGTCTTTCTTGATGACATCTAAGTTTTCATAATTTGGGAAAGTTTTTACCACATCTATCACAAGTATGAATAACCATTATATAATGCTTATATAATTTCTTTCTTTAATTATAGTAGTTGCAATACTATATAATACTTATAAAATTTCTTTCTTTAATTAATTAATTATATACCCTATAAGTTTTATGTCTCTAAACACTATCAGAGGTTGCGCTCTAGGACTTTTCAGAATGTTAGCTAAGCTATTAAAATTTTGGTACCTTGCGCCAGAATTTTGGTATCCTTAATCTTTGTATACCCAGAAATTTTGGTATCCCAAAGGTGAGACTTTTTTTTCGTATAACTTTTTGTCCCAGTATTTTGGTAAAGAATTGGCTCTAGAATGATTTCCTGTATATCAAGAAATTATTGGTTTACTAGAATAGGTTCAATGGCCCTTTTGATTTGCTTTCTATCATTCAAGATTTTGGTACCCTCCCTTTAGTCGTGGTACCAAAATTTGATCTTTGTTTACAACTATAAATCAGTTTTAGAATTAATTCTAGGATAACATAAAAATATGGTATGCAAATTATGCTTGACAGGTCGAACGCTGAACACACTCAGACACTTCGATCCTCAGTGTTCAGCGTTCTCCTAAGGGGCAAGCAATATAGCATACTTTTTTGTTATATTATTTGGGATTAAAATCAGGCAAGTGCGTTAACAAAGATAGTGATCTCCTTTAACTTAAAAACTAAAAAATTGGATAAAAGGATATGTTAACAAAATTTGTGCCCCAGCCTGATTTAAAACTTAAATTCAATATCGTATTTTGATATATTTTCTAGTCTTGAAAATAAATTTGAGTTAAAAAAAGATTACATAAATTTCGTATATTGGGAAATAAGCTGAGAGAGGCTTACACTAATTATACCTATTCAGAAATCTTGTCCTAGAACCCCCATTTTGTTCTATATCCAGATTAGGTTTTTAAGTATTTATTTTGTGTCTTATATATTTACATTTAACTTATTAATAAAATATAAAATAAAATATAAAATATATATATATTATTGAAGTTATCTAGGTGCCCGGGTGGTATTGGTTTTTCTGCCACCCCTATCACGTGACTTAAAAATATAATTTAATTGGCTAATTTTTAATCAGTTAATTTTTAACTTTAAAATTTTTTTTTCATAAAAAAAATTTTCGTAAGAATTAAATTTTAATAAAATACAATATAAATACAATAGTAAAACATCCGAAATAACTTAATAAACTTTAGTAACTTTTTTATTAAAATTTGTAATTTTGTATTGTATCATATATGCTATAGATAAACAATTATTTATTTAGTTTACAGTACTAGTAATAAATGTCATGAATGATATCTAATAACAAATTACAATAGTAAAGAAAGAGATGTATAATGAAAAGAAGTAAAAGGGATAAAGTAAAATAAGAAAGAAAATGAGAAACAAAAAGAGAAATCGAGAATGAAGGGATGATGAAAGGAGAGATCAAGAAAAATAATGATGAAAGGAGTGGTCAGGAATAAAAGAATGCTGAAAGGAGTGATCAAGAATGAAAGAGAAACGAAATAAATGATTAAGGACGAGATAGTGATGCAAGGAGCAATCAAAGACAAAAAGAAAACGAAAAAAAAGATCAAGGATAAAATAATGACAAAAGAGAAACGATTAAGGATGAAGGGGGCACAAAATAATAATCAAGGACAAAATAATGATGAAAGGGGAGATCAAGAATGAAGAGGGAATGAAAGAAATGAAAATAATGATGAAAGGAGAGATCGAAGAGAGAACGAAAGAAATGATTAAGGATAAAATAATGATGAAAGGAGTAATTAAGGATAAAAGGGAAATGAAAGGATAAAATAATAATGAAAGGAGAGATCAAGGATGAAGGGGAACAAAAGTAACGTTTAAGGATGAAATAATAATAAAAGGAAAGATCAAGGATGAAGAATGAACAAATGAAACAATTAAAGACAAAATAATGATGAAAGGAGCGATTAATGATGAAGAAGGAACGAAAGGAATAATCAAGGATAAAATAATGATGAAAAGAGAGATCAAGGATGAGGGGGAAACAAAAGTAATGATTAATGACGAAATAATAATAAAAGGAGAGACCAAGGATGAAGAGGAAATAAAGGAAATGATCAAGGACGAAAGGAATAATCAAAGATGAAAGAGAGAACAAAAGGAATGATCAAGAAGGAAAAGGGAATAAAAGGAGCGATAAAGAATGAAAGGTGAAGCAAAAGAAACGAAAGTGGAAGCAAAAGAAACAATAAAAGATGAAAGTAATAGTAAAAAGAAATGATAAAGGATGAGAGGGAACAAAAAAACAATGAAGGATGAAAGAATTATGAAAAGGTGTAATAAAGAACAAAATAAAAAATGAAAATACCCAAAACAAAATGAAAATAAAATCACAAAAAAAGAAAAGCCCAGCCGAAAAAAAAATAAGAAAAGATGGTTAGTTAAAGAAGGCAAATCTAAAGATTTAAAGTGTCTTGAACTTATTATTTACTGGAAACTTGATGACGAAGTCTAAAGCCGTTAACTGTCAAAAAGATTAACCTGCAAAAGAAAGTGTTAACGTTAATTAACAAAAAAAAAATTGACAATACTGAAAAAGAAACTTACCAGAAGCTCCCAAGCCAAGAAAATAAGCACTTACAAAAAAAAGAACGTTATTTAATGCTGATTTATAATAAAAAAAAACAATTTAAAAAAATAAAACATACTGAATGTAACGAAAGTAAAAAGCGGCAAAAAATTAAAAAAAAAATCGCGTATAAAAAAACAAAATAAACAATTAATTTAGAATCACGTGATAGGGATGACAAAAAATCATGTACCACCCAGGGTAGTACCAACAATTTTTCTATATTATTATATTTTTTTTATTTTTTTTTAAAAAAGTATCAAATTTGCCTAAAATATATATATAACTTTATAAAAATTAATGTATTTGTGAAAACTTAATATCATAATATATTGTTAAATTTAATTTAATTTGCTAAAATTTAAATAAATCCAAATATAACATATATCAAAGATATTTAAAATCTTTCTAAAACTTTAGAAATCTAATAATAAGTGTATATTATATTTTTTAAGATTTTAATTTAAAGTTTAATAATAAATATTATGCACTTATTTACAAGTTTTTTAAACTGTTCTTTAAAAAAATTCTCTTAAATTAAAGATTTTTTAAATTAAAAAAAATTATTGATGATAAATAAAATATCAATAAAGAGTTTTTAGTAATTAACTATATTTATTGATATATTGTATATTATATTTATTATTTATAAATCTGATTGCTAATATTTATAAAATAAAACTTTCAAATATAATTATAAAAAAATAATCAAAAAATAATATTAACAGTATATATATTTTTTTTTATAAATGTATAGTTTAAAGAATATTTTTATAGTATTTATCTTTATAGAATTCAAATGAAAAATCACTATAAAATTTACTAGACTTTGAACTTCAATATCTTGAAAATATGATATTTAATAATTTATCAATATTATAATAAGTTTTGCTTAAATTATTCACTAATTAATTTGAGGTTAAATTCAAATTTTATAAAATAATTTTTTCAAAAAATTCTAAAATTATATTTAAAAAAATTTAATAACAAAATTAAAAATTTGATTCTATTGAACATTCATAATTTTTTAATAAATTTTTTTAATTAAAATTTAATATATAGTGATTAGAATAATAAAATAGATAATTTATAATATTCAAATAAAAATGATCAATTAATGGTTTTGATAATGCAAATTTTGCATAAGATTTTATTAAATTTATAAGTACAACTGTTTTTTATCCTATAAATAAATATTTTAGTTACAATAATATCTTTTTAATATAGTATTATAAAGGACTAAAAAATCCTTTTTTAAATTTAATTATATTAGAAAAATCACATCTAAATTTATTTGTATATTTATATCTGCAGGCCAACTTATAGTATATTTTATCTATAAATTATAAATTCAGAATAATAAGTACAAAAAACTATAAATAAAAATATGCAAATAGTATAGGATATTTAAATACTATTAATAAATTTCAATTAATTTATATAAAAAGTTCAAAACTAAGTATCAAAATAAGAAAATGATAGTAAATATTTTAAAAATCTCTAACAATCTTTAAAAATTTTTAAAGAATAATCATATTTAATGATCAAAATTTTAAAAAATTAAATAATTATTATCCAACACAATATAATAACTAAAATAAAAAATTGTAAAAAATAATTATAAATAAAATACTATAATAATCTATATATTGTAAATGTATTTAGAGTCAATAATTTTAGAAGAAAAATTTCATCTTAATAAAGGGAACAATACTAATATTTTATATGATTTTATAAAGATGAAGGATTTTATATTTTTTTATAAATATATTATAAAATAA
Organism: Rhizophagus clarus; assembly: GCA_015698045.1. NCBI lineage: Eukaryota > Fungi > Glomeromycota > Glomeromycetes > Glomerales > Glomeraceae > Rhizophagus > Rhizophagus clarus. The sequence continues at coordinate 999,960 of BLAL01000246.1, read as the reverse complement.
ATTATAAATATTTGCATTATTATTAATTATTATAACAGAATAATGTTAAATTACTAATAAATATTATAAATTTAATTGTTCATTTGGAAGTTAAGGTAGAATTTAAAGTATTAAAAATACTAAAAAAATTATCAAAGATTTTTTATATTAATAGTTTAAATGTAATAAAAATTCTATAATTTCATTATTTGTAAAAATATTTTATGAAAAAATGTAATAAAGGATTTTTGAATTTCTTAATATGTAGTATATACTATTAAATTTAAAATAATTTGAAATTATGGTAATTCAAATATACAAATCCAAATTAATTTACAAATTATATATAAATTTTATAATTTGTATATTTAAGATTTAGAAATTATGATAATTAAAATATACAAACTAATTTAAAATTTATTTAAAATAATTTAAGTGGTATCTATAGTGTATGTATTTTATATGTATATATTTATAAATATAAATCTACATCATAATTGAATAATATAGTCTTATTTTAAATAATGATTAATTAGTATTTTAGAACATATATATATAAAGCAATTAAAATATTATATATAATTGATCTTTTTTTCTTTATAAATAATTAAGTAAATAATTCAAAAAAATTAATTATACATAATTTATTTGTAATATCAGCATATACTTGTAATCTAGCAAAAATTATATATTTTATAATATAATTTTTTAAGTAATAAATAAATCTAAAAGTGCTTATAATAATTTGTTTCAGAAATCTAAGATACTAGGATGTAAACTAAATAGAATCTAGTGTAAAAAAAAACTTTTTTATTTATTAAACTTATTCTTTTATATTATATCTTAAAAATTCAGAAAAATAATATGAGCAAAATTATTACTAATCAGATAATAAGTTTTATTGAAAATCAACATAAATTCTTTGATAGATAAGACTATATTATTTGATAATATATTGCCATTTTTATTTAAAAGTAGTTATAATAATAATGTAGCAGAATTATTTAAAAGTAGCATGATTTCTTTAAAATTTATTTTAGAAAAATATCTATCAAATCTAATTATTATAAAAATAAACTTATCATTTCACATACTGGAATACTTATCAGTAATAATATTTGTAAAAATAATTCAAACAAAAATTTATTATATAAATCTATCATCTAAAATATGCAGAAGATATTTGGTAAAATTTTTATTAAATCTTTTAATAAACTATTTTTTTTTTTAAACCTGCATTATATATATATACTATTATAATCATTTATTTTTAGTATATTATAAATTCTAATCTGATTAAAAATGCATCATATATTTTTATTTAAAAACTTTCAAAAGTTTTAAAAAATATAAATTAATTCTTTTTTTTTTAGAAATTAGTAAATAAAAAAAAAGAAATGATAAAACTAAAACTTTAAATAAATCAGTTCAATTTAATTTTAGTAAGAAACTAAATCTAAATTAAAATTCAATTTAATTCCAGTTTAGTTTTTTAATTTTAATCTAAACTAAAATTAAACCAAATTTTTAATCTGAATTAAACTGAATTTTACAGTTTAATTCAATATAATTAAATAATTTATAATTAATAAAAAGTTTTTTATTAAAGTTATTTACAAAATGTTTTATTAAAATGATATATTTTTTTTAATTTAAATAATTAAAAAAAATCAATTTTTTTTTTATTAAATAAATAATTAAAAAAAATCAGTTTCTTTTTTATTAAACAATTAAAAAAATCAGTTTCTTTTTAATTAAATGATTAAGAAAAAGCAGATTTTTTTTATAAAAAATTTAGTAAAAGAATCAAATTCTTTTATAAAAAAATAAAAAATTCAGTTTTTATAAAAAAAAATTCAGTTTTTTTTATTAAATTAAAAAAATTCAGTTTTTTTTATTAAATTAAAAAAATTCAGTTTTTTTATTAAATTAAAAAAATTCAGTTTTTTTATTAAATTAAAAAAATTCAGTTTTTTTATTAAATTAAAAAAATTCAGTTTTTTTATTAAATTAAAAAAATTCAGTTTTTTTATTAAATTAAAAAAATTCAGTTTTTTTTATTAAATTAAAAAAATTCAGTTTCTTTTTTATTAAATTAAAAAAATTCAGTTTCTTTTTTATTAAATTAAAAAAAATCAGTTTCTTTTTTATTAAATTAAAAAAACACTAGTCAAAAAAGGACAATTCGGCCTAAATTTGACCAGGTCGAATATAGGTCGAATGACGATCTAACCTATGTCAAATTGAGGCCAATTTTTTTGGCGCATTTAGGGTGCCAATCGTCCAACATTCAGAAAGAAAATTCGATCATCATTTTACCTATATTAGGACATTATTACATATTCTTTACAGAAACCTTGAAAATATGAGCGATGTTGAATTGATACGGGTACGATATAAATTTCATGTCATAATAGTATCAATTTCTGTGATGATATTGTTATAATGTTGATTTGATATCATTACTTCATCACCATAATTTATCGCGAAAATATCGTAATGATATCTATTCAAAAGAATATCAAATCGGCACAGCCTTGATATCATTACGATGTTGGTAATTTCAAAAAAAAGGATGATATATTTGCGATATTGATTTGATATCGTCACTTCATTCCACAATTTATCACCGAGATATCGTGACAATATTTATTTAAAAAAATATCTGATCGGTATAGTCTTGATATCGTTACGATATTAGTAATTTCAGGGATAAAAAAAGATGTATTTACGATATTGATTTGATATTGTCACTTCATTGCCGCAACTCATTTGTGGTATCGCAACTCATCTGCAATACCGCAAATATTAAACTTTTTTTTTTTTACAACTTTTATATGTATAACGTGCTGCCATATTATTAAAATAAAATTCTGATATTTTTATACGATTAAGCAAGATTACATAAAAATATACTATAAGACTTTGACTACTTCCGTATATCACCGCCACAGAGGTTGTTGAGATTGCGGTTGCAAAGGCTTCCAAATTTTAATAAGAGAATTCTTTTTACGAATTTCTTGTTCTTGTATAGGTTTATTACGATATTGAGAAGACATTTTTAAAACTTGTTTGATGATGATTCTACAGGTTAAAATGTGAGTCAAAAATTTTTTTTTTCTTCTCATTTTTTTTTATTATTATAAATCAATTCATTCATTCCTTATTTTTGCATTGATCTTATCACATCATGATCGAGTATGATTAATATGGTAGTCAATTTCGAAAGAAAAAATATATTTTTTTTGATATACTTTGATGTATTTTCCATATAATTTTAGATATTGAGAATTTGGTAAGAAAAAAGTTTTTTTAATTACTACTTTAATGAAATGTACTAATACTTGTTCTTTTTTTTAGACAGGTTCAAAGCATGGGATTTCAACTGGAGCTCAGGGGTGTAGATTTCGGTGGGTATTTTATAACATTTTTTTTTTTAAATCTTTTTTTTTTAATGTACTATTACTAACAGTTCGTTTCTTTGGAATTTTTCTATTTTGTAAATTATACTAGTAGTTTATGTATTATTATTTAGCCGTATAATAAAATAATTTATTGGCATTTTAAAATATATTAATCATGTTCTGTCAATCTTTACAAAATTGTGAAAATTATCATAAAATGGTTTTAAATACATTGTCAGGATGACATATTTTATGATGTTCTGGTAAGCATCGGAAATGGGTTCTAATGTGGTTTTCAAAATGATTTTTTATTATGTAAAATGTCTTTACAACCATATTAAAATTCGAATTTTAAGTACATTTATGATATCATAAAAGTATCATACGATATCTTGAAAAAATTGCCTTGTTCAGTAAAAGTAGTCTCATTTTATTTACGAATGTATATTTTAATATACAGTATTTGAAATGTATTAGAGACATTATTCTATTCAATACATTTACTAAATTTTATCGACATGGTTAATAAATCTTTAAAATCGGAACGACTTTAATAATAATTCGTGACGATTTATCAGTAAATTGATCCACGATCGGTAAACGATTATTTGCATGATATGTTTACTATTCAGACACAATTCAATACATTTCAGCAAAGAATAAATTATATATATATTAAGCAAAATTATTAATATGAACTTTATTTATGATTAAAAGTGTTAATAATAAAAGTATTAATAATGTAAATGTTAAGTATAATTACTAAATTATAGCTCTTCTATGCTAAATATTTACTATAAACTATTGATCGAATAAAAAAATCAAAGCGCTATAACATTATAAGACTATTAAGTTTCCACGAATATTTATTTTCTATCCCTTTTGTTCTTAGAGTATTAAAAATCTTCCAAAACCTTAAAGTATTATCGTCACCACCAGCTCCAGCTATAATGTCCTCTCCATTTGGAGAAATATAAAAATAAAGGATGTGATAAAAATGTAAAATGATACATAATAAAAATATATTATATAAAATTTATAATAACGCTTCTCACTAACCTCCTTAATTTGCAATCTTCTTAGTTACTTTTTTTTTATGCTTTCTTTGCTCTCTTTCATTATTATCATTCTTTTCGTCATCATCTTCGGAAAATAACCTTGCAGCACTTATGTAATAATGAGACAGCTCCATTGATCTTGTAACATCTATTTTATCAGTACAAGCAAAGTCCAAATTTATTGTGTATAAATCTGTATTTGCCATAAAAAAGTTGCGACGAGCTGTCTTGTCATCATCCACCTCCTCACTTAAACATCTAATCCCGTAAATAATAACATTTTGGAGCGCTCTTTCCATTTCTTCTGATAGTTCATTTGAAACACATGTCAACCACTGACGAAATATAGTTGAAACTGAAACTTTAGATTTTAACTGGGAAATATTATCGTTAGTGCAACTATTCTGATATGCGAAACCTATATTCGACCATAATTCGCTCCTCCATCCATCAAAAACTTTTCAAAAACGTTTGCCCATAAAACTAATTTTTTGTTTGTTTTCTTTCTTCTTAGAAAAATGCGGAAATAATTTACTAATTATATCTTCTATCATTAAATTTCTAGAAGAATGATCAAGGTGTCGAGTACGAAGAAATAGTGCTTTTAATTCAACGTAAATGATATCTAAGATCCATTTTGGGAGAGAACTATAATTATTTTCTAATATTTTACTCATCTGTTTTTGACTATATTTGCGACTGGTTTTAGGTTCCGTATATTTATCTGGAACATTCGCTTCCTTTGTAGATGAGATATCTGGACATGTGGAAATTTGTTAGAGATTGTTCTTTTGCAGTATTTCGGTAAATCTTAATAATAAGTTTAATTTCTTTGTTTTATTTTCGAAGAATAGTTATTAATTTCTTTTTTTTTTGTTTTTTGTTTGTTATTCAGGTATTGGACGTGTAAGAATTTGGTAAGGAAGGCTTCTTTTATTATATTTGATGACACTTCTTTGAACAAACTGCTACTTAACGTTTCAGTTTTTTTTCTTTTGTAGGTGAATTTTTGGCTTTTTTAGACATGATATTTCAGTAAGATATTTTTAAATAATTTTTTATTTCATTTTTAAAGAACACTATCTAATTACTTTTTTTCTTTTTTTTCGATTTGTTCTTCGACTTTTTGGATGTTGAATCAATCTCTTATTTACTTACTATACTAATAATTATATCAACAATTAATCTATGAATTGTCATGTTAATTAATGATACTTTTATTATATAGAACCGGATCTGCCAATCTAATCCAGAGCTTTTTCTTTTTTCAACGAAATTTCTCCCTTCCCTCCCTTTCCCTTAACCTTTTCTCTCATCTCACTTCTTTTCTTTCGTTCTTTCTCTTCCATTTCTCTTCCCTTCCTTTTTCCCTCCTTCTCTCCCTCCACAATCGTCTCTCTTTCGTAAAGAATACACTAAAAATGTTTTCCAGTTTTTACGAAATATTGATAACGATGTTTCAATTTTTTTCTTTTTTTAAGTGACTCTTCAGTTTTCTGGAAGTGACATATCAAAGGTTTCTTTTTTTTTTCTTTAATTATTTTAATAAACGCTTATTAACAGTTTGTTTTTAATTTTTTTTAAGCAGTTTCTCAGTCTTTTGGGCATGTGGGACTTCGTTTCAATGAGTTTCTTTCCTGTTTAGTTTACATGTTCTAACTATTCTAACGGAATATATGCTAATCTTTTCTCTCTTTTTTTTAAACAGTTTTGGACGCATAGAATTCAGATTTTGGTAAGGAAGTCTTTCAGTTTTCAGTAAAGGAGTCAGAATCAATTTTTTTTTTATTAATTATATTTATTTAATGAAACGTTAACATTTTGTTTATTTCTTTTTTTTTAGGCTGTCTCTTCATATATATGGAGTTGGGTAGATTTTTCTTGGATTATAAATTTTTGAAATACTTACTAATCTTTTGGGTTTTTCTTTTTTTAGCAGTTTGCTCTTTAGGTCTTTGAACGCGCAGATTTATGGCGAGTTTTTTTTATCATTTTCAATTTTTTTATTTTTAACAAATTGTTAGCTAATGAATTCGTTCTTTATTTTTATTAGGTTGCTTTTGACTCTCATTGGATGCAGATTCAAGATTTTTTTAGGTAGAGATATATTGGGTTGCGTAAGATAGTAGATTTTTGGTGGAATTTTTTTCTTTTTTTTTACCAAAATTTAACAATACATACGTTTCATTTTTTTGATTCTTTTTTAGGTGACTGTTCTTTGGACTTTATGACGCAAATGCAACTTTGAAATTTTGGTAGGTTTAAAACGTTTTTAAATTTATCTTTTTTTAACAAAATGCTTATTAATGTTTCATTTTCTTTCTTTTTAGGCAACCAGTATATCGATAGATTATATATCAGTAAGTAAAAAATCAGATATTTTTATTTTAACAAATTGTTATTAACAGTTTGTTTTATTTCTTTTGTAGGTTATTCTTGATCTTTTAAAATATCAAAACCCAGGTCAAGTTTCAAGTTCGAAACTTACTCTAAAAAATTCTATTTTAATTTTTTTCTTTCTTTCTATTTCTTTTAGTAAACTGGCCCAATTTTGGACTATAAACAGAATGCCAGTATTTCATACTAGTCGAAAAAGGACAATTCGGCCTAAATTTGACCAGGTCGAATATAGGTCGAATGACGATCTAACCTATATCAAATTGAGGCCGATTTTTTTGGCGCATTTAGGGTGCCAATCGTCTCAAATTCAGAAAGAAAATTTGACCATCATTTTACCTATATTAGAACATTATTACATATTTATTCGACCCTAAAAAAACTATATTCGACTACTGTATGTAGTCCGAATATAATTGATAAATAGGTTGAACTAGAGGTTTTTCAAGGTCGAATAATATAGCATCATTTTGTATTTTATAAGCAAATAAAAAGTATTTATTTTATATATATTGACGTATATAGTATATAGTAATATAAGATAATTATATAAACCAACCTGCATAAGATCAACCGTACAAAAAAATATAAAATATCCAGTAATAATTATATAACCAAAAAAATAAACATAAAATATACTAATAATATTCGTCTGCATCAAATATTTCATGGAGTTCTTCGTCTTCTATAGCTCTTCCTTTTCCTTTTCGCTTTTTTTCAACTTTTTGTTGCTAATATGATACAATATATGATATAAACAAAATTAATTAACGATATTTGCGATGTAAAAATATTAAAATAATTCAACTTACTGTTGTCGAACTTTTGCCGATCTCATCCAAATCTTTAGGTCTAGTTGAATTCATTTCCGCTAAATTTAACAAGAAATCTGAATATGGCTCTGTTAAATTTGGTTCTATTAGCATACGATCCTCGTAAGATTGAATCAAATTATCAACTATGTCATCATATTTGCTAACGCTAATTGTTTCATTTGTTTCATTTGTCTCGTACATTTTCATTTTATCGAGCGCCCATTCAGACGCATTCTCGAGAGGTTTACTAGACATGAAGTAAATATCATCATTATAAATTCACTCCTGTTGCTTTTTTGCACGTTGAATATATTCTGCTTCAGGGTCTAATACGTCTTGTAATAGCTGTTTTAACTATTAAAATAAAGATAAACAAATATCGAATAAATATTAAAATAGGTTAGGAGCAGTAAGGGTAGTGACATATATTAGCTAATATTTTTTTACTATAGGCGCTTACCTCCCCATCCCCAGGTAAGATATCTTGGTCATGTGCAACCAATCATATTTTTTAAAAATTGTGTAATCTAAGATTTTCGTTTACCCCCCACCCCCTAAAATATTAGCTAATATATGTTACTGCCCTAATCACTTTAATACCTCGTCTGAATACCATGACTGATCGTATACATGCAAGAACTGCTTATTATTAGGCAATTTCTGTCTTGAATCGTCTTCAAAATCTGATTGCTCAATGGAATGACAATCATTCTGTACAAGTATTGGTAATAATTCGTCTTTATCAAATTCCTTTATGTTGGCGTCATTTCTTTCATATAATTTTATTGTCACCTTTACTCGTCTATTTTTTTTCTGTTGAATATATAAAGATTAATTTCAAATGACTAAAAAGAAGTGCATTAAAATAAAATACTGCTCATTTCAGATAATCGTGCATTCACGTGCATCCTACGGTCGACTTTGTCTAATTGGCCTGATAGTCATTTCCGTTATCTATCTCTTTTATACTTGTGAATCGATCGTAACCAGTTTGACAATTGGGTTACAGACGGATTATAATGTTCACTCATCAACCTCTTTAATTCAGGTATCAATTTTCGTATATCTTTGCTGTAAAAGTCTTGCCGTAATCCAACTGATATTCTTCAGGTATTTGACCTTTCAAGAGGTTCTTCATTTCATCCTAAACAATAAGAGGAAATAATAAAAGCTGTATATATACATTAACACAATTTGGCTGCAAATAGTCTTGTAAAATTCTTACTCTTGCAGTTGAAGCAGCAACTTTATCAGGCGATTTCTCTTTCAATTTTAATCTTTTATTGGGGCGTTTTAGTGAATATTGCTGCAGAGAATTGATAGTCTTTCGAAGTGTGCGAAGTTGCTTGAGCTGTTGAAGTTCTTCTTGGAGAGTTTTATTCTCTTCACATAATTAGTTCGATTCATCACCAAAAATTTCATTAAACTGCCATAGTAAGGAATTCTTCTTCTCGACCCTACGAACACAGTTTTGCAAATTATCTATTTTCATTTCATTTCTGATACTTTGACCTTTTTCTGATTCAATTTGTTTTGTAGTCTAAGGGTTTCATTTTTTAAATTTTCTAGCTCTAAATTACCTATTTTAAATTATAAGGATATGTATCAAATCGTAACGAACAGATGTAATATAATAAATATTAAAATATAACAAAAAATTCAGTTTACCTGCTTCTTCATTACTCGGTTAAACATTTCTTGGTGCTTCTTCTTTGTGATGTGAATGGTAACTTTTCAGTACATTAATATTAGGATATCTTTTAATAATATCAGAAGTTCGTTGAGATTAAGTTTGAGTTTGACTTAATGAGGCTAAAATATCTTGTGAAATAACAAGTCTAAAGGGAGCTGTAGTATTAGTATTTAGTGATGTTGGTGTTGAAGCAATATTTCGTGGTGTGGCAATATTTCATGGTGTGGCAATATTTCGTGATGTAGACGAAGTGGTGGTATTAGTTGGTGTTGACGCTTGTGGTGTGGCAATATTTCGTGGTGTAGTATTAGTTGGTATTGACGCTCGTGATGTGGCAATATTTTATGGTGTAGTATTAGTTGGTGTTGACGCTCGTGATGTGGCAATATTTTGTAGTGTAGTATTAGTTGGTGTTAATGCTCGTGATGTGGCAATATTTCGTGATGTAGTATTAGTTGGTGTTGATGCTCGTGATGTGGCAATATTTTGTGGTGTAGTATTAGTTGATGTTGACGCTCGTGATGTGGCAATATTTTGTGGTGTAGTATTAGTTAGTGTTGACGCTCGTGATGTGGCAATATTTTGTGGTGTAGTATTAGTTGGTGTTGACGCTTGTGATGTGGCAATATTTCGTGATGTAGATGAAACGGTGATATTAGTTGGTGTTGGTGTTGAAGCAATATTTCGTGAAGGAGTTGATGTTGTATGTGGCGATGGTGTAGACAAACCAGCAATATCTGGTGAAGAAGCATTTGATTTTGATGGTTTCTTATGAACTATTATTGTTTTAAACTTATTTTTATTTTTTATTATTATTTTTTAAAAAATAAAAAAGGGTGATTTTTTGTATAGAACGAGGAAATTGGACCACTATTTATATCTATTTCTTTACTATCAAATTAGACTTTTAACAATTAACGATCACAAATATTTATATAAAATTAGACTTTCAATAGGCGTGATTAAATTAGACTTAAACTTTTGCATCAAATTAGACTTTTAATTAATTAAACATATATTAAACATATCAAATTAGACTTTCAATCATTAGCCATTAATAGGGTTCCACAAAAAATCTGATCTGATTAGATCTGATCCAAATCTGATCCAGTCAGATCCGGATCAAATTATAGTATTATAATCCATAGATTGGATTCGAATTTCAAATTTGAATCTGAAGTTCAGATTCAGATTTGAAATTGTATAATCTGAATCTGTCGAATTGAATCCAGATCAGATCCACCAGATCCAGATCGGATCATAAGATCTGTTAATTCAGGCGTTTTTGTTTATAAAATTGCAAAAGAAAACGCTGAAACAGATAATTCCGGCATTTTATATATATGAAGTTGTAAAAGAAATGCCAGAACAGATGGTTCCAGCATTTTTTACATACCAAGTTGCAAAAAACAAACATCAAAACAGGCGATTCCGCATTTTTATTTATAAAATTTCAAAAAAAATGCCAGAACAGAACCACGACCTATTAAACACGCCAAAACGGCAGTCTTTCACATTACTTTATGAAAAAAAATGCTGAAATCGGCATTTTTTTTGAATAACACCGTTTATTAATGGAAAAAACGTTAAATTATTTTTTAAATAAATGATTTAGAAAAAATGTTAAATCATTTTATTTTATTAAACGATTTAGGAAAAACCTGTTAAAATTATTTTTTATTTATTAAAACGATTTTTAAAAGAAACGTTGAAATCATTTTTTTTATTAAAATGATTTTAAAAAAAAAGTAAAGTCATTTTTATTTGTTAAACGATTTTAAAAAGCGTAAAATCATTTTTTTTTATTAAAACGATTTTAAAAAAACAGTTAAAAATCATTTTTTTATTAAACAATTTTTTTAAAAAAAAGTTAAAATTGTTTTTTATTAAATGATTTTTAAAAAACTGTTAAAATCATTCTTTCATTAAAACGTTTTAAATAAAAATGTAAATCATTTTTTTTATTAAACAATTTTAAAAAAATGTAAAATCATTTTTTATTAAAACGATTTTTTTAAAAAATACATACTTTCATTAAAACGATTTTGAAAAAAAATGTAAAATCATTTTTTTTATTAAACGATTCTAAAAAACTGTTGAAATCATTTTTTTATTAAAACGATTTTAAAAAGAACCGTTAAAATCGTTCTTTCATTAAAACGATTTTAAAAAAAACGTAAAATCATTTTTTTTTTATTAAACAATTTTAAAAGAGCGTAAAATCGTTTTTTTATTAAACCGATTTTAAAAAAAATCAATAAAAATCATTTTTTTATTAAACCGATTTTAAAAAAAACTAATAAAAATCATTTTTTTATTAAACCAATTTTAAAAAAAACCAATAAAAATTGTTTTTTTATTAAACTGATTTTAAAAAAAAAGTAAAATCATTTTTTTTGGTAAACAATTTTAAAAAGCGTAAAATCGTTTTTTTTATTAAAACGATTTTAAAAAAAATGTTAAAAATCATTTTTTTATTAAACAATTTTTTTTAAAAGTTAAAATTGTTTTTTATTAAACAATTTTTTTTAAAAAAAAACGTTAAAAACTGTTTTTATACTAAAACGATTTTTTTAAAAAATGTAAATCATTTTTTTTATTTAAAACAATTTTAAAAAAATGTAAAATCAGTTTTTTTTATTAAATGATTTTAAAAAACTGTTAAAATTGTTCTTTCATTAAAACGATTTAAATAAAAATATAAATCATTTTTTTTTATTAAACGATTCTAAAAAAACTGTTAAAATTGTTTTTTATTAAAACAATTTTAAAAAGAACTGTTAAAGTCGTTCTTTCATTAAAACGATTTTAAAAAATGACGTAAAATCATTTTTTTTTTATTAAACGATTTTAAAAAACAATTTTAAAAAAAACTGTTAAAAATCGTTTTTTTATTAAAACGATTTTAAAAAGAACTGTTAAAGTCGTTCTTTTATTAAAATGATTTTAAAAAAAACTGTAAAATCATTTTTTTTATTAAACGATTTTAAAAAAGCGTAAAATTGTTTTTTTATTAAAAAAACTGTTAAAAATCGTTTTTTAATAAAATGATTTTAAAAAAAACTGTTAAAAATCATTTTTTTATTAAAACGATTTTTAAAAAATACGTTAAAAATCATTCTTTTATTAAAACGATTTTTAAAAAAAAATGTAGAATCATTTTTTTATTAACTGTTAACGATTTTAAAAAAGCGTAAAATCGTTTTTTTTTATTGTTATCTAAATCTGAATTTGGTCAGATTCAGATCGGATTCAGATCAAACTCAAATCAGATCTGGATTTTAAATTTAGGTCTGCGGATCAGATTCAAATTTCAAATATATATCCGAATTACAGATCCAGATTTAAAATTGTTAGATCCAGATCTGTCAGATCAGATTTAAATCTGGTAAAATCTGATCTGATTCAATCTGTGCAGAACCTTAGCTGTTAATGATCAGATTAGACTTAAACTTTTGCATCAAACTAGACTTTCAATTAATTGAACAGTTAATCGCATTGAGTGCGTGGTATGGTATATATTTTATTTTTTAAATTTTAGTTTTCATTTAATTTTCTATTCAACTTCTTACGTTTAATTTTTCGTATTCGAATTTGTCTATTTTGTTAATTATACCATCAATATCATTTTAAAACAGAATATAATCACAATATCACTAAAAATTTGACATCACTAAAAATTTGATATTAATAAAAAAACCAAAATATCACTAAAAATTTGATATCACTAAAAATTTGATATTAATAAAAAAACCAAAATATCACTAAAAATTCGACATCACTAAAAATTTGATATTAATAAAAAAACCACAATATCACTAAAAATTTGACATCACTAAAAATTTGATATTAATAAAAAAACCACAATATCACTAAAAATTTGACATCACTAAAAATTTGATATTAATAAAAAATCACTATTAATTAAATATAACAAAGTATATTATAACTTTATTCAACGTAAAAATCATATTACAACTTTATCGTATCTGACTTTTATCAAAAAATGAAAAAAGGGAAAAGAAAACGCATTGCTGCTAATATCATAGACGAATATAATAATCCTAGTTCATCGACCTCTGAACAAACATCTACTGAATTTACAATCAGAAAATCAAGAGAGAAGGTTCTGTGCTTTTGCAGCCATTGTAATGGGAAAATGGTCAATTCGTGTACGAAGGAGGAACATGAGCAAATGAATGAGTAAATGACTTCTTTGGAACCATTAAATCGCGATAAGGCTCTAACGTTTCAAGAGTTAGTAGAACTGATTGATTTGACAATATCATTAGCAGAACCACAAGATACGATAATGTCTATTGATACACATTCTGATAATAATACGTATGAGGAACAGAAATATATATTTCTTCCATGCAAAAAAAAGGGCAAAACCAGGCACATTTTGTCGTATCACTGAAGTTGAGCTAGTCGCTGAAGATTCCTCTTATAATGTGCCAGCTGAATATGACATGAATGATATCTACACTAGTGAATCTTCGACACAAGAAGATTCTTCTAATGATGAAGATAACGATTTTTTAGATAATTTTGAGAATTACTCTCATCCTATGTTCAACATACCGGATATTTCAGACACACCAAATATTTCAGAATTACCAACAGATGAATTAATTAAAGGGATTTTGATATGGATTATGAAGTTCAGGTCGAGTCATAACATACCAAATACCGCAATTGAAGAATTAATACAATTTATTAAAATAATATTGAAAGTATGTAAAAATATCAATTACGAATCATTCCCAAATTCATTATACATGCTAAGAAAAAAGTTAGGACTTTTTGATCGATTTACGCAGTTTGCAGCCTGCCAAAAATGCCACAAATTATACAAAAAAGAGGAGATAATATCAAAAGATAATAATACCGTTATGAAATGCAGCCATGTTGAATTTCCAAATTTGGCTACAAAGAGATTAAAATAATGTCGTACTCCTTTAGGGAAGAAAATTTCTTTAAATAATAGTATATCAATTGTTCCTGAATTAATTTATCCAGTCTCGAGTATACAACAGCAGCTTTTTAGTATATTCAAGCGGCCAGGATTTGAAGAATTACTGCGGTATTGGACACGTCGTTCAATAATTGACAATGTTCTATTAGATATTTATAATGGCCAAATATAGAAAAATCTTAAGGAATCGTCTGAACAAGGGTCAAATAACTTTTTCTGACCAGACAAGGCTGATGCTCATCTAGGATTAATGATGAATTTGGATTGGTTCTAGTTTTACGAAGGAATGATTTACAGTACAAGTGTAATATACGCAGTAATATGCAATCTACCTTGGGATGTTTGATTTAAGCCTGAAAATGTGCTTATACTCAGCATATTACCAAGGCCCGATGAGATTAAATTGCATAAAGTTAATCATTATCTTTCGCCAATAATAATAGAATTAGAGTCACTTTGGGAAGGCGTGAATCTTAATCGCACTAATGAATGTCCAAATGGCAAAGATATTTGAGCTGCATTAATAATAGCTTCGTGCAATATTTCTGGAGCTTGAAAATTATGCAGGCATATCTCTGCTCACGCATTATGTCATCGATGCGAAAAAAGGGCCAATAATCACAATTTTGGTGGCATGGCAGATATGAGCGACTGGTTTATCATGAAAGATCCAGTAGAGTATCGTCAAAAGGCTTTGGAATGGTGACAATGCAAATCTAACGCAGAAAGAGAAAGATTCGTTAAGGTGAATGGCGTAAGGTGGTCTGAAATATTAAGACTCTCGTATTTTGATCTGATTCAGTTTGTTATTATAAATCTGATGCACTGCCTTTTTCTAGAAATCGCAAAATAGATAACAAAACGAATATGGATTGATAAAGATGTATTAACAGAAAAAGCTCTTCAATCAATTCAAAAGAAAATGAGCGAATTTAAGCTACCATTAGATTTGGGACGAATTCCTGGTAAAATCCATTGCGGTGAAGGTTTTTCTAACTTTATTGCTGACCAATGGCGCAACTTTTTCCTAATATACGCCACTGTTGTGTATGGAATCATCTTCCAAATAAAGATCGCAAAATTCTTACGTATTTTGTAAGAATTTGTACGATTTTGGTTAGACGAATTATGGAGATTAATGATATGAAAGAAGCCTATGAACTTTTAGTAAAGATAATTAAATTGATCGAAGAGCATTATGGCAAAGGAAAAATAATGCCAAACCTCTACCTATCATTACATCTATGTGAGTGCTCTTACGATTACAGACCCCTGTATTCATTCTGGTACTTTAGCTTTAAACAAATGAATGGCGTATTAGGTAATTCAAATTTAAATTCATTTGCTGTGTCGATTTTTCGAATTATATTATTCCATTAAGCAAAGATTAATAATAAAATATTTATTAGAATTGTTGCCTAATAGCCACCGCCAAATTGAACCTGAACTAATGTGTTGATTGATAACTAAAACACAAATAAACGATATTATCAACTCAAGTTCAGAAGTAATCAGCATCGAATTACTCAATAACACTGGTCAAAATTAATTCTATCAGGTACATATTGGGGACTTATAGTTATCGGGGTTCACCTCTGGTCACCTGGGTCAAGCCCCAGTATACATCTCAACTCCGTTTGGATCCATACCAGATCTCCTATCCAGTTAACCTCCCAGCGCCTTTACGGTGCGTCTCTAACAATACCATAAATAAATACCATATCCCCTGGTCTGAACTCGTATATATACTCCTCAGACCATCCTCAGACCAGTCCTCAGACCAGAAAACATATCAAATTACCATTAAATCAGCGAAATAAAGGCAAAATCATATACAACATCAGTGTGGTCTAATGGTCTAAAGACAATTCCCAAAAATATTATCCAACTCCAGACACCATATACATATATAACGCTATATATATAAAACTTTTTGGAAAAATTTCTCAGACCAAAGGACCAGATCTAAAAGTATCGATTTTACATTTCTAAAGCCTTCAGAATGCCAATTTCACTATTTTTCTGGTCTAAAAAGTAGTCCTAATTTGGTCCTAAGAGCAATACCCGCTCTTTAGACCAAAATATTTGGTATATATAACATCTCTCTTAGGTTGATGATCCTGGTCTGATCTCCTATATATACAGATCATCAGTTCTCATACCAGATGACCTATTGTCCTAAGACTGCGCCTTCCAATAGCATACAAATATACCAAAAAAATTGTAATTAAACATAGTCAATATATAGGTATCTAAAAAAATAAATTAAACAAAGCTTTTACTAAAGTATCTAACTAACAATGAGTAACCAAAGCCAATCACACAAAGCGTCTCGTGATCAATTCTTCTTAGTCACACCTACTCGAGAATTTAGTAGCAAAACTCTTAGAAAGTACTTATATTCAGCTAAGTCTTTTCAAGAGCTTACACCTGCTAAAGAGTATCTGATAAGTTACTTTGCACGTGGTGATATAAGTGTATATAAGTGGTTTCCAAAAAATCAAGTTTTCAAGCATTATTTTCAAAAAGTTGCTGAAGATTCTTTTATCCAAAGTGATACTGTACAATTCAAAGATAATGAAGGAAAGGTAGTTGATACATTTAATATTCAGGCTTGGTTCTTTAGAAATACCCCATTCTTTATTTCTCAAGTGAACCAATTTCAGCCTAAAATATATCATGATACAGATGGTGGATACCATATCAATGAATTTGATGGCTTTCTTCATCCTAATCCACCTCCATTTCATGAATTTAATCAAGAAATTCGTAATCAGGTAAAGCTAATTATCAATCATATAGAAGAAGTGCTTTATTCATCAGATAAAAGGCAAGCTTACTATATGAAAAATCTGGTCATGCGTATTGCTATTGGTCAAAAGATGTAAAAAACAATGTTTTTATACTCAGGTCCAGGAACAGGTAAAACAATGCTTACATGGTTTCTTCGTGAAAGAGTTCTTGGCCCAAAAATTACTATAAAAACTGCAAATGAACGAATCATCACTGGGCAGTTTAATAAAGAGCTAGAAGGTAAGTGCTTATTAATTTTAGAAGAAATATCTAATTCCAAATCCACAGACTGGATTACTTTTTGCAAATCGCCTTAAAGACTTTATAGATAGTGATACTTTAATGATAGAAGAAAAGTATAGGACACCTTATCCTATTACCAATATTACGAATCAAATCATTAACAATAATAATAGCAAGACTATTCGGCTAGATAGAAATGATAGAAGATATTTTATTCCAGATATTTCAGAAAAGTATGTTAATAATGGTATTGGTATGGATCACTATTATGCTCCATTAGATTCGGCTATAAAAGATTCAGAAGTTGGTAAAGCCTTTTATTCTTATGCATTAGAATACGTAAAGCTTAATTCAGATTTTGATGAACGTAAGATCCCTATGACACAAACCAAACTAATGATGATAAATAGGGATAATAATAAAGTTCATAAATTTATTAAAGAAAAATATATAATCCAGAATAGAGATCTAAATGAATCCTCATCTGTATTATATCACGATTTTAAAGCTTGGTTTGCTACATATGCCAGTTCTAATAAAAAGCCTCCAACTGTACAGGAATTTAGTCGTGCATTAGGAGAGCTTAGAATAAAAGCTAAACAAAAAAGAGTTGAAGACCGAAAAGCTAATAAAAAACTTCATTGGTATTCTACTATATATACTGATCTTTATACCATATTTATGAAAAAGAATATGATAGATGAAGCTGAAAATATTGAAATACCTGAAGGTTATAAAGAATCTGAAGTTCTTATAGAGATTCCACCTGAAAGACTTCCTAATTCTGTTTGTGAGCAGGAGGAAGTAATGGATTCTCAGTTAGAATAAGAGGAGACAGAAGACCAACCCGTTGCTTCAGAATCTGTTGAAAACCTAATAGATAACTTCATAATAGAACTAAATACTCTTATACCACCTTCGGCTAAGTCAGAGCAAGAACCTGAGGTAGAGCAAGAACCAGAGATAGAGCCAAAACCATACAGAATACCTGGTCCTTCTATATTAGCTGAACCGTCTATATCACAAGAAGTATCAAAGCCAGTTCAAAAAGTTGATCCAGATCCCATACCTAAAATGAATACCACCAAATATTGGGAATGGATAAATAGACATAAATATGACTACATAAAGTCTTGGTACAAGAATTCTCGTGATGAAATGATAGATGAGCTATATTCTACAGCCAAAGAATGCTAGGCTAAATATATAGACGAAGATGACCCCTATAACTGGGATATCCTCTTAGCCGAATTGGAAGAATTTGATAAGATTATAAGAAGAGATAACCTATATCTCGTCAAATTTGGTGATGCCATAGATAAGCTAAATGAATGGATCAAATATAATGATGAAGTGAATAGGCACATAAAATGCATAGAACTTGCTGACTATCTAAAAAAATATATTGAGAATAAGGAAACCGTATTTGTAAAACTTCCTTTTGGCCATAAAGTTGCAAAATTACAACCACAGATAATAGAATGCCATAGCCAAATAAATGAACATGAATGTATGGAGGCTAATGGTGAGGAATACAAATCAGATTATAATGATGGCTTATCTGATGATGGCTTATTTGGTGAAATTGATCAATTATAAGGGCTAGTTATTTTATTTTTTTCAAATATAGTAATGAAAAATTAGTAATTAAATAAATACTATATATTTCAAAGAAATGTTTTCAAGACTAGTTTGTCATTTACCAAATAGGCCAGATATCATAGAAGTTAAGTTTAGTGGCCGACAGTTCTCTAGAGAAAGAATTGCAAATCTTGATCAAAAACTTAAAGCCTGATATCCAGGCAAACAGTTTCAAATCTTACTTCCTTATGAGAATTGGAAGCCAAGTTGCTGGACTACTAATGAAGAAGACGCAAATCTTTTCTCCTTACTTGACCACTATGATGAGAGCCAAATGCCTGATAAAATAGGTGATCCAGAGTGGTTTGATAACTTTATCATTTATATAAGAGATTTGCCAGTGGTATCAGGTGGATGTGGCGATACAAATGATTGCCTTTATCAGTACTTAAAAATGGCTTATGGCTCTTATTCGAATATGCCTCAAAGTATTGAAAAACCTGAGTACATTAAAGATTATATAAATTTGGCACGAGATGATCCTATTCCAATTGCCTGTATTGAAAAAATAGAATGATTAGCTTGAAGTATTGCTATCAATGTAGTAGGTGATCATACTTATATTTCTAAGAGTCCAGCACAAAGAAGAATAACCCTTACTCTTACTAATGGACACTATTCTTTCGTACTCAATTCAGATAGAAAACATCCCAGCTTTGAATGTAAAAGGCCAAAAAAGTTTATAACTTATCAGGAGAATGAAGTAAATGATATAGTTCACATATATAATGGAAAGGCAATTAAGTCTATTACCGTCTAGCAATTTCAAAAACTTAAGTTTAGCAAAAACTACTCCTTCGTTCCAGCTAAACGTCAAGAATCATTGGAAAAAGCATATATCAGAATTAATGCTGAACAAGATGCCTTTTTATAGGAGACGAAAAAGCTAGGCCTTCCAATTGATATATCATTACTTGATTGGAACATAAAGAAAACGGCTCTTTGGCTATTCGAAAAATTAAATATAGGTATTCCTGCTAATGAACCTCTTGATGCGCTTGAAGCACAATAGATAAGTAAAGCAATAATGGGAGGGATTATCTGGGCACAAAATAACTGGAAAGGATATGGAAGAAGTTACGATAAAACAAGTCTTTATCCTAGTATTCAGCAATCAGCTGTAAATTTTCCTATTGGTAAAGGTAAGTTTCAAATATTAAAGACTTTACTAACCATCGAGGATATAGCTATTTTGGAATATTTCGTGCAAGTATTGAAAAGAGGGATACCCCACTATTTCAATATAATTATCATAATATATATACTCATATTGATCTTACACATGCCAAAGCTCTTGGTCTCCAAGTTACATTAATTCAGGATGGAGTCTCTAATGCCCTTATTTATTAAAAAGAAACCCGAATTCAAGGTAGTGTAATCCAGTGTTGGGCATTGGAAGCTTCCAATAAAATTTATTGGAATTGGAAGTTCCATTGAAAAGAATTGGAAGTATTGGAAGATATTGATCTTCCAATGTTCTATGGGCATTGGAAACTTCCAATCAAATTTTTTGGAACATTGGATATAGTCATTGGAAGCTTCCAATGGAAGCTTCCAATTCTTCCAATACCAAAATTAGTAATTTTGCAGATTTTTACTTATAAACTATAAATGATAATCTATTTTTTGTTTAATCTGAAAAAAAAATTATTTTTCTTTTTTTTTTTGATAATGAAAAGATATAGAAATCACCGCCTTACTAAGTATATAGAGGTTCTTGGAAAACAAAATTCGTGTAATACTTATGCAGTATGTGTTGCTTGTTTTGAAAATTTAGAAGGTGAAGAGCTTTTAAAAAATACTTTTACAAATAAAAAACCACAAGTTAAAAATCATTTAAAGAACTGTTCATATTTTCGAGAGAAAATCAGAAGTCAAGAAAAACTAGATGATATTATCAATTTTTCTGATAATAAAATGGAAGAAGTTGATCCAAAACGTCAAAAAGTAAATAAAGATTATGGTAAGAATAATGAAAAGGTTTTAAATTATTTAAAATCTTTACAATATGATTTCAAAATTACAAAATTTAAATCAACAGAAGAAGAAGTGGCTTCAGTAAGATCGTTTGGATCATTTGTTTTTGCATCATCATCGTCTACACATTTTAATTCAAAACCAAATACAATTAAAAATAATCTTATTCGTACACCTACTAAAAATGAAATACCAAAGTTTAAACGTCTTTTACTTAGAATGTCAGTAGCAAATGGTTTTTCATAACAATGGATTGACCATCCCGCAACTTTGGAGCTCTTTCATTTTTTAAATCCACATCTCATTTTACCAAATAGAAAAGCTTTATCTGATCATATATTGAAAAAAGAAATTAAAAGCTTAAATACATTGAGAGATGAAAAATTAATTAGTGATAAAATTGGGGTAGTATTAGCTTTTGACGGGTGGAAGAACATTTTAAATCAGCATATATTTGGGTCTTTGTTTATATCATCATCAGGTGAAATTTTAATATGAGACACTTTAGATATTAGCAGTGAACGTGAACGAACAATTGAAGTAGTACCTAAAATAACCAGCTTAATTCAGGATATTAAAAGTTTAAATATTAAGCTTAATGCAATAGTGTCAGATAGTGCACCGGCTTATGCTGCAGCACGGTAAATAATATGAATGTATTGTTGATCATTTAATTTCAGATATTTATTTATTCAATAATTGATCAATAGGCGTCGACTTCAATTACAATTTCCAGAAATAGTTTTTTTACCTTACTTTGCGCATCAATGTCAACTGGCAATAGGTGATATTTTTAAAGAATCACCAACTTTAAAAGCTGCATCCAGTAAAGCTATTACGGTTGCTGCTTACTTTAAAAATATGAATAATAGTTATTTTATTGGCAAATTATAGGATATTCAAAGTGAGCTATATAACAAATATTATTCAATTGTGATTTCTGGCGAAACACGATGGAACAGTCACTATTTTTGTTTTAAGAGTCTTGTCCGATCTAAGCAAGCTTTACGAGTAAATATTTTTTTTTTTATCAAAATTATTATTATCAAAATGCAGAAATTAATTTTTTTATTATAATAGAATTTGGCAATTCATCATGAACACCTACAAATTGGCTCGGAGAATACTGAAGAACTTTATTTGAATTCAGGACTCTGTCAAATACTTCTTGATAATGATTGGTGGGAAAAAATTGAGTTATTACAAGATATTTTATTACCTTATTGTGGTGTTTTAAATAAGCTTCAATGCGATAAGGCACGTCTTTTTGAAGTGCTTCATGCTATTGGTTATTTTATGCAATTTTGAAAACATTTTTCAGATTCAAATTTAAGTAATCAAATGATTAGTCAATTGGAAAAACGTTGGAGCCAATAGGAACAACCATTATTTTTGCTTTCCTTTGTGCTTCATCCAAAATATCGGTTTACATATTTTAATTCTGAACTTAATAATTTATCATTTACTTCTTTGGGACGGTATTTAATATACTATTATAAAGCATGGTTTAAAACACATCCACTACGATTATTATTAGATTTTGAGAACTATCGTCAGAAAATTGAACCATTTAATAATGAAACATTGGAACAATTTGGAGATGATGCTTTTAAATTTTGGGGGTATGTACAAGGTGATTATAAGGAATTAGCTGCAGTTGCTTTAAAACTTTTTGGCATGTGTGTAAATGCTGCTTCTGTTGAACGAATGTGGCCTTCCATGGGTTTTTTACACACGGCACATCGTAATCGATTAAAAGTAAGCTCTTTAATTTATGTTGGTGACAAAGTCCTTAATTTTTATTGATGATAGTTTTTTTCTAATTCACTTAATTATTTTTTTTGAGAATTGTTTTTATTTTTTTTAACAATGATTATTTTATTGGCGAATTTTCTTCTATTTTTATAGAATAAAAAAGTATTAGCAATGAGCCAACTTCGGGCAGCTATTAATTTTTCATTAAGAGAAAAAGAATTACAGCAAAATCAAATTCAATTCTCAGATCCAAATACAATTCCAATTGATACTGGTTCTGAAGATGCTACACCAAATTTAAATGTTGAAGAGATCAAAGATGATATTGAAGATAATACTATTTTTACTTCTGAACATTGGGAGTAGGAATTAGAGAAATGGGAAGAAATGTTAATAGAGGAGGAATTAGCACGGTTGGAAGGGGAGGAGGAGTTGAGAAATAATTCAGATAGTTTGAAAGAGGATCTTTTAAACAAATATACACATCCAGCAGTAGACAAAAAAGCAAAATGGGAACTTAAAAATTTGTTCAGTTCATCTCTTAGTATTTCTAATTACTTGGATGTAAAATCAAATTAATAAAGTTTAATAAATTTTTCTTGCCCATTAATTCCTAAATCAAATTATCGAATTTTGACCTTATATATGATTTAATATTATTGGATAAAAATGTATCACGTGACAAAGTGCTTCCAAACTTCCAATAAAAATTTATTGGAATTGGACATATAATTGGAATTGGAAGATTTGGAAGTCCAAATGTGCTTCCAACTTCCAATGCCCATCACTGGTGTAATCTTTGGAGAGTATGTAGATTTTCTCTTAAAAATTAAGAATCAAGGTGGTATTGCTAGCCAAGTAGCTAAAAGAATTCTTAATACACTATGGGGTGCACTTTGCTAAAGAAAGAAAACATACAAGACTCTTACAACATCGAGTAAATCTTTTGACTTTCCAGATGGTGAGGTATTAGACTCGATTATACTGATAGGAGAAGAGCAGTGGAGATTCCAATTTATGAATCCAGGTAATCCCTTTAAAGGTGAATATCCAAGAATTGCCCCATTTCTTCTAGCACATGGTCGAAAGTTTATTTCTGAAATGGTACAACCCTATGTAGATAAAGTCAGACGCATTCATACTGATGGGTTCATTCTAGAAGAAGATGTTAACAACTCTCCTCTTTATACCTGCTCTAAAGATGCCTTTAAGACTCTAAAAGCTCTAAAATTCGAAAAAGAAGGAGAGTGTCATGTAAAAAATGCTAACCAAGTGGTATGGACTGTATAATTAAATATTTTTTTCCTTAGATGTAGTAATAAAAAAAAATGGAACACGACTCATTCCCATTCACAAACAAACATCCTAGTTTTATCAAGCATGAAACTTATTTGGCTGATATTATAGAAGCTTTAAAGAATGTTATATTGGCAGGTTTACGAGATGGATACAATAAAGAAAGTTATCTTATAAAGAATCACGTAAACTATATTAAGAAAATAGAATCTGCCAACAATCCAAAAGGTTATATTCATTATACAGCTAAGAAATTATTGCCAAATAAAGAATCGCATGCTGAGAAGGTTGCCATGATTCGAGCAAAGTATTCACATAATCCAGATCTTGCTTTTAAAATTATAAAGGTCTATGATTTATATAATCGTATTCCTAAGGAAGTACCACCTAGACGTAAACTCAATGAAAATGAAGCTGAAGATATATTAGCTGAATTTCTTAGCAATAAGTCATAAATTTATTATTAAAAATTTGCATAAAGACTGATGACGAAGTAACTTTGTCACTAGGCAATTTTCATTTTTTTGTACAAAGGCTGATGACGAAGTAACTTTGTCACTAAGTATTATTTATTTTTAGAAAAAATCATAATTGAACATAGCTATACTAATGTATTAATAAAAAAAGATGAGTGCTAATAGATATACTATTAATCCATTAACTGGTAGAACAATTCGTGTTGGTGGTCCAACATTCAATCAGCTAGTTATAGAAGCATATGATTATCTTGATAGTGGATTGGTTCGAAGAGCAACTGCACCTCCACTTACAGAAGCAAGGCAAAGTTATCTTAATATAGAAACTGGACGTATGGTTCAATATGGAACTAGAACATATTTTCATTTAATTCAACATGTTGGATATGAAATAATAGAAGATTATTATCTTGTTCCTCCAAGGTATGTAGAAATTGCGCAGTCTAATCCTTCTCTATTGTATTGGCAGGATACTCCAAGAAGACTTGACCTTCTTGAAACTGCAATTACTAATAGAATTAACTTTTATGCTGAATGGAATCGGCGTAATCCAGACTATAGGCAAAGGGTTGAAGAAACACGCCAATTTGTTGAAAGAAGACAAAGAGAAATACAACAAGAGGCACAATTAAGAAGGCTTGCCAAACTTAACATTGTCTTATGTAAAGAGTGCCAAATGCCTGTAAATCTTAATACGTTACCTGAAAGCGGTCTTTGTGAAGACTGCAGTAAAGAAGAAATATAAAAAGCAGGTAATTAAATTAATTTATTTTTTATATAGAAAATTTCGAATAAAAGATGGTTGAGCAAATTAGAAAATACTGCCCAGTTTGTGGACTTGCATTGGCCAAGCCAAGAAGAGGCTTATTTACTATCGAATTTCGACGTACAGTGCATAGATGTGCTAATATAGATAGTTTACATGAAAGTATATATAAGCTAATCAAAATATTTAGATGTGTTTCACAAGATGATGAACTTACTTTTACCTTTACTCGAGACTATGAGTATCAGTTGGAATTTTATGATTTCTCTGTACCAGAAGAATTTGAATCGATTAAAATTTGGTTACTCAACAGATTAATGGGCTGGATAGAGATGTAGAGGAAAAAGCTTTATATCGATTATTATTTGATTTATATGGAGAAGAAGGAATAAATGAACCTTTTGCCGTATTTTATGATATATATTGCGACAGAGTAAATAATCCATTAAGCAAAAACTTTGTTTCCCGTGCATTGAGGGCCCTTGGCCTAGTAACGAAAATGTCAAGAATATTAGTAGATGGCAGGGAAAAAAGTATTATATCTATAAATGCGACTAGAGAAGAGTTGCTTGAGCTTTTTAGAAAGAATGGAATAGACTATTGATTCCTACCTGTAAGATAGGCTTCTTCATTAAGCCATCATTGAATAGTTTTAGAAGTACTTCGATGCCTTCTATTATTTTTTATCACTTAGAGGACGCTCATTCAAAAGTTCTCTATATCGATCAAAAGGTAATACTGATACTGGGGAGTTATCTCTAGTAACATATACATTCTTAACTTGAGATAGGAATTTCTTATACTCATCTCTAAGAGTATAATCATTTATTCCATAAGCTTCTCTAAAAACATATTTAGCCCAAATATCTGAATTTTTTGCCTTCGATAAGGCATCTTGTTTCAAGTAAAGTTTACGTTCCTTAGGAAAAGGAAAGTTCTGGGCAAACTCTTCTAACAAATTATTCTTTTTAGCTTCAGCTATTGCCTTCTGTCCATAAGAAGTAAATTGACTAGAATCATTCTTGAATGATCTTAGATCGATCTTAGATGAATCTGTGATCGTTCTAGAATCATTCTTGGATGATCTTAGATCAATCTTAGATGAACACGTGATCATTCTAGAATCATTATTGGATGATTCCATAATAGTTCTAAGGCTAGTATCCCATCGAACTCTAATTGATAGGGGATCAGTTTTAGGACGTC
The DNA here is from genome assembly GCA_015698045.1 of Rhizophagus clarus. Taxonomy (NCBI): domain Eukaryota; kingdom Fungi; phylum Glomeromycota; class Glomeromycetes; order Glomerales; family Glomeraceae; genus Rhizophagus; species Rhizophagus clarus. The sequence goes on along the minus strand of BLAL01000246.1, from coordinate 973,483 downwards.
TCAAGTCAAATACTATGAATTCTCTACTTAAAGTTAGTTCGTCAATTATTGGAGCAAGAGAATCTGATTCATTAGTATATTGTCTAATGATACGCTTTGTATCACTTAAACTGCCATGCCCACCATGTAGAGAAATATAATTTACATTTTCTCGAATTGCTTTTGGAATAGCATAGAATCTTTGGGCTACATAAATAGCTGAAATATTTCTATGTCGTCCATGAGTAAAATAGCCAGTTATTTTTTCTTGGATATTTTTAGGGGTATCCATTAAATCCTCAAATATAACTACAGTAGCAATTTTGGGATCAAAGTCTTCTACATCTGGCATTTGGTGATATGAGATTGCTTCGAATGTTATACTCTCATCATCATCAAAGAAATCCTTTACTATTTGCCATTTAGGTTCGTCTAAATATCTACCAATAAGGACTATTTCATCACAAAGAATATATCGAGTTCCATCTTCTTTGGCTTTTGCGTCTCCCATTAGTAAATTAATAAGCATAGTAGTTTTTCCAAAATCTGAGCTACTAGCTACAGCAAGACGAAAATTTCATATTGGAGCATATTCATTTCCTTGCCTAGTATCACTACTATATTCATCCAAATTATACACATATAAGTCCATTTTAAGCAATTAGTAGTATATAGTATATAGTATATTCAAAATGGCATATGTTCCCACTGATTCTACAGGGCCACCTTCAGCACATTTAGTAGCAATGGATATTAATCAGCACTTAAGAATGATGCAGATGCCCTGCTGGTAAATAGTCGAATGACTGTTACACCAAATCTTATAAATATTAATCACGAGATTAAGCATATTATTGGATTGATTATAGCTCATGGTATACAGGTTGAAGAAAGAACAAAACAAACTAGGGAAGAGCTTGATACTGTGACTGGCTTATTAAAGTATTTGCAAGAAGTGACCAATACTAGAGAACATGAGATTTATGGTATTAGACAACGTCTTATTGCATGTCAAAATGAGAGGAACGGATTGCAAAATGAGAGAAATCATCTGGTAAATGCAAATCGTGATCAAGCTAATCAATTACAAGATCAGCAAGTACGGTAAAGAAGAATTAGGGATACTTTACAACAAAGAAATAATAGATTAACACACCAACTTGCAATAGAATGACTTACATCTAGAAACTTGGGACGAATTCGTGATAGAATGCAAGCACAATTAGCTGCTCTTAGAATTCAGGCGCAGTGGTTTCGAATTAGACAAGCAGGACCTATAGTTAACAATCCTCATCTGGATAATCCACAAGTAATATGGCTACTGTTGCAATAAGAATGCCAGTTTTTGCTGGAAATGATGACGATGATCTTGAGAGATTTTTTGAGTTATATAAGGGCTATATTCATAGTATTGGAATTGATCCATCGGCTGTTGCTGGTAATCCAGCAGGTTGGGAGAAAGCTATGGGTATACTTCGTGCTTGCTTAACTGGTCCAGCTGCCAGATGGTATAATAGTAATATTTTAGGAAAGAGAGTTAAGCTTAGAAATTTTCTTTTTCGTGCTGCACATGGTGATGAAGTGGCATTTAAGGCTTTGGCTGGTAATGCTGCTAATTGTCCAGTAAATACATGGGTTAACCCTTCTGGTACAAGAAATATTATGGCACCTAGTGGTGTAGGTGCTAATGTTCTAGTTACTAATGTTTGGCCTGATTATGCCATAGAAGGAAATAGAGATATTTGGCTAAATCGGGCTAGTATGGAGTTTACTAATGATCCTCTTAACCACAATGTTGTTGGTGGTACAGCTGGATCTGGTGTTGCAATTGCTGGTGGAGCAGATTTCGGTCACCCATATGTAATCCCAGCTTTTCCCTGTCATGTTCTAATTAAAATACGCAATGAATTTCCTACACAACAGAATGCCAGACGTCAGTTAAAGTTTAGCAATCTTTTTCAAGAAAACATGCCTGTTCGAGATTTCTATGATAAAGTTAGAAGAAGTGCTGAATTATTAGGCTATGGTAATGATGTTTTAGTTAATCAGTTTCTAAGAGGTCTGAATGATGATTGTGCTATTGAGGCTGAAAGGATTGGTGCTGAATGGGATATAGAGGAATTGGTAGGTCTTCTTGAACGAATTGAAAAAAGAAAGGCTGAATTACATCTTGGTAAAGAAAGACGAGAAAATATACAGTATCACAGGGATAGACAAATTATTCCAGAGCAATTGCCACCAGTTAGTCAGGAGCCAGTTATATTAAAACCAGTCCAACATCATGCAGTTACCCAAGGAGAGATGAATCGTTTATTACAACAATAGGCTGAAACTTTTCAATCCCAAATTCGTCAATTACAGGAGAGTCTTAAGGCTCGAGATGTAAAGCCTGTTTATAGACCTAAGCCTAAACCTAAGCCTCGATATCATGATGATTGGGAACTTTATGCACAGGATTCATATCCTGATGAAGGTCTTAATCCGTTTGGTGAAGAGGAGGTTGATGATAGGCAGTTACAACAGCTATTTGATTATGCATCAGGTGGACCTGCTCCTAGAAATACATTAGCACAAAGATTAGCTGGTAAGGTTGCTAAAAGAATCACAAAAGCTAGAGAAAGACGTGAAGATGCAGAGTTAAATAGGACAATGCGTGAACTTTCCTTAGATGATCATGATGATCCTATGGATACTTCCAATGCTATTCGAAGTGTACCTATAGAACTTATTCAAGGTGAGAATGGAGAAATTATGCTTGTCCAAAAAAAAAGATAGTTTCAAATAAAGGTAAGACGTCAAACCCTAGTTCTGCATCTAAATTGACATCTAAATCGACATTTAAATTAACTAAAGTGGTAAAAATTCCACCAACAAACTTTACTAAAGCAGAGCTTATAAATCTTCTAAAGCTTGCTGATATCAAAAAGATTATTCAGGAGATCGTCTATAAAATATTAGAAAATTATGAAAGCGCTCCTCAAGAACAACTAGAAGTACAAGAAGAATATTTAGGTCCAATGGCTATGGATATTGATGTTACTCGATTAGAAAATACTAAGGATCTTTTGGCTATAAATGGAATTGTAAATAGGGTAGATATTCAGTGTTTAGCAGATTCCTGTGCTAATGTCTCTTGGATCCAAGAAGAAGCAGTTCCAGAACTAAAACTAAAAGCCGATAAATCTATAAAGCATAGCATTACTGGTGCGTCAGGGCCAAGTGAAACACTTGGTATAATAAAAAATGTATCGATAGAGCTTTTACCAGGATGTATTATTAAAGAAGACCTTGTAATTCTGAAAGAATATAAGCATAGAGAAATTGGTTTAAGCCGAACATGTCTTAAAAGGTATAATTATAATATTCATGAATCTAGAAAGCATATCGCTCTTACTTGCAATAATAAAGACTATTTTATTCCCATAATTCCAGATGCAAATCAAACATAAAAAAAATATAAAATTAGATCCATTCAATATATTCTAAGGGTAATCTGGATCTTCATCAAAATCACTTAAATCTTCCGAATACTCTGATTGCCAGTTTACAGAATCGTCTGGATCTTCATCTCCCCAGTAATCTGGTTGCCAAATTGGTTCTTCAAACCGTATTGGGATTTTATAAGGGTTTAATCCATTAACTAGTATTCGAATATTATCAAGTATACGATTTTTTTCTCTTCCATCTTTCTTATATGCAAATCCACCTTGTAATAAAATTTTTTCTATCTCTACTTGATATGCAAAGGCTTTTTCTTTTTTATCGGCCAAATCCATAAATTTTTTGTATAGAGAATCTTTAAGAGCTTTATTCGTACCTGAACATTTAATATAAGCATGATTTAATTCTTCCTTACTATTCTTATAATTTACTACAGCTTTCCAGTAGTCTTCTTCGGCAAGCTGATCAAGATAATACATGATGTTACGAGCAATTTCATGTATCTGAAATATATCTGTTCTCTCGAATGAAGTATTAACAATGTGGCTGGTTGAAGTATTTAGCCAATTTTCTACCCATTTTGGGGATACATCTAAGAATGTAGCAATGTCAGTATACATTTTTTAGTATATAATGGATATGTTTAATTTCGAATATTTATTATATGATTTACTTTATTATACCCTTATCTTTAATTATAATTTTAGGATTTTTCGAAAAAAAAATCGTAATTAATCCTCTTTTGTCGCTTCTCTTAAATACCTCTTAATATAAGTCTGAACATTTTCATTAGCATCTAAAATTTTAAGACCAAGTTTCTTAGCTTTCTTATTCATAGCCATCTTCTTTCTTTTTTTCTTAGCATCTAGAATTTCTCTTTTACTATGTGTTTTAATCTCCCAATTTTCACCAGTAAGAGTGTTCTTATGTGTTCCACAAATAATACAATCACCATGAATTCTATATTGACCTTTATCAGTCATATCCTGAACTTCTGAAGACGTTTCTGTCTTCTTTTTACACTTTACACAATATATCTCTGTCATGACCACAAATTTAAATTCTAGAAGTAAATCTTTAATTTAAGCAATATGAACCCTTTAGAGAGGTATTACAAATTTTATAACCTATCAGGGGTACCAGCACGTCTTTTTAAAGATCAAGAGCATTATAACATCTATCGAAAACCTCTTAAAGAAAAAAGATCTGAACGTCCAAAAGTAATCGTTTGGAAAGAAAATGCTACTCAGCAGTCTGATTTAAGAGAAATGCCTATAGACCCCAAGGGATACCATTATTTTCTCGTAGTAGTAGAAATATCCAGAAGACGAGTAGATGCTGAGCCTATCAAAAATAAGACAGCTAATAGCGTATTAAAAGCATTTATTAAAATATATGGACGTAGTCATATCCAACCTCCTATTCATAGACTAGAAACTGTTTCTGGTTTAGAATTTACTAACTCACAAATACGTGATTTTTTCCTTAATAGCATTGGAGTTATGATGAGATTTGGCGAACCTGGACGTCACAAACAGCAGTCATATGCAAAAAGGGCAATTCAGGCTATACAAGAACCACTTCTTAAAAGGATGACAGCACAGGAACTGAAAACTGGTGAGACATCGGTTGAATGGTCTGAAGATTTCCATGATATAGTAAGATTAGTAGATGAACAGTAGCAAAGAGACCCGCCTAAAATCCCAGAAGGTCCACCTAAAATTAATAAAAATACAGAGTTACTACTAGAAGGGACACTAGTTCGAACCAAACTTCTTGAACCTATATCAGTACTAGGGCTCCGATCGGTTTCGGTAATTACCGAACTGTACCGATCGGTTTCGGTATCAGAGCGGTTTCGGTTTTTACAGTTTACCGAACCGAAACTTTCGGTAAATTTACTGATCGGTTTCAGTAACTGCGGTTTCGGTACCGGTTTTGCGATTTACCGAACCGAATTACCGAATCGATTTAACTAAATAATATAATAAAAAAATGTTGTGAAACGTTTTTTATTAGTTATTTTGATAAAACAAACCGTTTCGCAGCGGTGTTTTGTCACTTTAATTAAGAAACGTTGCGAATCGTTTTTATTCGTTAATCTAATAAAAAAATAACTATTCGCAACTTTTTTCTTGTCATTTTAACAAACAACGTTGCGAAATGTTAATTGGATAAAAAAAAACGTTTTGCAACGTTTTTTTTTGTCACTTTAATAAAAACGTTGCGAAACGTTTTTATGAGTTAATTTTAATAAAAAAAAACGTTTTGCAACGTTTTTATTATAGAGACAAAAAAAAACGTTGCGAAACGTTTTTTTTATTAAATTAACTGATAAAAAACGTTTTGCTACGTTTTTTTTTGTTGCTTTAGTTAAAAAACGTTGCAAAACATTTTTTATCAGTTAATTTAATAAAAAAAACGTTTCGCAACATTTTTTTTTGTCTCTATAATAAAAACGTTGCAAAACGTTTTTATGAGCTAATTTTAATAAAAAAAACGTTTCGCAACGTTTTTTTTGTCACTTTAATAAAAACGTTGCGAAACATTTTTATGAGTTAATTTTAATAAAAAAAACGTTTCGCAACGTTTTTTTTTGTCACTTTAATAAAAACGTTGCGCAACGTTTTTATTAGCTAATTTTAATAAAAAAAAACGTTTCGCAACGTTTTTTTTTGTTGCTTTAATTAAAAAATGTTGCGAAACGTTTTTTAACAGTTAGTTTAATAAAAAAAAACGTTTCGCTACGTTTTTTTTTGTTGCTTTAGTTAAAAAACGTTGCGAAACGTTTTTTATCAGTTAATTTAATAAAAAAAACGTTTCGCTATGTTTTTTTTTGTCTCTATAATAAAAACGTTGCGAAACGTTTTTATGAGCTAATTTTAATAAAAAAAACGTTTCGCAACGTTTTTTTTTGTCACTTTAATAAAAACGTTGCGAAACGTTTTTATGAGTTAATTTTAATAAAAAAAAACGTTTCGCAACATTTTTTTTTGTTGCTTTAATTAAAAAACGTTGCGAAACGTTTTTTAACAGTTAGTTTAATAAAAAAAAATATTTTGCTACGTTTTTTTTTGTTGCTTTAGTTAAAAAACGTTGCAAAATGTTTTTTATCAGTTAACTTAATAAAAAAAACGTTTCGCTACATTTTTTTTTGTCTCTATAATAAAAACGTTGCGAAACGTTTTTATGAGCTAATTTTAATAAAAAAAAACGTTTCGCAACATTTTTTTTGTTGCTTTAATTAAAAAACGTTGCGAAACGTTTTTTAACAGTTAGTTTAATAAAAAAAACGTTTCGCTACATTTTTTTTTTGTTGCTTTAGTTAAAAAACGTTGCGAAACGTTTTTTATCAGTTAACTTAATAAAAAAAAACGTTTCGCTACATTTTTTTTTGTCTCTATAATAAAAACGTTGCGAAACGTTTTTATGAGCTAATTTTAATAAAAAAAAACGTTTCGCAACATTTTTTTTTGTTGCTTTAATTAAAAAACGTTGCGAAACGTTTTTTAACAGTTAGTTTAATAAAAAAAAACGTTGCGAAACGTTTTTTATTAGTTAATTTAATAAAAAAAAACGATTCACAACTTTATTTTTTGACACTTTAAATAAAAAACGTTGCAAAACGTTTTTATAGATCATTTGATTTGGTAAAAAAAATACCAAAATAGTTTCGCGATGTTTTTTTTACTAAAAATGGTTTTTAATATCGGTAAATCGGTTCGGTTTTCGGTAATTATCGATCAGTTTCGATAATCATCAATACCGATACCGATCAATTTGGTTCGGTATCAGTTTTTGCAAAAACCGAACTGAACCAAACCGATCGGAGCCCTAGTCAAATATAGATTGAATTGCATATCATTACTAATTTAGGTCAATTTTTTTAAAAATTGGCCAAATCTAAGCCAGATTTTTTGGAAGCCGAATATTTCTTTTTCGACTAGTGTCAGGAACCTGATTCTGACTTGGAAATACTGGAATCCAGATGTGTTTCGAAAGGTTTCCTATTTTAAACTTCTTCTAAAAGCATTTTTATTAAGGGTAGAGTGTATCTATGCCACAACATATATATGATTTTAGACTAAAAAATGTAGATCATCATGTGACCCAAAATGAGTAAAATTTATGATTTCTCACAAACTACCATATGAATTTTGTTAAATACACATTTAAAAAAAGTATAAACATGCGCTTTATTTATTTATTAAAGTGTTTAACCATTTGCTATTAGTCTTTTTGAATGTATTTAGACTTTTAAAATCAAATATGACTAATAATAAAAAAATAAAATGGTATTAATAAAAAATTTTATTTGAATAAGTAAATGCATAATGATTTTTTGACATAAATATTCTTTTTTATTATACTATTAACTTGTAAGGTTTCATAAGTTTAAAGTTAATTTGAAGATATGTTCTCTAGGTGATTCGCAACTTACCATAGGAAATTCGCAACTTAATGACGACTTCATAATGTAATATTTCGTTATAAGCCTTATTTGTATTATACTTTACTAAAGTTTATTTGAAAGACAGAAACTCTAGCTTTCTAAAGAATACTTTTAAACAGTTTTTCATAAAATATTGAGTGAGTTTTCCTTGTAGCGAAGTAAAAAAAAATGATTTTTTTTTTAGCCATATGATCAGCCATATCGATCCCTCTACCCTTAAGCATTTTTTTTTACAGTCTCTGATAACCATTCTGGACAGTGTGCTTTTGAAACTATTCTATATTAAATGGTAGGAAGTGTTTCGATTTTTGGATAAATGAAATGGTAGTAAGTTTCAAATTCAATAAATTTAATGAAATTTAAAAATTTGTTAAAGAAATTTCATTTAATGTTACTTTTCTACATAGGTTTTGAGACTCCTTTAGGCATATGTAAATCATCTATTTAGTGGATTGTGTAGATGGTAGTTTTGGATGGATGGTGGATGGATGCGGATAGATGAATGATAGATGAATGATAATATATAGATAGATATTAGATAGAACTTTATATAGCATAATACATATGTAATTTTTTTAATACTATGTTAATAAACTATAAATTTGGAACTAAATTGATTAAAATTTGTCTCTAGTTTGACCTATTTATCAATAATATTCAGATTATATATAGTAGTCGAATATAGTTTTTTTAGGGTCGAATAAATATGTAAAATGTCCTAATATAGGTCGAATTTTTTATTACAAATTTAAGATGATTGGCACCTTAAATGCGCCAAAAAAATCAGCCACAATTTGACATAGGTTAGATTATCATTCAACCTATATTCAACCTGGTCAAATTTAGGCCGAATTGTCCTTTTTTGACTAGTGATAAAGAAATAATTTGATATTAGAATTCACATTAAATAGTTTAAAATCTGCATATTTCTTTTTTATTTAATAGTATCAATATATTATTTCACTTATTATTCTATTATTTTATTATATTTATCGTTATATAAAAAATAATAAATTTTACTTATATATATATATAATTCTTTTATATTCAAAATTTATTAAAGTAGTGAAACTTTAGAAGGATTACATTGTTTTTCTTTAATTAAGTTGCTGCTAATTATAATAAAATTAAAAATAGCTTAACTCAATAAAATTAAAATTTATTATACAGTTTTTTAAGTTAAAAAAAAATATAAATATGATATACTTGATAAACTCTTCCTGCTGATCATTATACCTATTTTTTCAGAAAAATTTTTTTTCAAAAATAATTTTGAAAAACAATTAAAATATAGTAAACAAAGTATGGAAAATAACCTTTTCATTTACATACTTATTTAATTACTTAACAGAAACAAATTTTAGAAACAAGAATGATAAAAAACAGATGAAAACTGAAGACTCTTTGTTTATGAACATCATAAAAGAAATGCCAATGATGGATTCAAAGACTAAAATATCTACAAAAGTTCTTACTGTTTAACAAGTGTATATGAAACAGGTAGAAAGTGTGTTATCTAAGAAATAAGTTCTAATTGTAGCATCTACTAGAACATTTTGATGTAAAGTATAATAATATTATTAAAACTTTTAATTTTTTTCCACTGAATTTTATTAACAGCATAATCTTTCTTTTATGTAATATAGTGTAGTTGCAGTTATATTTTGTCCTGCCTATTTTTAAACTATTTTTATTTTAGAAGTATCACTAGTTGAAAAAGGACAATTCGGCCTAAATTTGACCAGGTCGAATATAGGTCAAACTAGAGGTTTTTCAAGGTCAAATAATAGGTTTTATTAACATTTTATTTATAGCTACATATTATAATATTATATAAAAATCTATCTAACATTTATCTATCTATATATTATCACTTGTTATTATTCACATTAATCTATCCGCCATTATATCCACAACCATCATCTACACAATCAAGTATCCTAAAAAATCCTAAATCATTCTTGCCAAATTTCGCATCCAGAGAGCCGAAGAATAAACTGTCTAAAAAAAAAGAAAAAATAAATTAGTAATTATTTTTTAAAAGGCAAAAGAAATCTTAAAAAAAACATACTCGCCGAATTCTTGCATTAAAAAAATACACCATCAAATCCACACATCCAAAGATCAGAGGTTCGTCAAAGATCATTCTCGTCAAATTTCGCGTCCAGAGAGCTAAAAAACAAACTGCCTAAAAAAAAAGAAAAAATAAATTAGTAATTATTTTTCAAAAGGCGAAAGAAATCTTTAAAAAAAAATACTCGCCGAATTCTTGCATTAAAAAAACATACCATCAAATCCACACATCCAAAAATTGGAGGTTCGTCAAAGATCATTCTTGTCAAATTTCACATCCAGAGAGCCGAGGAACAAATTATCTAAAAAAAAGAAAAAATAAATTAGTAATTATTTTTCAAAAGGCGAAAGAAATCTTTAAAAAAAAATACTCGCTGAATTCTTGCATTAAAAAAACACACCATCAAATCCACACATCCAAAGATCAGAGGTTCGTCAAAGATCATTCTTGTTGAATTTCACGTCCAGAGAGCCGAGGAACAAATTATCTAAAAAAAAAGAAAAAATAAATTAGTAATTATTTTTCAAAAGGCGAAAGAAATCTTAAAAAAAAAATACTCGCCAAATTCTTGCATTAAAAAAACACACCATCAAATCCACACATCCAAAAATTAGAGGTTCGTCAAAGATCATTCTTGTCAAATTTCGCGTCCAGAGAGCCGAGGAACAAATTATCTAAAAAAAAAGAAAAAATAAATTAGTAATTATTTTTCAAAAGGCGAAAGAAATCTTTAAAAAAAAAATACTCGCCGAATTCTTACGTCAAAAAAACTGAACTCGCCTAAAAAAAATAGAGAATCGAAACATTAGTAATCATTTTGTTAAATAAATAAACTGAATATTTCATCTTACCAAAATTATATCAAAGATGTTGAAAATTAGCCGTCTATAATTAAAATAATCAAAATATTAATACATGATTCATTAAAAAAATAAATTTAATTAAAAATAAAAAAAAATATTAAAACTCACTAAAAGTCGAGTTGTTAAAACCGTCTTGTTGCTACCAAATTCCACATGAGTATCAACTATCTAAAAGAAGTAAAACAAGTTGTTAATAAACGTCATAAAAACCACAAAATAAACGAAAAAATTAAAATACTCACCGAAATCCTACACAAACTGAAGAGTTAGCCGTCTAAAAAAGAGTAAAAATGAGTCATTAGTAAATGTCGTAAAACATCAAAATAAAACGAAAAGATACTCCTGAGATCTTACCGAAGAGCCAACCGTCTAAAAGAAATGAAAAAAAAACAAAAAGATACTCCCAAGATCCTACTGAAGAGCCAACCGTCTAAAAAAAAATGAAAAAAAATGAAATTATTAACTGTTCTTTAGAAGTCATAGAATAAAAAAATTAAACTTTACAACTCTTACTGAAATACCACGTCCAAAGAGCCGCAAAAAGAAACGGCCCCTAACGTCAAAGAACTGGTTGCCTGCAAAAAAAAATGAACTGTTAATAAAGTTTGTTTAAAGTTAAAAGAAAAAACAATTTCACTCATCTAGATTCAAGGAAGAGATCCGAGAGAATACTAAATAAAAAGAAATAACTGAACTTTTAGAAGCCGTTCATTAAATTAAGAGTAGTTAAAGAAAAAAAATTATTACCGTAAAATTTCGCGTCCAAAGGAGACCAAAATATCTGCTTAAAACGAGCTGTTTTGTTAAAGATTTTTTAAAGAAAGTGCGGGAGAAGTGGGAAAAGAGAAATTAAGAAAGGGAAGGAAAAGGGAAAGATAAAGGAAAATATGAAGGGAAGAAAAAGAAAAAAGGGGGAAAGATAAAAAATAGGGAAAGGACGAAAGGAGGTAAAAAATGAAAGGAAATGGTGAAGGAAAAAGGAAAGAAGTTTTAGAAACTTCATTAAATTTAGTCTTTTTTTTAAGCTTTAATTAGTTATGTGATACGCGACGTGACGCTCAATTAATATACACTATTCGACTATGATTCAACAACGTCAAATATATGTTTAATCATAGATCATTACTAATTGAGGTCGAATAATTTTAATTTTGGTCGAATATAGGCCGAATTTCATTAAGGCCGAATATTTCTTTTTCGACTAGTGTATAGGATAATTTTTTCTTTTTAATTTACCCTGAAGGTTTCATTTGAATTTTCTTTTTATTTATTTTTTTGTATTAACTTTACCTTTTTTTAATATTACTAATATTATTCTTTTTTTTTAAATTTACTAATATCATCATGTATTTTTCTTTTTTTTTTTATAAATTTTATCAAACTCTTCATAATACTAACTTTTTGTATTTGTGTATTTTATTATTATTAATGTTATTCTTTTTTTTTTTTTATATTTTACTAACATCATCACGTATTTTTCTTTTTTTTTTTATAAATTTTATCAAATTCTTCATAATACTAACTTTTTGTATTTGTGTATTTTATTATAATTATTACTAACTTTTTATATTTACGCTTTACTATTTATTTATTAAATATTACTAACTTTATTAGTCATATACTAACATATTATTATGATAAATGTTTTTATTTTAAATATTTATCTGTTATTAATATAAATAAAGATACTACTATGTGTTTTATTATGTACTATAATAAATTTTATTATTCATTATATGATTCTACAAAAATTGGTCATTCGACCATCAATTGACCATAATTCGACCATAAATTGACCATAAATTGACCATAAATTGACCACATAATTTGACCACATAATTTGACCACATAAATTGACTATAAATTGACCATAAATTGACCTTAATTTGACCTTAATTTGACCTTAATTTGACCTTAATTTAACCTTAATTTGACCTTAATTTGACCTTAATTTGACCTTAATTTGACCTTAATTTGACCTCCTTAATTTGACCATAATTCGACCATAATTTGACCATAATTTGACCTCCTTAATTTGACCATAATTTGACCATAATTTGACCATAATTTGACCATAATTTGACCATAATTTGACCATAATTTGACCATAATTTGACCATAATTTGACCATAATTTGACCATAATTTGACCATAATTTGACTATAATTTGACCATTAATCGACCATCAATCAACCATCAATTGACCATCAATCGACCATCAGTTGACCATCAATCGGCCTGCCCGATTGATGATGGATTTTGGCGGAAATTGGCTATCAATCGGCCACCTGATTGAATACTTATTGAATCAATCAGTTATCAATAAGATACCCGATTGATAGCTGATTGGTGACTGATTTGCCACCATTCGACCTGTGCGAGTCTGATTATTATCGACATATATCATATGCCTTTTTCATCAATATATATCTATATCAATATTTGTCATTTTGGTTAAACTCTGATAATTTATCATCATTTAACCACATCAATACTACTTGACGAATCTGATTATTATCGATATATATCATGTGACCTTATCATCGATATATATCCCCTAAAAAAATTCCTGATGTTGCAAAGACATTGAAGAATATGCATATACAAATCTTTTTTATTTCACTTGCTCAACCATTCAGTAATAAAGGCCTAGTAACATTATATAAATATACTCTGGTCAAAATCTAGTAGGAATAGCCTGTAGCTCCAAAGGAAATAAACTCATAAATAAATGCTATTCAGATAGATAGAGAAAAAATTTGAAATATTTTTGGGGATCAATTTCTAATTATTTTATCATACAAGCAGTCACACAGAGCTATAGCTGATTTAGGGTGGTGTATCACTTATTACATTATATGCACTTTAACAAGGATTGAAAGCATATTAATTTATGTTGCACATGTCTACATGCATTGTGGCTCAGAATTTTAGTCAAGGACTGATCTGGAAAATTCAGTGCACAAACTCACAATTATTATCTAAATCTGAGAAATTTACAGTAAAATACTTTCCTAGAACATAATATGTTCTTAACGTTAGTGAATCACATATATTTTGTATTTCTACCAATTTACTCCTATATTTCTCACAATCTGAAATTCTGATGAAGTATGCATAATTATATTTTTTATGAATACTATAATATTTGGGATTCCGTGGCCATTTTAACATGTCAGACCAATATGTACCTCTAACAACTATATAGTCTTACTGATATAATAATTTATTAACAAGTTTTAATGTTACAAAATCTAATCGTTTCCATAATTGGACTCTCTTCTCGTATATCCAATCATTTTTTGCTGAAAAGCAATAATTATCATACCAAATTTATCCTAAAGGTTGATATCCCCATTCATTTTTCATACCTAAAAACTTCCTATTGTTAGGAGTAGCATCATTTCTTACTATCTCCCAAACTTTTTTTGCCAAAGATTCAGGTCTCTTCTTATAATTCCTGTAAGCTTGCTGGATAACTGTTGCATAGAAATTCTCAAACTGATAGTTATATTGTCTCGCAATCAAGAATCTCTAAGAGTATTTCATTGATCTTCCTGAACTCGAAAAATATTTTATTAAAATAGTTATAGATTAGAGGATCTAACCCAGAATAGGCAAATCATGGCATAGCCAATTTTTTACAGGCGATCATCCATGCAGATTATGTAGCGCAAAAAATAAATTATATTTCAGTTGAAAGCAATAGTCTATAATTAAAATATTTTTTGAAATCATTCAGTCAAACCGGTTAAACAATCATGACTTTTGTCCCATCTCCCAATCTAAGCACAGTGCCTTTTGGCTGATTAAGATGGTTTAAATTATTTTGTTTTGCATACCGAGATGAGATAAATATTTCACTTATATTACTTTTGCAATTTGGTGATTGATAAGAAGTTGGTGAAATTATTTCTTGCCTGACAGGCAAAATACAAGCTGGCTCGAAATTTGAAGCACTTGGCATAGTATTTTTTGCTATAGTTGCAGTCTTGGCCTTGAAGCAATAGTAATTCCAATGATTCTTCATCAAATCTTCAGATTTAACTTCATGGGTCCATCTTTCCCAACCACTATAATATACTTTTCTAGGCTCTACTTCAGTAATCTTTACCAATTTCCAGCATTTGAAGCAGATAACCATCTGACTTTTATGGACACTAGGTCTATGATAGTCAAAGGGAGTACTATATAAAGCACCATTAACATAACATGTTGTGGATTTTACTTGCCTAAAGGAAGCGAAGGGACAGTACATATGATATAAACTATATTCTCGCTTAAAAAGTAGTTCTTGCAGAGAATCTCTTACACGATTAGCCCATTGCTGGGGAGTTTTACGAGGGCTAATAATAGATAAATGATCATATTGTTTTTCTATTTCAACCACTTTTTCATATCGATAGTTATCAGTTTAAGGATGACAGTTAAAAACATGTTCCATATCATATCCAGGATGGAGATTGATAGGCCTAGGAACAGTTTTATTATAAATATTATCTAATATGATCATAGCACCAAGTATAATTATTAATAAATTAGTGATTTATACCAATTTCAGCAAATTATAACGATTTATTGATTTATAGTATTTTTGTAGTGTTTTTTATCGATTTTAGCAGTATTATCCCCTGATCGGCACCATTTATACAGTTATCCGATTGTACTTATACCTACTGGATGATCAATTTATATATATTTATTTATGCATTTCTAGTACATATTTACTCTAGATAACTAGACAAATTATTTATTTTGTAATGTTAATAGTAAAATTACTACATTTAACAAACTTAAGACGAAAATTATCAATTAAATCATCTTTACGCATTAAAAGAATTGTGATATTTTGAATTTCAGTGAATGGTTCTGTTTTAGTCTCTTCCTGAGATGATAAATTTTCAATTCTTTGTTCCGTATTTAGATCTTCAGCAGATTTTTCCAAATTTTCTTGCATTAAAATATCCTTTTATAAATAAAGTGTAAAAAAAATTAATAATTATAATGATAATTTATAATAAAGAATTAATTAGATACCTTTGAAATGCCTGGAAGTGTTAACTTTGCGATGTCCAATTTTTGCTTTTCATTTTGTGTTCGATATCTATAAAATAAATGAATTTTAATGACAAAATAAAAAAATCAAATATTATATTATAATATATACTAACGCATTTAATCCTGCAATGGACCGGTGCAATGTTACATTCATTATAGCTTGTGAATCCAATCCTTCGTCATTTAACTTTTGCGCAGTACATTTTCGTAATGAATGATTTACAATTCTTCTGTTTGTGCAGTCAATACCCGTAATATTACAAATTTCTTTTAACATTCCAGATAATTTATCTCGACCTAAATGAAAAGTAGAATACCAATTTTCTAAATAATATATTGAAATTTATTAGTTTGTGTTAAAAATATTGTAGAGAAAGAAATCATATAAAATTGTACCTTTAATATCTTTATTAATACGAAAAAAAAAGTTTTCTTCTGCATTATTAGGCCGTAAACTCAAGTATTTTCTAATGTCATGACATGCTCCATATGTTCCTGGTTCATCTGGTGGAATAATATGAACAGGTTGTTGATTAGAATTTGTTTGGTGATAATATCCTCCCTGGTGAGTTTTATCATGAATTGTCACAATGTTATATCCTCCATCATCACATTTTTTAAAATGGCTAGCCATAATACTATGATATGATCCCCCTCTACGTGCTGTACAACATCCTACCCATAAAAAGACTCTCCTTAATAATCCATCTGGTGAATTACTTGATATATCAGGATGTTCAAAGATTTTTACCATTTCTTCATCAGTAAGAGGATCAGCTCCATTATATTCACCATTATTGATTTCTTCCAACTCTATCATTCTTGTATGTAATGTATCACGCACTATTCTAAATTCAAAATCCTCATGTATATTGAATGGTTCTCTATCTTTAAAGATTTCCTGATAAAACCGATTTATAGCATATATACCATTATACAGTGAGTTTGCTTTGTATTCCTTTTTGTCTTTTGTTTGAATAACT
Organism: Rhizophagus clarus; assembly: GCA_015698045.1. NCBI lineage: Eukaryota > Fungi > Glomeromycota > Glomeromycetes > Glomerales > Glomeraceae > Rhizophagus > Rhizophagus clarus. Next base: position 956,632 of record BLAL01000246.1, on the reverse strand, counting down.
ATAATAAATTCACATAACAACATTGCAATGGCCTTTTTGTCATAAAGGGTCATTAAATCTATGTTTGGTTGAGTGTCATTTACAAAGCTTTCAAATCTAGAAACCTATAAACGTGTATTTTTGTTAGTATTTTTTGGTTTTGCGGAAGAGACATACTTTTGTAAAGTTTCTATACAAGGACGATCAAATGTTTCTTTATTAGACGATTTTGATAATGATTTGTGTATTTCAGAAAGTTGATTATTTTCTAAATGAGTCAATCTTCCTTTTAATTCATTTATAGTGACAGTATCATTACTTGAATTTAATAATTCGGAGGCTTTTTTGAAACTAGACATTTTATTTTGAAATTAAAAAGGAGAGAAAAAAAATGTAAAAAGGAGAGAAAAAAAAATGTAAAAAATGATTACAAATAGGGTATTTATATTTATTGATATTACACAATAGACTAAAATAGTCTAAAATAGTCTAAAATAGTCTAAACTATATAAATGGCAGGGGATAAGTAATACTTATACTCTAATAAATATCAGATTCATTTTTATAAGCAACTTTATCGATTTGTAGCTGATTTAGTAAGACTACATACTGTTAAACCCAAATTCATTTTTATTCGATTATAGGGATTTATATAGGGTCGGCTATGCTAATTTTATATTTACATGCATATGCACAGCGCTTTCGGCTAAATCAGTTTGTGGCTGTATATCGTATCACATGAGATCTCCCCTAATTCCCTGTGCGAAGCACCTACAGCCCAGTTCCTCGATAGTTCTAGGAGTGTTCCAGGAGCTGGCGAGTTTCTATAAATCACAAGATGATTGGCCAATCAGATTTATACATTTATTTCTAGATATGAATCAAATTTTTAGTTATATATGATATCATTAAACTCTTAAGGGTCATAAATTTAAAAATCAATAGCCCTTTTTTTCTCACTATGGTTCGAAAAAAAAGGAGACAGCTAAGCTGAGAGAAACCTAATTGGATTTTTAAAAAATGTAAAATATTCACCCTGCAGATCGATAGATCAAAGGGGCGGGCTTTATTATTTTTTTCATTGATACAGAGCATTTATAAAAACGAATCCACTGACCTATCGGTCAGCGAAAATCACGTGACCGGGAGCAGTAAAGCTCAAACGCTTCTTTTATAATATCGATCTCATCCCAATCCAACTTGGAAATTCTCAATGCGGAATATGATACACGTTGTATTTTATCAATCCCAATCCCACTGAAGAGGTCATAAATCTTCCTTGCTCTTTCCACTCTCTTCTCGATTGCATTTTGAGAGAGATCATTGGGAAGTTGTTTTCCTACTTCATCGTTTAATTTTCTCTGAGCCCTACGCTCACTATTCGCAATTTTATGGAAGGTGAGCCTATTCTCAAGTTCCTTGCCAAACGAATAATAAGCTCTAATAATTTCATGATTATTGGTCACAGTTCTTCCTTCGGCCTGGATAATTGCTTCATGTAAATCAGTAAAACTCCCTGGAGCTTCGGGTTGCGATTCCGAGTTATCCTCAACAGAACTTGGTAAAGTTTTCAACTCCTCAATAAGTTTTTTCAGCATAGGCGACACACCTTTCGATCTCTTTCTAGTTCTCGCTTTTTTTCTGCTGGAGGTATCCTCCACACTTGTCCGCTTACGGGATTCATTCGAATTATTCGCGACTTCTTCTAAAGGTAATAATGGATCACTATCATCGACCACGCCACATGAGCAGGGTAGGGCACCACGATTATCTACTTTGTTCGCGCAAGTCCGATGGATAACGTCGCCACAAACATTTAGAACGAGCGATCTAGGTGGGTCTTCTGTTAAAATTGGGATCTCACATTCTTGACACGACCCATAATCCGGTATAGCTTCATTAGATTTAATAGACGAAAAATCCGGCGGGAGATGTTTCAATATATACAAGGCAAGTATTTTTAGGCTTCTATTGCGAGCTGGTTGCACATTATAAGTATCACTGTTAGAGGTAGAGGTGCGAGCTGGTTGCACATTATAAGTATCACTGTTAGAGGTAGAGGTGTGAGCTGGTTGCACATTATTGCTTTGAGTAGAGGTAGTGGGTATAGCCAATGAGGTGTTTATGATATCCTCGATACCCTCCATATCCTCCATACCCTCCCCTCCATATTGATATCGTCGGCAGTGATCCTTTCTACATCAAATGGAGCTTCCATTGTGCTCTCTGGGTTTTCCATACCCTGCCCACTCATTATACTTGTGGTCTGAAAAAAATGTCGCTAATTTGCTTAAACAGACGTTTTTATAGCACTTGAAATTCACAGGAAAATAGATTCTCCAGATCCGATTTGGTCCCTTGCGACTCTTCCTGAAAATCTCCATTTAATGACGAATGCATTTCGTCATTACGTTAATCCCCCCTTGTTAATCCCAAATTCCATGCGCGAAATAAAGATTACCAAAAATGGCTATATCCAAAGTTCCCACCTTTTTGTCGAATTTTGCCAGGCTATCCTTCCTTTACACTTTGTAGCAATTACCCATCATCGTCCTTAAGTGAGTAGGTTACTTAGAAATGGGACGAAAGAGTTATTATTTATGTATGAAATAGACGAACAAATAACTTTGAGACTTACACGGTGAAAACCTTCCTAGCAAAGTCTGCAAGCCTCGACGTAGGTTCCCATTTTCATTCCATGACGCTCAAGTTTTTCTTCAGTCAGCTTGAGAAAGTCCCGATCATTAACTCCGTCATTCTAAAATTTTGATAGCTTTCTCACTAAGACCTAAGCCTGTTCGCGCAAAAACTTGATGTGAGTTCAGGCGTACCATATTTTTTAACTCCGTTCGTCAATGTGACTGTCTCCAGTAGTAGCGGAAGTGGTGATAGAAGCTGGTGTATCTACAATATCTGAACAGCTCTTTGTGATGGTCATTTATTGCATGTGATACAGTTGACTAGTTGATCACGTATTGCGTCCCTTCAGATCAAAGATTGCAAACATGTTTCTTTTAACAAAATGGAATGAATACTATATTTGTTTTTCTTGCATTCCACGATCACGATTTTCTTAGATCAGAAAACCAATCAGGTCCAGACATCATAGCTTGACCTGATTGGTCTCTTTTTCTTAATAGATAATCAGATAAAAACAATAAATTTATAAATCAATTGACAAGATGTTTAACGTTAAATGATTTTAATAATGATATTTTAATAATGAATGTTATGCAGGAGGACCTCCTCAAATTTCAGCTTGATAATATTTAAATGATGAACTGTATATAAGATTCTTTTTACACATCTGGTTTGTTAAATTTCTTACAATGTACCGTATTCGACATTCTATTGTATCGAATAAACCTTACTTGCCCACCGTAGGTCAGTTCAACTTTAAGGGAGAAATATTGAATAAACCTTACTTGCCCACCGTAGGTCAGTTCAACTTTAAGGGAGAAATATTGAATAAACCTTACTTGCCCACCGTAGGTCAGTTCAACTTTAAGGGAGAAACATTGAATAAACCTTATTTGCCCACCGTAGGTCAGTTCAGTGTCTTTCCTTACTTTAAGGGAGAAACATTGAATAAACCTTATTTGCCCACCGTAGGTCAGTTCAACTTTAAGGGAGAAATATTGAATAAACCTTACTTGCCCACCGTTCGTCAGTTGCCCATCGTTCGTCAGTTCAGCACTTTTCCTTATGCTCAAGAGTTAAAAAACACCTTAAAAGCTTACTTCATTGATAACAAAATCAAAGATCTAAATCGCAAAATCAAAGAGCTAACTAGAGAACACGACGACGAAAAAAAAAGGATGAAATTGATTCATGGATTGAATGAAAAAAGTCACCTAAACGAATTTGTCAACCTGCGTCTTCAAAATGAATTTGATAAGGAGGTTCTCAAAAAAGAAATTACACGTCTGGAGAAAGAAATCGCAAAAGAAAAAGCTGATAGGAATCTCGAAATTGCACATCTGAAAGCTGATAGGAATCTCGAAATTGCACGTTTGGAAGCTGATAGGAATTTCGAGAAAATCAAGACTGTGAGTCTTGTGCTTGACTTTTTTTTTTAGGAATAAGTAAGTTTTAATTCGTAACATTCATATTATTTTAGGGATACCTAAATCTCAATTATCTTAGATTAAAAGGATCTGTACACCTCAGAGGTGTCTTTGGTTAGTAAAAATTTTATTTACTTTCACTATAGATATTTTATTAACTTGTGTAATTAATCTCCAGAGCAATGGGAGTTATTTTCCTTGAGTAGTTTTGACGGAAATAGAACGAAAAAGTGGACCGATTATCTGAAGGCAAATAAAGACGTATTTGAAACGTTTCAAAACTTTTATCCAAATCCAAAGGAGATCGGTGTTAATCATGTGGTGGCAGAGATGACAGGCTTTTACAGATGGCTCTCCGAAAGGATTCATAACGGATATGCGGTTGGGGACTATGTAGAATGGCGCCGTAATTTACTAACTCCTGTACGTAATAAAATATCAGAATACATGTGTAAGGAGCTAAATCTTGATTATCGTATCATCGAATCTTCTGAGGTTGACTAAGTGTAAAAGCGATATATTCGCAATTTTTATGTATCAGTTGCTCCGGCAACGTTTTTATTTCCTCGTCGTGTAATACTGTAATTATGCAAATGGTGAAAATCATTACCTTTTTATTTTAGTTATTTTTTTCGTTTGTTATTTTATTTTTATCTTTTTGTCTTTGCTTCTTATTAATTATGTTCACAGATTATTATGATGTATAGACACAGTGGATGATTGGACATACTAACTGGAATGTTTGTTCATTAAATTCAATTACAAATAAAAATATATATTGTAAAGTTTATATAATAAAAAAAATTATATTATAGCGTCTAAATATTATATAATAGCCCTCAAATAATTTAAAAACTTAATTCCATAAAACAATTGCATGTTTAAATGTTTAAATGTGACGATTATGTTTAAAAGAATCTCATTTTTTGATGACTGATTGCCATATTACATGGAAATTTTATGATCGCCTGGTTGATCACTTTGTTCATAGCCGGTGAACTAGAAATCCAGGCTGGGTGATCGTAGCCATATTACATAGCTCCAGGTCAATTCGTAATTATTTTCAATCATGTTTACTGCGCCACAGTCACGTGACTTTCGCTGACCGATCGGTCAGTGAATCGAAGAAAAAATCTTTACCTACAATAATTTGAAATAGAAGCCGGCAAGAATTTTACCAAATATCTTCTGCGCCGGGTGATGACTGGATTATGCTACTACCTCTACCTTGGTATCCAATTTGGAAAAATCACTGGAGGAAGATTAAGCGAAAACTTGCATAAACTGGGTATGGGTTTGTTCCCATTCTTTCATAAGATTATCTAACCATGCAGTACTTTTATGACTCTTTAGAATACCGCGATGCAATAGCTCTTCACTGATTATCCTTTCGCGAACTGTTAGTAATGTATGATATTTTCTACGATCTTCATTTTTTTCTATTGATCTGTGTATTTCTCTCCAAATCACCACAGAAGCATTTCACATCCCACCTATGTTTTTCAGCCTCAGTAACGATCAAAAATTTCTCAGAATCAAGACTATATTCAACAGCATATTGATAAAGACATTTCATCTTATTTGGGTTAGTCCTAGGAATCGGCATTCAAGTTTTGTTTGACACAGTTTTCTTTGTAATAGGTTTTGATGGTATATTCACCTCAGCTTTGGGTGAACTCTCTGGGTTGATTCCTTTAGGATCACCTGAAAAATTGCCATTAAGGTGCTTCGCAAAGACATGGGCTAATGGGATAGGTGCAGTCGATGTTAGCTTTGCTAACGACAAGACCTCCAATACATTATTCTGATCGGAAGCATTTTCAGGCAAATTTTTTCTGGGACATAATGTCTCAGAAATTTCAGTTACATGATCTGTTACCAGAGGTAATTTTTCTGAAGATATTCCATAATCTATAACCTCTTGAATTTGTTCATTAGTAAGCTTTGAAATAGAAGTTGCACTATAAGATTTTATATACTTGATTTTATTCAGGCCCATTTGTTTGATAAATTTATAGACTTTCTCAGCTCTCTGAGTTTTCTTGCGTAAACTATCTTGTGATACATCTCAAAGTTATAATCCCATTTCTTAGAATCTCTGTTTACGAAGCAAATTAAGCTGTTTTGTAATAGAATCATACAGTAAGTCTCTTGCCTTCTTTTCACCAAATTTACCTAGTTTCTTTGGGACCCTTCCACTATTTTCTATAATTCTATTGAGCTGAATTATGAAATCCTTCGCATAGAGAGACCAGCACAAAATTTCTTCCTGATTAGTTCAATTTGCTTTATCTTTGGCATCGAAAGCTTTATCATACAACTGGGCTAGATTTTGTAAAGCCTCATCAATGCTAGATTTGTTATCAGAGGAAACTTTTTCAGGACATAATGTCTCAGAAATTTTGGTCACATGATTTGGTTCTATTGATAGTTCTTATCTGGAGCAAATAATTCTTGCTTAAGCTTATTCACATCCTTTATCTTCTTGCACTTTGAATCCAGTTCGCTATATATCTTTTCTTCTGGAGGTACTTTCCCACCACCTGAATTAGCTGATACTTCTGATAATATGCTATGAAAAAAAGTTAAACATCATCACCAAATTAATTATTTTTTGATCTAGACCCCACGATCTACTTCCTTATTTCATAAGATCTTGGCCCTGGCTTCATTGTTACAAAAATAGCATAATTATATTAACCATTATTACAAAAATAGTACATTTAGATCTAAAATAGGAGTACTGCAGAAACAAAATTTTTCGTTCCTGTATTTTACTGCGGAGAAGTATAGTAATGACGTACTTACTGCGCATGATATATGCTCAACTAAGTTACCCACGAGATTTGAAAAAAAGAAATGAAGATTTTGCATAATTCAGTAATTGATTCACCCAGTAATACTCCTAGGCGGTTACCGGAGAGATAATAGGACTCATCATTAGTGAGACTTCCCTTTCATATCTTCTGTCATGATAATAATAACCTCTATTATATTCACTATATTCATTATATCCACCATATCCATTATATCCATTATCATCTGAATCATCTGGCACCTCTTTTTCAGAATCACTAGAATCAGAGTCATTGTCTGATCTACTTTTGTCTGTTTCTTCCCTTGATTGTGAAGCAACCTCTTCATTCATTTCTTCTACTACCCTAGCTTCATTCTCGTATAGTGTACCCCAATAAGCGGTCTCATCATCAAGAGATCCTGTGAGTATTTTTATATAATCCTTCTCATCGGCTGATAAGGATGAATTTTCTTTAGGTATGGATAAGCTTTTTTCACTAGTCTCAAGATTTCTGGCTAAAATTTCAGGAGTTGGAAAATCATCCTGCTCTGCAGAATTATTCTGTCTTTCTGGGGCTTCTATGATCTTTTGAATTTGATCGTTAGTCAACTCTAAAATGGAATTGGGATTATATTTACTAAGATACTTAATTTTAACTATACCAATTTTCTCGAATATTCTAACAAGCTTCATAGATCTTTGAGTCCTTCTAGTTAAAGAACTACGGGAGATTTTTGGAAGCTGTATACCCATTTCTTTTGATCTCTTCTCACGAATGGTGGTAAGGTGTTCTAACATTTTATCATAAATTATACCTTTTGCTTTTTTTTCTCCAATTTTGCCATTGCTATTCTTCACGATTTCATTATACTGATATATAAATTCTTTCCTAAAGTTAACCCAACATAAGATTTCTTCCTCATTGGATTTCTTAGTGTGATACTCAACATCTAATGTTTTATCAAATAGGTGCGCTAAATCAAGCAGAGATGAAGAGCATTTTGGGCAACAGGCCATCGTTGAAATTTCAGTCATATTATTCTGAATGGATAGCTCTGCCATCATACTATCAGTTATCACCTGAACAATTTTCTTAGTGCCCTTTTTCTTATGACTATTTTGGCCTGATTGCTTTGTAACTTCTTGTCTCGAAGATATCATGCTTTCAGTATGAAGCTTCTTTTCCTTATTGCGTTGCTTTATTTCACTACTAACAATTTTCTTATGAGCCTCAAGCAAGAAATTATTCATCTCTTTCTCCTCTAACAGTTTTTCATGATGGATCGCATCTGAATTGAAGTTAGATAAGATGTTATTAGGAGTATTATCATTTTGCAACTGTTTTTCTTCCAATTTCTCAATTCTAGCATCACGTCAGTTATTCTCTTCTATTATCTGCTTCATAAGCTCCTCATTATTGACCTCAATCTTGACATTCCTGGCTTCAACCTCAGCAAGCTTCTTTTTAAGTTTAGGAATCTTGGCAAGTTTCTTTCTAAGTTTAGGAATCTTGGCATTCTCTGCCTCAAATTCAATGATACGCTATTTCAATACTTCAAGCTTGAATGACATGATCTATATAAAACTAATACACTATATATAAGCATTCAAAATAAAAAATATATCACATATTTTTGGACAACAAGCCATCGCTAAAATTTGCCAAGAAAATTTTTTTATTATTATATGCTAAAAAAATAAATACAAGATTAGGATGTAGCCTGTAATATATATTATTTTTTGATAATTTTTTTAATTCTAGCCCTCTTGCTAGTCAGGAAACTATTTACACTAACCTGATCCTTCAACAACCCAACAATTATACCTATTACCATTTTCACGTTGCTTTAAAGTAATTTGGGATTATCTTTAACTGCAGACTTCATGAGATTAATTTGGTATTCGCTTCCACTCGTAAAATATATACCATCAGGAGTATATATGATAAAATGCCACTCTGTGCTTGTAGTCACAATACCATGTATATAATCAAAATAGTCATTCCCAAAAGCTTAATTTACAATCTGCTTCTTCTTATTTGTCTGGAATGCACTTTCAAGCTAAGCCAGATTCTAAGAAAAATAAAATGTATTAATATTGAATCTCTTTTAGCTTTGGCACTCTAAAAACTCAGATCTGTGTAGTAGACGCACCTGCACATATCCAATATTAATATTGCATGGCTTCCCTTCAGTAATACAGAGAAGGTCTTCCAAACTTTTGATCACATAGTCTACTCTGCCCGTTGCATTTTCACTAGAAACGTCTTTCTGTAAAACTATAAATACTGTATATCTTGAGAGGTGAGTTTCTTGGTAATAGCAATTGATACATGTAATATAGCTGACACAGGTCGAATGGAGTCAAATCAGTCATCAATCGGTCATGTGACTGATTGGTAACCGATTGGATACCTATTGATGACTGATTCTTTCAATAGGTCATCAATCAGGTATAAATTCCAAATCGGTTATCAACTGGTCATATGACTGATTGATGACTGATTGGTGTACGGTTGAATTTACCAGTTATCAATAGGTTACCAATCGACCATATCAGATTGATGACCGATTGGTTGCTAATTGGCTTATTATATATTAGCAGATTTTTTAGATTTTTTCAATAATGTCGTTTTAAAATATTTAATTTATAAACCATTTTAAAACTCTAAACTCTAATAGAAATTTTTTTTTGATAGATTTTCTAAGATTCATATAGGATATTTTTGATAAATAGAGATATTTTTATTTTTTGAGATTTCTAAAAGTTTGTATGGAAAGAGTTTATATGGGATATCTGATAAAAAATTTTTATTTTCTAAGAGTTCGTATGAAAAGAGTTCATATGGGGATATCTGATAGAAAAATTTTTTTTAAGAGATTTTCTAAGAGTTCATATGGGAAAGGTTTGTTAAATATCTTTGATAGAAAATTTTTTTTAAGAGATTCTCTAAGAGTTCGTATGGAAAGAGTTTGTATGGGATATCTGATAGAAAATTTTTTTGCGAAATTTTCTGAGTTCGTATGGGAAGGGTTCGTGTAGAATATCTGATAGGAAATATTTTTTTTGAGAGATTTTCTAAGAGTTCATATGGGAAGGGTTCATATGGATTCTTTGTTAGAAAATTATTTTTATAGATTTTCTAAGAATTCGTAAAGGAACAGTTCGTATGGGATATTTTGATAAAGATTTTCCAAGTGTTCATATGGAAAAAGGTTCATATGGAATGTCTTTGATAGAAAATTTTTTTTAAGATTTTCTAGTGTAGGAAGAGTTCGTATGGGATATCTGGTAGAAAATTTTTTTTGAGAGATTTTCTAAGAGTTCATATGGAAAGAGTTCGCATGAGATTCTTTGATAGAAAAGTTGTTTTTTAAGAGATTTTCTAAGAGTTCATATGGAAAGAATTCGTATGGGATATCTGATAGAAAAATTTTTCTTAAGAGATTTTCTAAGAGTTCATAAGAAAAGCGTTCGTATGGGATTCTTTGATAGAAAATTTTTTTTTAAGAGATTTTCTAAAAGTTTGTGTGGGAAGAGTTCGTATGGGATATCTGATAGAAAATTTTTTTGTGAAATTTTTTAGGGTTCATATGGAAAGGATTCGCATGGGACATTTTTGATAAATAGATTTTTTTTTTTTATTTCTAAGAGTTCGTATGGAATATCTGATAGAAAAATTTTTCTTAAGAGATTTTCTAAGAGTTCATATGGAAGGGTTCGTATGGGATTCTTTGATAGAAAATTTCTTTGAGAGAGATTTTCTTAGAGTTCGTGTGGGAAGAGTTCGTATGGGATATTTTAATAAAGATTTTCCAAGTGTTCATATAGTAGGGGTTCGTATGGGATATCTTTGATAGAAAATTTTTTTTAAGAGATTTTCTAAGAGTTCGTATTGGAAGAGTTCGTATGGGATATCTGATAGAAAATTTTTTGTGAAATTTTTTAGGGTTCATATGGAAAGGATTCGCATGGGATTCTTTGATAGAAAATTTTTTTGAGAGAGATTTCTAAAAGTTCATATGAGAAGTGTTCGTATGGGATATCTGATAGGAAATTTTTTTTTGAGATTTCCTAAGATTCGTATAGGATATTTTTGATAAATAGATTTTTTTTTATTTCTAAGAGTTCGTATGGGATATCTGATAGTAAAATTTTTCTTAAGAGATTTTCTAAGAGTTCATATGGAAAGGGTTTGTATGGGATTCTTTGATAGAAAATTTTTTTTAAGAGATTATCTAAGAGTTCGTATTGGAAGAATTCATATGGGATATCTGATAGAAAAATTTTTCTTAAAAGATTTTCTAAGAGTTCATATGGAAGGGTTCGTATGGGATTTTTTGATAGAAAATTTTCTTAAGAGATTTTCTAAAAGTTCATATGGAAAGGGTTCGTATGGGATTCTTTGATAGAAAATTTTTTAAGAGATTTTCTTAGAGTCCGTGTGGGAAGAGTTCGTATGGGATATTTTAATAAAGATTTTCCAGTTGTTCATATAGTAGGGTGTTCGTATGAGATATCTTTGATAGAAAATTTTTTTTAAGAGATTTTATAAGAGTTTGTATTGGAAGAGTTCGTATGGGATATCTGATAGGAAATTTTTTTGTGAAATTTTTTAGAGTTCATATGGAAAGGATTCGCATGGGATTCTTTGATAGAAAATTTTTTTTAAGAGATTTTCTAAGAGTTCGTATTGGAAGAGTTCGTATGGGATATCTGATAGGAAATTTTTTTGTGAAATTTTTTAGGGTTCATATGGAAAGGATTCGCATGGGATTCTTTGATAGAAAATTTTTTTGAGAGAGATTTCTAAAAGTTCATATGGGAAGAGTTCGTATAGGATATCTGATAGGAAATTTTTTTTTGAGATTTCCTAAGATTCGTATAGGATATTTTTGATAAATAGATTTTTTTTTTGAGGTTTCCTAAGAGTTTGTATGAAATATTTTTAATAAAGGATTTTTTTAGATTTCATAACATTTTAAAAAAACAATACACTTTTTATTAAATTTATTTTAAATAAGTTAATATTATTAAAAAAATTAGGTATCCGAAAGTCCAAGGCAAATTATAATATATAACTATATGAGATGAAAAATTACAACTAACGATAGTAGGTTTTCAATTTATCTATTATTAACCAATCAAAATTCAGTCTGATCTTATGCACGTGACCTGATCTTAACATGCATATAAATAACCAAACGCGACTCTGTTTATTTTTCAAAAATCATACACCCTTTCTTTTCTGTTTTCTTCTTACTCTTATTACATTTTACAGGTATATTAATTATTGTATTTTTGCCATTAAATTTATGGTAATAATTACTGACTATATTTTATTTTATAATATTAACTTTACCTTTTTTTAATATTACTAATGTTATTCTTTTTTTTTCATATTTTACTAACATCATCACGTATTTTTCTTTTTTTTTTTTATAAATTTTATCAAACTCTTCATAATACTAACTTTTTGTAATTATGTATTTTATTATTACTAATGTTATTCTTTTTTTTTTTATATTTTACTAACATTATCACGTATTTTTCTTTTTTTTTTTTATATATATTTTATCAAACTCTTCATAATACTAACTTTTTGTATTTGTGTATTTTATTATTACTAATGTTATTCTTTTTTTTTTTATATTTTACTAACATCATCACGTATTTTTCTTTTTTTTTTTTTATATATTTTATCAAACTCTTCATAATACTAACTTTTTGTATTTGTGTATTTTATTATTACTAATGTTATTCTTTTTTTTTTATATTTTACTAACATCATCACGTATTTTTCTTTTTTTTTTTTATATATTTTATCAAACTCTTCATAATACTAACTTTTTGTATTTGTATATTTTATTATAATTATTACTAACTTTTTATATTTACGCTTTACTATTTATTTATTAAATCATATGCGCCGATCCTTGGAATTAGCTTAAATTAAGAATTTTTAATAAAAAATTAGTAAACAGTGCAAAATACGATTGTGTTACACATTCATCTTATCAATCTTATGTAGAATAATCAGAAAATAAAAAAATTTTTTACAACTCGTGCTTAAAAATTAAAGTAATAACGACTTTTTATAACCCATCAACTATTTTAAGAACCCATCACTTTTTACACCAGTTGCAAATAAAAGTTTTGTGAATACAGTAGTAGTTATTTGCAGTTGTTAATGGTATTATTTATTCTCCAAAAGCTTTTTCATGATGTAAAATAATTAAATAAGGCAGTAAGAATAACCAGGTTTCATATGAATTTGCTATAATATTTAAAGAATTTTGAAAATAAAGAAATAACCAAAATTTTCATTATCTTTTATTAATTTTTAATTTTAAAAATTTTGTTTTTAAGATATGGAGACAAAGAATCTTCCTTTATATCATTTACCGATGATGATTTTAAAACTAACAATGATTTTAAAACTCATGCAGGCTCCTCTTAGGGAAATCACTTAACCGACATTGAAATCTCGTGATATTTAAATCCACCAGTACGAAAACTTTGACTTTTAGATAGATGATTGTTGTCATGGAGCCTTGCGAATGCCGTAATCTCCTTGACCATATACTCTTGACTTCAATTGTCCTTAATTCCAAAAGTCCGGTCATGCTTTTCGTCCGGCAACACTACAAAAAAGAAAAAAGAAAAAAGAAAAAAAGAATAATTAATTAAATAAAAAAAAAAACCGAAAAACACCACTCCAACCCTCCCTTACCTTAATTCCAATAGTCTGGTCGTGCTTTTCGTCTGGCAACACTACAAAAAAGAAAAAAAAAATAATTAATTAAATAAAAAAAAACTGAAAAACACCACCCCAACCCTCCCTTACCTTAATTCCAAAAGTCTGGTCGTGCTTTTCGTCCGGCAACACTACAAAAAAGAAAAAAAAAAAATAATAATAATTAATTAATTAAATAAAAAAAAACAACAAAAAGCATCTCCCCAACACTTCCTTACCTTAATTGTCCTTAATTCCAAAAGTCTTTTCGTCAACACTACAAAAAAGAAAAAAGAAAAAAAAAATAGTTAATTAAATAAAAAAAAAACCCGAAAACATCACCCCAACCCTCCCTTACCTTAATTCCAAAAGTCCGGTCGTGCTTTTCGTCCGGCAATACTACAAAAAAGAAAAAAAAATAATAATAATAATTAATTAATTAAATAAAAAAAACAACGAAAAGCATCTCCCCAACATTTCCTTACCTTAATTGTCCTTAATTCCAAAAGTCTTTCGTCCGGCAACACTACAAAAAAGAAAAAAGAAAAAAAAAATAGTTAATTAAATAAAAAAAAACCCGAAAAACACCACCTTACCTTAATTCCAATAGTCCGGTCGTGCTTTTCGTCTGGCAATACTACAAAAAAGAAAAAAGAAAAAAAAAATAATTAATTAAATAAAAAAAAAACCCGAAAAACACCACCTTACCTTAATTCCAATAGTCCAGTCGTGCTTTTCGTCTGGCAACACTACAAAAAAGAAAAAAGAAAAAAGAAAAAAAGAATAATTAATTAAATAAAAAAAACCGAAAAACACCACTCCAACCCTCCCTTACCTTAATTCCAATAGTCTGGTCGTGCTTTTCGTCCGGCAACACTACAAAAAAGAAAAAAGAAAAAAAGAATAATTAATTAAATAAAAAAAAAAACCGAAAAACACCACTCCAACCCTCCCTTATCATAATTCCAAAAGTCCGGTCGTGCTTTTCGTCCGGCAACACTACAAAAAAGAAAAAAAAATAATAATAATAATTAATTAAATAAAAAAAAAACAACGAAAAGCATCTCCCCAACACTTCCTTACCTTAATTGTCCTTAATTCCAAAAGTCTTTCGTCTGGCAACACTACAAAAAAGAAAAAAAAAAATAAATAATTAATTAAATAAAAAAAAAACCGAAAAACACCACCCTAACCCTCCCTTACCTTAATTCCAATAGTCCGGTCGTGCTTTTCGTCTGGCAACACTACAAAAAAGAAAAAAGAAAAAAGAAAAAAAGAATAATTAATTAAATAAAAAAAAAACCGAAAAACACTACTCCAACCCTCCCTTACCTTAATTCCAATAGTCCGGTCGTGCTTTTCGTCCGGCAACACTACAAAAAAGAAAAAAAAAATAATTAATTAAATAAAAAAAAACTGAAAAACACCACCCCAACCCTCCCTTACCATAATTCCAAAAGTCTGGTCGTGCTTTTCGTCCGGCAACACTACAAAAAAGAAAAAAAAATAATAATAATAATTAATTAAATAAAAAAAAACAACGAAAAGCATCTCCCCAACACTTCCTTACCTTAATTGTCCTTAATTCCAAAAGTCTTTCGTCCGGCAACACTACAAAAAAGAAAAAAGAAAAAAAAAATAGTTAATTAAATAAAAAAAAACCCGAAAAACACCACCCCAACCCTCCCTTACCTTAATTCCAATAGTCCGGTCATGCTTTTCGTCCGGCAACACTACAAAAAAGAAAAAAGAAAAAAAAAATAATTAATTAAATAAAAAAAAATCCGAAAAACACCACCCCAACCCTCCCTTACCTTAATTCCAATAGTCCGGTCGTGCTTTTCGTCCGGCAACACTACAAAAAAGAAAAAAAAAAATAATTAATTAATTAAATAAAAAAAAAAACCGAAAAACACCACCCTAACCCTCCCTTACCTTAATTCCAATAGTCCGGTCATGCTTTTCGTCCGGCAACACTACAAAAAAGAAAAAAGAAAAAAGAAAAAAAGAATAATTAATTAAATAAAAAAAAAAACCGAAAAACACCACTCCAACCCTCCCTTACCTTAATTCCAATAGTCTGGTCGTGCTTTTCGTCTGGCAACACTACAAAAAAGAAAAAAAAAATAGTTAATTAAATAAAAAAAAACCGAAAAACACCGCCCCAACCCTCCCTTACCTTAATTCCAATAGTCCGGTCATGCTTTTCGTCCGGCAACATCACAAAAAAAAAAAATTTTTTTTTCAAGATTGGATATTCGGATTATCTGATTAGATCAGCAAGTCACATGTGGGGCCTTTATACTGAATAATTTGTTATAGTGTTGAATTTTTTTTTTATTTAATTTTATTTGATCAATTAAAATTGAAATAAAAGAATTAAAATTAAAGTTTTAAAAAGTGAATGAAGAGAAACAAATAAAATAGATTACCTAATAAACAAATAAACATTATCGCTGACGAAAAAACTGCCAGAGCCCAGAGGCGCTATATTTTTTTTTTTTTTTTTTACGCGTTTACCACTTGTTTACCTAAATAATCGGATCATAATACTGGTTATACCGGTTCAAAAACTGCATATATCCCTTTTTTATATCAACTCATGAGATAAGCTTATCGTAAATGGTAAGCGATATTACCTTTTATGTTATAGATAATTAACGCTAGTAGTTTTGTTCAGACTTAAGCTACTGTAGCGGAAGGAAATTTTTTTTAACATTTTTTTTTTAAAATAAATAATCATTTTTTTTTTTATCATTTTTTTTTAAAATAAAAAATCTTTTTTTTTTTTTTAACATTTTTTTTTTAAAATAAATAATCATTTTTTTTTTTTTTTTTTTTTTAAAATAAAATAATCATCTTTTTTTTTAACATTTTTTTTTAAAATAAAAAAATCATTTTTTTTAATTCTTTAGTTAACGGCGTCACCTTTAGCTTTGGGATTAAGTGCTGTAACAGGTAAGTTTTTTTTTTTTTGCTTTTATTCTTTTTTCTTTTTCTCTTATTAACTTGTTCTTTTTTTTTAGGTGCGGCTGTTTTTAATTCCATTTCAGTGGAAATTCAAGGTGAGTTTTAATTCTTTTTTTTGTTTTCTTTTCATTCTTTCCTTTGTTCTTTTACTAAACTTTCTGTCTTTTTTAGATGTGTATCATTTGAGTGAAAATTCAAGTAAGTCTTTTACGTCTCTTTCTCTTGTTATTTTATTTTTCTTTTAAGATGATATTAACCGTTTTCTTTTTCTTTTTTCTATGGGTGAGTGTTCTGGCTTTTCTTTCATTTTTTTATTTCTCTTATTTTCATGGTTTCTTTGTTTCTTTTTTTCATTGTTTCTTTCGTTTCTTTCCATGGTTCTTTCATTGATCTTTTGTGGTTCCCTTTGTTATTCCTTTCATTGATCTTTTGTTCCTTTTGTCATTGTTTCTTTCATTGCCTTTTTGGTTTCTTTCATTGATTTTTGGTTTCTTTCGTTGCTTTTTTTCATTTCTTTAATTTATCATTGGTTTCTTTCATTGCTTTTTCCATTTCTTTCATTGATCTTTGATTTCTTTCATTGCTTTTTTTATTTCTCTCATTACTCTTTGGCTTCTTTTGTTGCTTTTTTTTCATTCCCTTTATTCCTTTTCATTTCCCTTTTGTTTTCTTATTCATTTTTATTCTTTTTTTGTTTCATTCATTCCTTTTCACTATCCTTTATCTTTTTTGTTCCTTCCTCATTTCTCTTTAATTATCTTTGCTTCCCTTCATCCCTTTTCATTTATCTCTTCTTTCCTTTATTCTTCTGTCATCCTTTCTTACTGTATTTTCCATTCTTATATATTGCAGTGCATTTGCAATTAGTACAGAACTATAGCATTAATATTACAGTTAAAATTGTGCAATTGTGGTTCAATTTTTTTATAAAATCATATATACATTGTGGTGTAATTTTTTTTCTTTTGATTAAAATATAATTTCTTTCATACAATTTTCTTTTATAGTGATATTAATTATTATTCAACAAATTATTAAATGTGAAATTGTCTTTGTAATTATAGATTTTATAGATTGTAACGTTAAAGTTTTTTCTTTTTTGTTTGACTAAATATCATTACTATCATATTACCAGTTACGGTATATTAAATCTAGCCAAAATTATGTTAATTCTGGCCAAAATTAAAATTGTCCTAAATTGCATTTTTTAAAATTGTACGCACTTTTTTTGGATTATTATATTGCATATCTTTAACTTTTATAATACATTGTATAACAAAATTTAATATATTTGGATGATGAAATAAATCCGCCGATATGTATTACTAACTTTATTAGTCATATACTAACATATTATTATAATAAATGTTTTTATTTTAAATACTTATCTGTTATTAATATAAATAAAGATACTATGTATTTTATTATGTGCTATAATAAATTTTATTATTCATTATATTATTCTACAAAAATTGGTCATTCGACCATCAATTGACCATAATTGACCATAATTTGACCACATAATTTGACCACATAAATTGACCATAAATTGACCATAAATTGACCATAATTTGACCTTAATTTGACCTTAATTTGACCTTAATTTGACCTTAATTTGACCTTAATTTGACCTTAATTTGACCTCCTTAATTTGACCATAATTCGACCATAATTTGACCTTAATTTGACCTTAATTCGACCTTAATTCGACCATAATTTTGACCATAAATTGACCATAATTTGACCATAATTCGACCATAATCTGACCTTAATTTGACCTTAATTTGACCTTAATTTGACCTTAATTTGACCTTAATTTGACCTTAATTTGACCTTAATTTGACCTTAAATTTGACCTTAATTTGACCTTAATTCGACCATAATTTGACCATAATTCGACCATTTGACCATATTTTGACCATTAATCGACCATCAATCGACCATCAATCGACCATCAGTTGACCATCAATCGGCCTGCCCGATTGATGACGGATTTTGGCGGAAATCGGCTATCAATCAGCCACCCGATTGAATACTTATTGAATCAATCAGTTATCAATAAGATACCCGATTGATAGCTGATTGGTGACTGATTTGCCACCATTCGACCTGTGTGAAATAAATTCACAATGTGTTATCTCGTTAACATCAGTCATGGTCTTCACATTTGAAAGTTTTAAGATAATGTCCTCCATACAGTGTTTGAATGCTTTATCATCATTACTAATCTTCTCTAAGACTACAGAGAAAATAAAGTTAATATAAATATCTAGTCAACTTTGAAAAATAATTAATTACCTACCAGGAGTAAATTGCTTGATGTTTGTTATATCTTCCCCATTGACCTTATTTCTACGTAACATTTCCTTCAGGTCATCGAGAGTTTTAAGGGAGGAATAGTTTTGTAACTTTTGGCTGAGGCCTTCGATAAATTTCGTAAGCCTTGTTACTAGACCTAACGCAAAACTAATATTATGTAATTTTTCTTCTGTTAATTCAAGAAAGTCAGAACCAGCAATCTCTTTCTTTCGTAAAATTTTAAAGTGGGTTTCCTTGAGCTTCAAGTTTTTCCTTCCCAAATATTCAATAAGCTCCTCTGTATCAAAATCTTTAATCAAATCTGACATTGTTTTAGTGGAAACTTTTTCTGTTATTAAGGCGGGTGAAGCAGGTAAAGAAGCTTGTGAAGACATGGTTTTTATATATGTGAGTTTATACTTGCAAAAAAATATGCACTCGACTGCAGTTACAGGTAAAGCTAGTTTATGACTATATAAAGTATTTTACTTCTGAAGTAAGATATAGCTGGAGAGAGAAATGATAGATTTTTTTGTATTGATTCATAATGCATTTGCCCAATATATACATGCAATTAAGATGTAGTACAGGATTGTCAGACGATTATATTACATCATTACACATGACATTTATCAAGATTTATGATAAGAACATAATATATGCTTTATTTATGAAATAAAAAAAACCTTGCTAGAAGCCAGCCTACAATACATAAAAATTGGTTGTTAAGGCGCTTCGCTCAACTATAGCGCTATTATATGATACAAATAAAAATATTAATTATTTGCTAGAAAAAGTTTTTGGAGTGGTGGGATGCACAATGACCGTTAGATTATCTTTTTCAATATCAAAATATTCACCAAGTGACTTGTTTATTTTCATAAGATTTTTTGGGTGTACGTTATTTTTATAGAGATCAAATTTATAAGTATCGATATGTTTTTTAATTTTGATTTTGAGTCCATTAACACCAGAAATCTGAAAAGTACTGATTAAAAATTTATTGTCCCTAGCTTTAATGGTAAGTTCTAAATAATCAGTGTCTATCATTTTGCTTTCCTAAATATAATGTCCCATAGTGAGAAATTTATTTCCTTCGCTCTAATGTACATATAACTTCCAGATACATATAGTACATACATACCTTATTTTTTTTGTATTATTTTTTGGAAAGATTTTTGCGAGGAAGTTGGCTGAACTTCCGCATACTCTTACATGCTTTATATCTTGCTGAAAAAAAGTTAAGGAGATATGAGGCGTAATTAGTATTGTTGTCTGATGCCAAGAATCCTATAAAAGCGCACATCAGGAAATTTCTGCGTTGATGCACATCTGATAAATATTGAAGGTTTTGATGAACATCAATAAATACGTTGTACATCAGATCTTTGGATGAAACCCTGGTATTCATTTAAGTAATGATCATTAAAAATTATTGTAATACATTTATTTTATATATATATTATATATTGTATTATTCCATTTTATTATAATATTTTGTATATTGATAAATTGATTACTATACTACTCTAGAAATGAAAAATATTATATTAAATAAAAATATTTTTGTAAAATTATTTGATAACTCATTAAAAAAACACCACTTCTGTCTTGATTACTTAAGACCTGCCAATATCTGACATTCATATATCCATCTTAAATTAGTAATTGCTGTATTGCATCATGTGATTTCATTGTTAATTCTAGGTACGTTATCTGAATACTGCAAAAATGTAAAGAAATGTTATCTTCAATTTTTAAAAAAAAATTTTACCTAAAACAACTAAATCCTAGAAAATAAAAAAAAATGCCTAAGATTTGGGTTTAACCCTATTTTCAAAATTTTTTTTTTCGAAACTCATCCCAAGTCGTAAGTCCTACAAAATTAAAAAAAACATTAAAAACTTAAAAATAAACAAATCTTTTAAATATATTCAAAAAAACTTACGTGAGTCAGAGCTGGAATCTACAAAGTAAAATGTAGTCTGAATTCTGGCTGTCTAATTGTTGAGATATCCCATGATTCTATACGTCCTAATATCCAAAACTTGAAAACGATGAAATGTTAGAGATTCGTTGAAAAGTTATTTACAAAAAATAAAAAATTCACTAACTGAATTCTTTACACGACCAAATATTCAAAGGACTGATCATCTACAAAAAGGAAATTCTGTTTAGTTAAGAAAATTTATTTCTTTTTTTTTAAAATAAAATATTTAATTTTAAATTCGTTAAAAATAAAAAAAAATTAATGTCTTACCAAAATCCTGAGCCAAAAAGTCAAAGAGACTCATACATCCAAAGAAATCTAAAAAGCTATCATCTTTAGAATCTCCTGACACCAAAATTACAAAAATAACATAGAAATGTTAGTTAACATTTCTAATTAAAAAAAATCAAGTTTCGCAATATTCATTGCAAAACTTACCGTTTCACTTTCCTGTATACCCAAAGACAAGGATCTACAAAAAAGGAATAAGAATGTCAGTAAATGTTTTCAATTAAAAATTAAAAAAAAGATAAAGTTTTATAACATCTGTTATGAAACCTACCATTTTGATGTCCCAAATTTTCAGTATCTTAAACCCGAATCTATAAAAAAAGAAGATACGTTAATAAACATTTCTAATTAAAAAAAAATTAAATAAAAAATTAAAGTTTCACAAAGTTGTGAGACTTATTACTTCACAATTTCTACGCATCTAAATATTAGAAGCACTGTTACATAAGATTTTATAAATTAGATTATTCTAGTATAATCTATATGAATGAAAAAAGTTAGGAAATTTATAGGGTAATCTAGAAAATTGTAGTACCCAGAATTAGGATTTAAGACAAATCTAGAAAGTAATAGATTTAGAATAAGATAGAAAGATTAAAGATTATAAAAGGAAGAGAATTTGGATTAAGTGGAAAGAAGAAGTTTATGCGTTAAACTTAAATTACAGTTAACTGTCACTTGTATTTATTAATAAAGACAATTAGGTTGTATGCGTTACAACTGAAAACTTTATTAATAATCCGATCATAAATTATAAACGATAATAAAAGTATTAGCCTTCAGACTATAAATAAACTTGCTCTCTAAAGTTAAACTCGTTTGTTATTCCAGATCACATGTAACTTTTCAGTCGGTTGCATTCGCTGGGTAACAGCACCAAGCCATCTACAAAAAAAATAAACTTTTATTAAAACTATTCGTTAAAGTTAAAAAAAAAGAATATAAATAAATAAGAATTACCAAAAGTTCACGTGTCATAAAAATTAGAGTTTAAATAAAAATCAAGAAATTTCTCACGTTTGAAATACTGTATTAGCCGTTTAAAGAACGCATTAACCTAAAAGTTAAAATAAAAAAAGGAAAATTAAATTTCCAAAATTTGTTAAAAAAACTAAACAAATTTTTTAATAAAATTCTTTAAAAACTCACCAAAATCTCACGTGTTTTTTAGCCGCCTAGAAAAAACTGAAATTTCCAAGTATCTGAAAGCTGAAGTGAAAATAAAACCTATAAAAAAAAATAAAAAAAGAGAGGAAGAACGAAAGAGTATGAAAGGAAAAGTGGAAGTAAAGGGAAAGAACGAAAGAAAGGGGTAAATGGACAATTAAGTTTAAAAATTCTACGGTAACCATTAATAATATTATATCACATGATACATATGGTGATTAATTAACTTGTCTAATTGTAGTTATTTATGCCCCCCGCAATATCTCAATCGCAGATACCCCCTTCTATATTTCCCTCATACTTCTTACCATTATTCACATTGTCAAACACACGTTCATAACAATACACATCTTGGATTTTGTCCTTCCTCTCTTACCGATCTTAATGATTAAATTTGTCAATTTAAACTCTTAGTTCACGAACTCTTCATCTAGATACTGATTCATCTGTTAATATCAATTCATATCTCTCCTGTTTAACATTATTCTCTCCCATTAAGGATATTTTCATTCAATTTACCTTCTATTTCATCAATGTATTTCTGAAAAACTTATATCGCTCATATCAATTTTTATCAAATCCAAAAGACCCATAGTTTGGTCCTTACCACTAAACACTTTTGGAAATTATACATCGCTGATTTCAACTCTTTAGACATCACCAGAAAGAAAAAGCGTGCGCACTGCTGCAACAAAGTTTCACCCACTTCTAGACCTGATTCCTCTACAACTTTATCATGTTCTACCTTATTTGCGTAAGACCTTTTCACAGTTCTTTGATGCTAGAGACATCCTCTAACAACAGACAAGTTTTTCACATTTGTCCTATTCATGATTATTCTCTGATCATATAATTGTATGATCGCGAACTTAATCTTGATCATCGCTAAATGATTTATTATCTCAGTTCAAATTTCTTACATTCTGGCGGGTGGTTTGATCCATATGATTCTGTTAGGATAGATTACAATATAGATTTTTCTTCTTTTTTTTTTTTGATTTTTACCTTTTGGGTTTTAGGTGTTTCTGTGGTTATGTGTGACTGGATCATTGGGAAAAATTTTGGTCTGCAGATCTGCGCAATTCTGCAGAATCCAATTCTGCGCAGATCTGAGGACATGCTGATGCGCAGCACTGAAAAATTTCATGAATTTCTGCGCTGTTCTGCAAACACAAAAAAATTTGCGAAAATTTTCAAAAACAAATCTGCGAAATTTTTCAAAATTTTTGACAATTTACAATTACTTTTATCATTAATTAACATCAATTAATTTATTTAATTTATTTAATTAAAGCATTACAAATAAATCAATTTACTACACTATTAACTACACTATTTCGGGTATTAAATGCACTAAATTTCCTGGCCTTTCCTTCTTTATTTTCACTGTTTTGTTGAAAATGTAAAAAATGGTTTTTTCGAGGTTTTTTACCTTTATATTAGGATTGGAACCTTTCTTTCAGTTTCCTGTGCCTGCAAAAAAAAACTAACGAAACCATCAGTAAACATTTCATTAAATAAAAAAAAACAAAAAAAAAAAATTAAATTCTGTTTACTTTGAAATTCTATCCAGAGACAGGTCAGAAAACCGCAGACCTAAACTAATATTTTTCAAAATTTTAATCTTTGAAATTCGTCCAGTAAACGTCTGAAAAGCTGATAATTTATAAAATAAAAAATGAAACAATTAGTTGATGTTTCATTTAAAAAAAAATAATTCAAAGGTAAATACCTTTGAATTCTTCTAGACAACCTCCAGAAAGACGCAAATCTAAAAAATAAATTTAAAACGTTAATTAACATTTCATTAATAAAAATTTTCTTTTTATCTTCAGAATGATACCTGGTCTGCCACGAGATGGAGTCCATCTAAAAAAATGAAAACAAACATTATTTAATGTTTATTGAAATAAAAACTAGATAAAAAATAATTTTTTTTACCTTCAGTTCGCTTTGAGTTCTGGACCTAAAAAAAAAGAAAAATAAAACAAAATGTTAGTTTTGTTTCGTTTTGTAAAATAAAATATTATTTTAAGGTTTTTTTACTTTCGAAATAACTCAGTCTACTTCTTCTGGACCTAAAAAAGAAAGAAAACGAATGTTAGTTAACGTTCGTTGAAATAAAAGTAAAAAAAAATTATTTTTTTTTTACTTACAGTAGTCCGCCTATAAAGGACTTCCAGACCTAAAAAATAAAAAAAAATGAACATTAGTAATGTTCGTTTAAATAAAACAAAAAAAAATAATAATTTTCAAAGATTAATTATATCTTCAAAATACCATAGTGAAATTAAAGTAAAAAAAATTGTTTTTTTTACTTAATAGTCTGCCTTGAAATGAAGTTCTGGACCTAAAAAAAGGAGAAAAGCGAAATGTTACTAACGTTTTGCTAAAATACAAAAAAAAATCATTTTTTTTTATTTACTTAATAGTCTGCCTTGAAATGAAGTTCTGGACCTAAAGAAAGGGAGAAAAGCGAAATGTTATTAACGTTTCACTAAAATACAAAAAAAAATTATTTTTTTTTTCTTTACTTAATAATCCGCCTTGAAATGGAGTTCTGGATCTTAAAAAAAAAGAAGAAAAGCGAAACGTTAGTAATATTTTGCTAAAATACGAAAAAAAAAATCTTTTTTTTTTATTTACAGTGGTTTGTTTCGAAGTGGAGTTCTGGACCTAAAAAAAGAAGAGAAGCGAAATGTTACTAATGTTTCGCTAAAATATGAAAAAAAACTTATTTTTTTTTATTTACAGTGGTCCGCCTCAAAGTTGAGTTCCAGACCTAAAAAAAAGAAGAGAAGCGAAATGTTACTAACATTTTGCTAAAATACAAAAAAAAAGAGCTTTTTTTTTTATTTACAGTAATCCGCCTTAGAATGGAATTTCGGATCTAAAAAAAAAGAAATACAAAATGAAATATTAACATTTCATAAAATATATAAAAAAAAAAATTATTTTTACCTTTGAATACTTCAGTCTGTTTCAAATTGGAGTTCTGGACCTAAGAAAATGAAATGAACGTTAGTTAACGTTCGTTAAAATAAAAATAAAATAAAATAATTATTTTGAAATTTTTCACCTTCAAAATAATCCGGTCCGCCTCGAAATGGAGTTCTGGCCTAAAAAAAAAGGAAATACAAAATGAAACATTAATATTTCGTAAAATATATATATAAAAAAAATTATTTCCATCTTCAAATACTTCAGTCCGCTTCAAATTGAAGTTCCGGACCTAAGAAAAATGAAACGAACATTAGTTAACGTTCGTTAAAAATAAAAAAAAAGATATTTTTTTTTCAAAGTTACCTTTGAAATAGAGTCCGAGCCTGTATGTTCAGTGTTCTGAACCTAAAAAAAAAGATAAATGAATATTAATCAACATTCATTAAGCTAATTTAATAAAAAATAAAAATTATTTCGAAGGCCATACCTTCGAAATGTGGAGTCTGGCTAAAATTTTCAGTAAAAACTCATCTTGAAATGCTGAAACAAATATAGTTCAGCATAATTTTGTTTACTCATTCCAAAGTCCAGAAGAGCCCTAGTAAAGAAAAAAAGTGAGGGAATGTCAGAAACATTCCCAAAACAAAAAAAAAAGAAATATGAAAAAAACATACCTATTTTTTAATTCTGAAGTTCAGAAGAGTTCTGCAAAAGCTGCAAAAGAAATTTTTTTAGATTATCAACCGATCTCTAGGTCATATGACATCGCAGAAACTGATCGGCTACAAACTTTAATGCAATAACCTTAGTTAGCGACATTTATCAAAATAAAAATAAATTAAACATTTCAAAGTTTACCTTCAAAATGGAGGCCAGAACTTGTTTTTCAGTATTCTGGACCTACAAAAAAGAAAATCGAACGTTAATGGATGTTTGTTAAAATAAAATTAATAAAAAAAAAATTTTTTTGAAGGTTATCTTCGAAAACTAGCATTAACTAATGTTCGTTTATGATCATATGTCTGGAACACCATCAAAAGTACATTTAGGTCTTGTAGAGGGTCTATAAAATGATTCTTTTAAGGAAATAGAAAAGTCTATTTAATAAATTTTGAAGCTTAAAAAACTATAAAAAAAAGTTTTTTCTTAGGGTATTTTTAGACTTTAAATTGAAAGACATTGAAAAAAATTTATTTCTTTGAAGTGTTAAAAAAAAATTGTTTCTTTGAAAGGTGTTGAAAAAATTATATTTATGAAAAATGTTGAAAAAAATTGTTTTCTTAAAGTATTGTGAATAAAAAGTTTGTGTCAAAGGAAATTAAATGTAGAAAATAAACTGGAAGCTTATCAAAGTTTATCATGCAAAGTTTATCAAATTAAAGAAGAAAATTGTGATAATCTTTAAAGATTTTTGTACGAAGTGTTTTTAAAAATCTGCAATTTTGGAGATTATCACAAATTTTTCACAAAAAAATCTTTGAAAAAAATAAAAAAATAATTTCTGCAGTATTGCGCAGATTTTTAACAAAATTGTATAAAAAAAATGCGGCAATCTGCTAAAATCACAGATCACCGCAGATCTGAACTGATATAACTTTCCCAATATCAAAGAACATGGTGTACGCTGGTCTGAATTGCTTCATCTTCTATATATGGATCCCGTACGTTTTGCTGTAGTAGATCCAATGTATTGCCTCTTCCTTGGTGTAGCAAAATGGATATTTAAATCTATTTTTGTGAACCAGAAAAAATTAAGCATGGAACAATTTCGGGTGGTATAAAGTAGAATGGATCATGTTGAATTACCTTCTGATATTGGTCACATTCCTCCAAAAATTGCAATTGGAAGTGAAGGTTTTTTCAATTTAACTGCTGATCAATGGAAGACGTTCATTATGATCTATTCAACAAATATTCTATGAGATATGCTGGATAATAATAATAGAAAGATTTTAGGTCATTTTGTTCAGGCTTGTAATCTTTTAGTAATGAGAATTATTACCAAAGATGATTTGAAAGAAGCACAAGAAAGATTAAAAGATATGGCTCACCTTATAGAAAATACATATAGGCCAGAATTTATAACAAGTAACATACATCTTTCGCTTCATATTGCTGATTACTGTCGTAATTATAGACCTATATATAGTTTTTGGCTTTTTCTATTTGAGAGACTTAACGGATATATAGGTAATGTACTTAATTGTTTTTGTGTCTTCAAGTCTTTTTTTTTTAAAAAAAAAAGAAAAAAACTTCCATTATCAATAGGATCATATCTCAACAGTAACCGGCAAATAGAGTCTGAATTAATGAAAATTGTCCTTAAAAATACCTTGGTTGATTATTATTTAACACGTAAATAGTCGTCCAGTCTTTTAGGCGAATCTCTTTGCTTTCTTGCACCAAAAAAAGATGTAGGTAGTTTGGCAGTTATAACAGAAAGAGAAGAGCTGAACCATTTCTTATTTATGAAACATAATATGTCTACGCTTTTCAAAATTTATAGTACCAAAGCAATACTGTGACAATTCCTTAAACCATTATATTTAAGGGTTGTTATGCCTTTGGAATTGTGAGAGTTTCTGTGTGAATGGTATCAAATATTGTACGAGAAAGAAAAGGATGAGATATTAGGATTCATAGATCTACAAATCAATCAATATGCAAGATTACAAATTGGCGCTGAAATTTTTGGATCCATAATTTCAGCTCGTCATGAAAAAAATTTGACCATTCTTGCAAAATGGAAAGCATTTAATGATGAATCAACTGACATATATCCAGGAAAGGTTCAATATTACTTTGAACATACGCTTAAATTACCTGAAAGGCCAAAAACTTATCTCCTGGCATATGTCAAGTGGTATAAAAACGCACCTTCCTCTAACATTCGGTTTAAGCATAGATTCATAGAGCCAGAAATATCAAACACGGAACTATGGAAAGCTGAATACTGCGAGAAAGGTTATGATTCACTAATAGCAGTCCATAGAATATTATGTCACGCTACAAAATTCAAATACGTAAATGTAGGAAAAGGAAAATATTTGTTGATAATACCTTTGAATAGAAAATTTAATGTATAGTATATTACACTAACATCCTGTTTTCTAAGTTCCATGAAATTTTATGATGTAATATTTAATGATCTACAATATACAAATATTATATCACAATTTAATAATTACGGATCTATAATATACTTGAGCAAACGAGTTAAACTCGAGTTGAACTTAAGTTCAACTCGAGTTCAAAGCGAACAATTTAAATTCAAAATAAAATATTCAAGATTAACAAAAAAGTTGGTAATGTTATAATAAAATCGTTAGTGAATTTTATGTTAATCATCTTTAATTAGGTATAAAAATTCTGATAAATTTAATAAAATCAATGATTTTGTAATAATTTTATCAACTCAAGTTAAGCACGAATTCATCACGAGTTTAAACATGAGTTAAAGAAACATGATTTTTTGCATTACATGACACTAATCACACTATACATGAAGTACAATCAACAATACGGTTAATCTTACCCTACATATGTATTTCAATTATTGAAAATTATACAAACATAATCATGGAGAGTACAAATTAAACAGTAAAGAAATATGTTTTATTATAAGATAGTAGTGAAATAATAAGATCATTATATCATTATCCTCTGATAAAGAACATAAAAATTTAATTAATAACACAAACCGTTTAAAATAAATTATTGATACAGTATAAAAACTTTTATTCCACTTGAATACTTATAAAACAGTAATGATCTAATGATCTACAAGTTGATGTTGGAATCGTTATCTAAAAAAAGGAAAAAAAAAGTATTTTCCAGTGTTAGTGAAAAGCATTACCCATTTTCTGGAACTGTTTACTTAAATAGAATGGGGATACAACACAAAAAGCTAATGCAAGATTGATAACCATTGGATG
The DNA here is from genome assembly GCA_015698045.1 of Rhizophagus clarus. NCBI lineage: Eukaryota > Fungi > Glomeromycota > Glomeromycetes > Glomerales > Glomeraceae > Rhizophagus > Rhizophagus clarus. Next base: position 927,459 of record BLAL01000246.1, on the reverse strand, counting down.
CACAAGACTGCTAAACAAAAATGTAATCATGGCTAAGCGTAAACCCAAGGAATACTTGCCATTATCATCTACTTCACACTCAGGTACTTCTTCATGCTCAAGTTCAATGTGCACTTTATAGTGCACTTGTCGATTTGCATTTATGGCGTTTATGCGTTTAGCAAATTTTCTCGCCCCTCGCACATATTTTTTGTATTAACTTTTGAAACTTCTTTTTTCTATCTTGTGACTGACGATCTATACTGAGCGAAAAATAGAAGGAATGCAAAAGTTAAATGGTAGACCAAATAATTTGTATATAATATCAACTTTATCTATTAGAAAGAAAAGAGATTTTTGAGAAAACGTGTGAAATCAATAAAACATGAAAATGAAAATTGGCATTATGTTACAAAATTTTTATCAGTACTAATTTTAGAAATATATGATAAATAGATTAATTGGAAAAATTGTGGTTAATATTCATTCTTAATGAGGTCCTACATATGGGCAGGTTTGTATGATTCGTCTGGCAATATTTACAAAAAAAAAAGAAAGTAAATTCCGGTTCAAAACTAAAAAGAAAATAAAAAAAAAATAATTTTAGTTTAAACCAGAAAAGGAATAAAAAAACTGGGTTAAAAACTGAAAAAGAATTTTTTTTTTATAATACACAATCGATAAAAAAATTTTATAATGATTGGATCTGATCAATCCAATCAAGTTGAGACAGAGAAGAAAGGAAGACATAAAAGGAAAAAAAATGAAACGTAAGCAAACATTTGTTAATTAAGAAAAGATTACAAATATTGGTGCCTGATATATATAATAATTTTTGAATTTCGTACAAATATCGAGCGTCCAATATAACATATTGGGAACTAAATTTTAGGCACATTTTTAAGATATTACAAATCAGGTACCCAATATGTAAAAAAGCCTGATATATACCTGATTAATCACTGATATGTAGGTACCTGATATGTACCCGATAGCATCAATTTTGACCAGTGTAAACGTCAAGATTCATTGGAAAAGGCATATATCAAAATTAATGCTGAACGAAATGCTTTTTTACTGGAGACGAAAAAGCTGGGCCTTCCAATTGATATATCATTACTTGATTGGGATATAAAGAAAACAGTTCTTTGGCTATTTGAAAAATTAAGTGTAGGTATTCCTGCTAATAAACCTCTTGACGCACTTGAGGTACAACAGATAAGTAAAGCAATGATAGGAGGAATTATCTGGGTACAAAATAACTGGAAAGGATATGGAAGGAGTTATGATAAAATGAGTCCTTATCCTAGTATTCAGCAGTCAGCTTTAAACTTTTTTATCAGTAAAGGTAAGTTTCAGATTTTAAAAGACTTTATTAACCATCGAGAATATAGCTATTTTGGAATATTTCGTGCAAGTATTAAAAAGAAGAATACCCCATTATTTTGATATAATTATCATAATGTATATACTCATATTGATCTTACACATGCCAAAGCTCTTGATCACCAAGTTACATTAATTCAGGATGGAACCTCTAATACCCTAATTTATGAAAAAGAAACTCAAATTTAAAGCAGTGTAATCTTTAGAGAGTATGTAAATTTTCTCTTTAAAATTAAGAATTAAGGTGGTATTGTTAGCCAAGTAGCTAAAAGAATTCTTAATACACTATGGGGCGCACTTTGTCAAATAAAGAAAACATACAAGACTCTTACAGTATCAAGTAAGTCTTTTGATTTTCCAGATGGTAAGGTATTAGACTCAATTATACCAATAGGAAAGGAGCAGTAGAGATTCCAATTCACAAATCCATGTAATCCTTTTAAAGGTGAATACCCAAGAATTACTCTATTCCTTTTAGCATATGGTCGAAAGATTATTTCTGAAATAGTACAACCCTATATAGATAAAGTTAGATGTATTCATACTGATGGGTTTATTCTAAAAGAAAACATTAACAACTCTCCTCTTTACACCTGCTCTAAAGATGCATTTAAGATTTTAAAAGTTTTAAAATTCAAAAAAGAAGGAGAGTATCATGTAAAAAATACTAGCCAAGTAGTATGGATTGTGTAATTAAATATTTTTTTCCTTAGATGTAATAATAAAAAAATGGAACATGACTCATTCCCATTCACAAACAAACATCCTTTTCAAATTAAGCCTGAAATGTATTTGGCTGAAATTATAAAAGCATTAAAGAATATTATATTGGCCTAGGAATATTCCCAAAATAGGATAAAAATACTATGACTATTACCGACAGTAGTAATGAGAAAAAAATATCTCTTTATATTTCAACTTTTGGCATGAGACTTCCAAACATCACCCAGGCTGAAGTTTTCACCAAACTTGTTCACAAGAAACTTCCAGTGGAATTACAAGGAAAAGACATAATTGATAATATCACAAAAAAGCAATCCTTTTCTTTGCGAATGCTTGGATCATCTAAATATAAAGAAAAAATAGATGAACATGTTTATGTGAAAAAAGCTATTCTTCCAAAAGATAGAACAACCTTTGACTTCATGCTTCATCTACTTAATGATGAATCAAAAATCGTAAAAAGTCTTCTCTTAGCTGTTTCAGAGTCAGAAGTCAAAAAATATAATAATGATATAAATAACAAAATCACTGAGGCTGAATTTGAACTAGTAGAGAAATTGCTCTAAGAGGCAAGCATTGAAGAATTTAACCTTTCATTTCTATACAAACAATCTCATAATATCTTTTCTCTAAAACGTATAAGCCCATTATATTGTTCACTATGTGATTGGAAATATACTAGTGAAAATGCATATATTATTCGATATAAAAAATTTTATAGTTTTCATTACTACTGTGCAGATCAGAAAAAGCCACCAGGTAAAAGAAAGCCTTCAATAAAGCTCGCTTCTAGTGAGACAACTTGAGTCAGGAAAAAAACCTTCTAGCTCCAGTAAAATTAGAAGAGTCCAGAATTGCAAATCCAAATAAATATTTTGTATGATGGCATTTAATACATATGTGTACTTCAAGTAAGAAGTTCTCTTGCACTGAAGTTTATGAAGTAATCTAAGTAACAGTTACCTATATTCAAAAGGAAAAACCAATTTGGTTATTAAAATATAAAGATTCGAAAAATGGGCTTTATTTTGGTATGGCATTTGAGTTAAAGATTGCCAAGTTTGAGATTAAAATAATCAAATATGAAGGTGAATTAGTAAAGTTAAAATCATTGATAGACCAAGCAGTTATTAAAGGTCTAATTGTTTACAAAGATTATGATTTTCTTCTTTACCCTATAAGCGTTTCTCAACCAGTTACAAATTACTTTAACCTTTTTCTGGGATTTTTAGCTAAGCCAGGACCTCAAACTATATATAAATAGGTCAAGGAGTTGAATTTGCTTATTGATCATATAAAATTTTTAAAAAGTTGCTTATTTCAGAGGTATTTTTAAAAATTTCATATCCTACATACCCCTGTATTTAAAAACTCTACTAATTGGATTTTAATGAAATTTATATCATTGGATTCATCATAATGAGACGAATCTAATGATATAAATTTTATTTTGATAGCATTAATATTGACCAAGATATCCTAAATTGAAAATTTTACTATACATCATATCTGACTTAAATGAGAGATATTTGGAGTCCTGCTAAGCCGGTATCAAAAATTAATAAAGACATCATGGAACCCATTCTCTGTCATGTATTAAATGTAATCTGTAATGAGAATAAAAGGCTTAACAAATATATTTGGAACTGGTGGACATATTTAGTGCAGAGGCTGGAGAAGAAGCCTTGAATAATCTTAGTCCTAAAATCTACATTACAACAGTGCGAGAAAAATATTATTACTGACTTTATTGGTGATAAAGTCTTGGGGTTATACCTCCATTTCGCAACATCAGATTTGAAAAAAATTCTTGGGCATTTTAATAGTACCATTCAAGTTTGAAAGCTTATTGTTATGAATGAGACTGGAATGTCTAGTGGGAAATGGTATAGGTTTAACAGGCATCTCAAATCACTTATAACAGAACAAATAATAGCTATAGAGCATAAGGGTCTTGAAACTGTATGAATAAATGATTATGCTGGGTATATGGTTACAAGCAATCAGGATACTCCACTCAAAATAGATATAGAAGATTCTCATATAGTCTGTTTTGAAATTTTGCTATGTTGTAGGGGTAATATATCGTATTTTGACCAGCTAGGAAAAATTCTAGACCATCCTGATACGCCAGAAGTAGTTATGACATATCTTCTTAGCTGTAATTTAACAAATTGGAGTTCAGAAAAAATTCCTGTAACTAAAATGAAGAAAGAAATAATGCAAGATCAACTTCCTAATCCTGTTTGATTTTTAATTAATTATATTGCATCTTGGGATGAAAGTGAAATAAGCAAGCCAAAGCACAAATCATTATATCAGACTTATCTTGAATGATGTGAAGAGAATGATGAAAAACCATTTTTTAATAGTAATTTAGGAAAAAAGTTTGCGTTTTATAGAATTGACAGAACTTGTTTACAGACAAATGGAAAAAGAAAGTATCATTACATTTTTGACTGCTTCAAAATTATAGCTAAGCTTAGTGAATCTGGCCTAGGCGATATGGAAGAATTTTCTGATATACCTCAACCTGACTTACCCACAAACGAGGTTACAGACATACTTATACATCAGGAAATTTTTTCAGAAGATATACATCGATAATTATCACTTTATTGATAAATATCGTATTTATAAATCGATGGTCAACATAATGTGATAATATTCGATAATTATCTCACAATTATACAATGATATTTAACTTTTTCTAAAATAATTGTACTGATAATTTGCGATATTGACAATTATCGAAAATAATCTCGACGATGATTTGCGATGTTGGCAATTATTGAAAATAATCGCACTGATAATTTGCGATGTTGACAGTTATCAAAAATAATCGCACTGATAATTTGTGATATTGACAATTATCGAAAATAATCTCAACGATGATTTGCGATATTGACAATTATCGAAAATAATCGCACTGATAATTTGCGATATTGACAGTTATCGAAAATAATCGCACTGATAATTTGCGATATTGACAGTTATCGAAAATAATCGCACTGATAATTTGTGATATTAACAATTATCGAAAATAATCTTAACGATGATTTGCGATATTGATAATTATCAAAAATAATCAAGTTAAATCCATTATTTATTGTTTCATTAATAAATCATAAAACGCATTCATATACAAATGAATACTAAGAATATTAAACTAATTTTATTTTACACCTTAAAAAATATACGTATTAACAAAATATTCATTTTCACAGTTATTTCTTGGTATAATGTGAACTGACATATCAACCGAATCTAAGTAAACACATGTATATTGATCAGTTAGCTATAATCTTGGACAGTCGTATATGATCTCTTCTTCTTGTACTTCTTCATACCATCGTAACAAAGCAAGATTTACTGGTTCTTTTAAACCTTTTGCAGAAAATTCCAATAATAAAAGTGCCTAAATTTAATTCAGTAATAACATGTCATCATGACAAAAATCTTAATAAAAAATTTTAAGCATATCATACCTTTCCATACCACGCAGTTTCTTCGGAAGAGACTACTACATCACTGAACCATTCATTACCATAAAAGGTTCCTGCTGTTCGGATAATATCAGTTGATTCAACAGCTACACTAGAATATATTTTAAAATGCCCAGATTCATAATCATATTCTAACTCATTTTCCGTCAAAAACTCTTCAAAACCTGCATGAAGGTTATCAAACCCTTCTTTATACAGATGATGGATATCGGTGTCTTGTTTTATTTTAGAAACTGTTGTTTCAATTTCAGTAAATTTGAACTCCCATAAAAGATTTCGAAATCCACTAGATCTCCTTATCGTAGGTTTTTTTTGTTTCAAGGCTAAATATTGACGTCACACCTATCATATCAAATTTAAATTAATCGATTAATTGACGATCCGGATAAGATCGGCATGATTTTTATATACAAAAACGGGGTTAAATTTAACGGTTACGTCATTAATTCAAACATTCCATAAAAGAAATTTCAATAGATTACACAATAACTTTAAATGGAAATCACATACTACAGTGAAACAATACCTGAAAAAATGAAATTTGTAAAAAAAAATCATACGTTCTTATGTAAAATTAAGAGTTTAGTATGTACGCGCGTCAGATTTATACCTCAAAAATAGCTAAATTTCGAAGTTTATTGTATTTATTATATTATTTATATCAAAAACAAATAAATTTTAGCCTTCTAAGTTGTTTACAAAGGCTCTCCTACACATTTAAATTACTTTCTGCTGCTTCAATTGCTTGAAGTGCCATTGCATGTTTCCAACCCCGTGAAAAGGTATTAGGGCTCCGATCGGTTCGGTTCGGTTCGGTTTTTGCAAAAACCGATACCAAACCGAATTGATCGGTATCGGTATTGATGATTACCGAAACCGACCGGTATCGGTATTGATGATTATCGAAACCGATCGATAATTACCGAAAACCGAACCGATTTACCGATATTAAAAACCATTTTTAGTAAAAAAAGCATCGCGAAACTATTTTGGTATTTTTTTTACCAAATCAAATGATCTATAAAAACGTTTCGCAACGTTTTTTATTTAAAGTGTCAAAAAATAAAGTTGCGAATCGTTTTTTTTTATTAAATTAACTAATAAAAAACGTTTCGCAACGTTTTTAATTAAAATGAAAAAAAAACGTTGCAAAACGTTTTTTTTTATTAAATTAACTCATAAAAACGTTTCGCAACGTTTTTATTAAAGTGACAAAAAAAACGTTGCGAAACGTTTTTTTTATTAAAATTAACTAACAAAAACGTTTCGCAACGTTTTCTATTAAAGCTACAAAAAAAAAACGTTGCGAAACGTTTTTTTTATTAAATTAACTGATAAAAAACGTTTCGCAACGTTTTTTAACTAAAGCAACAAAAAAAACCGTTGCGAAACTGTTAAAAAACGTTTCGCAACGTTTTTTAATTAAAGCAACAAAAAAAAACGTTTCGCAACGTTTTTTAATTAAAGCAACAAAAAAAAATGTTGCGAAACGTTTTTTTTTATTAAAATTAGCTCATAAAAACATTTCGCAACGTTTTTATTATAGAGACAAAAAAAAACGTAGCGAAACGTTTTTTTTTATTAAGTTAACTGATAAAAAACGTTTCGCAACGTTTTTTAACTAAAGCAACAAAAAAAAAACGTAGCGAAACGTTTTTTTTTATTAAACTAACTGTTAAAAAACGTTTCGCAACGTTTTTTAATTAAAGCAACAAAAAAAAACGTTGCGAAACGTTTTTTTTTATTAAAATTAACTCATAAAAACGTTTCGCAACGTTTTTATTAAAGTGACAAAAAAAAACGTTGCGAAACGTTTTTTTTATTAAAATTAGCTCATAAAAACGTTTCGCAACGTTTTTATTATAGAGACAAAAAAAAAACGTAGCGAAACGTTTTTTTTATTAAATTAACTGATAAAAAACGTTTCGCGACATTTTTTACCTAAAGCAACAAAAAAAAAACGTAGCGAAACGTTTTTTTTTATTAAACTAACTGTTAAAAAACGTTTCGCAACGTTTTTTAATTAAAGCAACAAAAAAAACGTTGCGAAACGTTTTTTTTATTAAAATTAGCTAATAAAAACGTTGCGCAACGTTTTTATTAAAGTGACAAAAAAAAACGTTGCGAAACGTTTTTTTTTATTAAAATTAACTCATAAAAACGTTTCGCAACGTTTTTATTAAAGTGACAAAAAAAAACGTTGCAAAACGTTTTTTTTATTAAAATTAGCTCATAAAAACGTTTCGCAACGTTTTTATTATAGAGACAAAAAAAAACGTTGCGAAACGTTTTTTTTTATTAAATTAACTGATAAAAAACGTTTCGCAACGTTTTTTAACTAAAGCAACAAAAAAAACGTTGCGAAACGTTTTTTTTTATTAAACTAACTGTTAAAAAACGTTTCGCAACGTTTTTTAATTAAAGCAACAAAAAAAACGTTGCGAAACGTTTTTTTTTATTAAAATTAGCTAATAAAAATGTTGCGCAACGTTTTTATTAAAGTGACAAAAAAAAACGGTGCGAAACGTTTTTTTTTATTAAAATTAACTCATAAAAACGTTTCGCAACGTTTTTATTAAAGTGACAAAAAAAAACGTTGCGAAACGTTTTTTTTATTAAAATTAGCTCATAAAAACGTTTCGCAACGTTTTTATTATAGAGACAAAAAAAAACGTTGCGAAACGTTTTTTTTTATTAAATTAACTGATAAAAAACGTTTCGCAACGTTTTTTAACTAAAGCAACAAAAAAAACCGTTGCGAAATGTTTTTTTTTATTAAACTAACTGTTAAAAAACGTTTCGCAACGTTTTTTAATTAAAGCAACAAAAAAAACGTTGCGAAACGTTTTTTTTATTAAAATTAGCTAATAAAAACGTTGCGCAACGTTTTTATTAAAGTGACAAAAAAAAACGTTGCGAAACGTTTTTTTTTATTAAAATTAACTCATAAAAACGTTTCGCAACGTTTTTATTAAAGTGACAAAAAAAAACGTTGCGAAACGTTTTTTTTTATCCAATTAACGTTTCGCAACGTTGTTTGTTAAAATGACAAGAAAAAAGTTGCGAATAGTTATTTTTTTATTAGATTAACGAATAAAAACGTTTCGCAACGTTTCTTAATTAAAGTGACAAAACACCGCTGCGAAACGGTTTGTTTTATCAAAATAACTAATAAAAAACGTTTCACAACGTTTTTTTATTATATTATTTAGTTAAATCGATTCGGTAATTCGGTTCGGTAAATCGCAAAACCGGTACCGAAACCGCAGTTACCGAAACCGATCGGTAAATTTACCGAAAGTTTCGGTTCGGTAAACTGTAAAAACCGAAACCGCTCTGATACCGAAACCGATCGGTACGGTTCGGTAATTACCGAAACCGATCGGAGCCCTAAAAGGTATTAATCCAGTTTGCTATAGTAGATTCCTTTGGCACGTCCTCCTCTTCTATTTCTCCTTCCTGCACTCGCTGCATTAGCTCACTTTTCATTTCTACTGCCGTCATTTTCTTCCTTGGATTTGCAGTCCCTGCATGAAACATGGTTTCAAGAAGTTGCTTGACATGTATAGGAATCCTTTTTACCAGCTCTCTAGTTTTTTGATGTTGTTGCAACGCCCAGCCAGAAATAAAAACTTCCAAACTAAATAAAAAATAATTACTGGTAAGTTTACAAATTTATTCTAAAAATTGTATTCAGCAGTTTCTTACCTTTTGCATTCCAGATCTACTTCCACTTCCGTCTCACTTGTCAAATCAACTACCATTTCTTCTTCCTCCTCTTCTTTCTCTGTAAGTTCCTGCATTATTATATAACTTATTTTTTATGATCATTATTGATTAGAATTATTATATTTTATAACCAAACCTACCAATTTATTCATTTGATTCTCTATATTTTCAATAGAATCTATTTCAACAAACAAAAAATAAATTATAAATTTATTATTTGGACGTTTATGTAAAAGATACAGTTAGTACCTTGATGGTCAATCCTTGGTATGATCCATTGTTTTTGAGGATTTGAATGTGTTGAAATGATAGGATTGGGTTGTGTAATTATCTGGTCTTTAATTATTTTTTGGATTTTACAGGGAGAAAACTTGTTCAATTCTCCAAATCTTGATAGAGGTCGTGCACAAATATAACCAGCTTCTTCGCCATCATAAATCCAAGTAAATTCATTCCAATTTCGAATTCCTGCAATTGTTCCTATTTTTTGTTTTTCTTTTTTACTAATATTATTTTCTGTTTGAACTGAAAAAAAAAAATTTATTATTTTCAAAAATTATAGCATTATTACAAAAGAATATTTACCTTGCTCTCGATTTGGTTGGAGATTTGCTACATGAGTACCAGATAAATCTTTGATGGCCATTTCTATATCTTCACCAGAAGCAATTTCATAACCAAGTTTGACATATCGCTTGATAGCATGTGTAATCTCAATATAAAATTCTTGATTACAAATGAATTTCGTAATTATAATATGAATAGAAAAGGTAAAATAAATTATTTACTTGGGTATGATGAAAGTCTATCGCTGTTTTGGCCTCGCCAGCTTCTAGAAAAATCCACTTATTAACGCAAATATTGTACCATTCTTTCCAATGTGATAATATTATCATTAGCTCTGTATTGTGATAATGTCCACCATTATCAGATATAATAGTTACATAACTAGGTTTCCTTTCAAGTGTTTCTATTACCCCATGTAATGAAGATGCCGTAAACCAAGCATTTTGCTTGGTGTCTCCACTCCAGTGATCAAAAGCATTGACATTGATATTATTGGTATTTTGATCTTTAGTATATAACAAAACAGAATGTAAAGTCCATCCACGTTTACCAAACCATTCATCTTTGGTTTCCCTTGCTTTTTTTGGGTTAATGCGCATTTTGTAATCTACAATAATCAAAGCTTCATCAGAATTAAGTTGGGCAAGAGTGGCAGGCAATTGTGCATTTAGGTAAGTTTTACGGGCATGATGTGACATAAATGCTATCAATTGTCTTTGATATTTATCAAGATCTTCATACTTATTTGATGGCAAATATTCTTTTAATTTTTTGAAAAAAACAAATAGATTTTTACAATTAATGCAGGTGTTGGAATGTGTTTCTTGGCAATTACCAAAAGCATGTTGAAGGCAATGTGATATACAAGAATTATGTGTTGCAATTCCATCTTGCGTTACATTCAATTGTTTTGAATAATCTTTTCTGAGATAACGTCGTAAATTTTGAGCCGCAACAATTAATTCATTCTATACATTACAAAAAAAAAAATAAAATTGTAAGTTGAATACTACAATTATTTGAATTATATGAAACTTACCTGAAGTACCAGGTCTGTAATATTGATGTTTATTAGTTCTTCAATATTTGCAAATACTTGATATTCACATTCATTGCATTCTGAACAAAGTCCACCTAAATCTTCTTTATATACAAAACGTTTACCATCTAATCGCATCATAAAAGTAGTTCTATGCATTCCATTAGGATATTGTTCATGAAATTTCTCCCATAATGCTTGTTTGTGATCTTGCAAATAAAGTACAGGTAATCCACTTGCATTGTCAGTTTTATAAGAACTCATATTAACGTGTTCTTTTGTAGAAAAAAACAATTCAAATTGCTGTAATTGTTCAGTGGTGAGTTTTGTTCAATGGAAAATTGGTTTATTCAGTGAAGGTGCACCATAACCATTTGTTCGTGTATGTTTGCGAGATTCTGAAATGGTATATCGTCCAACCTTTTAAAAATAATTTGTTGAATTTATTTTTTGTATTTCTTATAACATTAGAATTTATGTTGAATACTCACTCCTAAATTTTTTTGTAATTCTTCATAGGTAAAGTCCTCTGCAATAATTGATAATACTTGTCTTTTTCCATCATAGTTTTTTTTATTATTCTCTAATGCAAGATTAAAACATCGCCAAAAAGTTTGAGTTGAATTTTTGAGAGGCATTGAAATATCCTTGACAAGAAATCCCATCTTGTATAATTGGGTAAGTGATGCATGATCTTGTTCTGGATGGCTGGATTTTGACCAAAATTGAAACTAATAATGAAATTTATAATTAGTTTTGATTGTAAATTATTTTTAGTAATAATATCAAAAAATTACTGGACATTCATCATCATTTGACCAAGGAGTTACATTATGAGCGCCAACTGCACGAAGAAAAGTATTCCATGCTCTCAATTCTCGTATATTGAATTTATAATTTTCAGTATACATATTCTGCAATTCATTATGTAGTTCGATTAGAGAACTTTCTTGTTTGTCCCATTTTACAAATAATTAATACCAATCAATATTTACTACTGTTCTTCGTTTTAGGTAAAAATCAAAAAGTGATTTCATAATAAAGGGATTTTTCCATTCTTGAGGTGAACAAGTTAGCACTTTTTGCTTTTTATTTAGAGACTGTATTGCATAATTTTCAACGCCAAAAAGTTGATTTCCATTGAATTTTTTTATCAAACCCGAAATTTTCCATACATCAATCGGATTTTCGCCTTTAATTGTACTTTTGAGTATTTGATCTTGATAAATTTCGAGAATACACGAAAAGTCTTCTTCAATTTTGGAAACAAATAATGCCTGTTTATTCCCATTGAATTTATAAAGAAGAGAAGATTTATATCCTGGTCCAGCATGAAACCAATCTGTGCGTGATGAATATCCCGTTCCATATACAAATATTTTGATTTTGTCAAGTAAAAATGATTGAGGAATAAAAGAAACATCATCACACAGTTCTTTTATTATATTTTCATCATTCCATCCCATAATTAATAGACCAGAATAGCGTGTTTCTGTTGCAAAAACTTTAGAATAAACCTCAGAAATAGCGTTAGTTGGATCATTTGCAATTTCTACAATAGCTTCACATTGACACACATAACCTGGTAAAAAATTATTGTTATCTTTGTTGCCAACAACTATTGTTATAGTAAATTCACGGTTGTTAAGAGTTGCCTTGGTTTTTTGGTTCACACGAATGGGAAGATATGTATTTTTCTCGTCTTTTTTAGATTCAGCAGGTAAAAGAGGTGAAAGTTGCCACCAATAGCGTGAATATGGGCCATAATGAAGTCTCTCAACAAGTATCCCTGATGAAACAAAAGAAATAATTACTGGATATTGTGTTTTCATTATGTAGTGGGGTGGAATTCTGTTACGCACGTCAGATTTAAAAACGGCTTTTTTTTATTATCGTTATTAACCCCACAATTTACTATAAAATGATCGTAAAACCGTGCCGATTTTAAACGGATCGTCAATTAAAATAGATTATGACGAAACAGATCATATAACATTACCGTAGTTAACATTTGTGGAACATAATTTCTTTTATTTGTCATTCGATATGGAGTTTTAACGCTCTTCTTATGCAAAGTTTCATATGTTTCTGTTGACATCCCATTCATCGAACCATAAAGTCGAATTGACAGAATTATATGATAATGAAGCACGTGAAGTTTAGGTATTTTACAGCGACTTGGAGAATATTCGGCAAATATCATTACAAATTCTTGACAGAATTCAGTTATTAACGTCTAGTAATAGTAGTAATAAATTTTTAAAAAACTGAAATTAAATACTAATTAAAGATTTGGTTTAGAATTAATAATCGATATTTACCTCTAATTCTGTTAACTCGGTATCCGTAAATGACTCCTGACGCAACTTCATATACATTACCAAATATTTATGAAAAATGTTGCACAGTCTCTTACATGGTATTCCACCTTCTTTATAATCATCGTATAAATTATCTATAACGAAAATAATCACTTTCATTATATTACGATAATTATTGGCAGTAAATTTAGATATATTTTCCAATCTGTTTTTTAATATTATTAAGCCTGGATATCGTAGGATTGCGCACAATCTGTGGTCCATATCTTTTACTGCTCTATTGCTGACCTTTTGGTGTAACAATTCACGAATAAATTCTATGAGATACTTTGTTACTCCAAGGTCGAGTAAATGCATACGATCTGGAACAGTCGCCTCATAAATATTAAAATCGTCAAAATCCCAAAAATAATTAAACTCCTTATGAATCGAAAATTCACTTGCTTGATTCTCACTAATAGCTAGTTTCATCTTTTCTGGAGTTCGTAAATCAATATGAAATAATGCTATATTATTAAGATCTTCGTTATTTATCAAGCAATAATAACATGGTCATTTAGAAGTTGATGGAAGATATGTTGCGGTAAATGCTCCTGCTTCCGCCATATCAGTAAGGATAACCGATAATTTTGGTGTAAATGGATGTATTTTATTTTGAACAACTAAATACATGTCATTTTGATTCATTATCAGCGATAATAATATTCAGAGACATCTCTGAAAAACGAGTCTCTGTAATCTTCGGAAAGACTCAGAATTCCTTGTAGTATTATCTTTTGCTTTCAATTTTGGCAAATAACCAACAAGTACTTTAGCGTTAGGTTTATTTCGCTGCCAATTTGGTATATTTCCGAGTGAAATATATATAGGATGTTCAGAAGTTTTGCCCAGATAATCACAAGTTGTGAAATCAGCGTAGATTATTATCGATAATAATTTGTTATCGACAGGAATTTTATTTTCCGTGATATACCACCAATTACTTTCAAATTGTTCACCATAAGTCTTAATCAATGTATTGTGATTTTTATACTTAAAAACAAATTCTTCATTCATTTCGGATTGAAGAAGCAGAACTTTAATTCCATGAATTATCGGTTGATAATAAAAAGAATAATCTTTATCCTGGAATTTCGTGATAAGGACTTTTTTGAATTTCATATAAGGAAATTCGTTAACATCAAGAAATCTACGACCTTCCTTAGTATTTATTGGTAATGGGTTTTTTTCGGCCTCTTGTCTGCTTTTATTGATTAACTTAATTATCCTATCACCGCAAAAATTAGATAATTGATATTCCATAACAATTTTCATGAATTCACGATAAATGTCATTTGGCCATTCAGTGTTAGGTGGATGTGTTTTGTCTCTTATTATATCATCTAGTGTGGTCCCACAAAAATCTTCAGCATCGATAGATAACGAGTATGTTAAGTCAACTTCATTATCCTCATTATCGTCGTCATCAAATTCACCACTTTCCTCATCTGACTCATCGTTGTCATCAAATTCCCCACTTTCCTCATCCGACTCTTCAGAAATTTGTAAATTTTCATGAGATTCTACGGGTTGTTCTAATGTTATTTTTGATTCAGATTCGTCATCTTTCATTGAAAGATCATCATCCCAGAGACCAGATTCTTCATGATATGGCACTTTTGATACTTCTTTATCATTATCATCCCAGAGATCAGGTTCTTCGTGTGGCATGTTTGATTGAAAGGTTACTTCTTCATCTTCGTCAATATATTGATGCTTGTCCGAAATATGTCGTTTTAATGCATAAGTTGACGAAAAAGTACATGAACAATATGAACATTTATAGGTCATTTTGAGTGATTTTAGCAATAGTGAACGGAACCAAATTTTATGAAAGTGAATTTGTTGCCTGAACAAAACTAGTAAAAACAGAATTTATTGCCTGAACAAAACTAAAAAACGATGTAATATATATATTTCATTATTTCAGCTTTACTAGTAGTAGACGATGATCAGTTTTATTAGTAAACAATACAGATATTTTTAGACTTTTCTTAATTGTATTGTTGATCTATTTAATTTTTAAGTACAACAATTAAATATGCATCGTTATATCTCGATTAATTGTATTGTTTTGTATTGTTAAATTTTCAAATAATTTATTTAATTTTGAGTAATTGAAAGAGATCGATACCATTTACTACTATGATTAGATATTTTCAGTTAACTAATATGCATTGTTACCGTATCCCTTGAATTTATTTACAAATAATTAATATGCATCGTTATCCCTCGAATTTATTTACAATTAACTAATATACATTGTTATCCCTCGAATTTATTTAATTTTAGAGTACAATTAACTAATATGCGTCGTTATCCCTTGTTTAATCCATTTAATTTTGAGTACAATTAACTAATATACATCGTTATAATATTTTAATTATGCATTACAATTAATAACGCGTCGCTATAATAATTTAATTAGTATGTATTATAATTATTTACGTGTCACATCGAGTTTTACTGATCTAAATAGTTTATCAAACTTTAGAAAAGTTTATATATAGGATACTTTTCCAACCTTTTTTTTAAACTTTTTTTATCTCTGATTTTACATTCAAATCTTCTTCAATCCTTTTTCGTCCGCTTCTTCTTCAATCCTTTTTCATCTGCTTCTTCTTCAATCCTTTTTCGTTCGCTCCTTTTTCCGCTTTATACTAAATTTTTCTTCGCTCTTCTTTAGTCTAACCATTTATATCTTTCTTTTTTTACTAATTTGTTTTAAACCTTTTTTAAAAAAATGCCAAAAAAACGAAAATATTCCACTAGAGCTAACAAAGATAAACAGTCTCAGGAATCAAATAACGAATATAATAATGAACAAGAAGTCCCAAGAAAAATCGTAAAGCGGAAAGATACTTCGCAAGCTAAAGAGCCTGCTAAAGAATCAGATACTATTAGTTCACAAGCTAAAGAGACAGCCAAAAAATCAGATACTAGTAACCAGAGATCAGATAGTGATCAAGAAGAAATGGAAGTAGTAGCGGAATCTTCGCAAACTACACCACTAGCAGAAGGTAATGATCCATATATATTTATTATGATTTGTTAGATATTATGTTAATAAACCTTTCATAATCAATCATTTATTTTTTAGATAACACTCGAAGGATAAAGGAATATATTTCTAAACAACTCAAAACATACGGCAGACAATCAAAGCAAAGTAAGTGATAATTTCCAGACTCAAAAATTGTCGACATTTCATTTCAGTTTACATCTATTACACTTAATACAATTTACTGGGTTAATACATTAACGTCAGCTGGCGATGAACATTCTGAAACGCTTGTACCAGAAACAAATAGAGAAAATGTACGGCGCAGTAGGCTGACCACGCCAGCTGTTGAGCATGGAAGAAGCTCGTCAACTACAACTGCAGAAGAAACACCGGAGATCAATGTCCAACCTCCTAAAAGCAGAAAAAGTTGCGAGGACATGCTTATAAAACAAGGTAGGCAAATACGAGCTCTATATGAATTACATAAAGAGATGTTCGAGAAAGTCAGATGGATCCAGAACCAGATTAAGTTGCAAAATGAGAAAAAGAAAAAAATTGACCTAAGCGAAAAGGTCTTTAATGTAAGTTTCTAACGAAAACCTGGTGCTATTCTCTCTTATACCATGTGTCACCAAATCACAACATAATTGCAATTATTTATTATCACACACTAATATAGGAAGGTTATAACTCGGTGTGCAATAAATCCTTTCCGGACAATATGTGGCCTACCTTTGAACATTTTAAGTTGGAGCTTGAAAATTGGCTAAATCAACATCATCCTGATTATCTTCGTGAAGTAGGCTATAGAGAGTGGACGAACGCATTTTCAGGACGCCATCATTCTATGGTGATTATCATTAATAATCGTAATCATAACTGTTGTGTTTAATTTAAATTTTTCAATTATCATTATGGATTTTTTATTTTCTTTTATAGCTCATGCGAAAAATGAAAGATATGAGAGGAGTACACGTTGCAGCAGTGAAAAGCGCTATTTTTAAGGAATTTGGTCTACAATCAATAAGTGGTAATAAACGAAAAAGCCCGCAAGATATAACAAGCTGGAAAAATTTACCACAAGTTAAAGAGTGTTATAATAAGTTATATGATGATAACGATAATGTAATCGAAAATATAACAAAACTTGCATTTCCCGCAATATCTGATACTGACAAGTCATTTCAGAATATTTATATTTATATGTCAACGATATGCGATATAGTATTGAATCCTAGCTACCCCAACGTAGAGTGCGGGAAAAAACCTCTAGAACGACGATATCGGAAATTTAAGGTATGTGGCTGTTATTTAAACCAATTTATATAATTTGAAATCTATTCAATTAGATAAAATTCGAATTAATACTTTATTAGGATTTATTCGAAAAAAAAGGAGGTTTTACTATACATGACGCGCAGGAGATATTGAGGGAAGAAGTTCCAGAAATCCTGAAAACAGGCTCTTTTGAAGAGGAGGAGGAAACAGATGTAATTCTCAGAGGTGATGATACATTAATGACGTTGCATGACGACTTGTTTTATGATGATTAGCAATTATTCATAGGTTGGAAAGTGATGTTTTATTTTAAGGTGGTATACTAATATTTTATAATTAATTATAATTATTATCATTATGAATTTTATTATGAATTTTATTATTATAAATAAATAAATAAATTTACGTTAGTAATCGCAATGAATATTTTCAATATTTATCGTTTGAATTTTCTTGATTTTTATCGTATGAAATTTTCTCGACTTTTATTGTTTAGGCTTAATTCCGATAAGTAATCATCTTTTCTGTATCGATACTACTCGACGAGTCTGATTATTATCGATAGATATCATGTGACCTTTCCATCGATATACATCTCTATCGATATTTGTCATTTTAGTTAAATTCTGATAATTTGTCATCATTTACCTACATCGATACTACTCGATGAGTCTGATTATTATCAATATATATCATGTGACCTATCCATCGATATATATCCCCTAAAAAAATTTCCTGATGTATTCAATATGCCAGAAATTATTCCTTCAAAAATAATCCTGCCTCAACCAGAAGAGAATTTCTCTCCAAAAAATAAAAAAGCAGAACCTCCAATCACCTCAACATCTGGAATATCTGAGAGTTCTAAGACTTTTGAACATATTGATCCCAGCAATAAAAAAGCTTCTTCTATATCTCCAGCTAGACAAGAGTGAGAAGAGTGTCTTAAAAAATGGGCTATCGATCATAGTGAAGGCCTAGATATATTTATGACTATTATAGAAAAAGATGTTGACCTATCTTGAGAATATCGAGACAGGATGATGGCAGATGCAGATGTGATTGATATTGCAAAAGAAAACAAAATAAATCCAAATGATTTATTTTATATGACTAGAAGGGAAAGATTAATAAGTGAAGAAATATATCTCCAGAAATACGCGAATGTAAGAAAGCCTTGGGAGTATGTTTACGATGATGAGGAATGGCAAAAAAATATAAGCATACTTCAGGAGAATGGTATGCTTTGATAAAGAGCGAATAAGAGTGGGTTATGAAATATTAGTAGAGATGGGACTTTTGTTCTTTACAATTAGGCGATATAAAATTCCAAATTATTATTTTTTTTGCATATTCTATTTACCCACAATTTTCAAATTGATGTAAACTTTTGGCTAGAATGAATAAAAGCAGATTAATAGATATCAAATTTTTGAGGCAATATGCGAAGCGTTTCTGGCTAAAATTTTAATAAATATTTATTTTTCAAATTGAACTTTTTTGTATGTAATATAAAATTAGTACGTTTTAATATTCTTGACTATAATGTTATAAAAACAATATGGCAAAAGTAGCTACAGATTTCATGGAACGCTATAAATGGACCTTTGAAACTCCATTATCTGAACTAGCTCAATATACAGAAAAAATTAACAAAAGTTTGAGGGATGATTGCAAGGTAAGATCTAATGCCAAAACACGTTTTCAACAATTAGGACTTACTAAGAAACAAGTAGAAGTTCTCATTCCTATTTGACCTACTGGAAAGCGTGAAGAAGGTAGGGATACTATTAATAAAATTGCCCAAGAAATTGTAAAAAATGATTATCCTTCTGAGAAAATAAAACAAATCTCATATGATTTAGAAAGTTTCGCACCTAAACCAGTCACAGAAGATTTTTGGCTTACTTTATTGTAAAAAAAATTACAGGATTATGGAACTGATCATCTCAAAAAAGAAGTGACCAAAATTCCTCATATTGCTACTAAATCGAATAAAATTCAGGCATGACGGTTTGTACTTGACAAATTTGAAGGTGTCGATTAGCCTGAACATTTCTTCTTAGAACTGGTTCAGAAAAGACTTGAGAAATGTGATTTCTCCTTATCACCTTTTAAGGAAGATTTGGTTGATGTAATGATAATTTTAAGTATGTAACTGGCAGATATGGCAACTCTTCGTATTGATAAATATGAAATATCAGATGAAATCTGGTATGATCCTAAATATTCCTGGTATTGTACTGGCTACTCTAAAACTAAAGAAGAAACAGGAGTAAGAGAACCTTAGCCTTTTCTCTTAATGGAAAAGGATCCAATACAAGCAAAAGAATTTCTTACTTGGATTCAGAAAGCAATATCAGAAAAATTCACCTTCTTACGAAAAAATAAAAGCAGTATAGTTAATGTAAATCCAATTAATCTCACTCTAGCTAAACATAGAATTATTTTGAATAAATTGAGAAAGATAGAAGCAGATCATGCTAGCAGGATTCATGGAGGTAGGAATGATTCTCACTGCCAATATTTACGAAAGTTGGCTTGCAGACAAGTAATAGGTTATCATAAATCAGTAGAAAGTTATGGCATAATGAATGATCCACCTTCTTGCAATTGTTCAAAGGCATTTCAGAACCAGGTAAAGATAAAAGAAAAAGTGGATTAACCCTGATAATGATCTGTATATGTCTGTTCGATCAGGTAAAGGTATTTAAGCTCTTCGATGGAAACTGATTACATAGATGGCTAGATAATGTTTATTAAATTTTATTTTTTCGTACAAGACGATATATTATATATAAAATATCACGAAAATGGTAACCAATCAAAATCATTCATCTGATATATCTAACAAGTAGAAAGTTATCAGACGTACAGAAAAAATGACCAGGTTATTTGGACTGGATGATTAGAATGCAGGAGCATATAAAGCACTCTTTAGACAGATTTAGAGGTTTGAGAAACAATTAGAAAATTATCATTTCAAATATATAAAGCTTAAAAGGAGGGTCAATTTATTGGAAGCTGAAATAGAAAATCTGGGCAAATGTGTAAATAGGGAAACTGTGGTTAACATAATACATGAAATAGTTCTCTTGCTAATTAATAAAAAAAGGCTGAAAGGTGCTAAATATAATAAAAATCTTAATCCAAGCTAATTGACAGGAAGCAGTGATTATAGGTGGACTAGATTCAGAATGTTTTTTTTTCGATTAAAGATATAGCATAATTTATTAGCAATAAAGATTACAATGAGAGAATTGTATAGTGATATGATTATAAGAGATACTATTAATTGGGTAGATTGGTCATCCCTTCTGAGCTCTCTGGTCTTAGAACCTAAAAAAGATAAAATACTGGCTCCCATGCAAGATGATAGCTCCATGAAAGAATACATTAAAATGATAAAGCTATATACTTCAGCGACAGATTCAGACTTGCAAAATGGAGAGCTCAAAAAAGCTTTCTTTGATGGCTTATCACTCGATAATAAAAAGCGCATAATCAGATTTGGGACTGATGAACCTTTAGATGAATTGGTTGAATTCTTAGTTAAAATGATGCCTTCTATCCCTTTACAGGGACATCCATGGGGATTGGAGCAGGGCAATGATTTGATAGAAAATTTTTATGAGAAGCACAAGAAGTATGCAAAGCTCTCTAGATAGGACGAAAGAGGGTGTAAATATCAATTTATTTGTGGACACTCATCTGCAAATCAGTTAGAAGTGAGATTATGTGAATTAAATCTTCCTTTAGATGAACTAATAAATAGACTGGTTAAACTTGAAGCGCTAGAGAGACATTCTGGCTAATTTATTTTTATTTTTTTGTTTAAAGATACAACATATATCATTTATGATGCATACAGGTATTTTTAATATAGCAGAAGTATTAGAACAAATTTTATATTTCTTAATGGTAGATAAGTCACTCTATCCCACACTATTTGTTTCTCAATTGTGGTACAGATATGCCGTTCCTAGTCTATGGAAATACATTAAACTAAAGGGGAATGACCTGAGATATGGGCATTATTTTCCAGAAGATTATAATTATTATGCAAGAGATCGTACTTGATTGAAAACATTTATAAAAATAATGAATGAAAAGCATAAGCCAGCTTATGTCTTGAATGTAACCCATCTAGAAATTACTTATTACCATTCACTTTCAGATAAAAAAATAAAAAGTATTGTAAAAACATTTTCAAATATAATTCATTTAGATTTCAAAAAAAGTATAAGTTTTGGTGATAAATCACTATTTATAATAGTGGAATCATATCCTAATTTGAAATATATTAATTTGTGGGATGTTCAAATAACTGATAAAGGTTTATATGCAATTATGTGATTATGCCATGAATTAGAATATCTAAATATTTTTTACTGCAGAAATATTACCAATAAATTTTTGTTTGAAATCACAGAAAATTGTTACGATATACAAGAGTTCCATTTTGCTGAAACACATTGGATCACAGATAAATCTATAAGTTGCATCTTAAACTCATATTTAAATTTACAAAAACTTGATATTGCATTTAATCATGGAGATATCAAAGATGCTAGTATTTTAATGGAAAAATGCTTTAATATAGAGTATTTTGACTTTAGTGAGGTTATGTTTTTGCAGAATGATGCATTGATTATAGCCATTATCAAAAGATCTCTGAATTTAAGACATTTAGACTAAAGTATATACTATCAAGAGTCAGTATATATGATAAAATGACACTCTGTACCTGTAGTCATAATACCATATATATAATCAAAATAGTCGTTCCCAAAAGCTTGATTCGCAGTCTGCTTTTTCTTATTTGTCTAGAATGCACTTTCAAGCTAAGCCAGATTCTAAGAAAAATAAAATGTATTAATATTGAATTTCTTTCAGCTTTAGCGCTTTAAAAACCCAGATCTGTATAGTAGACGCACCTGCACATATCCAATCTTAATATTGCATGGCTTCTCTTTGGTAATACAGAGGAGGTCTTTTAAACTTTGATTGCATAGTCTACTCTGCCTGTTGCATCTTCACTGGAAACGTCTTTCTGCAAAACTATAAATACTGTATATCTTGAGAGGTAAGTTTCTTGGCGATGGCAATTGATGCATGTAATATAGCTGAAATGAATTCACAATATGTTACCTCATTAACATCAGTCATGGTCTTTACATTCGAAAGTTTTAAGATAATGTACTCCATACAGTGTTTGAATGCTTTATCATCATCACTAATCTTCTCGAAGACTACAGAGAAAAATAAAGTTAATATAACTATCTAGTCAACTTCAAAAAATAATTAATTACCTACCAGAAGTAAATTGCTTAATGTTTGTTATATCTTCCCCATTGACCTTATTTCTACGTAACATTTCCTTTAAGTCATCGAAAGTTTTAAAGGAGGAATAGTTTCGTAACTTTTGGCTGAGGCCTTCGATAAATTTCGTAAACCTTGTTGCTAGACCTAACGTGAAATTAATATTATGTAATTTTTCTTCTGTTAATTCAAGAAAGTCAAAACCAGCAATCTCTTTTTTTTGTAAAATTTTAAAGTGGGTCTCCTTGAGCTTTAAGTCTTTTCTCTTCAAATATTCAATAAGCCCCTCTGTATCAAAATCCTTAATCACATTTGATATTGTTCTAGTGGAAATTTTTTTTATTATTGAGGCAGGTAAAGCAGGTGAAGAAGCTTGTAAAGATATGGTTTTTATATATGTGAGTTTATACTTGCGAAAAAATATGCACTTGACTGCAGTTACAGGTAAAGCTGGTTTATAACTATATAAAGTATTTTACTTCTGAAGCAAAATATAGCCAGAGAGAGAAATAATAGATTTTTTTGTATCGATTCATAATGCATTTACCCAATATATATATGCAATTAAGATATAGTACAGGATTGTCAGATGATTATATTACATCATTACATGTGATATTTATCAAGATTTATGACAAGAACGTAATATATGCTTTATTTATGAAATAAAAAAAAACCTTGTTAGAAGCTAGCCTACAATACATAAAAATTGGTCGTTAAGATACTTCGCTTGACTATAGCGCTATTACATGATACAAATAAAAATACTAATTATTTGCTAGAAGTTTTTGGAATGGTGGGATGCACAATAACTGTTAGATTATCTTTTTCAATATCAAAATATTTACCAAGTGACTTGTTTGTTTTCATAAGATTTTTTGGATATATGTTATTTTTATAGAGATCAAATTTAGAGGTATCGGCATGTTTTTTAATTTTGATTTTAAGTTCATTAGCACCAGAAGTCTGAAAAGTACTGATTAAAAATTTATTGTCCCTAGCTTTAATGATGAGTTCTAAATAATCAGTGTCCATCATTTTGCTTTCCTAAATATAATGTCCCATAGTGAGAAATTTATTTCCTTCACTCTAATGTACACATAACTTCCAGATACATACAGTACATATGTACCTTATTTTTTTTGCATTATTTTTTGGGAAGATTTTTATGAGGAAGTTGGCTGAATTTCCACATATTCTTACATGTTTTATTTTATATCTTGCTGAGAAAAAATTAAGGAGATATGAGGCGTAATTAGTATTGTTATCTGATACTAAGAATCCTATGAAAGCGCATGCAAACAGAATTTTCAAACCTTTTCATATGGAGATCTACCAGAGAGACTATAATTGGTTTTATACCTGGCAATTTCAAAATTGTGAGTCCCTTAGACCTCCATAACATATGCTTTTGACGTTAATATTTACTTTTAGAGCTGGTCCTGTATTGCTTGTAGACATTTTTTCACATTTTCTCATAATTATTTGGGAAAAAAATAAAGAATAAAGGTTAATATGTTTTTCGAATATACATGCAAAAATTATTATGTCATATAAGACTTGCCTGATGATCCACTTATTTTTTGTCGCACAATCTGTGGCTCAGCAAAAAATCTTCCAAGTTGGTGATCACCACTCCAGACTAGTTACTAGATTCTGATTCAGTTTCAGAGCTAGAAGATTCTGAATCAAAACAGTAATCTTCATCAATATTTGATATGAATATTTGGATTTAGCTAATCCATAATTTTTTTGCTAATATTTTTATATTCATCCAAACCTAGAAATTTTAAATTGAGATATGAGCGAGAAATTTCTTTGATAGTCATACTGGTAATATTATAGCAACTAAGGTTGAGATGTTAAAGCTTTAGATAGGAACATATAACATTACAAATTGATAGTTTACTAATAAAATCACAGCAATCCAGATCAAGATTTTCTAATTTATGACAAGTATAGGCCAGCGCTTCAGTAACCTTATTACCAATATCATTATCACTGATCTCTAAATTAGGGCTCTGATCGGTTTTAGTAATTACTGAACCGTACTGACCAGTTTTGGTATCGGAGCGGTTTTGGTTTTATGATTTATCGAACTGAAACTTTCAGTTTCAGTATCAGTTTTGCGATTTACTGAATCGATTTACCGATAATAAAAACGTTTTTTTTTTATAAGAAAAACTTAAATAATGTAGTTAAAAAAAAACGTTGCGAAACGTTTTTTACATAAATGATTTGATAAAAAATAACATTTTGCAACGTTATTTTTGCGAACATTGTAAAAAATGTTGCGAAACGTTTTTTACATAAACGATTTGATAAAAAATAACATTTCGCAACGTTATTTTTGCGAAACTTGTAAAAAACGTTGCGAAACGTTTTTTACATAAACGATTTGATAAAAAAAATAACGTTTCGCAATATTATTTTTGCAGAACTTGTAAAAAATGTTGCGAAACGTTTTTTACATAAACAATTTATTATGAAAAATAACGTTTTGCAACGTTATTTTTGCAAACATTGTAAAAAACGTTGCAAAATGTTTTTTACATAAACAATTTATTAGGAAAAATAACATTTCGCAACGTTATTTTTGCGAACATTGTAAAAAACGTTGCGAAACGTTTTTTACATTGGAAATTTAATATAGAAAACAACATTTCGCAACGTTATTTTCCTTTTTATTTAAAAATGTTGCGAAACGTTTTTATAAAATGATTTAATATAAAAAAAACATCTCGCAACGTTTTTTTTGTCACTTTAATAAAAAACGTTGCGAAACGTTTTTTTATGGATGATTTGATAAGAAAAAATCATTTCGCAACTTTTTTTTGCTAAACGTTGCGAAACGTTTTTTTTACTAAACTTGTTCGGTAAATCGGTTTGGTTTTCGATAATTACTGATCAGTTTCGGTAATCATTAATACTGATACCGATTAATTTGGTTCAGTATCAGTTTTTGCAAAAACTGAACTGAACTGAACTGATCGGAGCCCTAACAATAAGTATCATTTTTTTACTACCAATAATACAAATAATACATAAAATTTCCTTATTAAAAAATTTATCCGTCCTTTACATTGATTAAAATGTTGTATGTGGATAATATTTATAATTACACTATAAATAAAGCTGATAATATTAAAAAATCTTTATTTATTATACTATTTTGATTTTATCAACTTCAATGCGAAAAAATTTTTATTTTATTTTACATTTACCCATCCTTTAGTTCTGGTCCAAAATCAGCGTAAAATTTAATAAAATTATACAGACGCGACAACAATGATACTTCTGTCCTCTGTTATTTATGTGTTGAGAGTTAGGATTAGAGAATTTAATAAAATTATACGGGTGCAACAACAATGACACATAATGACATATTGTTCAGCAATTAATTATGTGATATCTTCTTTTAATTAATGTAATTAATGTAAGCCTTTAGTTCTGGTCTGGAATCAGTGTAAAATTTAATAAAATTACACAGGCACAACAACAATGACATAATGATATATTGTTCAGCAATTAATTCCTATAATATCTTCTTTTAAAAGTGATTAACAATATTTAATTTTCGAATGGTTACTTTATCAACATAAAGAAAAAGAAGACACAAATTTTTTTTCGTCATAGGAAATGAAAAAAATACTAAATTGGAGTGTGAGTAGTAGCTTTATTACCTGGGTTTGTGATTGACTATCAGAAGCAACCAGGTTTCGTAACGTTATTGTATTCATTGGATATTTGACTTTAATAAAAATAGTAATCAAAATAATAAATGACATAGAATTCAACTATACACCACTGCGTAATCTAATTCAAATTTAGTAATTATCATATTACTAATGGATATATAACAGATATAATAAGTTAACGTAACTAATGTCTGATTTTTTTGTGGAGACTAATGCAAAATCTTACGAGATCAGTTTCATGAAAATATTTAGATCTAGTGGGCTTAGACATCAAAATTAAATCAATGAAAAAATATAAGTTTCAGGTTTTCTTTCTTTATTCTATATTTTACTTCATAGTTTTTTTTTCTTTTATTTTTTCAAAATTATTATTTTAGCTTTTTGTATGAAAATATGCAAGACATTTCACATTTCTTTACGTTTTTTGCAAAAAAAATATGCTAAATTTCCTTTTTTTACACAAAAAAAAAGAATCACGATTTTTTTAACACTCTTTTTATTAATATTGTAGGTACATCAGCCTTTGTACAATAATCTGCACACATACTAACAGTTGTTTATGTAAATCCTATCTATTAGACTTCATCCTTTCAAAAATTTTTGGAATTCTGGAGGCTACAAGAATAATGTGAATTGACTTGGATTTTTTACTTCTTTTATCAAATGATCTCTTTTCTTTCCTGAATTTACAAGCATTTTGTGTAAAATTATGTAAGTCAATATCTTCTAGTGACATTTCACACATCTTTGCATTCTTTACAAAATAAATATGATGCTAAATTTCCTTTTTTTTTACAAAAAAAAAGAATCACCCCATCTAGTATATTGTTTGCTTATATCCACCCTTTGCATTTTTTGCACGATTTGTTGCAAAAAAAGAATACCCACCCCTTTGCATTTTTCAATAAGCGATACACAATTTACCTCTTTGCATTTTTCAATAATCGATGCATGATTTGCCACAAAAAAAAGAAAGAATACCCACCCCTTTCATTATAAAGCAGATAAAAATACATTTAGAATAAAATTTTAAAAGTTTTATAACAAAAAAAAAAATATTTATTTCTTTTTTTCCAAATTGTCATATTACATAGATTTCAGATATGCGGTTAAAAATCATACTTTTTCAAGGATGCATATCTGAAATCTGAAACAGGTTCAAAAATAAAATTTTTTTCTTACACATTTCAACATACAGGTACAAAAGTTATATAATACTGTAAATGTAATTTTGGCTGCTCTACAAATTTACCTAAAGTGCTAAAAGCAGTTTTAAATGTCTATTCAAATAAAACATTTTTTTTGCCAAATTTCATTTTAGAAATGATTGGTAAAGACAATAGAATAAAATTTTAAAGACTTTACGACAAAAGAAAGAATAGTTATTTCTCTTTTTCCAAATTGCCATGCCATAAAATCTGTCAAAGATTTCCAAGAGTAGTGTGGTAAGATTTACCCAAAATAAATGGATCACACAATCAGTCTATGCGACATAATAATTTTCAAAAAGAAAATATATAGTACTTCTATTTTTCCTAAACAAACATGAGGGTTCTTTGCTAGGAAAATGACCTTCTGAGGACTTTTTATCAAAAATTGAGATTTTTATAGTTCTTTATTTTTTAAAGCTAATAGATTAAAATGAGTTTAACAATAAAATTTAGTTAAAAAATTTCTCAGAAGATCATTTTCCTAGCAAAGAACCCATGAGAAGAATGTGAAAGAAAGTCTACATGCAATACAGAACTTTCCCTGTAAGTTAATAGTGCTGACAAAAGTATATGTTATAAAGGGTTGAGAGACTAGCAATTTCAAGATCACCAGGCGTAAAGCCAACTATGTGTCTTGCAGGGTAGATCTACATGTGAAAAGGTTTGGAGATTCCACTTGCATATGCTTTCATAGAATTGTTGGCATCAGAAGACAATACTAATTACGCCTTAATTTTTTCTGAGCAAGATACAAAGCATGTAATGGTATATGGAAGTTCGGCCAACTTTCCGCAAAAAACATTCCTGTAAAAAATAACACAAAAATAAGGTATGTACATGCCTCTTACAGACAATTAAAAATCATTTATTCGTATCATGTAGCGAATTTTTATGTATTGTAAGCCGGCTTTCTTATTTTTATTTTTATTTTTACTGGAGGATCACCTCGTACATGTGAAGACATAAATACTTGTCAAAACAAGCCATGATGTCAGATTACATGAATACAACTAAATATAGAAACTATATCTATGTCGGGATCCGATTTAGTTATTATCAATATAAAAGAGATAACCTTGTAAGCCGGCTTTCGGCAACGATTTATTTCATATTTTTATCGAATAAAACGGGTCACGTGTAATGACACAATGCCTGTGCGAAGCAAAATCATATATTAATGCTTGCTTTTTCCCAGAATAAAATTTCTCACCCCGAAATGTAACACTATTGTCTGAGCCAAATATCTATAAATATTCGCTATGTCTTCAGTTGAAGTAGAATACGAGTCTTATTTGGTTGAGAACTGGACTACAGATACACTTATCCTTCACCTGAAAGAACAGAACCTCAAGCTCGAGGAAAAGCACTTCGAAATCCTTCGCAATGAAGAAATTACTGGTCTTGACTTTCTTGATATGACCGAAGAAAAGCTTGAAAGTTGTGGGTTGAAAATTGGTCCATCTATGAGACTTGCAAAAGAGGCTAAGGCCCTCAAAGACAATACAAAGCGCCCGTTCTCCTCATACCTCAGTTTGAAAGAAGTGTTAGAAAAATATGGACTCAAAAGTGATAGTATAACAAGTATTCCGTAATTCAAGCCAGTCACCCACCTAATCGAGGAAAATTCTCCAGAGTTTAAGCTCTGTATCGATGACATTCTTCGTAGGATAAAAAATATGGGTCCAGTTGTAGACAGTAACGAGGCTATGCGCTGTGAATATGTTTCAACAATCCTTCACACAGCCGTTAGCCTTCTCGAAGGTTTGCTCATCTCGCCTCAGATGACAGTCACTGGTGTTGACAGTTCCGGCCGTGTGGACTATGCAATCAAAAAAATCATCGAAGAATTGTTCGAAAAATTGTTTGCATAACCGAAGGAAAGCAAAATCAACCGGTGGCACAAAATCTAGTACAATGTAAAAGTTCGTGTGATGTAAGTGGTGATAATTTATATATTCTTCTTTTTTGTTATCTGGAACATAGATGAACCTAAATATGCTCAGGAAAAAGCGGAACGCGGGTGAAGCATTCGACTCAGAATATGAGTATGTCTATGGCATTGTCACAAAAGGTGGGATAATGTTTTGGTGCTATTATTTTTTCGGCATTGATTTGTGCATTACTAACTCGCATCTTTCTTAATTTCAGCCACGGACTTGGTATTTCATCCTGCATAACACCGAGGTTATCTACTGCACGAGCAGGACTGAATATCGAATATCACTAACGGAAGACGCTCTCGATGATCCAGCTGAATTGCGAAAGAATGTGAAGAGGGTTTTAGGGGTTATAGTGGGTTTGTTGAAGGATAGAGTGTCAGCTAGCGATGAACCCACAAATAAGAAGCGTCGTGTGCTTGAAAAAATCAAGAAATAATTAGTTATATTAGTCCGCAGTCATAGAAATGCATGTATCATAGGCTAGCTCCCGAACACTGTATTTATTTTTTGTGTGTATTAATAAAGCGGTTTTACATTAATCACGTAACATTGATTCATTGAACGATTCTTTTGTGTATAAAAATATTGTCTATAATGTTGTCTGAGCTTTTGAAGTATTGATCATGAGCTTGAGGCTAAAAAAACTGACGAGAAAGCTAAGCTTGAAGAGCTTGAGGTTAGGATTTTAAAACTAGAACAGGCTTGGGAGGAAAGAGAATCTAAGAAAAATTCAAACTAGATGCATTCAGATAGCTAAGGAAATTCTTAAAGAGGAGCCAATAATTGAGTATCACCCTCCTTTCTTGGATGGATTAGAGCTTGATGCCTTCTTTCAAAAATATCGAATCGCATTGGAGGTGCAAGGGGCTCAGCATCGGCTTCATAGCACTAGCTGGTATAAAGATGCTAAAAAACTCGAAGACATTGTTGATCGTGAGATGCATTTGTTTGGATAATGGAATTTTTCTTATTGAGGTATAGTATGATGAAAAACCGGAAATTGTTATTCCAGAAAGGGTGCAAAGAATTAAAGAATTTGTTAATCAAGCATCCATAAGTTTCGATCTCTTGTAATAATACAAGTATTCATTGCTCTCGAAGAGACTTTTAATCTATGTGCTAGTAAATTTCAAACTAACGGTCACGACATGAGAAAATTTTGTTTTGTAGTATGATATAAACGATAAAATGTCTCTCCAGGGCGCAGTATCACTGACAAGAGTTGCCCTGCGTACCCATCAAAAATGTCACGAACGGCCGGCACTAAGATCCGAGTAGGCCAGGGATGGGAGTTATGACGCGTTGCTGATACATAATTCTGGCTACTTCGTGACATTTTTTGAGGGGTACAAAGTTCAAACATCACATGATCGGCACAGTGATTACGTAAGATTACTCATATACTCAAAGAAACTTCAATATCAGACGTTCAGACTCAGCTTTTCACTCCGACCAATATTTGCATAATAAATTATGTCAATACTCATAAGAGGGTAAGAGGATAAGAGGCCAAGCGCCTGATAAACTATTTTTCGCGTTTCATGTTTGTATTTTTTTTTTCTGAAAATGAGAATTAAGAAGAATTGGAAAGATCCATTAACAAACCAAAACCAATTACCAAATCTTGAGTATTGGCTGGAGGTCGCTAAACCGACTTATCTTTCTTACTTAAATTTTCGTAGTAATACAGTACAGGTATGGAATTGCCTTTTGTTGTTAATACTCTCGGATCACAATTAAAGTTGTCTATTCTACATATTTCTCTGGCGGAATGTAGGCGTTCAATAGAACACAAGAATATTCTCAATACATAAAAGGCCTAGAAGTAATTGGAGCACATTATACCAAAGGAACTAATTCAAACCTTATTAAAATGGCCATATATGATGCAAAGGTACGTGTTGAAACGCTGTAAATAGCATATCATTGACATGTTCAGTGAGGAAGAGGTTTTTTGAATTGTCCCCCCTATTTGAGGTCTGCTGATTCTGGAAGAGGAATCGGCTATGTCCCTTTCTCAAAAGGTCAAAAGACCTAATCTAATATCTGTACATGCAATCATTTGTGTTCCCTTCGTTTCTGACTTCAAAGGCCTAACAGCAAGTATACATTGTGTTCCCCTCTGAGGCTTCGGAGGCCTAATAGCAAGTGTACATTGTGTTCCCCTCTGAGGCTTCGGAGGCCTAATAGCAAGTGTACATTGTGTTCCCCTCTGAGGCTTCGGAGGCCTAATAGCAAGTGTACATTGTGTTCCCCTCTGAGGCTTCGGAGGCCTAATAGCATGTGTACATTGTGTTCCCCTTTGAGATTTTGACTCGAAGCCTAATAGCAAGTGTTGTGCTCTTGTTTACAAGTTTTTTAAGATGTACTTTACTTTTTTTTAGGATGAAGAAAAATCCCCTCAAGTTGAAGATTTTTTTAAATCAAAAGAAATTATTGATGACGAACAAAGTGTCAATGAAGAGTTTCCGGTAATTAACTGTATTTATTGGTGCATTGTATGTTATATTTATTATTTATAACCTGATTGTTAACATGTTTACAGGGTGAAACTTCCAAACGTAATCATGACGAGGATAATCAAAGAATAATTTTAACAGTATGTGTATTCTTCTTGTAAATGTATAGTTTAGAGAATATCTTTATAGTATTTATCTTTATAGGACCCAAATGAAAAATCACTACAAGATTGCTTGGCGCCGAACTTCAATGTAACTAAATTCTACCTGATTATCCTTTGCAATACGAACAGGATAGTAATAATGAAGATATTGAAAACAATCCTTTTTATATATCGGGTGAAAAATCGTTAACTGTTTCTTTCCAAGACCAGTTCCCAGGTGAAAAATCATCTAATGACGAATCTGAGGATGATGAAATAGCGAAAGAAAGTGGAGTAATGTCATCATCTCCTCAGTCACGAAATGAAGATTTATTACCTTCTCATACTATTCCCCCG
Source organism: Rhizophagus clarus (assembly GCA_015698045.1). Classification (NCBI taxonomy): domain Eukaryota; kingdom Fungi; phylum Glomeromycota; class Glomeromycetes; order Glomerales; family Glomeraceae; genus Rhizophagus; species Rhizophagus clarus. The sequence goes on along the minus strand of BLAL01000246.1, from coordinate 894,758 downwards.
CATATTATTCCTCCGCAAAAGAACATTTATGAGGCTAACATATCAGAAGAGATCGATGATGATCAGTCTTCAGGTACTACTTATAACGATCCAAGAGATGTTTCATCATCTTTGATTTCTATTATGGAAGAATATTGTAAAAAAGATTCGACATCGAAGTTTGAGTAAGTTTATCGTGACATAGTTCATTTTCCTGATCACTACACAAGACTTACATCGATATGTCAATTTAGTCCTGCACATAGCTATATCCTGGACCTCACCCCAACATCAAAAATCATAAAAGAATTTACACCGGAACATTGGTCTGAGCTCGTTGCTGATCGTCCTGAAGTTGTCAATGTGGAATATCATAAAGAATTAGATTCGATCTTTGATTATTTGTTTGGACAACGAAAAGGAAAGGTGTATTATTGTTTGATGACTTATTTACTTTATTTTTATTATTACCAAACTTAAAGTATATTTTTGCTTAAATGATAGAAACCGACTATTAAAAATATTCAGCAAGCTTGCACCCAGTGGAAAAATTTAAGAAATATTGAACCTCCCGAATATGAGGAAGAATTTTCATATGATAAAGATGACTGGGAGAAGATTTTATGGTGGATAGAGTGGGCTGTGGGCCGATTGTAAATAAATTACTTTGTATTTCTCTTTTTCCGAGATGTCATATATTTATAAATAGTATTCATTATTTTGTATAGTCTTAGCGCATTTGAATCTGAACGAAATCCTCTGATACAACATGATTGTCATGAAAGGGAGTGGTTGGGAGGTTACTTGGTTCCGATCTTCCAAGGCGCTTTGGTACTTGACGGGCGTTTTCGGGTACCATGGTTTGTTATCACAAATGAGTTATAATTTATATTTTTAATTGTTATACCTTGTTTTTTGATTATTTTGTTACTATTTTACTATTTGTTACTATAATAGGGGTGAAGTTACGGTGCAAGCTTCTTTGCGAAGACGTAATCGTAACAAGAATATCTTAGAAGAAAAGTTAGATCGCGGGCATTTGTCAGATTTGTTATGCTTTACCGATTTTTATGAAGTATTATGTTTATTAGCTTGTGGCGGTCCGCACAAAGTTGATCTTACCAAATTAGCATCAGATGAATTTCATCTCCCTCGGATTATGAAGGATACTCTTGATGATATGCGAGAGAAGTTTAATAATACCAAAAAGATACAACCATCTTTGTTTACAATAGGACTTCAGGTAAATAAATATAATAATCTGAATTATAAAAAATTTGGTAACAAAAAGCGTATTTAATAAATTTCTTTTTTAATAGCAATATAAGTCAGAAATTCGTGTTTTTTTAATGGAAAGGCGTGATGTTTATCGATTTCATCTTATCAAAACATTTTGCCTTCCCTTAACATTTACAAATTTTAATAATTTACGTATTAGTTTGAGTTGGGCATGGAATATTCGGGTTTGTATAGTAAATACTTATGAATTAATGTCTTTGTTGCTTAATAAAAAACATTATGTTCGGTTTGCAGGGTTTGGTGAATGATTTATTCGATAAGCTGATTGATAATGAAGAAATAGGTCCGAGTATTCAACAGAACACAAATGATATTGCCACGTCAGATACTCCTAACAAGTCCAAAAAGAAAAAAAACCTGATGAAAGATCAAACTCATCAAAAGTAATGGCAGTTTCAAAATATGTGAACAGGTGATGAATAACAGGTAAACAAATTGTGCATGATTTTTGTGAGTACCCAATCAAAATGCGTCACTTGAATTCGGTAAAAGCACGGATATTTTTTGGGATTCGTGGGAATTTGAAAAAAGTATTGAAAAGTTCATGCACTTATTTATAAGATACAAGCAAAATTTTTTTAAAAATTAGTAACTGAAGGTTATGATCAAAAAAAAGTTGCCTCTTAATCAAAATCAGATATTTTCCAAAAATCGTAAGTTTCACTAAATTATTTTGTATCACATTGTACAAAATTCACTTTTTTTTGAAAACCGTGATAAAAGTTTTTAATGAAGGCAATGCAAATGTGACATGGTCAATAATTTCATAATTTCTTGTACATTATTTTGATTTAATAAAAATAAAATAATAAATATTTCATGTGTTAAACCAGGGATATTAACCCCACGTACTATACTTGCCGCCCAAACTAAAATTCTGTAAATACCCAAACCCAAATCCCATGGGATTTGGGTGGAATGTCAAAACTGGAAAAATTAAGTTTGGACGACCATAACTGGACAAATTGGCCAAACCTGGACAAACCGGACAATTATGGACAAACTGGACAAAAATCCCAAACCCAAACCGGACAAAATTATCCAAATCTGAACAAAGTGGACATCCCAAACCTGAACTAAATTCAAAATATACAAATATACGATTCAACCTATTATTTTATCTATTTATAAATTTATTGATTATTATTATATAAAACAGAAATTACAGTTTTATGTTATTAATATTTTAGTAAAAATAAACTATTCTAATCATCTTGTAATAAGTCTTCAATACTAAAATTTTTGTCTCCATGTTCAATTCTTGATTCATTTATATCTGATATGGAGTCTGATTGTTTTACATTTAACTGAATTAATTTGCCTATTTCCAAATTCAATCCATTTTCATTTTGTAATTGCAAACCATTATTCTCTTCATTGTCATCAAACTCATCAAATATTCTTTCATCAAAAACTGGAAATGAATCATTTTCCTCAAATAAATCAATACCTTCTTCCATTGTAATAGCAATTTGGTTAAAAGCAGTGTTGAATTCATCTTAACTGATATCATTATTAACAAAATTTAATTCACTTGGGACATTTGCAATTAAAAAAGAATGAATTTGAGCCATTGATTCCAAATGAGATATATTCATTCTAAATATTTAAACGATATTTTAGATAATTAAGATAATTAAATAATATTAGAAAAAAATTTTAAACTTACTTATTTCGTCTCTTATATAAATACCAATTTAAGACTAAAAATACTTGTTCAGTTGAAGCATTATGAGGAGTAATAGAATGAAGTTTTAATGCTAAAATTGCAATATGCTTTTCGTTTTTCTGAGTTCACAGAATGACCACCAATTTTTAACAGTATCAACAGATTCTATAAAATCATCATCAAAAGGTGATTCCTGATTTCTATACAAATTCATCTGAGTTTTAAGAATTTTAGCACTCTTCTTTCCACCTCCAGTTTGCTTCCAGATTTCCAAAGCTTTACGCAAAATGATTTTTTTGTATGTATTATGTGTTAAATTATCACCTACACATTAAATGTTATACAATTATTAATATATTTATAATAATTAAATATTATGATAATTAAAATAATTACCTCAATGTGTTGGATGGAAAAAATAAGCTAAAAGATACAGATCAGTATCAAATTGCTTCTATCGTTTATTGTATATAGCAATACAATCTTTACAAAACTGGTCATTAAGGGGAGTAGGAATTTCTTGAATGGCAATAGCTATTTTTACTAATTCTACAAATACATCAGCTAAAATTGTGTTCTGAAATTCTACATCTTTTACTGCTTTTTTTACTGGAACAATGAGATTCTGAAGTTGTTCTACATTAATCCAAAATTGATGATCATTAATCAAATTTTTAGTTGCATTTACGCGCACAAAAATTTGTGGTTTTTGTTCAAGAACCTAATAAAAATTAAAGTATTATTTAATTATAATTATTATAATTATATTAATTTTATGAAATTAAAATAACAACTTACAAATCAGATATTATTTTCATTTCTTAAAAGAGATTCACAATAGTCCCATGCTGTTGACTACCTGATTTTTGTAGAAGTTTTCAAATTTCCACTAACAGTAAATGTATGAAATATTTCTTTTCTAAGGGTAGTATCTGCAGGATAAAAATTCTTAAAAAAACTAAATATTTTTTGACAATCTGAAAGTACTTTTTTTGCCCAAGAGTGGTTACAAGTATCACTTAAAATAAGTTGAATATGATGCGCAATACATCTCATAGGTAAAATATGAGGATACTTATTTGCAACTTGCCGTTTAACAGCCATCATTGCAGATTCTGCATCTGTGATAATAGCAGAAAATTTTTCAGGACCAACCTTTTCTAAAACTTCTAGCATTTTTCTAGCATTAAAATCAGCTGTATGCGAAAAATTTGATACATCTTCCAATGAATAAATGTATTATTTTCGTCCAGGTGTCATTATAACGAATGCATAAATTGAATGCTTTAACAGACTTGTCCAACCATCAACACCTTTAATAAAAAAAAAATTTAATAAAATTTAAATTAAAATACAATATTAATAAAAAAAAATACTTACATAATGTAAGATTTTCTGCTTTTGCTAATTCTTTTTCAATTTTTAGGGTAACATTTGCAAGTTTACCGTCTAAATGAGTAGTTACAAGAACAGTTCGTTTAGGCGGGTTGTATCCACTATTCAATGATTTAGTAAAATCGTCAAAGTATGGAGAGTCAGCTGCTACAAAAGGTATCCCTGAACAAACAAACTATTTAATAAGTGCTTTATCAGCCCAATTACTTTTTACTTCATCAATTTTATTATTATCATAAAAGTTTTCTAAAGTTGTCTGATTATTAGATATTTTTTGTTTTTTACTTGATGTAGATAAAGTTTCTGGAGATTCATGTTCATTATCAATTTCTCGAAGAAAATTTAGCCAAATATCTTTAGATACATGCCCTTTGCATTTCATTGCAAGATGATCCTTCATTTCATTTACTTTTCCTTGACTCCATGGAATGACAAAAAGTACAAATTGCTCCCTTATACTTTTCTTTTCCATTATCAATTTCTGTAAAATATTGCCATATACCTCTTTTAGGCCATCCTCTGAGGTTTGGTAATAGTATTTCTTTGTTTAATTAATTAGATAAAGGGTTTATTTCACTTGAATGTTTACTATCCCCACTTTTTGAATTCTGTACACTTGAATCTTCCCCAAAACTATCATTTAACTGATTTATCTCTATTTATATAATAAAATTAATCACCAATAAGGTACGCGTTCTGTTGTGTATAACAATAAAGATAGTTATAACCTACATGTTAATGTGCAAAAAAAATTATTTTGATATTTTTGAAATAATATTCAGGAGGGAATTCCATATTAAGTTTGTCCATTTGTCCATCAGATTTGGAATTTGTCTGGATTTGATCGTTTGGGATTGTGACCGTCCAAACTTGATTTTTTCAGTTTTTCTATCATGGGATTTTAGGAGGTGTCAGAAAATCCCATTTGTCCTGGTATTTCTATCGGACAAATCCTAAACATTTGAGTTTGGATGGCAAGTATACACGTATACAGTATTTTTACAATAATTGTATTTACTGGTTTTGAATTTTCCATAATAGCAAGATTCTAAAATGAAATGTACATATTAGGGTGTCCAGGATTTCATGGTGTGATGACCCAAAAAGTGTGGTGCGATTTAGACAAAAAGTGTGATTTGGTGTGATATTTAATTCTGACTAGATTTAATGTAAATCTGGCTGAAATTAACAATCTAATTTTACATCAAATTCAATAACTTAATTTGGGCAAAATTATAAACAAAAAAAAAATGAATCATGTAAATGATAATTGACCATTAATATTTAATTTACTGCGAATAATGTAAAAATGTGAAATTTTGCTAAAAAATATGGTCATACCAAAAGTGTGAAAAAATAATAAAAAATGGTAAAAAAATGTAATTATTTCATTTTGGATAAAGATGATCAATAGTCCTATTCAGTTCTACTTAGTCCAGTCTAAACTGATTTCAGTAATGAACCACGTTCCTTACTCAATTTGTAATGCAGCAGGACCAAATCTAAGACTGAACTAAAGATTGCCAATCTGTCTTACAAAATTTATTTTTTTTATACTATATTTTTTCTTCTTCTTTATAGGAATGATTTAAAGCCTCAATTCTGCCAGTTTTTTCCAAAATTATCTTTTTTTCCTCTATATTTTTTAATTTCATAATTTATAATTTGATTTTTATATATACCCTACTTTTATTTAATCATTATTAAACCTTTTTTTTATAAATAGCTAGAGACTCTGGAAATGCTTTGACATGATGCTAAATTCACTAATAAAAATCTGTGTTAATTGGTCTTTTGAAGATCATGATTCTGAAAAAGACTGCCAGTTTTATTGATCTATCACATGATTAGCAAATATCGCAAAGAACTGCATCTTGTATAGTCCAGTTTTTATATATAAAAGACTGATTCAAACAGCATAACAGACATCCCTATTTTATCATAATTTTGCTGATCATTAGTCAATCATTTATTAATTATTTATTCAATTTTATCACGTCACTATAATTAAATTAATTGGTTTTAATTGAACAATTTTACATAATAATGTATACTTAAAACTTACAAGCAGTTTAATAATAATTTAAATTTACTACAATTATATTAGTTATATAATTTATTTATTATCAAATTCATACAAATGCCCAAATATTAATGTTTTCAAATCCAAAAAATTGACTAAAACCCAAAAATTGGCTGAATTTTAATAATTAGTAATAATTTGATAATATTACAACAACCAGTGATCAGAATTTGATGGTTTATAGCTTGTTGGATTCGTTTTATCAAGACAAACATTTTGGTAATAATTTCATAAATATTCGTAAAAAATTGATTGAGAAATAATGTTTTGAAAGTTTATATTTATTATACAGATTATAATAATATAATTGCAAATGCAATTTTAGCCATAACTTCTTGGTTATCTAAAATTACATTTGATTATTTTGACCATTAATTTTAAGAAAGTTAAATTATAGCCCATAAAAGTTTCAAGTTTCATCTGAACTTCTGTGACTTCGCCTAAAGTTTTAAAGTCTAATATCACCAAATTTACTATATAATCAATAATGATCGGTAAGGTAATATCATCGGGAAAGTTATATCAGTTCAGATCTGTGGCAATCTGCAAAAATTGCAGATTGCTACTTTTTTTTTAACAATTTTTGATAAAAATCTCCGCAATATTACACACGTCATACTTTTTATTTTTTTTGAAGATTTTTTTATAAAATTCTGTGATAATCTCCAAGATTGCAGATTTTAAAAACATTTCGCACAAAAATCTTTAAAGATCTTCACATTTTCTCTTTTTATTTGATAAACCTTACATAAACTTTCTTTTTTTATTTTGATAAGCTTTGCATTTCTGATCTGCAATACAAACTTTTTTTTTTTTACAACACTTTCATTAAAGAAAACTTTTTTACAGCATTTTAAAGAAATATTTTTTTTTTTTACAATACTTTCCAAAGAAATAATTTATTTTTCAACACCTTTTAAAGAAACAACCCATTAAAGATACAAAATAACAATTAGTCACTATTTTTGTTTTTATTTAAGCTTAGAAATTTGTTAGACTTTGAAAAGTAAATTTTTTTTTAAAAAAAAAACACCATGAGTTTGAAGTCTTAAATAGACGGAAACATTAAACTCGTCTAACATTCGGCACAAAATCTGCAACATGCAGGAATATCAGACTGAAAAAAGACATCAACTTCTTTTTTTTCTACTTTGAAAAAAAAATTTCTTTAACAAACGTTAATATTATTAACATTAACGTTCATTTTACTTTTATAAGTCAGAATATCAAAGGTTCTAGGTTCAGACTCCATTTCAAAGGTATTCATTTCTTTGAATTTTTTTTATTAATATTATTTAACAAAAGCAAATGTTCGTTTTATTAGTCCAGAACATCAAATTAAAGGTACACCTGGATTTCATTTCAAAAAAATAATTTTTTTTAACTAACATTAGCTAAAGTTCATTTTATTTATTTATTTTTGTTTTTTTTGTAAGTCCAGAATGTCGAAGTGCTAGTTCTGAACCTTATTTCGAAGGTAAAACTTCAGAATAATTAAATTTTTTTTGCATATACGGACATTATAGTGGCATTATCCACGTTCAGTTTTCTGACCAGAAAGCCAAAAGTTTGATTTCAGACTCATTTCGAAGTGCAAACTTTGAAATTATTGTTTTTTTTATTAAATATATTTAATTGAACGTTGATTACATGTAATGTTCATTTGTACTTTTTTTAGTTCCAGAATACCGAACATGTATCCATTTCGAAGATAACTTCGAAAAAAAATTTTTTTATATTTATTTTAACGAATATTACTAACATTCATTTTTTATTTTTTTAGGTCCAGAACTTCATTTCAAAGCAGACCGAGTATTTCGAAGGTAGAGATAAACTTTGAAATAATTTATATTTATTTTTATATTTTTACTTTAACAAACATTACTAACGTTTGTTTTTTATTGTTTTTTGCAGGTTCAGAATGCCAAAGTCGATTCTGGACTCCATTTCAAAGGTTGTTCCTTCAAAATTTTATTGTCATTAATATTATTTAACGAATAGTAACTAACATTCATTTATACTTTGCATTTCCAGAACATCAAAATTCACAAGTTCTGAAAAAATTTTTTTTATTAATAATATTTAATGAACATTATCCAACGTTTGTTTTATATTTTTTAGGTTCAACACCAGAAGTGCATGTTCTGAACTCCATTTCAAAGGTAAACTTCGAAAAAAAAAATTATTTTTCTTGTTTTTATTTTAACGAACATTAGCTAAGTTCATTAACGTTCGTTTATATTATTTAGGTCTAGAATACTGATGGTACGAGCACTGGACTGAAATTTTGAAGCTAATAGAGTAAACTTCAAAAATTAATTTTTTTTAACGAACATTTATAACTAAAAGTTCATTTGACTTTTTATTTTAGATTCAGCCTCCCGTTTCAAAGATAAACTTTGAAATATTTCATTTTTTTTTAATTTCTTATATTTAATGAACGCTATCTAGTGTTCATTTTGTTATTTTAAGGCCTATAACACTGAGGGTACGGGTCAAGGACTCTATTTTTTTATATTTATCTTAACGAACGTTATTAATATTCATTTTTTATTTTTTTTAGTTCTGGAACTACATTTCGAGGCAGTCCAGAGTATTTTGAAGTTGAAACTTCAAAAAAATTTATAATTTTTTTATATTTAATGAACATTACTAACATTCGTATTTTATTATCTTTTTTTTAGGTCCAGAAAAAGTCTGGACTCTATTCGAAGGTAAACCTTCGAATTTTTTTAATTTATTGTTTTTTATTAATAAACATTAACTAATAATGTTCTTTGTTTTTTTTTAGTCCAGAAGCTAGTGGTATTCTTCGAAGGTAAAACTTTGAATCTTTATTTTTTTATTTTTTTATTATTTGATGAACATTTACTGACGTTTTTCATTTTTTTTAGATACAGGAAGCTGTTAGTTCCCCGATTCAAAGGGTAAAATATTTTTTTTTTACTTTTATTTTTTAATGAAATATTGACTAACATTTCATTTATAATTTTGGTATATTCACAGTATTACCTGAATAAAATTTCAAAGGTAAACTTCAAAATATTGATATTTTTTTTACTAGTTTATCTAACGAAACGACTTCTGATGTTTCATTCATTTTCTTTTTAGATCTAGGACTACTCTATTTTGAAGCTGGACTCCAATTATTCGAAAGGTAACACCTTCGAAATTTTTGTATTTCTTATTTTTTTTTGTAATTTGTTTAACAAAACGTTTTATTCTGTATGTTTCTTTTTTATATTTTTTATTTTGTAATTTCTTTTTCTTTAAGCCCAAAGCGCGTAATTTCAAAGGTCATACTTCGAATTTCTTTTTTTTTACTTTTTTTAATGAATGTTTTACTAACGTTCATTTTTTTATTATTTGGGTACTAGGCGTTTGAAGGTAAAAAACCAAATTTTTTTTGTTTTTATTTTAGCGAAATGTTTACTAACATTTTGATTTTCTTTTGTTTTGTAAACTCGCGGCTTTTGGTGTGAAATTTCGAAGGTATTTTCTTTCAAAAATATTAGCTTTATTTTTATTTTTAGAAGAGATGTTAACATTTTTCTTTTGTAAGTCCACAGATTCCCAAAAGTGAAATTTCGAAGGTAAAACTTCAAAATTGTCTTTTCTTATTTTTTTAAACAAAACATACATTGATTAACATTTCATTTCACTTATTTTTTGCAGGTCTTCAGCTTCTGAACGGATCCTATATGAAATTTTGAAGGTAAAACCTTGAAATTATTTCATTTACTTATTTTTAAGCGAAACAATATTAATTAATATTTCAATTTTATTTTCTTGTAGGTTCACAGTTTTCTGTCCACTTTCTGAATGGAACTTCAAGAATACATTTCCTTTATTTTTTTTTAAAAGTGATAATATTTTTATATTTTGACACGTCTAACTGAAGAAAGAAAAAACTATGATAGTTCTTAGTGCATTTAATAAATAGTGTAGTACATATGCCTTTTGTTTGTAATGCTTTAATTAAATAAATTAATTGATATTAGTTAACTACGTTAAAAGTAATTGTAAATTATTATTATCAAAAATTTTGAAAATTTTCGCATATTTATTTTAAAAAATTTCGCAGATTTTTTAGTGTTTGCAAATCTGCGCAGAAATTCATGATATTTTTCAGCGATGCGCATCAGCATGTCCTCAGATTTGCGCAGAAATGGACTCCACAGAACTGCGCAAATCTGCGGACCAAAATTTTTCCCAATGATAAGAATGACTACTATGCTGATTCAGACCATGGTCTTTAGAATTACTGACCATCTTTAATCCTGAACACCCTGATATATGTGATTTTTTAATCTCATTATTTTTTTGCATATAGTGACTATCATCTATAAATGACATTAATATTATGTGGCTTTCAAACTTTATAAATTATAAAGTAAATAGTAAAAAGAAGAAATTAAATTGATAAAATGATAGAGTAACATATACTGATAATTTTCATTAGTTTATTTTAAAGAATTTAATAAGAATTTTAATTAATATTATAGGTCAAAGTTTGATAATTTTAATAAGTAACAATAATAAAAATATAAAATTTTAGATTAGATTTCATAGAATTTTTATAAATTTTACAAAAATTCAATAAAAATCCATAAAAATTTACATAATGTAATAAAAAAAATTTTGTTGCTTACATGATAATTATTATACTTTAGCAAAAAATACTTTTTTTTTTTTTTTTTTTTTTTTTAATGATCTATATATGCTTTTATTAATATGGTCCAGTGCAAAAAGATATGTACCTCAGATAAAACGCCAAAAATAAAATTTTTTATTAAATAAAAGAAGTTTTTTTTATTTATATCATATCAATACATATCCGGAAACATAAAAACATGAAAATTAAATTAAATCATTCATCATCATCGGAATCATCATAGTCATCAAAATCTTCTTCAATTAATTGCGCATATTCGTCAGTTTCACGATATTCTTTGGCATATTTAAGCGCCCTCTTCCAAAGACCAATTATAACTTTCGAGTCAATTTTTTTTTTAAATGCATTTAAAAGTGTATTTCTAATAAACAAAAGGTTTGGATGTGGACCCAAACTTGCAACTTCACCCTTTGCAACCGCCCAGACGCCCTCAATTGGCTGAAGTTCACAGTGGTAGGGAGGGGTATAAAAAATTTGGTGATTATACCGTTCTGCTATTTTGACACAAGCAAATGGTACCTTTTCCTTATTCATTTGAACCAGCTCCAAAAGTTCTGGCCTTCGTAATTCATCAGAAAACTCAATATCATGAGCAATTAGCCAGTCAATTATTTCTTGTTTTTTCGTGCTTGAAGTTGGGATACTTTCAACTTGTCTTTTATGATATCTTGCCCCATCCATATGAATGTTTACTGACCCATACTTTTTATAAATTGTTTCACAAAGAGTTGCAAAAAGGTTTTCAAAAATTTCCACGTTGAAGTTTCCATGATAATCAATTTGATTAGGAGTGATATTTGCACCTTTAACAACATTGGGAATGTTACTCCACTCCTCAGCATCATTTCTTTTTCGTCCCCTGTTTCCTGGAGGTTTAATTGTAGGATCCCAAATATGGACAGAATTTGGAACAAGTTCACCATGTAACTTGTTAGAGAAACCATTTCAGAATACAATAATTGCTCCAAAAATTACAACTAATGGACCATGCCCAGGCGTTAAGACAACACCTTGATGAGGAACCCATGTATTGCGTGAAATATGATGCAATTACAATATGACTCATCAAGAAAAACTTCTGGATAATATAGAACATTATTATTTCCTTCTAAATTAGCAAACTGAAAGCGAAGGTAGCGGCAACAGAAAGTAACATTGTTTGGTGATTTATAGAGGAAGTTTCTTCATTCTTCTTGTCCATAATAATAGCCTAAAGCACGCAATGTCTGAAGAAGTTTCTATTTAGAGAGTGTGTATCCATGTTCAGATAGGTACTGTCGAAGGATAGGAGTTGAAACTTTTTCAGCTGTTTTGTTGGAATTCAGTATTTTTGTGCGCAAAAGTTTTGAGATATTTTCGTCAGGTTGAGACTTAGGCCTTCCGAGGACTTCATGTGGTGTAAATGTGCCATCATCATGTTTGTTCCAATCAGTTATTATCTTTCCGACTGTGCTTTCCGCTATTCCCAACACCTCAGCAACACGCTTGCGTAATGGGAGGCTTTGATGGTCCGTTCCTATGGACCTAGCCCCAGAGAAATAATTATATACATTGATTATTATCAATTTTTCGTTATCTGTTAATGGTGCGCCATCTCGTTTTAAGGAAGAATTAGCCATAGTATATTAAAAAAAATTTAAGGAAAAGTTGTATTTATTTATGTTCAGCCAAATTTATAAATTTAGGCCATTTTTGTTTTGGTCATATAGTATAATTCTTGGTGTAAATCTTTTCCTTTTTTGGTGAGGTACATATCTTTTTGTACTGGACCATATTTAGTTTTAAAAAATACTTTAAAAATTAAATTACACAATATAAATAAATAAGATTTCAAATTTTAAACTATTGTCATTTATAGATGATAGTCATTATACAAGATTTTTTTTTATACAAAATTATATCTAATAAAATGTTCTATTCTGACTATAAATATATTATTAATAAACTTTTTAAAAATTATGTTAAAAAAGCTTACCAGAGATTTTTGCACTATTCTAAAAGTTCTGTTTTATTTGAATCTATTTCTAAAAAATCTGAATAAATTGAATCTTATTTGAAATATACATTAGAGATTTATAAAAACTTATTAAATAAAAAATACAAAATTATGGTTCAGAAAAAAATATTGTTTTCTTAAAGCTGATTAGAATATAATGTATTTTCAGCATTATCATATACAATGGATGCCAAAATAAATGCATCAACTTTAAATTAAAATTACAATACAAATTATCAATATTAATATAATAATATTATATTTATTTTAAAGTTAAGACCTAAAACAATATTTTAAAAACATTTATTTATTTAATTAATAATATAATTTTATAAAAATCACTTAATTTGTAAAAAAGTAAAATTTCAACTTTTTAACTAAAGCAGATATAGCAAAATAAATGCTAAAATTCAATTCCTTGAGTAATAATTAGCTTAGATTCCAAAAATCTTGAAGATTGAATCACTGGTTATTAAAAAAATTAAATTTTTAAATTAGTAATTTTAGTGATTTACATGATTTTTACTATAAAAAGTTATGATTTTCATAATTTTTATAATGTTTAAATTTAATTTTTTTAATAAGGTCAGTCCAACTTAATTTTTTGTTTAACATAACATGGAAGGTCACAATCTAAGGGGGTGGGATATAAAACATGATCAGAATTATAAAATTTTTGGCCAGAATTATAATTAGAAATGTGCATGTCATGTGATTTGAAAAATTTTTTTATAATTCTGGCCAAGAATCATAATTCTAGCCTAAATTACATGCACAATTTTTCTCCATTTTTTTAAAAACTAGGGGGGGAGGGGGGATATGTTAAACAAAAAATTAAGTTGGACTGGCCTAACCAGTGATCCAATCTTCAAGATTTTTAGAATTTAAGCTAATTATTACTTAAGGAATTGAATTTTAGCATTTATTTTGCTGTATCTGCTTTAGTGAAAAAGTTGAAATTTTACTTTTTACAAATTAAGTGATTTTTATAAAATTATACTATTAATTAAATAAATAAATATTTTTTAAAATATTGTTTTAGGTCTTAACTTTAAAATAAATATAATATTATTATATTAATATTGATAATTTGTATTGTAATTTTAATTTAAAGTTGGTGCGTTTATTTTAGCATTCACTGTATATATATTACAAATAGTGGTATTCAAACTGATAAAATTATTTATGATTATGAAAAAGAAAATAATTGCTAGATTATAAATGAGCTTAAAGTATTAACTTAATACCTATTTAATTATAATAGGTGAATTTTTAATTAAAGATATTAGCGAAGGAGACTCTTTCCTGCAGATCTGCGAACCAAATTTTCACGGAAGAAATAATTTTATTTTTATCATGAAGAAAGGATTTTTGCTATCAAAACCAGCTCCAAAAATAGCATCAACGTCTTCTACGACCAAAGTTACCCCTACTACTGCTTTAAAGAGTATTCCTTCTGGCCGTTTTCACGATGTTATAGTAGATTTTATCTCCAAAATCGTCGACATAAACTTGGTTTTTCTTCTTAGCTCAATATCACCTAGCGACCCGACAGCTATAAATGAGTTTTTTGAATGTTATCCGGACCAAGTAGTCCCTTTAGAACAGCTGTCACAACGTTTTCTTAATTACAGAGGTTCTCACTTTGTAGCCCAATTTTTGGCTACTCTCCTCAATATCTTTCTCTTGGACGACGACCATAAGGAAATTTTTCTCATGGATTCTGAAATTCGCCGAGCGTTGGAAATTGCAAGTAAACAAACTCCCGATATGGAAAATCTCGGGGATCCTATGCACCAATCAGACACGTCGATGAATTTCGATGTTCTTGATACAAATTCAGTAGGATCATTGGATAATGTGGATGACGAATTACACGCCACACCTCCACGTAATATCACACCTATTCCTGTCACACCCTTGACCAAATCTCAGAAGTGGAACGCTAAAAAGAAGGCCCGTAAGGAGAAGAAGCAAGTCTTGCAACTACAAACTCCTTCTGGACTGGATGAACAAATAGTGCCCACTTTTAGCGCTGAATCTCCTGAGTATACACCCTCTAAACCTTCTGGTTCAAGGACGGTTACTTTTAATCAAAGTATTCTTTCTCCTCCTTCCACACCCTATAAGCAGCAGTTGAAGCAAGATTCTATACCACATTCAACTCCTTTAGACAATGGAAAGAAGTTAAAACAGAAAGAGACAAACAACTCATTAAAAAATGGAAATGTTATCATCACTGGTTATATTCCTCACGATCAAGAACAAGCACAATTATTGGATCTTGTAATCTATGATATTCCGGCCAAATGGGATAACTATACTCTGTTGGCCAATTTAGGACGATGGGGTAAGGTCGTTTCAGTCAGTACAAGAGTGCACAAGAAGTATCTATCAGCGAGGGTTAGACTGATTCCTGACCATGAGTGCTTGAAATGCTATAATGGAGGGGACTGGACTGTCAACTTGGGAGGAATCCCTGTTCGATGGTTTCCTGCTTCCTGGAACCTTTCAGAAAGGAAACAACGAGAAAAGTTCCAAGCTGTCGTGTACAATCTTCCAGAAGACATGACGGATGCCTCCTTATTCCCAAATGGACGCCCTCACCAATTTTTGTTGGACAGTGGCATAAAATCGTTTAAAATTGTTAAAGAAGTTGATGGTTCCAGAAAGCTGATAGGTTACTTTGACACTTGGGATCACGTTTCCACTCGCATAAATAACCCACAGTTTTGGAATGACGTTAGAATCTCATGGTGCCGTTATTCCACCCCCAACTTCAAGAATTTACGTAGAACTGCTCGAATTGGCAATGCAGACAAATCTTCAAAGACACCTAAAGGGTCTAATTTTTCTTTTTCAGGTTTTAATACTAACAACCGCAAGAACGATCAAAATAAAACTCCTAAATCTGGACGTTCTACCAAGAAGATCGATCAATCAAGAAACGACCAGTCTAAGAAGCCGGATGTAAAACATTTAATAGCTGGGCTGAAGGCGTTATTAGAACATTATGTTTAGTTTAGTTGGAAGGGATAGATAGAAGATTCCATACTAACTTCTTGTCATGCTTTAGCATTCGCTTTACGTGATGTTTATTTTGTTTTATTAGATCGTAGAATTTTTCTTTTTCTTTTTTCGTTTTCCTTTATACCTTGTTCAATTCTATAACTAGACTTCCTATTATATTAAAGAGAATAGGCTAGGGATATAGTAGTTATGGGATATATTTGTGACCCTAGTGTGGGGAACGAGTAGGTTTGGTTTCACTGATTTTTTGTATACTTTTCTATCTTTTTTCTCTGAATAAAAGCACTTCCTTTGACTAAAAAAAAAAAAAAAAAAAAAAAAAATTAAAGATATTAGCTTTAATTATTTTTTAAAAAATTTTAAATTATGGCTATAGGATTTTTATAACCTTAGTTAATTACAGCATATAAAAATTTTGTGTTACAGTACTTTTTTGAATTACAGTTAATATCTTTACTTTTAGTTAAGAAATTTATGTATGATATAAAAAAAGAATATAAAAAAAAAATAAATAAAAAATTGCAATATAAAATTAATGATCTAAAGATGCAAATAGAAAAGATGAAAAAAAAGCTACATCTATGAAATCAGATTCTCACTAATGATTAATATGTTTCAATCAAGATGAATCCTATATAAATACTCTTGAAATACAGTTAAATTAAAACAATAAATTTTTTCTTATATAAATACTTATTGATAATTTTTTTTTTATTCAAAGATCATGTTTGGCTTTATTAAAATATAAAATAATTGCGAAAATATAAATAGCAGTAAGCACATTTAACAGATAGATAAACTGAATCTATATAGATCTATTAAAACAAACCTATCTGACAAATGTCAGATGTGACCTATAAATTTTAATTAATAACCAGTATTACCATATATCAGGACCCCGAACAATATATATATAGGTCAGATAAAAATTTCAAAATTTACTATGATCAATAAGCAAATTATTTTAAGTTCTGCTAAGCAAACTCTTATTATAACCTTTGAATTTTTTATTCTGTTAAGCAATTTTTTTCCTGACATATAATAACTTTATTTTTTTTTTTTTTGCAAGGTAGTGCAATTTGTGAGTTTATTGGTTATATAAGAATACAGATATATCTGTTATTTATATAACTAATTTATTATAACTCCAAACTGGTTTCCCATTCTAAAAGATTGCTCCTGTACCCTACCATTACCCTATGAAATTCATCCATATCTTTCTATAGTAACTATTGAATTATATGGGATCATTATAACATATGGCTTCAGTATATGCTTTCACTACCCTCTAAACAAAAAAAAGAAAAAAAAGAGGTTATATTGTATTTATATGTTTTTATATTATTATATACTTTCCATGCTACTTTATTTCTCTCTCTAATTTGTTTATTTATATACTGTCTTGATTTTTCCAAAGCTATTGACCATTGTTCATTATGTTTTAGTATTTTCCTTCCTTTTAAATCATATGTATCTTCTTCTATTTGTGTGGTTAAAGTTCTATTATATTTTATATATTTATGTGATGATAATCTTCTTTTCTTTTCTTGTTTCTTGATACCCTTTGTCTGCTCCCATTCTGCTATTATTTTACAACATGGTTGCCAGATAATATTATGAAATTCATTAGTAAATACTTCTAGGTATAGAGTAGCAATTGTCAATGCTATTTTTTTTGATTTTACAATATTTTTAAGTTCTTTGTATTTCCCTTTTGGAAAGAAATTCCTTAATAATAAGTGAACAAAAGAAATAGGTAGTTCATAATTAATGCCTATTGTATGTTTGAAGAAGTTTCTATTCCATAAGTGTAGTTGTTGTATATCTTTTTGATTGAGTTGAATTTGAATTTGTTTTTCTTGTGTTATAAAGTTTGTAAGCACTTGATCATATTGGTGTACAGTATTATTGGCTATAGTTATCCATTTATCCTTAAGTTGTTGGCAGTAAATTATATGATCCTCATCTTCATTTTCTGTAAGACAGAATCTGCATTTTGCATCTCTATATAGGTCATATCTTCTTTCTTTCATTATTTCTAGAGTTGGAAGCAGTGTTAGCATTGGAATCATTCCAATTGACTTAATTGGACTTATTGGACAAGTGGACAATTGGATATTGACCAATTGCGTCCAATTGTCCAATAAATCCAATAAATATTTGTTGGATTTGGACTATAACCAAATCGTCTAATTGAACAATTGGATATAATTGGACTTAATCCAATTCAATTAACCAATTAAATTTTGTGTAATAAATTGAATAATTGATAATCTCTTTTTTTTGGATGATCATTTTTTTTTTAAGATTGTGAATTTTTATTAAAATGCGAGAAAAGCATAAGCTTAGTGGATATTTTTTGATATTAGAAGAAAAATCTAATAAGTATAATAACCATGTAGTCTGTCAAGATTGTATTAGAGTTTTAGGTCGAGAAGAAGCTATGAAACAGAAGTTTATTAATACTAAACGTGCATATGCAAAACATCTTGAAAATTGTCCTCATTGGGCTGAAAGACACACTCCAGAACAAACTCTAAAAATTATTCAGAAAGCAATGGCTTATGGTTTAAAAAACCCATACAAACGGCAACGAATAGTTGAAAGTGAAGTTAAAAAAAATTTACAATCAAAATCACCATCACTAACACCATCTTTGCACGATTCTTCTAATTTAAACAATTTCTTCTATAAAACATCACGTACAAATAGTATAAGTAGTAGTATATCAGAAATTTCTTTTCAAAGTTTCAGTCCACTTGATAACTATGCATATCATGAAGTGAGACCTAAGCAAATAGAAATATTTGAACGATTATTATTGAATGTTACAGTTGCATGTGGTTTTTTCTTTCGTTAGATTGATAATCTGGCAGTTGTAGAGCTTTTTAAGTGGCTTAATCCAATGTTAGAATTACCAGATCAAAAACAACTTGGTGGCAGAATTCTTAAAAAAACTACAAAGTCTCTTTCAGAAACTATTCTTAATGACGCTATTAATGATGATCTTGAAATCATGTTAGCCTTTAACGTTAAAAAAATGTTGCTCGTCAGAATTTATTAGGATCCGTTTTATTTACTTCAGAAAATAGCATGATTATATGGAAAGTAGAGGATATTAGCGGAAAAAGATGTACAGGAGATATTATAATAGATGAAACAAAAAAATCTTTTGAAGAACTTGAAAAACAAAAGATTAAAATTAATGGATTAATTACAGATTCTGCTTCAGAAAATGCCACCGCAAGGTAATTATAAATTAATATGATTTTAACTTTTAAAAGATTTATTTTAATTAACATTATCAATATTAGAAAATGATTGCGTCTTCAATACTGGGATAAGCTATTCTTACCGTGTTTTGCACATCAGATGAATTTGTGTATTGGCAATATATTTAAAGAATCATCAAGTTTAAATATTGCTGCTGAAGAAGCTATTAATTTGATTACCTTTTTTAATCGATCAAAAGTATGGCTTGGACAACTTCAAAATGAACAAGCAGCTACCTATAAAACTTATATTGCATTAGTTACCCCAGCTACTACCTGATGGAACTCATATTATTACTGTTTCGCTAGTTTATTAAAAACAAAAGCAGCTTTACGTGTATATATAACAAATGCTATTGAATTTGATTTTAATGTTGATTCAAATATATATTTTATTTTTAAGAATCTCACAATAAAAATAAATGAAAATATTATTCCTAATAACTAAGATTTTCCCAGAAAGCTCTTAACTTGCATTTTTAATAATAATTGGTGGAATTGTATTAAAAAAATCAAGACTCTTTTAGTTCCATATTGTGCGATGCTTAATAAACTTCAACAGCAAAATTCACAACTGCATGAAGTTCTTCACGGGTTTGGTAATGTAATTATGATACTTAAGGGATTTGATGACCAAGAACTAGCCAATAAACTTATTACAAAAATTGAGCGATGATAGAAGGATTGGGAGCAACCACTCTTGTTATTATCATTTTTATTGCATCCATTTTATTGTGTTACAAAATTTAATTCTGCTATTTTAAACTTATTATTTCCTCATTTGGCAAAATGGGTTTTGTATTATTATTGTGCATGGTTTTGAGAAGAGCCAACAATTTTATTATTTGAGCTTGAAGATTATCGATCAAAAAAATATCTCTATATTGAATCTATTTCTAAGCAATTTAAAAATAATATTTTGGATTATTGGAACTTTATAAAAGGATATTCAAAGGAATTATACAGAGTTGCCCAACGAATATTTTCAATTACTGTATTAATGGCATCTTTGAACGGTTGTTTTCAACAATGGGGTGGTATCATTCAAAACAAAGAAATAGATTAAAGGTATATATAATTTATAAAATTAATTATAAATAAACTAATTACAATTCTTTTTTTGATATTTTAGTCAGAGAAAGTGCTAGGTTTAGCACAGATTCGTGCACATATGCAAAAACAATAACAGATTCGGGAATTGGATTTTCATGCGAAACAGTACAAAACGATTATAGAAAATACTTTATATAATACAAATTTAGAGAGTAATGATGATATGTTTGTTCTTTCTGATGATGAGGATACAAATATTGATAATGAAACAAACAAAAGAGATATCTATACACGACCGTTAACTTCTATTAATGAATGAAGAAATATGGTAACACATTGGGTAGAGATAATTGAAAATGAATTACAAGAAGATCAAAATAACAAAGTAGCAAATATTGTTGATACTTATGATATCTCAATTGAAAATATTGAGCAATTACAACATCCCGCTGTTGATTTACAAGCAAAATGTGAGCTAAAAAATATTTTTGTAGAAAATTTAGAATTACCAAATTATTTAGAAGATTTTATTATTGATGGTAATTAACATAAATATAATAAATTTTGAAAATAAATAAAATAAATAAAATTGATTGTCATTAAATAAAATTGCTTATTTTTATTGGTTGATAACTATTGTTGGAATTGGATCAAGTCCAATTGTCCAATTGTTTAAGTGGTATAATTGGTACAAGTATAATAAGTCCAATATCCAATTGGTCCAATTGTCCAATAAGTCCAATTGTCAACACTGGTTGGAAGCAAGTAATTTGTAAGTTTTAAATGTTTGATGAACCTGTTATTTGTTGCTGATGTTATGCAATTAAATCCTGTATTTTTTTTAAAAAGTGCTCAAGTAACTTCCTCTTCTATTGTGGAAGTTGTATCTATAAAAATTGATCTATGTGTACGATTAAGAAACCATACTGCATCTAATGTAGCTTCACATATACTATCTATAAATTTTCTTATGTGTCTATCAACTCTTTTACCATCTCAATAGATATCATACATTAAATCTTTCTGTTGTATATTTTTAATTGTGATGCAAGTTAATTTTTCCCCTTTTTTTTTGCTACTCTATCTGCTTCTTCATTTCCTTTAATTCCTGAATGGCCTTTAACTTTTATAAACTTGATTTCCAGCTGCTTGCTATTAATAAGGTTAATTATACTGCTAATTATGCTATAATTGTTACATTTACACCATGTGCGTATTTTGCTTTTTCCATTTGTTAGATTTCTTCTTATATTATTATTAATATTATTTATTGCAGCTTGAGAATCTGTAAAGATATTTGCTTTCTGTCCTGTTTGTAAAACAAAGATGGCTGATAAAATAGCTCCCAATTCTGCTCTTGTGGATGATGGCCATTCTGTAATTGAACTGCTACATTCTAGAATTACTTCATTTCTATTATTTATTATCACCCAGCCTATACCCATATATTTTGTAAAGTCATTAAGGTCCATAGGTCGAACCATGTCAAATCAGGTACTAATCAGGTACCAATCAGGTATCTAATCGATGTCTGATTGATGCCTGATTTATTTAATCTGATACCAATCAGGCAGCCTGATTGATAGTTGATTTCCACCAAAATCTGACGTCAATAAGTCATCAATCAGGCAGGATCAATGTCCGATTAATGGCCGATTGAATCTGATTGATGTTCAATTGATGGTCAATTGATAGTTAATTGATGGCCGATTGATGGTCGATTGATGGTTGATTTGATAGTTGATTTGATGGTTGATTGATGGTCGATTGATGGCAAATTTATGGTCAAATTATGGTCAAATTATGATCGAATTATGGTCAAATTATGATCGATTTATGGTCAAATTATGGTCGATTTATGGTCAAATTATGGTCAAATTATGGTCAAATTATAGTCATTTTTATGGTCAATTTATGGTCAAAATACATAGGATCTTTATTTATAATAAATAATAAGTACTAGTGTAAATAAACATATAATATTTAAAATAAAAACATTCATAATAAATAATGTTACTAGTATCCACATGTAATATTTGAAAATAGATGTTAGTATATAATTAATAAAGTTAGTAATATTTAATAAATAGTAAAGTGTAAATATAAAAAGTTAATAATCATCACAGTAAAGTATAAATACAAAAAGTTAGTATTATGAAAAGTTTGTAAAAAAAAAGAAAAATATGTAATCATGTTAGTAAAATATAAAAAAAAGAATAACATTAGTAATATAAAAAAAAAGAAATATAGCGTTACATTAGTAATATTAAAAAGAGGTAAAGTTAATATTATAAAATAAAATATAGTCAATATAATAAATTTAATGCCAAAAATACAATAATTAATATACCCGTAAAATGTAAAGAGAGTAAAAAGAAAACAGAAAAGAAAGAGTGTATATTTTTTGAAAAATAAACAAAGTCACGTTTGGTAATTTATATGCATGTTAAGATCAGGTCACATGCATATGATCAGACCAAATTTTGATTGGTTAATAATAAATAAATAGAAAAACTATCATTAATTTTAATTCCAGAGAATACTAGTAATTTTACCAACCCTTTATTTAATTTTACGAATTCTAAAAAATTCTCTCTTAAAAGTATAATATAAACTCTTAGAAAATTTCAGAAAAAAATTCTCTATTTCCTATACGAATAAATCTCTTAAAAAAATTTTCTGTCAAAGAACCCCATACGAACCCTTTCTATATGAACTCTTAGAAAATCTCTCAAAAAAAAATTCTATCAGATATCCCATACGAACCCTTTCAAATAAACTCTTAGAAAATCTCTCAAAAAAAAAATTTTCTATCAGATATCCCATACGAACCCTTCCTATACGAACTCTTAGAAAATTTCTTAAAAAAAAATTTTCTATTAAAGAATTCCATACGAACCCTTTCCTTATAAACTTTTAAAAAATCTTTCAAAAAAAAATTCTATTAGATATTCCATACGAACCCAAAGAATCCCATATTAACCCTTCCAAATGAACTCTTAGAAAATCTCTCAAAAAAAAAATTTTCTATCAGATATCCCATACAAACCCTTCCTATACGAACTCTTAGAAAATCTCTTAAAAAAAATTTTCTATCAGATATCCCATATAAATCCTTTCCATACGAACTCTTAGAAAATCTTTTAAAAAAAAATTTTCTATTAAAAAATCCTATACAAACCTTTCCTATACGAACTCTTAAAAAATCTCTTAAAAAAAATTTTCTATTAAAAAATTCCATATGAACCCTTTCCTTATGAACTCTTAGAAAATCTCTCAAAAAAAAATTCTATTAGATATTCCATACGAACCCAAAGAATCCCATACAAACCCTTCCAAATGAACTCTTAGAAAATCTCTCAAAAAAAAAAATTTTCTATCAGATATCCCATATGAACCCTTCCCATACGAACTCTTAGAAAATCTCTTAAAAAAAAATTTTCTATCAAAGAATCCCATAAATCCTTCCTATACAAACTCTTAGAAAATCTCTTAAAAAAAAATTTTCTATCAAAGAATCCCATACGAACCCTTTACTTATAAACTCTTAGAAAATCTCTCAAAAAAAAATTCTATCAGATATCCTATACGAACCCAAAGAATCCCATACGAACCCTTCCAAATGAACTTTTAGAAAATCTCTCAAAAAAAAAATTTTTCTATCAGATATCCCATACAAACTCTTCCTATACGAACTCTTAGAAAATCTCTTAAAAAAAAATTTTCTATCAAAGAATCCCATACGAATCCTTTCCTTATGAACTCTTAAAAAATCTCTCAAAAAAAAATTCTATCAGATATCCCATACGAAATCAAAGAATCCCATATGAACCCTTCTAAATGAACTCTTAGAAAATCTCTCAAAAAAAAAAATTTTTATCAGATATCCCATACAAACCCTTCCTATACGAACTCTTAGAAAATCTCTTAAAAAAAAATTTTCTATCAAAGAATCCCATACAAACCCTTCCTATACGAACTCTTAAAAAATCTCTTAAAAAAAATCTTCTATCAAAGAATCCCATACGAACCCTTTCCTTATGAACTCTTAAAAAATCTCTCAAAAAAAAATTCTATCAGATATCCCATACAAACCCAAAGAATCCCATACAAACCCTTTCAAATAAACTCTTAGAAAATCTCTCAAAAAAAAAATTTCTATCAGATATCCCATACGAATTCTTAGAAATAAAAAAAAAATTTTATTTATCAAAAATGTCCCATGCGAATTCTTTCCATATGAACCCTAAAAAATTTCACAAAAATTTTCTATCAGATATCCCATATGAACTCTTCCCATATGAACTCTTAGAAAATCTCTCAAAAAAATTTTCTATCAGATATCCCATACAAATCCTTTCCAATATGAACTCTTAGAAAATCTCTTAAAAAAAAATTTTCTATCAAAAAATTCCATACGAACTCTTTCCTTATGAACTCTTAGAAAATCTCTTAAAAAAAAAAATTTTCTATCAGATATCCCATACAAATCCTTCCTATACGAACTCTTAGAAAATCTCTTAAAAAAAATTTTCTATCAAAGAATCCCCATACGAACCCTTTTCATACGAACTCTTAGAAAATCTCTTAAAAAAATATTTTTCTACCAAAGGATCCCATATGAACCCTTTCCATATGAATTCTTATAAAATCAAAAAAAAAATTTCTATCAGATATTCCATACGAATTCTTAGAAATAAAAAAAAAATTCTATTTATCAAAAATATCCCATGCGAATCCTTTCCATATGAACCTTAAAAAATTTCACAAAAATTTTCTATCAGATATCCCATATGAACTCTTCCCATACGAACTCTTAGAAAATCTCTCAAAAAAAATTTTCTATCAGATATCCCATACGAACTCTTCCCATACGAACTCTTAGAAAATCTCTTAAAAAAAAATTTTCTATCAAAAAATCCTATACGAACCCTTTCCTTATGAACTCTTAAAAAATCTCTTAAAAAAAAATTTTTTATCAAAGAATCACATACGAACTCTTTCCATATGAACTCTTTGAAAATCTCAAAAAAATTTTTTTACCAGATATCCCATACGAACTCTTCCCATACGAACTCTTAGAAAATCTCTTAAAAAAAATCCCATACGAACCATTCCATATGAACTCTAAGAAAATTTCTCAAAAAAAAATTTTCTATCAGATAATCCTTCCTATACGAACTCTTAGAAAATCTTATCAAAATATCCCATACGAACTCTTCCCATACGAACTTTTAGAAATCTTAAAATCTCTTAAAAAAAATTTTTAGAAATCTCAAAAAAAAAAATCTCTATTTATCAAATTATCTTATATGAATCTTAAGAAATCAATTAAAAAAAAAATTTTCTATTAAAGATATCCCATGTGAACTCTTCCCATATGAACTCTTAGAAAATCTCTCTCAAAAAAAAAATTTTCTATCAGAGTTTAAAAAATTTTGAAATAGGTTAACTTATTTTTAAATAAAAAAAATATTTTAAAACATGTTATTAAACCTGTTATTGAAAAAATCTGACTAAATATTATACAAATATCGTAGGTTCAGAAATATGAACAATTTTATCTTATTATATACTGGACTCTGGAATTGAAGTAAATGGAGGGAGGGTTGCATTTATTATTTCTAACTTTTCTTCTTTAGAGTTGCTGGATGAATTTACAAACCAGATTTTGCCAAATCTATAAAAAAGATTATCAATTTGTTTAGTGATACAATTACTATATTAATTAATCCAGTTATAAAAGTCGTATACCAATTAGCAACCAATCAGGCATCAATCTGATATGTGACCGATTGAATGATTGTTTGAGAATTCACATATTAAAGTCAAAATTTACATTTGCAATCTTGCATTTTTTAATAATAAAATGATAAAATAGGTAAAATTATAATTATAAATTTCATCAAATAAAATTAAATTAAGCTTAAAATTTCAACTGTACACCAATCAGGCATCAATCAGTCATATGACTGGTTGATAACTGATTTGAAATTTATGTCTAATTGATGACCGATTGGTATCAGATTGAAAGAATCAGCCATCAATAAGTAATCAACCAGTTTTCTATCAGTCACCAATCAGTCATATGACCGATTGGTGACTGATTTTTTATATTTTGACCTGTAATCAGCATTAAAACGATCAATTATTGATCCATCTGTATATATGTTTATTGTGTTGAATGGGTTGAAGGTTGTTTTTAATTCATGTAATATTGTTATATGTTGTAATATTGCTTCATTACTTGCTAATGTATTTTGAATTAAAACTGTATCATAATCAGGTAACTGTATATAACTGGGGGTGTATTCTAATATTTGTTGTTTATCTAGGTGGTTTCTTATTTCTAAAACATCCTTGATTACCTTATAATCTGAGTTACCTTGATGATTAGAAACCCTATTTATGCACGTTAATTCTGTGTGATCTTTGTTAAAATAACAGTTGTAATTATTTTTGCTAATTCTTTTATCCTTTAGTGTACAACCACTACAGCATTGGACTACTTTATATGGAGTTGTTTTATTAATACTTTGTTCATTGTCAACTGTGATTCAGTGTTGTATTGTATATCTTCCTGTCTGATGCTTTTTTTTAATTTGTCCAAACTCTAGTATATGATCATGTTGCATGTACACAAACTCTTTTTTCCTGTTATTTATTGATGGAGATTTCTTTATCATTTTGAATGTCTGTATATTTATTAATTTTTTTCATTAATATCTGAATCCCTTTTTTTATTATTTGGCTTTGCACTTGTTATGTAGTAATTTTCTAAATCATGTGCATTCTGTATGAGATTTCTTAACAAGGTAAACCATCTTGGAATCCTTCCCCTTGCTGGTCTTTTATTAATATCACAAATCTGTAGCCATGTGAGTGTGCCTGATGCATCTTGGGTGACCAGTTGTAGTACACCATGTATTGAAAAGGCCGCTGCTTTCCTTATGATGAGTTCTTTGTCTTTTTTACACATTTTTGGTGCTTGTTGGTATACAAAGTTTCTTATACTTGGACCAATTATTTGTATTTCCCATTCTTCACTTTCTGCTAAAGGTTGGAATTTAAATAAGTAATCATGTGCTTTTCTCATCACATTGTAGGCATAGTTGTTTTGTATCTTGTTAGGGACTGTAACATCTGGCTCCATCAGTAATATGCAAGTTGTTATGTTTAATTTCAGTTGCGCCTTCTTTAGCCTCATTTTAAGTATGTCTGCCTGTTTTGATTTAGAGTTGAGTGTAACTAAAAATTCTGTTATTTGCGCACCTACTTGATTTCTCCACAGGTTCTTGAGTTTGCCTTGTGCTGAGTGAAGAAGTATGTTGTCATGGCAGTTGCTAGGGAGTCGTGTCTTGTATTTGACTTCTTTCATTACTGGCCTAAAAATTTCTTCATATTTCCCATCTTCCCAAATGGTGATCTTTAGTCTGTATTCTAGTCTAGGGAGCAGAATGGTATTGACAATATATATTGCCTGTGCATGTGTTATGTGTTTGCGTCTAATGGCCATTACAATTGTTGAAATCTCCTTCTTTACTATGGCTTCCGTGTATTCATCCCCTTTGTCTGCCTTGAATCACACTCCTAGTATGCGAATTGGGACTGATCCTTTGTTAGCAATCACTTTGTCTTTGTTTTTCCCTATCTTGAGGGATCTGTCATCTTTGTTGCTCTCTTTTGGGTTTACGATAATGATCTCTGACTTTTTCCCATTAATTTTTATGTCATTAATATCAAAAAATTTGTTCGCAATTGATACGATTTTCTCTGCTTTGTCTTTATTCTTAGCAATCCATTGTGTGTCATCTGCGTATGCTGATGCGGCTGTTTGTATCGATATTTTTTGTCTCTCGTTGCAAGGGATATTCTTTAGCCACTCTAATTCCATCGAGTATCCTAAAGATTCATCTTCCTATATCCTGTGAAGCAAAGGATCGTAAAAAATCCTTCAGATCAGAGGAGAAATCACTTCCCCTTGATCTATCCTGTCACCCGCTGTGAAAGCATTAGTCAATCCATACGTCATGATGATCTTGATCTTGCGGCTTCTGTATATGTTTATAATGAAGTTTATCATGGAGAGAGGTAGTCTGATTCTCTCCAGGGCTTTTTGCAGAGGGAGCATTCTGACACTATCAAAAGCTTTTGCCATGTCCTGAGACATGATCTATAGTGTTTTCTTCTCTTCTTGGGCATCTTCCAAAATCCCATTTATAATTGCAAGTGGCATTGATGTTGATTCGCCTGGCAGTCCAGCATAGTTTGGTTCTTTCAGGATTTCATTTTTGCTGAGTATTTTGACCACGCATTTGCATAAGCATTTGATAAGTAAGATCAGTCTTGTCCTTGCCAGGTTGTAGTCCTAATCGTATGTCTTGGGGATCAGGTACAATTGCGAGATCTTTTATTTTATGGGTATGTTTTGCAATTCGTAATATAGTCCTGTGTACTGTCTGAATAGCTCGTTAGCTTTCACACCTGCTTTTTTGATTAACTTGTACCCTATACTGGATATCCCCAGGGCTAATTTATCATTCATGCTTTCTAGCATCTTCAGCCATTCATGTTCAGTCAGTGGGTCGTCTAAACGTTCATATATCATCAGATTTACATCTCTCCTTGATTCATATATCTCCTTCCGGTGTTCTGAGAGGTTCTCGAATTTGTGATTGCATAGACGGAATAATGTTGAGAATGCGTTGATGGCTTCTGTTTGGATTTTCTCCTTGGAGTTTAGCAGAATTTTGTCCTGTGTATCCGTGGTTATTCGTATTCTGTCTAAGTTGATTTTTGAATATGTCTTTTTCAGGATACTATTAATCATTTTTCTCTGATCCCCGGTGATCATGCCATTCCTTTCTTCTATCCTTTTCTTTATTGTCGCCTCTTTGATTGCCTTATCCTTCACATTAATCACTCTCCTGATTACCTTCACCTACTCTCTTGTCTCGCACTTCCATGTGTGCCAATCTGTGTCTTCCGTTATCTCTGATATGTTTGTTCTATATTGTTAATTAAATGTTTTAATTCCCTTTGTCACGTTCATTAGTTCCATCCCTTTTAGTTTATTTTTACTTAATCTCCTTATTATTTTCCTTATGTATAGTAGATCTTTGCGCTCTTTTGACGAGTCTTCAACTTCTTTATAATTTCTGTTGAGGTTTGTTTTGTTGCCTTCTACTTTCTTATGTGAGATGTATTTTAGCGCTGCTTGTTGTATACAATTACATATAATGTCCTATAGGTTATTTAGGGTGTCTTCGTTGTGGCCTTGGACCTCTATGTATGTGAAGGCTCTTTGTTTTTCCAAGAGCTCTTTAAGGTGGCTCTCATAGCTATTCCACTGTTCGTTAGTGGTGTTTTTGTAGTCATATACGATGCGTGTTGAGCTTTTTTCTGCTCTTATGCCTCCTCTGTTATTAGTGGTTATTATACTAGTGAGAGATATTTCGGTAAGTGTGATGTTGTGATCACTATCTGTGATGTCTGTTGATTGGTATATATGACTTTTTCTTATGTTGGCTTCTAGTTTAAGGTTTGCCCAAATGTAGTCAATTTAGGTTGATGTATTTTTATTTCTTCACGTGAAGCTTCTCTTTTTGGGATTCAGTTTTCTGTATGTGTCTGTAAAGAAGTTATTATCAAGCCATGTCATGATGTTCAACGGTCTCTTGCTCAACTTGGATGGGCCGCTATAGTCTAATGCCTTGTCCATGTATGAATTAAAATCTCCTATCAGTATGTAATATCTGTTTTTCTTGCTGTGGTTAGCGAGTTCTTTCTTGATGTGGTTTGTTAATTCACTTTGTATCTTCATGTCTAATGGCAGCATATATACTACACCTACAATTAACGTGCAATTTTTGAAAAGTAGCCATGCTTCTATGTAATATGCACCTATTCTGTTGATTTTTCCAATATGTTTTTCCCATTTTTTTCTTACTATTATACATACTCCTGATCCTTTTATCTTGTTATCTTTGTTTGTCCAGAATGAGGTGTATTCTGAGCTCTCTTTATTCCAGTATTTTCCTTGCTTTCTGCTTCTGTTAGTCTCGCATATACCTATGATGTCAGCTCCTTTGTTTGCACAGAAATTGTCAGGACCAAGCCCATTAATGTTGTGTCCCATGAATCTTAAGTTGTATGAGTTACTGTTCTCTGTGTTACTTTCACGTTCTTGTGTATTTGTACTCTGCTGCAGATGTTTATCATGTGGGTGTTATGTGTTCATCGCGTTTATGTCTTGTTTGTCTTTGGGGGGTTTGTTAGGTGGTTGGTCATGTTCTCTCCCTTTTTCTTTTCCTTCGTGTGTTTTGCCTTTGTCTTTATTTTGTGTTTGTAGCGAGCTAAGAAGTTGTTTAGGCCAGCTAAACACCTTCTTCAGTGTTTTCTTTACTTTACTCATTTATTTTTCCTTTGTCCTGTATAGTAGTAGATTTATCCATATATAACTTTATTTAAGTATAAAAAGATAAATTTAATTATAATAAATAATATATATATAGTAATAGTAAATTAATTTTTTATATCATTGTAAAAAAAAATTGTAAAATTAATTCACTAAATATTAATAAATTAATAATATAAAATAATATAGTATAACTTCAGAATTTTTAATTTTAATTAATATTAATATAATATTAATATACTATTGCTATTTTAAAAATAGTTTTAAAATTTGGAATTTTTTATAAATATTATTATATTTAGATTTATAAAAATTAAATATAAATTATTGCTAACCCTTATGAACAACTTCTTAAAGTTAACAAGTTGATTTGAAATAAAAAAAATTACACTTTAAAATTAAAATCACTTAAACGATAAATAATTAAAAGTATAAAAGTTGGTCGCATTTTACAAATATTAATCCAATCATTCTAAAATTTTTACTGTAGGTAGATTTGACCTCACTGAACAACTTTACTTAAGCGAAAGAAGGGATTTTATTTGACCAAAGTGATATTATTACTCCTGAAGTTAAAAGAGAAAAAAAAAATTTTTTGGAGTTAATACTGTTTAAAAAATATAAATTATCTTCACAAATATTATACTTAGAATCATAAAAATTGAAATACCAATACTTTTTACAACTGCTGAACAATTTATATAAACATAAAAAAGTAATTTCATTTGTCTAAAATTCATTTTATATATGAGTAAAATTAGCAAACAAAAAATAAGAATATGAGAATATTATTATAAAAACATGATTTTTTTATAGAGAATTACTAAACTTAACCGGGAGGGAATTTCCTCCCCCCTATGGCTTGTGTAGCACAGTTATGTATTACATGATCTTGTTATTTGTTTATCAATTTTTTTTAGATATGCGGACACGCCGTGTGCATCTTCCTCTAGAACATTTAATATATTTTTTTCTTTAAACCTTTCGCTCGAGATGTGTTTTTTGCTTTCTTTTTTATTTTTATTTGTTTCTTACAACTAGTTCTTTACTAACTTTTTCGCTCTTTTTAGGTTCTTTGGCCCTTCTGGTTTTGTAATTAAGGTATAATAAGGAATGTTTGGCACTACAGAATCCCGATTCATATTTTTTTTTATCTTTTACATTTTGTTCCTTTACATTTTATTTTTTGTATTTCATTCCTTTTGTTCTTTTTAGGTCCTTTAGTGATTTAGTTCTTTTTTGCGATCAAGGTATGTTTATTTTTTTTTTTATTTTTATTTTCGCTTATTACATTCTGTTTTTTACTAATTTTTTTCCCTTTATTTTTTTTCTTCCTTTTCACCCTCTCTTCATCTCCTCTTTCTTTTTGTTTTCTTATTGTTTCCCTCTTCCTTTTCGTCTCCCTATTATTATCCATAGATCAAATGGAGTCAAATCAGTCACCAATCGGTCATGTGACTGATTGATAACTGATTGGTTACCTATTGATGACTGATTCTTTCAATCAGTCATCAATCAAGTATAAAATCCAAATCGGTTATCAACTAGTCATATGACTGATTGATGGCCGATTGATGTACAGTTGAATTTACCAGTTATCAATAGGTCACATATCAGATTGATGACTGATTGGTTGCTAATTGGCTTATTATATATTAGTAGATTTTTAGATTTTTTTAACAATAACGTTTTATTTATAAACCATTTTAAACTCTGATAGAAAATTTTTTTTGATAGATTTCCTGAGATTCATATTGATAAATAGAGATTCTTTTTTTTTTGAGATTTCTAAGAGTTCGTATAGGGTATCTAATAGAAAATTTTTTTTATTTTCTAAGAGTTCATATGGAAAGAGTTTGTATGGAATATCTGATAGAAAATTTTTTTTTTAAGAGATTTTTTGAGTTTAGTTTGTATGTGATATCTAATAGAAAATTTTTTTTTGAGAGAGTTTGTATAAGAAGAGTTCATATTTTCTAAGAGTTTATATGGGAAAGGTTCGTATAGGATATCTTTAATAGAAAATTTTTTTTTAAGAGATTTTCTAAGAGTTTGTATTGGAAGGGTTCATATGGGATATCTGATAGAAAATTTTTTAAAATATTTTCTAAGAATTCATATAGAAAGAGTTCGTATGGATTCTTTGATAGAAATTTTTTTTTTTTAAGATTTTTTAAGAATTCGTGAAGAAAGAGTTCGTATCATGGGATATTTTGATAAAGATTTTTCAAGTGTTCATATAGGAAAGGTTCATATGGGATATCTGATAGAAAATTTTTTTTGAGATTTTCTAAGAGTTCATATAGGAAGAGTTTGTATAAGATACCTGATAGAAAATTATTTTATGAAATTTTTTAGGGTTCGTATGGAAAGGATTTGCATGGGATTCTTTGATAGAAAATTTTTTTGAGAAATTTTCTAAGAGTTCATATAGGAAGGGTTCGTATAGGTCTATGGGATATCTGATAGGAAATTTTTTTTTTGAAAGATTTCCTAAGATTTGTATAAGATGTATTTGATAAATAGATTTTTTTTTTTGATTTCTAAGAGTTCATATGGGTATCTGATAGAAAATTTTTTTTTTGGGATTTTTTAAATTTATATGGGAAGAGTTCGTATTTTTCAAGAGTTCATGTGAGAAGCGTTCGTATAGGATATCTTTAATAGAAAATTTTTTTTAAGAGATTTTCTAAGAGTCGTATGGGAAGGATTTATATGGGATATTTTAATAAAGATTTTCCAAGTATTCATATGGTAAGGGTTTGTATGGAATATCTTTGATAGAAAATTTTTTTTAAGAGATTTTCTAAGAGTTCATATAGGAAGAATTCGGAAGAGTTCAGAAAAGTTCGTATGGGATATCTGATACAAAATTTTTTTTAAATTTTTTAGGGGATGGGATTCTTTAATAGAAAATTTTTTTTGAGAGATTTCTAAAAGTTCATATAGAAAAGGTTTGTATGGGATTCTTTGATAGAAAATTTTTTTTTAAGAGATTTTCTTAGAGTTCGTGTGGAAAGAGTTCGTATGAGATATTTTGATAAAGATTATCCAAGTGTTCATATGGGAAAGGTTTATATGGGATATCTGATAGAAAATTTTTTTTGAAATTTTCTAAGAGTTCATATGGGAAGAGTTTGTATGGGATACCTGATAGAAAATTTTTTTGTAAAATTTTTTAGGGTTCGTATGGAAAGGATTCACATAGGATTCTTCGATAGAAAATTTTTTTAAGAAATTTTCTAAGAGTTCGTATGGAAAGGATTTGTATGGGTCTATGGGATATATGATATGAAATTTTTTTTTTTGAGAGATTTCCTAAGATTCGTATAGGATATATTTGATAAATAGATTTTTTTTTTTTTGATTTCTAAGAGTTCATATGGGTATCTGATAGAAAATTTTTTTTTGGGATTTTCTAAGTTTATATGGGAAGAGTTCGTATTTTCCAAGAGTTCATATGGAAAGCGTTCATATAGAATTCTTTAATAGAAAATTTTTTTTTGAGAGATTTCTAAAAGTTCATATGGAAAAGGTTTATATGGAATTCTTTGATAGAAAATTTTTTTTAAGAGATTTTCTAAGAGTTCATATAGGAGTTCATATAGGATATCTGATAGAAAATTTTTTTGTGAAATTTTTTAGGGTTCATATGGAAAGGATTTGCATGGGATTCTTTGATAGAAAATTTTTTGGGAGAGATTTCTAAGATTCATATAGGATATTTTTGATAAATTGATTTTTTTTTTATTTTTAAGAGTTCGTATGGGTTATCTGATAAAAAATTTTCTTAAGAGATTTTCTAAGAGTTCGTATGGAAAGGTTTGTATGGGATTCTTTAATAGAAAATTTTTTTGAGAGAGATTTCCTAAGAGTTCATATGGGATATTTTGGTAGAGATTCCTTTTTTTGTGAAATTTTTTAGGGTTCGTATGGATATTTTTGATAGAAAATTTTTTTTTTTTGAGATATCCCAAGATTTGTGTAGGAAATGATTTTTTTTTTTAAATTTTCTAAGATTCAAAGATTTTTTTTTTAAGGTTTTCTAAGAGTTTGTATGAGATATTTTTAATAGAGAATTTTTTTAGATTTCGTAACATTTTTTTAAAAAAAAATACACTTTTTATTAAATTATAATATTAACTTTACCTTTTTTTAATATTACTAATGTTATTCTTTTTTCTATATTTTACTAAAAACTCTTCATAATACTAACTTTTTGTATTTGTGTATTTTATTATAATTATTACTAATTTTTTATATTTACGCTTTACTATTTATTTATTAAATATTACTAACTTTATCAGTCATATACTAACATATTATTATAATGAATGTTTTTATTTTAAATACTTATTAATATAAATAAAAATACTACATATTTTATTTGTAATTCTAAATATTATGTGCTATAATAATTCGTTATATGATTTTACAAAAATTGGTCTTTCGACCATCAATTGACCATCAATTAACCATAATTTGACCATGAATCGACCATAATTTGACCATAACCATAATTTGACCATAATTTGACCATAATTTGACCATAATTTGACCATAATTTGACCATAATTTGACCATAATTTGACCATAATTTGACCATAATTTGACCATAATTTGACCATAATTTGACCATAATTTGACCATAATTTGACCATAATTTGACCATTAATCGACCATAATTTGACCATAATTTGACCATCAATCGACCATAATCTGACCATAATTTGACCATAATCTGACCATAATCTGACCATAATTTGACCATAATTTGACCATAATCTGACCATCAATCAACCATCAATCAACCATCAATCAACGATCATTGATCTTTCAATTGGCAATCCGATTTGGTTCTAATTTTTGACATAATCTGGACTCAATCGGGTAGTACAATTTATTACCGATTGAATATTGATTTGTTTGACTGTTCATCAATCCTGATGGCTGATTGATAGCTGATTGATAGCCAATTTGACATCATTCGACCTGTGATCCTCTTTATTTTTCGTCTTCCTACTCTATCCTGTCTCTTTTTTTTCATCTCCCATTGTTTTCCCTCTTCCTTTTCATCTCCCTATCATTATCCTCTTTCTTTTTCGTCTTCTCATTCTATCCCGTACATCTTTTCTTTTTCGTCTCCCATTGTTTTCCCTCTTTCTTTTCATCTCCCTATCATTATTCTCTTTCTTTTTCGTCTTCCCACTCTATCCCGTCTCTTCTTTTTCGTCTCCTATTATTTTTCCTCTTCCTTTTGTCTCCCTATCATTATCCTCTTTCTTTTTTGTCTTTCCACTTCTATACCCACTAGTTGAAAAAGGAATATTCAGCCTCCAAAAAATCTGGCCTAGATTCGGCCAATTTTTAAAAAAATCGACCTAAATTAGTAATGATATGCAATTCAATCTATATTCGACTCTGATTCGATCCAGCCGAATGATGGTCAAATTGCGTATAATAAAAATTAAACTATGTTCAGCCTCACATGAATAATGGCCAAATTGTATTCACTTTTCTATATTAAATAATGGTTATAATATATTTACTATATTAATATTATTAAGTATAATAAAAAACAATGATACAATATTTGTTAAAAAATGTTTAAACAATTTGGACTAGTATAAATGTTATATTAAATCAACGCAAATGGAACTTTCTATTTATAGGAATAACGGCTAAATATTCTTTGGCATTAGATCGATCTGATTTTTTGTATTTTACAAGTATAAACTGACCTAAAATGTTGTGTATTGGGATTATATTGTCTCTACTGCTCAAATAGAAACTATCTTCCCATAATTCGATGTTACAAGTTTTGACATCATCGTCAATACTGAAATGGAATCGGGATGTCAAATTTGCCAGTTTGTACCATTTGATGTAAGCCAATTTGTGTGTCAAATTATAGGAGAATAAATGAACGCTATGTTCGAAAAAAAATTGGATTTGACCTGGATAAGTATCGACGCTATTCCCATCACGATTAATAAATTTAGCTAAGACAAATGAGCTCTTAATATGTCGTGTTGCAGCAGCAGATCCAAAAATTTCTGCACCGATTTGACATCTTCCATATCGATTCGCTTTGTTGATAACGATCGTTGAATTGGGTAAATTTTCTGTGAACGGTTTTCTGAATATAGAATCTACGTATGTATCCTTATAATATTCAATAAGTAAATCGTAGATTTGTTCATCAAGACGAATATCTTTGGATCGCGGTGCTAAAAATATACCCAGAAATTCCTCACAACCAGTAATTGGTGATTCCAATATATTTCTGGAATTCATCAAAAATTGATACATTTCATTTGTTGGAAATTCGGAAAGAGAACTGACAGAAGGTCATTTATTGAGTAATTCGATGCTGATTACTTCTGAACTTGAGCTGATAATATTATTTATTTGTGTTTCAGTCATCAATTGACGCATTAGTTTAGGTTCAATTTGGCGGTGGCTATTAGGCAACGATCCTAATAAATATTTTATTATTAATCTTTGCTTAATGAAATAATATAATTCGAAAAATCGACACAGCAAATGAATTTAAATTTGAATTACCTAATACGCCATTCATTTATTCAAAGCTAAAGCACCAGAACGAATACAGGAGTCCGTAATCATAAGAGCACACTCACATAGATGTAATGATAGGTGGAGGTTTGGCGTTATTTTTCCTTCGCCATAATGCTCTTCGATCAATTTAATTATCTTTACTAAAAGTTCATGGGCTTCTTTCATATCGTTAATCTCCACAATTTGTCTAACCAAAATCGTACAAACTCTTACGAAATACGTAAGAATTTTGCAATCTTTATTTGGAAGATGATTCCATAACACAACAGTGGCGTATATTAGGAAAAAGTTGCGCCATTGGTCAGCGGTAAAGTTAGAAAAACCTTCACCACAATGGATTTTACCAGAAATTTGTCCCAAATCTAATGGTAGCTTAAATTCGCTCATTTTCTTTTGAATTGATTGAAGAGCTTTTTCTGTTAATACATCTTCATCGATCCATATTCGTTTTGTTATCCATTTTGCAATTCCTAGAAAAAGGCAGTGTATCGGATCTATAACAACAAACCAAATCAGATCAAAATATGAGAGTCTTAATATTTCAGACCACTTTACGCCATTCACTTTGACGAATCTCTCTCTTTCTGCGTTAGATTTGCATCATCGCCATTCCAAAGCCTTTTGACGATGCTCTACTGGATCTTTCATGATAAACCAGTCACTCATATCTGCCATGCCACCAAAATTGCGATTATTGGCCCTTTTTTTGCATCGATGACATGATGCGAGGGCAGAGATATGCCCGCATAATTTTCAAGCTCCAGGAATATCACACGAAGCAATTATTAATGCAGCTCAAATATCTTTGCCATTTGGACATTCATTAGTGCGATTAAGATTCACGCCTTCCTAAAGTGACTCTAATTCCGTTATTATTGGCGAAAGATAATGATTAACTTTATGCAATTTAACCTCATCAGGCCCTGGTAATATGCCGAGTATAAGCATATTTTCGGGCTTAAATCGAACATCCCGAGGTAGATTGCATATTACTGCGTATATTACACCTGTACTGTAAATCGTTCCTTCGTAAGGCTGGAACCAATTCAAATTCATCATTAATCCTAGATGAGCATCAGCCTTGTCTGGTCAGAAAAAGTTATTTGACCCTTGTTCAGACGATTCCTTAAGATTTTTCCATATTTGGCCGTTATAAATATCTGATAGAACATTGTCAATTATTGAACGACGTGTCCAATGCCGCAGTAATTCTTCAAATCCTAGCCGCTTGAACATACTAGAAAACTGCTGTTGTATACTTGAGACCGGATAAATTAATTCAGGAACAATTGATATACTATTATTTAAAGAAATTTTCTTTCCTAAAGAAGTACGACATTGTTTTAATCTCTTTGTAGCTGAATTTGGAAATTTGACATGGCTGCATTTCATAACAGTATTATTATCTTTTGATATTATCTCCTCTTTTTTGTATAATTTGTGGTATTTTTGGCAGGCTGCAAACTGCGTAAATCGATCGAAAAGTCCTAACTTTTTTCTTAGCATGTACAATGAATTTGGGAATGATTCGTAATTGATATTTTTACATACTTTCAATATTATTTTAATAAATTGTATTAATTCTTCAATTGCGGTATTTGGTATATTATGACTCGACCTGAACTTCATAATCCATATCAAAATCCCTTTAATTAATTCATCTGTTGGTAATTCTGAAATATCTGGTGTGTCTGAAATATCTGGTATATCGAACATAGGATGAGAGTAATTCTCAAAATTATCTGAAAAATCGTTATCTTCATCATTAGGAGAATCTTCTTGTGTTGAAGATTCACTAGTGTAGATATCATCCGTGTCATATTCAGCTGGTATATTATAAGAGGAATCTTCAGCGACTAGCTCAACTTCAGTGATATGACGAAATGTGCCTGATTTTGCCCTTTTTTTGCGTAGAAGAAATATATATTTCTGTTCCTCATACGTATTATTATCAGAATGTGTATCAATAGACATTGTCGTATCTGGTGATTCTGCTAACGATATTATCGAATCAATCAGTTCTACTAACTCTTGAGACGTTGGAGCCTTATCGCGATTTAATGGTTCCAAAGAAGTCGTTTGCTCATTCGTTTGCTCATATTCCTCCTTCGTACGCAGATCGACTATTTTCCCATTACAATGGCTGCAAAAGCACAAAACCTTCTCTCTTGATTTTCTGATCGTAAATTCAGTAGATGTTTGTTCAGAGGTCGATGAACTAGGATTATTATATTCGTCTATGATATTAGCAGCAATGCGTTTTCTTTCCCCTTTTTTTCATTTTTTGATAAAAGTCAAATACGATAAAGTTGTAATATGATTTTTACGTTGAATAAAGTTATAATATACTTTGTTATATTTAATTAATAGTGATTTTTTATTAATATCAAATTTTTAGTGATGTCGAATTTTTAGTGATATTGTGGTTTTTTTATTAATATCAAATTTTTAGTGATGTCGAATTTTTAGTGATATTTTGGTTTTTTTATTAATATCAAATTTTTAGTGATGTTGAATTTTTAGTGATATTGTGATTATATTCCGTTTTAAAATGATATTGATGGTATAATTAATAAAATAGACAAATTCGAATATGAAAAATTAGACGTAAGAAGTTGAATAGAAAATTAAACGAAAACTGAAATTTAAAAAATAAAATATATACCATACCACGCACTCAATGCGATTTAACTGTTCAATTAATTGAAAGTCTAGTTTGATGCGAAAGTTTAAGTCTAATCTGATTATTAACGGCTAATAATTGAAAGTCTAATTTGATATGTTTAATATATATTTAATTAATTAAAAGTTTAATTTGATGCGAAAGTTTAAGTCTAATTTGATCACGCCTATTAAAAGTCTAATTTTATACAAATGTTTGTGATCGTTAATTGTTAAAAGCCTAATTTGATAGTAAAGAAATAGATATAAATAGTGGTCCAATTTCTTCGTTCCATACAAAAAAATCGCCTTTTTTTCTTTTTTAAAAAATAATAATAAAAAATAAAAATAATTTTAAAACAATAATGGCTCGTAAGAAACCATCAAAACTAAATGCTCCTTCACCAGATATTGCTGGTTCATCTACACCATCGCCACATACAACATCAACTCCTCCACGAAATATTGCTTCAACACTAACACCAACTAATACCACCGTTTCATCTATATCACGAAATATTGCCACATCACGAGCGTCAACACCAACTAATACTACACCACAAAATATTGCCACATCACGAGCGTCAACACCAGCCAATACTACACCACGAAATATTGCTACACTACGAGCGTCAGCACCAGCTAATACTACACCACGAAATATTGCCACACCACGAGCGTCAACATCAACTAATACTACACCACGAAATATTGCCACACCACGAGCGTCAACACCAACTAATACTACCGCCTCGTCTACACCACGAAATATTGCCATACCACGAAATATTGCTTCAACACCAACATCACTAAATACTAATACTACAGCTCCCTTTAGACTCGTTGTTTCGCAAGATATTTTAGCTTCATTAAGTCAAACTCAAACTCAATCTCAACGAACTTCTGATATTATTAAAAGATATTCTAATATTAATGTACCGAAAAGTTACCGTTCACATCATGAAGAAGGAGCACCAAGAAATGTTCGACCGAGTAATGAAGAAGCGGGTAAACTGAATTTTTTGTTATATTTTAATATTTATTATATTACATCTGTTCGTTATGATTCGATACATATCCTTATAATTTAAAATAGGTAATTTAGAGCTAGAAAATTTAAAAAATGAAACCCTTCGACTACAGAATGAATTGAATCAGGAAAAGGTCAAAGTATCAGAAATGAAACGAAAAATAGATAATTTGCAAGACCGTGTTCGTAGGGTCAAGGAGGAGAATTCCTTACTACGGCAGTTTAATGAAATTTTTGGTGATGAATCGAAC
Organism: Rhizophagus clarus; assembly: GCA_015698045.1. Classification (NCBI taxonomy): domain Eukaryota; kingdom Fungi; phylum Glomeromycota; class Glomeromycetes; order Glomerales; family Glomeraceae; genus Rhizophagus; species Rhizophagus clarus. Next base: position 853,366 of record BLAL01000246.1, on the reverse strand, counting down.
CAATTATGTGAAGAGAATAAAACTCTCCAAGAAGAACTTCAACGGCTCAAGCAACTTCGCACACCTCGAAAGACTATCGATTCTCTGCAGCAATATTCACCAAAACACCCCAATAAAAGATTAAAATTGAGAGAGAAATCGCCTGATGAAGTTGCCGCTTCAGCTGCAAGAGTAAGAATTTTACAAGACTATTTGCAGCCGAATTGTGTTAATGTATATATACAGCTTTTATTATTTCCTCTTATTGTTTAGGACGAAATGAAGAACCTCTTGAAAGGTCAAATACCTGAAGAATATTGGTTGGATTACGGCAAGACTTTTAGTGAACAGACAGCAAAGATATACGAAAAATTGATACCTGAATTAAAGAGGTTGATGAGTGGACATTATAATCCGTCTGTAACCCAATTGTCGAACTGGTTACGATCGATTCACTAGCATAAAAGAGATAGATAATGGAAATGACTATCAGGCCAATTAGACAAAGTCGACCGTAGGATGCATGTGAATGCGTGATTGTCTGAAGTGAGCAGTATTTTATTTTAATGCACTTCTTTTTAGTCATTTGAAATTAATCTTTATATATTCAACAGAAAAAAAATAGATGAGTAAAGGCGGCAATAAAATTATACGAAAGAAATGATGCTAACATAAAGGAATTCGATAAAGACGAATTATTACCAATGCTTGTACAGAATGATTGTCATTTCATTGAGCAATCAGATTCTGAAGACGATTCAAGACAGAAATTGCCTGATAATAAGCAGTTCTTGTATGTATATGATCGGTCATGGCGTTCAGACGAGGTATTAAAGTGATTACTGCTCCTAACTTATTTTAATATTTATTCGATATTTATTTATCTTTGTTTTAATAGTTAAAACAGCTATTACGAGATGTATTAGACCCTGAAGCAGAATATATTCAACGCGCAAAAAAGCAACGGGAGCGAATTTATAATGATGATATTTACTTCATGTCTAGTAAACCTCTCGAGAATGCGCCTGAATGGGCGCTCGATAAAATGAAAATATACGAGACAGATGAAACAAATGAAACAATTGGCGTTAGCGAATATGATGACATAGTTGATGATTTGATTCAATCTTACGAGGATCGTGTGCCAATAGAACTGAATTTAACAGAGCCATATTCAGATTTCTTGTTAAATTCGGCAGAAATGAATTCAACTAGACCTGAAGATTTGGATAAGATCAGCAAAAGTTCGACAACAGTAAGTTGAATTATTTTAATATTTTTACGTCGCAAATATCGTTAATTAATTTTGTTCATATCATATGTTGTATCATATTAGCAACAAAAAGCTGAAAAAAACTGAAAAGAAAAAGGAAGGGGTACGGAAGACGAAGAACTCCATGAAATATTTGATGCAGACGAATATTATTAGTATATTTTATATTTATTTTTTTGGTTATATAATTATTACTGGATATTTTATATTTTTTTTGTACGGTTGATCATATGCGGGTTGGTTTATATAATTATCTTATATTACTATATACTATATATGTCAATATATATAAAATAAATGGTTTTTATTTGCTTATAAAATACAAAATGATGCTTTATTATTCAACCTTGAAAAACCTTTAGTTCGACCTACTGTATTTATCAATTATATTCGGATTATATACAGTAGTCAAATATAGTTTTTTTTAGGGTCGAATAAATATGTAATAATGTCCTAATATAGGTAAAATGATGGTAGAATTTTCTTTCTGAATTTGAGATGATTGGCACCCTAAATGCGCCAAAAAAATCGGCCTCAATTTGACATAGGTTAGATCGTCATTTGACCTATATTCGACCTGGTCAAATTTAGACCGAATTGTCCTTTTTCGACTAGTGACCCTCTTCTTTTTCATCTCCCCATTGTTATCTTCTTTCTTTTTGCATTCCCATTGTTATCTCCTTCCTTTTCGTCTCCTCATCGTTATTCTTTTTCCTTTTTATTTTTCTATCTTCCTTTTTGCCTTCTTATCGGTTTTTCCTTTTTGTGCCCTTCTTTTTTTTGTTTCTCTTCTACCCTTTGATTATTTTCTTTTCCTTTCCTTTTTGTTTCACCTTTTTTTTTTCCTTTCTTTTCGTCCCTCTTTGTTTTATTCCTTCCTTTTTATCTCCTTATTGTTATTTTCTTTCCTTGTTCTTCTTTTTATTGTAACAACTCTAACCTTGAGAAAATTCACATATCTGATATAATACTTTTCAAAAATTAAATACTTATTTTTCTTTATTGAAAAGCATATTAATGCATTTAGGTTTGTTAATTGCCCAGGCTAATTTATTAGAATATACTATATACAGTGTTGTACACTGGACAGTGTCTGCCAAAATTAGGCAGACACGGACATTTTGGGACATGTCTGGGATTTTGTCTGATTACACGTCCTGTATTATAATTGTCAAGTGGGACATGTCTGGCATTTTCAAGAACTGTCTGGGACAATAATTATATGTTTGCTATATGCGCTAAGCCACAGAAAAATAAAATATACTAGTTGATTGCATGAAAAACAAATATTTTAAAAATATTTTTTTTTCAACAAGATACCAATTTAAAGTATAGATATTTTAACTTCTTAAATTAATGGCTGATAAATAGTAAATCATTATACTTAATATAGCATATTTCTTCTTTTTTTCTATTAAATATGATAAAACTTATTTTTAAATATATGATTAAGAATCTTATTAATTTTTTTAATTAGTAAAATTCTACATAGATCAAATCTGATCTGACAAATTCAAATCTATTAATTTTAAATCTGGATCTAAAATTTGAATATATATTTAAAATTTAAGTTTAATCTATAAACTTAGATTTAAAATTAAATTTAATTTAAGCTTGATCTGAATCTAATCTAAATCTAATCTAAATCTGAATTCAGATTTAAAATATTTTGAAAAATGTTTAGATAACTTAATAAAAAAAATGATTTTAATATTTTTTAAAAAATTATTTTAATAAAAAATAATATTTAATTATTTTTTAAAATAATTTTATACTTTTTTAAAATTATTTAATAAAAAAATGATTTATATTTTTTTTAAAATTTTTTTAATGAAAAAACAATTTTTATCATTTTTTTAAAAAATTATTTAATAAAAAATGATTTTTAATTTTTTAAAAATTGTTTAATAAAAAATATTTTTAATATTTTGTTTAAAATACCATTATAATATTTTTTATTTTTAAGAAAAAATATATATTAATAAAAAAATAAAAATCACTATATAATAAAAAAAAGAATAAGTAACAAGAATAATGAAAAAAAAGAATAAAAAGAAATGAAATAGGAAATAAAAAAAATAAAGGAAAATAAAAATAAACAAAAATAGCGAAAAAAAAATGAAAGAAATTAAGAATAAATAAAAAAAAATATAAACCATGAAAATAAATAGAAAAAAAATAAAGGTAAGTAAAAAAAATAAAAATAAAAAGAAAAAGAAAAGGGTAAGTGAAATAGAGGAAAACAATAAAGGGAAAGTAAAGATAAATAAAAACAACAAAAGGTAATAAAAAAAATGAAGAAAAATAAAGAGATAAAAAAAAATAAAAAAAAAATAAAAAAAAATAAGTGTAAAAGAAACAAAAAGAAAATTAAGTAAGTAAAAAGGAAAAATTCAAAAACAAAAAGGAAGAATTAAGAGAAATAAAAAGAAAACAGATGAAGAAGAAGATTAATAAAAATAAATAGATCAAAAAAAAATGAAAAGAGAAGAATCAAAAAAAACAAAATGAAGAATAAAAGAGAAAATTAAGAAAAACAAAAATAGAAAATAAAGAAAACAAAAAAGGATTAAGAAGTGAAGAAACAAAGAAAAAGAAATAAGAGTAAAGAGAAACAAAAGAATAAAATAAGTTAGTAAAATAGTATTAAATAAACAAATAAAAAAAAAATAAAAAAAAAAACTACTTTAATATTAACTGCAGAAAAAAACCAATAGATTTAATAAAAAACAAAATAAAATTAATAAGAAAAGAAATGAAAAAAATAAAAATAAGAGCAAATAAAAAAAACTCTAAACATACCTTAATTGCAAAATCAGAAGAATCAAAAAACCTGAAAGACTAAAAGAAGTATAATATAAATAGTAAGAAATAAGTTATAAGAAATAAAAAATAAAAAAAAAATAAAAAAATATATAAGCTGAGCAAAGGGGTAAAGAAAAAAATATTAGAAGTAATAATCTAATAAATAAATAAATATGATGTATATAATCACATAACCAATTAGAATTGTTTACTCATATAATAACAGGATTCACTATGATAATTATGATTGCTAATGACATTTTTTCTTTTAAAATTATTTTAATAAAAAAGTTTTTTAAAAATTATTTAATAAAAAAATGATTTTACACTTTTTTAAAATTATTTTAATAAAAAAGATTTTATAATTTTTAAATTAAAATCATTTAATAAAAAATGGTTTTACATTTTTTAAAATCATTTTAATAAAAAATCATTTTAATATTTTTTTTAAAAATTATTTTAATAAAAAATAATTTTAATATTTCTTTTAAAAATCATTTTAATAAATAAAAAATAATTTTAACAGTTTTTCTTAAATCATTTAATAAAATAATATTTTTTTTAAATTATTTATTTAAAAAATAATTTAATATTTTTCTATTAAAAAATAGTGTTATTTAAAAAAAAATATTTTTTTTTTGGTGTTAAAAATGCATTCATAAAGGAAGGAAGGATACAAAATATTGTATCTATTTTATATACTGTACTTCTAGTAAAATTACTAATCCAAATATTTACTAAAATTATATAAAACATTAAACAAATTAATTAAAAAAAAAGAAAATTAACTAACTAAAATAAATAAATTAACTATAACATTAATATAAAATGAAAATAAAATCCAATAAAATAAAATAAAACTATCGCAAAAAATTAAAATAATTCATAAAAATTTAAAAAATATTAATTTTAGCATTTTTTTATAAAGTAATATAAAATAATGCTATTTTATTATGTTTAATAGATTGCAGTTCTATTCTGGTATTTTTTTGAAATTTTAGCTAAAATTATCTGTTTTGACATTTATTTTTTATAACTTTATATATAAAAATTCCAAAATTATTTATTTTAGTATTTTTTTGCAATTTCATATATATAAAATACCAGAATTATCTATTCTAACATTTTTTTTTATAATTTTATAAATAAAAATACCTTAGGTAAAAATCTGATCTGATAGAACAGATTCAAATTTAATTTAATAGATTCAGATTATATAATTTCAAATCTAAATCTGAACTTTGAATTCAAATTTAGAATCTGAATTTAATTTGTAGATTATGATACTATAATCTGAATTGTATCAAATCTGAATCAGATTTAATTAAATCAGATTTTTTGCAAAATTCTATAAATTAGTATGATTATAAATTAATAAAGTAAAAGTCTATTGTCTATTGATAAATACTTAAATATTTATTATTGTTTTTTTTTAAATTTAAAGACGTTAGATAATGTATAATTTATTAAGAATAATAGTTAGGACAAAAAAAAATATTATCATTTTAATTATATACTAAGGTACTTCTAGATTACAAAGGATCACAGTTTAGCCATTTGCCTAAGAAAAAATTAGAGTAATAAGTGTATAAAAGGAGCAAATAAAGAAAAAAAAAATATTGTAAAAGATGCTAATCTCTAAAATAAAAAATTAGTTAAGATTTTTTGTCTCTTCTATACCTAACTTTTCATTCCTAGCATGTCAATTGCATAAACTAATTAGTTATTCCAGCAGCTGCTTAATTTTTACCTTCTTAGCTTTGTTCTTGTGCATACTGTTGAATAAGGTTGTTGGGTGAAACTAGGTAGTTTAGCAAACTGTTTAAATGTCAAAAGAGTAAAACTTGACAAAATTATATTAAAATCTTAGTAAAAAATTAGCGAAACTTGACAAATGTTAAAACTTATAGTAAATCATATTAAATAGCAAAACAATAGTAAAGTATTATTAAAAAATCAGTAAAACTAGAGTTTAGATGTTTAGCCAAATTTAAAATTAGTTTAGACAGGCAATCTTACTGTTGAATTTATGCAGTCTCTTATTTGCAGTTTATTTTAAAGAATCAAATTGTCATGTAGACTTTTGCAAAGGTATGAGATTTATTAAGAGTTTCTCATCTTTTAATTCGCAATTATAAGATCTTTGTAATCCAAATAGTATATAATTAGCTTCAGTCACTACAGGACCCTGAATAATATATAAATATATTAGATTTGAGTTTGCTTAATGATCATATAAAAAAAAACCCTATGTAAGACTTTTATTTGCTTATTTTAATATAAAATTTTTAGTTGGTTAGATATTTAAATGCGTAATTGAACTTATTTTTATTTCAACTCAGTAATTATATTTGCATAGCAGAACCCCTTATTCGTATAATAAAGATTTTCATATATATATATAGAGAGAGAATTTTAATTTCACACGTATATTAAAAAAATTTTTTTACAAAAAATTTTTTTAAACTGATACTTCTTTTCTAATATTTTACACATTTAATTTTATAAACACAATATTGAATTTAATATTTATAAAAAAAAATCATGTTTTTATAATAATATTCTCATATTCTTGTTTTTTGTTTGCTAATTTTACTCATATATAAAATGAATTTTAGACAAATGAAATTACCTTTTTATATTTATATAAATTGTTCAGCAGTTGTAAAAAGTATTGGTATTTCAATTTTTATGATTCTAAGTATAATATTTGTGAAGAAAATTTATATTTTTTAAACAGTATTAACTCCAAAAAATTTTTTTTTACTCTTTTAACTTCAGGAGTAATAATATCACTTTGGTCAAATAAAATTGTCTTTTTCCACTTAAGTAAAGTTGTTCAGCGAGGTCGAATCTACCTACAGTAAAAATTGTAGAATGATTGGATTAATATTCGTGGAATGCGACCAACTTTTGTACTTTCAATTATTTATCATTTAAGTGATTTTAATTTTAAAGTGTAATTTTTTTTTATTTTAAATCAACTTGTTAACTTTAAGAAGTTATTCATAAGGGTTGGCAATAGTGTTCTGAAAACGATTTGGTCAAATCAAATCAATTTGGATTTGATTTGAAGTTTGATTTGATTCGATTTGATAATTTTGATTTGCAAATCAAATCCAAACTTCAAAACAAAATTTGAGTTCAAATCCAAATTAAAAAAAAAAGATTTAATTTGATTTCAAATCAAATTTAAATTAGCTTAAACTAATTCAATCAAATCTGAATTAAATCTGACAAATCCAAATCAAATCCAAATCAAATCGAATTAAATATACATGACCTGGTTAAACGTAATTACAGGATCCCGAACAATACTAATATAACTCACAAATGTATAAAAGCAGAGTCATGTAACTTGCCGATCTAATCAGATAATCCAAATATCTGATCTTTTTTTTAATTATTTATCAGTTTATTTTTGTAGTATTGCCAGACAAAAGGCATGACCGGACTTTTGGAATTAAGGTAAGGGAAGGTGAGAAGTGTTTTTCAATGTTTTTTTTATCTAATTAATTAATTATTTTTTATTTTTATTTTTTGTAGTGTTGCCAGATAAAAGACATAACCGGACTTTTGGAATTAAGGTAAGGAAGGGGTTGGAGGAGGTGTTTCATTATTTTTTTTTAATTAATTTAAGCATTAACTTTTTTTTTACTTTTTGTAGTTTTGTCAGATGAAAAGCATGACCGGACTTTTAGAATTAAGGTAAGGGAGGGTTGGGAGAGGTATTTCATTGTTTTTTTTAATTAATTAAGTATTAACCTTTTTTTTTATTTTTTTGTAGTATTGCCAGACGAAAAGCATGACCGGACTTTTGAAATTAAGGTAAGGGAGGGTGGGAGAAGTGTTTTTCAGTATTTTTCTTAACTAATTAATTGTTTTTTTTTATATTTTTTTGTAGTGTTGCCAGACAAAAAGCATGACTGAACTTTTGGAATTAAGGTAAGGGAGGTGAGGAAGTGTTTTTTGGTGTTTTTTTTAACTATTTAATTAATTATTTTTTTTTTATTTTTTTGTAGTGTTGCCAGACGAAATGCATGATCGGACTTTTGGAATTAAGGTAAGGGAGGGGTTGGGGAAGGTGTTTCATTGTTTTTTTTTAATTAATTAAGTATTAACTTTTTTTTTACTTTTTGTAGTGTTGCCAGACAAAAAGCATGACCGGACTTTTGGAATTAAGGTAAGGGAGGGTGAGAAGTGTTTTTTGGTGTTTTTTTTAACTAATTAATTAATTATTTTTTATTTTTATTTTTTGTAGTGTTGCCAGACGAAAGGCACGACTAGACTTTTGGAATTAAGGTAAGGGAGGGGTTGGGAAGGTGTTTCGTTATTTTTTTTTAATTAATTAAGTATTAACTTTTTTTTTACTTTTTGTAGTGTTGCTAGACGAAAAGCATGACCAGACTTTTGGAATTAAGGTAAGGGAGGGTGAGAAGTGTTTTTCGGTATTTTTTTTAACTAATTAATTAATTATTTTTTATTTTTATTTTTTTAGTGTTGCCGGATGAAAGGTATGACCGGACTTTTGGAATTAAGATAAGGGAGGGGTTGGGGGAGGTGTTTCCTTATTTTTTTTTAATTAATTTAAGTATTAACTTTTTTTTTACTTTTTGTAGTATTGCCAGATGAAAAGCATGACCGGACTTTTAGAATTAAGGTAAGGGAGGGTGGGGAAGTGTTTTTTGGTGTTTTTTTTAACTATTTAATTAATTATTTTTTTTTATTTTTTTGTAGTGTTGCCAGACGAATTGCATGATCGGACTTTTGGAATTAAGGTAGGTTAGGGGTTGGGGGAGGTGTTTCGTTATTTTTTTTTAATTAATTAAGTATTAACTTTTTTTTTACTTTTTGTAGTGTTGCTAGACGAAAAGCATGACCAGACTTTTGAAATTAAGGTAAGGGAGGATTGGGGGAGGTGTTTCATTATTTTTTTTAATTAATTAAGTATTAACCTTTTTTTTATTTTTTTGTAGTGTTGCCAGATGAAAAGCATGACCGGACTTTTGGAATTAAGGTAAGGGAGGGTGGAGGAAGTGTTTTTCAGTATTTTTTTTAACTAATTAATTGTTTTTTTTTATTTTTTTTGTAGTGTTGCCAGATGAAAAGCATAACCGGACTTTTGGAATTAAGGTAAGGGAGGATGGGAAAGTGTTTTTCGGTGTTTTTTTTAACTATTTAATTAATTATTTTTTTTTTATTTTTTTGTAGTATTTGCCGGATAAAATGCATGACCAGACTTTTGGAATTAAGGTAAGAGAAGGGTTAGAGGAGGTGTTTTGTTGTTGTTTTTTTTAATTAATTAAGTATTAACTTTTTTTTTTACTTTTTGTAGTGTTGCCAGACGAAAAGCATGACCAGACTTTTGGAATTAAGATAAGGGAGGGTTGGGGGAGGTGTTTTGTTGTTTTTTTTTAATTAATTAAGTATTAACCTTTTTTTTTATTTTTTTGTAGTGTTGCCGGATGAAAAGTATAACTGGACTTTTAGAATTAAGGTAAAGGAGGGTGGGGGAAGTGTTTTTCAGTATTTTTTTTAACTAATTAATTATTTTTTTTTTTATTTTTTTGTAGTGTTACCAGACGAAAAGCACAACTGGACTTTTAGAATTAAGGTAAGGGAGGATTGGAAGAGGTGTTTTGTTATTTTTTTTTTAATTAATTAAGTATTGATTTTTTTTTTATTTTTTGTAGTGTTGCTGAACGAAAAGCACAACCGGACTTTTGGAATTAAGGTAAGAGAGGGTGGGAAAAGTGTTTTTCAGTATTTTTTTTAACAAATTAATTATTTTTTTTTTTATTTTTTATAGTGTTGCCAGGCGAAAAACATGACTGGACTTTTGGAATTAGGGTATTAAAACCTGAAAAAGAATAATAAAAATAAATAAATTTGGTATAAAATACCGAAAAAAAGTGAAAAAATAAATAAAATAAAATAAATTTTGGTAAATACCGAGTAATTTAATTTACCAAAATTAGTATTTTTTAAAAATAAATCCACGTATATCTATTATAAACTCTACACAAACATAATATTCCAAATTAACCGATCTACGCAAACTCAATTTGTTGGTTTAAAAAGTAATTTCATATAAACTCTACGCAAACCTGTATGTGAGTTATATTGGTATTATTCAGGATCCTGTAATTACCGTAAATATTATTGGTAGTTACTGCAACCACATGATGTCTAACCCTCCTTAAACACATTAAAGAAATACGTTTTGCAACATTTTTTTATTAATAATGCGTTACAAAATGCATTTTTTATTTAAATAATTAAAAAAAAATATTTCGCAATGTATTTTTTATTAGTATTGTGTTGCGAAATGCATTTTTTTATTAAATTAATTTAAAAAAATGTTTCACAACATTTTTATTAATATTGCATTGCAAAACTCATTTTTTTATTTAAAATTCAATAAATCAAACCAAATTACAAATCTATTTGAATGAATTTGATTTGATTTGAATTTGAATTTGATTTGAATCAAATCAAATTTAAATCAAATCAAATCAAATTCGAATCAAATTTCAAATCAGATTTGAATGGTTTGATTCAAATCTGAATTCAAACTTTTCAGATTTGATTTGATTACACTAGTCGAAAAAGGACAATTCGGCCTAAATTTGACCAGGTCGAATATAGGTCGAATGATGATCTAACCTATGTCAACTCTATAAAAAATATGTGTCCGGATAATGTCCAGAAAATGTCCAGAAAAATTGTCTAAATAATTGTCCAGAAATTCTGGATACTGTGTGTCTGGAAACTGTTCTGAAAACACTGCATTTCCGGGATATTAGGAATTTGTCCTGAAATTGTCCAGAAATATATTTTTGTAAAATTTTGCCACAAAAGATGATCAATAGATAGATGATCATCATTATTCCTTAACCCAAAATTTTTATATCATAAATATATAGTATTTTTGCCTGCTCTGCAATTTTAATTAGTACGACAGAAAAGGTTTTGAATGTCAGTTTTGTGCTTTTTGCATTTTTTTACAAAATTAATTTATCCTTTTTTGGAAATAGTATCCAGAATTTGTCCTGAACTTTTTCATGTCCGGAATTTGTCTATCTGGTTTTTTTTGCTATGTCCAGAATTTGTCCAGGTTTAACTGTCTGGAATTTGTCTAAAATTTTATACCAAATAAATACTGGATGAATTCTGGACAAAGTTAGGACATGTCAAAATTTTAAGTATCAGAAGTGTGTCAGACGTGTACCAAAAAAGTGGACATTTTCCGGACACATCAGATTTATTCTGGACATTTTCCGGACATTTTTGATAACATTTTCCGGACATTTATTTTTTATAGGGCAAATTGAGGCCAATTTTTTTGGCGCATTTAAGGTGCCAATCGTCTCAAATTCAGAAAGAAAATTCGACCATCATTTTACCTATATTAGGACATTATTATATATTTATTTGACCTTAAAAAAAACTATATTCGACTACTGTATGTAATCTGAATATAATTGATAAATAGGTCAAACTAGAGGTTTTTCAAGATCGAATAATAAAGCATCATTTTGTATTTTATAAGCAAATAAAAACCATTTATTTTATATATATTGACGTATATAATATATAGTAATATAAGATAATTATATAAACCAACCCGCATATGATCAACCGTACAAAAAAAAATAAAATATCTAGTAATAATTATATAACCAAAAAAAATAAGTATAAAATATACTAATAATATTCGTCTGCATCAAATATTTCATGGAGTTCTTCGTCTTCCATAGCCCTTCCTTTTCCTTTTCGGTTTTTTTCAGCTTTTTGTTGCTAATATGATACAACATATAATATAAACAAAATTAATTAACGATATTTGCGACATAAAAATATTAAAATAATTCAACTTACTGTTGTCAAACTTTCACCGATCTCATCCAAATCTTCAGATCTAGTTGAATTTATTTCCGCCGAATTTAACAAGAAATCTGAATATGGCTCTATTAAATTCGGTTCTATTGGCACACGATCCTCGTAAGATTGAATCAAATCGTCAACTATGTCTTCATATTCACTAACGCCAATTATTTCGTTTGTTTCATCTATCTTGTACATTTTCATTTTATCGAGCGCCCATTCAGGCGCATTCTCGAGAGGTTTACTAGACATGAAGTAAATATCATCATTATAAATTCGCTCCTGTTACTTTTTTGTGCGTTGAATATATTCTGCTTCAGGGTCTAATACGTCTCGTAATAGCTGTTTTAACTATTAAAACAAAGATAAACAAATATTGAATAAATATTAAAATAGGTTAGGAGCAGTAATCACTTTAATACCTCGTCTGAACGCCATGACCGATCATATACATGCAAGAACTGCTTATTATCAGGCAATTTCTGTCTTGAATCGTCTTCAGAATCTGATTGCTCAATGGAATGACAATCATTCTGTACAAGCATTGGTAATAATTCGTCTTTATCAAATTCCTTTATGTTGGTATCATTTCTTTCGTATAATTTTATTGCCGCCTTTACTCGTCTATTTTTTTTCTGTTGAATATATAAAGATTAATTTCAAATGACTAAAAAGAAGTGCATTAAAATAAAATACTGCTCACTTCAGACAATCGCGTATTCACGTGCATCCTACGGTCGACTTTGTCTAATTGGCCTGATAGTCGTTTCCATTATCTATCTCTTTTATGCTTGTGAATCGATCGTAACCAGTTCGACAATTGGGTTACAGACGGATTATAATGTCCACTCATCAACCTCTTTAATTCAGGTATCAATTTTTCATATATCTTTGCTGTCTGTTCACTAAAAGTCTTGTCGTAATCCAACCGATATTCTTCAGGTATTTGACCTTTCAAGAGGTTCTTCATTTCGTCCTAAACAATAAGAGGAAATAATAAAAGCTGTATATATACATTAACACAATTCGGCTGCAAATAGTCTTGTATAATTCTTACTCTTGCAGCTGAAGCGGCAACTTCATCAGGCGATTTCTCTCTCAATTTTAATCTTTTATTGGGGTGTTTTAGTAAAAATTGCTGCAGAGAATCGATAGTCTTTCGAGGTGTGCGAAGTTGCTTGAGCCGTTGAAGTTCTTCTTGGAGAGTTTTATTCTCTTCACATAATTGGTTCGATTCATCACTAAAAATTTCATTAAACTGTCGTAGTAAGAAATTCTCTTCCTTGACCCTACGAACACGGTCTTGCAAATTATCTATTTTTCGTTTCATTTCTGATACTTTGACCTTTTTCTGATTCAATTCATTCTGTAGTCGAAGGGTTTCATTTTTTAAATTTCCTAGCTCTAAATTACCTATTTTAAATTATAAGGATATGTATCAAATCGTAACGAACAGATGTAATATAATAAATATTAAAATATAACAAAAAATTCAGTTTACCCGCTTCTTCATTACTCGGTCGAACATTTCTTGATGTTCCTTCTTCGTGATGTGAACGGTAACTTTTCGGTACATTAATATTAGGATATCTTTTAATAATATCAGAAGTTCGTTGAGATTGAGTTTGAGTTTGACTTAATGAGGCTAAAATATCTTGCAAAACAACGAGTCTAAAGGGAGCTGTAGTATTAGTATTTAGTGATGTTGGTGTTGAAGCAATATTTCGTGATGTGGCAATATTTTGTGGTGTAGACGAGGCAGTGGTATTAGTTGGTGTTGACGCTCGTGATGTGGCAATATTTCGTGATGTAGTATTAGTTGGTGTTGACGCTCGTGGTGTGGCAATATTTCGTGGTGTAGTATTAGCTGGTGTTGACGCTCGTGGTGTGGCAATATTTCGTGGTGTAGTATTAGCTGGTGTTGACGCTCGTGATATGGTAATATTTTATGGTGTAGTATTAGTTGGTGTTGACGCTCGTGATGTGGCAATATTTCGTGATGTAGATGAAATGGTGGTATTAGTTGGTGTTGGTGTTGAAGCAATATTTCGTGGAGGAGTTGATGTTGTATGTGGTGATGGTGTAGACGAACCAGCAATATCTGGTGAAGGAGCATTTGGTTTTGATGGTTTCTTACGAGCCATTATTGTTTTAAAATTATTTTTATTTTTTATTATTATTTTTTAAAAAAGAAAAAAGGGCGATTTTTTTGTATGGAACAAGGAAATTGGACTACTATTTATATCTATTTCTTTACTATCAAATTAGACTTTTAACAATTAACGATCACAAACATTTGTATAAAATTAGACTTTCAATAGGCGTAATCAAATTAGACTTAAACTTTCGCATCAAATTAGACTTTTAATTAATTAAACATATATTAAACATATCAAATTAGACTTTCAATCATTAGCCGTTAATGATCAGATTAGACTTAAACTTTCGCATCAAACTAGACTTTCAATTAATTGAACAGTTAAATCGCATTGAGTGCGTGGTATGGTATATATTTTATTTTTTAAATTTCGGTTTTCATTTAATTTTCTATTCAACTTCTTACGTCTAATTTTTCGTATTCGAATTTGTTTATTTTGTTAATTATACCATCAATATCATTTTAAAACGGAATATAATCACAATATCACTAAAAATTCGATATCACTAAAAATTTGATATTAATAAAAAAACTAAAATATCACTAAAAATTCGACATCACTAAAAATTTGATATTAATAAAAAAACCAAAATATCACTAAAAATTCGACATCACTAAAAATTTGATATTAATAAAAAAACCACAATATCACTAAAAATTTGACATCACTAAAAATTTGATATTAATAAAAAAACCACAATATCACTAAAAATTCGACATCACTAAAAATTTGATATTAATAAAAAATCACTATTAATTAAATATAACAAAGTATATTATAACTTTATTCAACGTAAAAATCATATTACAACTTTATCGTATCTGACTTTTATCAAAAAATGAAAAAAAAGGGAAGAAAACGCATTGCTGCTAATATCATAGACGAATATAATAATCCTAGTTCATCGATCTCTGAACAAACATCTACTGAATTTACGATTAGAAAATCAAGAGAGAAGGTTCCGTGCTTTTGCAGCCATTGTAATGGGAAAATAGTCGATCTGTGTATGAAGGAGGAATATGAGCAAACGAATGAACAAATGACTTCTTTGGAACTATTAAATCGCGATAAGGCTCCAACGTCTCAAGAGTTAGTAGAACTGATTGATTCGACAATATCGTTAGCAGAATCACAAGATACGACAATGTCTATTGATACACATTCTGATAATGATATGTATGAGGAACAGAAATATATATTTCTTCCACGCAAAAAAAAGGGCAAAACCAGGCACATTTCGTCATATCACTGAAGTTGAGCTAGTCGCTGAAAATTCCTCTTATAATGTGCCAGCTAAATATGACACGGATGATATTTACACTAGTGAATCTTCGACACAAGAAGATTCTCCTAATGATGAAGATAACAATTTTTCAGATAATTTTGAGAATTACTCTCATCCTATGTTCGACATACCGGATATTTCAGACACACCAGATATTTCAGAATTACCAACAGATGAATTAATTAAAGGGATTTTAATATGGATTATGAAGTTCAGGTCAAGTCATAACATACCAAATACCGCAATTGAAGAATTAATACAATTTATTAAAATAATATTGAAAGTATGTAAAAATATCAATTACGAATCATTCTCAAATTCATTGTACATGCTAAGAAAAAAGTTAGGACTTTTCGATCGATTTACACAGTTTGCAGCCTGTCAAAAATGCCACAAATTATACAAAAAAGAGGAGATAATATCAAAAGATAATAATACCGTTATGAAATGCAGCCATGTCAAATTTTCAAATTCGGCTACAAAGAGATTAAAACAATATCGTACTCCTTTAGGGAAGAAAATTTCTTTAAATAATAGTATATCAATTGTTTCTGAATTAATTTATCCAGTCTCGAGTATACAACAGCAGCTTTCTAGTATGTTCAAGCGGCCAGGATTTGAAGAATTACTGCGGCATTGAACACGTCATTCAATAATTGACAATGTTCTATCAGATATTTATAACGGCCAAATATAGAAAAATCTTAAAGAATCGTCTGAACAAGGGTCAAATAACTTTTTCCGACCAGACAAGGCTGATGCTCATCTAGGATTAATGATGAATTTGGATTGGTTCTAGCCTTACGAAGGAACAATTTACAGTACAGGTGTAATATACGCAGTAATATGCAATCTACCTCGGGATGTTTGATTTAAGCCTGAAAATGTGCTTATACTCAGCATATTACCAGGGCCCGATGAGGTTAAATTGCATAAAGTTAATTATTATCTTTCGCCAATAATAATGGAATTAGAGTCACTTTGGAAAGGCGTGAATCTTAATCGCACTAATGAATGTCCAAATAGCAAAGATATTCAAGTTGCATTAATAATTGCTTTGTACAATATTCCTGGAGCTCAAAAATTATGCGGGCATATTTCTGCCCTCGCATCATGTCATCGATGCGAAAAAAGGGCCAATAATCGCAATTTTGGTGGCATGGCGGATATGAGTGACTGGTTTATCATGAAAGATCCAGTAGAGCATCATCAAAAGGCTTTGGAATGGCGACGATGCAAATCTAACGCAGAAAGAAAGAGATTCGTCAAGGTGAATGGCGTAAGGTGGTCTGAAATATTAAGACTCTCGTATTTTGATCTGATTCGGTTTGTTGTTATAGATCTGATGCACTGCCTTTTTCTAGGAATCGCAAAATGGATAACAAAACGAATATGGATCGATGAAGATGTATTAACAGAAAAAGCTCTTCAATCAATTCAAAAGAAAATGAGCAAATTTAAGCTACCATCAGATTTGGGACGAATTCCTGGTAAAATCCATTGCGGTGAAGGTTTTTCTAACTTTACCGCTGACCAATGGCGCAACTTTTTCCTAATATACGCCACTGTTGTGTTATGGAATCATCTTCCGAATAAAGATCGCAAAATTCTTACGTATTTCGTAAGAGTTTGTACAATTTTGGTTAGACGAATTGTGGAGATTAATGATATGAAAGAAGCCTATGAACTTTTAGTAAAGATAATTAAATTGATCGAAGAGCATTATGGCGAAGGAAAAATAACGCCAAACCTCCACCTATCATTACATCTATGTGAGTGCTCTTACGATTACGGACCCCTGTATTCATTCTAGTGCTTTAGCTTTGAACGAATGAATGGCGTATTAGGTAATTCAAATTTAAATTCATTTGCTGTGTCAATTTTTCAAATTATATTATTCCATTAAGCAAAGATTAATAATAAAATATTTATTAGGATCGTTGCCTAATAGCCACTGCCAAATTGAACCTGAACTAATGCGTCAATTGATGACCAAAACACAAATAAACGATATTATCAGCTCAAGTTCAGAAGTAATTAGCATCGAATTACTCAATAAACGACCCTCTGTCAGTTCTCTTTCCGAATTTCTAATAAATGAAATGTATCAATTTTTGATGAATTCCAGAAATATATTGGAATCACCAATTACTGGTTGCGAGGAATTTCCGGGTATATTTTTAGCATCGCGATCCAAAGATATTCGTCTTGAGGAACAAATCTACGATTTACTTATTGAATATTATAAGGATACATACGTAGATTCTATATTCAGAAAACCGTTCACAGAAAATTTACCCAATTCGACGATCGTTATTAACAAAGCGAATCGATATGGAAGATGTCAAATCAGTGCAGAAATTTTTGGATCTGCTGCTGCAACACGACATATTAAGAGCTCATTTGTCTTAGCTAAATTTATTAATCGTGATGGGAATAGCGTCGATAATTACCCAGGTCAAATCCAATTTTTTTTCGAATATAGCGTTCATTTATCCTCCCATAATTTGACACACAAATTGGCTTACATCAAATGGTACAAACTGGCAAATTTGACATCCCGATTCCATTTCAGTATTGATGATGATGTCGAAACTTGTAACGTCGAATTATGGGAAGATAGTTTCTATTTGAGCAGTAGAGACAATATAATTCTAATACACAACATTTTAGGTCAGTTTATACCTGTAAAATACAAAAAATCAGATCAATCTAATGCTAAAGAATA
Source organism: Rhizophagus clarus (assembly GCA_015698045.1). NCBI lineage: Eukaryota > Fungi > Glomeromycota > Glomeromycetes > Glomerales > Glomeraceae > Rhizophagus > Rhizophagus clarus. The sequence goes on along the minus strand of BLAL01000246.1, from coordinate 835,250 downwards.
TTTAGCCGTTATTCCTATAAATAGAAAGTTCCATTTGTATTGATTTCATATAACACTTATACTAGTCCGAATTGTTTAAACATTTTTTAACAAATATTGTATCATTGTTTTTTATTATACTTAATAATATTAATATAGTAAATATATTATAACCATTATTTAATATAGAAAAGTGAATACAATTCGGCCATTATTCGTGTGAGGCTGAATATAGTTTAATTTTTATTATACACAATTTAACCATCATTTGGCTGGATTAAATCAGAGTCGAATATAGATTGAATTGCATATCATTACTAATTTAGGTCGATTTTTTTAAAAATTGGCTGAATCTAGGCCAGATTTTTTGGAGGCCGAATATTCCTTTTTCGACTAGTGTCAAATCAAATTTCAAATCTAACCTGATTTGGTCTAATTTGATTTGTGTGTAACACTAGCGTAAACCTAAGGAATACTTGCCATTATTATCTACTTTACACTCAGGTACTTCTTCACGCTTAAGTTCAATATGCGCCTTATAGCGCACTTATCAATTTGCATTTATAGTGTTTATGCGTTTAGCAAATTTTTTCGCCCCTTGCATATATTTTTTGTATCAACTTTTAAAACTTCTTTTTCCTATCTTGTGACTAACGATCTATACTGAACGAAAAATAGAAAAAACGTTGGTAGACCAAATAGTTTGTATATAATGTCAACTTTACTTATTAGAAAGGAAAAAGATTTTTGAGAAAACATGTAAAATCAATAAAACGTGAAAATAAAAATTGGCGTTATGTCACAAAATTTTTATTAGTACTAATTTTAGAAACATATGATAAATAGATTAATTGGGAAAATTGTTATTAATATTCATTCTTAATGAGGTCCTACATGTATGGACAGGTTCATATGATTCATCTGTCAATACTTACAAAAAAAAAAGAAAGTAAATTCCAGTTCAAAACTGAAAAAAAAAATAAAAAAAAATAATTTCAGAAAAGAAATAAAAAAACTGGGTTAAAAACTGAAAAAGAATTTTTTTTATAATAGGCAATCGATAAAAAAATTTTATAATGATTGGATCTGATCAATCCAATCAAGTTGAGACGGAGAAGAAAGGAAGACATAAAAGGAAAAAAAATGAAATGTAAGTAAATGTTCGTTAATTAAGAAAAAATTAAAAGATTCATACAAATATTGATACCTGATATATATAATAATTTTTGAATTTCGTACAAATATTGGGCATTCAATATAATATATCAGGGACTAAATTTTAGGCATATTTTTAAGATGTGACAAATCAGATACCTGATATGTAAAAAAGCCCAATATATACCTGATTAATTACTGATATATAGGTACCTGATATATATCTGATAGCATCGATTTTGATCAGTGAATTACAATATTTATATATACTATTATAAAAAATAATCTTAAATATCTAAAAATAAAAAATCGGCTAACCAAAATAATATTGACGCACAATTTATTCATGCTTATTTATAATTTTTAATTGATATAATTTATAGTCTACTGTTTTTAATTTTTTATATATAATAATATTTTTATGATTATTTAAACAATAAGGAATAGTTTGCAATTTATTTTTTAGTTTTGTTTAAACATCTATTATACAACCTTTTTTTATTTTAGTTTATAATCAAATCACACAAGTAAGAAATTTGTGTTATACTAATTATATACCACAAAAATTTTTACTTCAGCCAGCATTATGGAATTAAAAAATTAATACTGTAACGTAATAAATAGGATTTTACATACCAAAAAAATTGAAATATCATATATAGTTTGTTTTGTAAAAAAAAAGTTTTTATTGAGAAGTACTAAAATATACATATTAATTATATACAGAAACTCAGAAAGTAATAAATCAATAATAAGTACTATTTATCAAATGTCTAATTGAAACCAGACAAGATCTTTCAAATATTATATTAAAAGAGTATTAAATAATATCATCATCTACACTTTAATAAAGATTCTTTATAACAATTAGCCATTAGAACTAACCCGAATTTTAATATGTGAGACACTCACTGCTCAAAGGCAGAGGTAAATTGGAATATATAGTAAAAATGGAGAACAGGAATGGTGTGACAATTTTTAAGTCACGTGGAGGTTGAAAAGTATATACGCTGGGAAATTTTGAGCTTTTGAAAACGATTATTTGTCTATTAATAAAAGTCTTCAAAACTTGATAATTTGCAACATATCAATTTATTATTTAATATAGAAAAAAACACATTTTATTTTCAAAATAAAGCAAAATACGATAAATAGAAAAAAAATAAATTACAATAATATACATTCAAGACGAAAAAGTAAAGGAGAAAAAAATATATTAGAATTCTGGCTTGTTCTCACTAGCCAAAAATTCCTTTCATTTATGTACTCAACAGAATGGTACTTGCAATATAGGATAATAAAAAATTCTTATTAACATTAAAAAATTATTTAATATATTAAAATAATAAAGAAATTGGTTGTTGTTATACTTGATTAAAAAAAAGTGACTATTTTTCTTGATTATCAAGATCATCGATCTGTTGTTGTTCTTCTAATTCTTCCTCTTTATCAAATCTTTTTAAAGTGAATAATAGTAAGAACCCAGATGCAGCAACGATAACACTTAATATAATATATAAAACAACAAGATGAGGATCACTTGATAATGGCACAAAGCAAAATCCTAATATTGAACCAAATGACGCTGTTGTCAAAAATAAAGCCATAACTGTAGATTTCATTTCATCAGGTGCCTTTATAAAAAAAATTTAGATATTAATTTTTTTCTTAATTTTAAATAACATATCTAATGAATTTAAATTAATTAGTTACCCTTTCGTACGCATAGGATAATCCCGTGATACTTGCAAAAACTTTGAGTAAAAATGATTTGTAAATTAGTTAAATATATGATAAAGTAAACATTTTAACAAATTTAATTTACCTTCTGAGAAACCAATTAAAATATAAGAGGGAGATTGTATCCAAACATTCACATTATTAGGAACAACTTGACCATCAATCTCACAAGCAGTATTTTCGAAGCATGGACCAGTCGTATAAATGAGATGCTGAATTATTGCGGTATATGCCATTGCCAATGCAGCCAACATAAATCCAATAAAAATACGCGTGACCGGACGAACTGTTACACCAAATCTTCGAAGTGTTGGATAACTATTATAAAAGTGACAATAAGGTTCATCAACTATAAAATAAAATAATGTTTTCAGAGAATTTGTGAAATATACTCACATAACATTGTCAGTAAACGGAACTACAATTATTAGAGTAATAGGATTTAAATTCATAACTAAATCATTTGGAACATTTCCAACTTGCATAACGGAAGCTTGCGAAACTAAATTATTAGTCATTTGTTCATAGCAAACCCAATAAATAGGGAAAAATAGAAACACTCTACAAGCCTTAAGCGTTTTTTTTACTTGATCAATAAATTTATCATCCCAATTTACATTATATTTTGCTATATCTTCATTTGATAATTTTGATGGTTTAGCATTTTCAAGTTTTTTACCACGAATGAAGCCCACTTTAAGAACACGAAAGAATTTTAAAAGAACTGACCCTTGAGGAGGTATTTTTATGTATCTATCTTTAAATATAATAAGAACTCCGATAGAACCGAAAAACATGAGAAGTGGAACAAGAAAAGCCAACCAAAATGAATGATATTTCTCAAGATAAGTTATGAGAATGGGTGAAAGTGATCCAATATTAATTGCCAAGTAAAACCAATGAAAGAGAGATTGAATTGTTATTTTTGGATCTACAATAACTTTTTTATCTCCCTTTAATTTTTTAACGTAAGGTTTAGTTCGAGTATATTGATCTGCAACTAATGGACTAACATTACTTTTGATTCCTCCTGTTCCTAAACCAATAATTATCATGGCGATTATCAGACCTGGAAGGGCAGCTTTTGCTGCGATAGCCGCAGGCGTTGCTGTAGCTGTTAAGACAATTAAACCAACCATATAAACTATGCAGAATAACATTATCGAATTATATCTTCCAAAATATTGATCTGCTACAATTGCACCTATTAAAGGAGTTATGTAGCAAAAAAAATGAAAAAAATATCCCAAAGATGTAGCAGTTTCTTGGCCCGCTCCAATGGCTCCAGCTTGTCCATGTTCTACCGCTGGTGGAGGGTATTGTATATAATTTTGAAAAGGTCCTGATGCTCCATAATATGTAAACCTTTCACAAAGTTCACAAAATACAACCATCCATGCCACTAGATTGGTAACGATAAAAAAATTGTTAAATTGGGACAACACAAAAAAAAAAAAAAAAATTATTTAATTACTGGTTGGTATTTTATCGGGAACTTTTGGTAAAGCTCTCCATTCTTCTAACGTTGGTTGAATTTCATGGTCTTCGTAAATTTGGGTTTTGATATTAGATTCTTCATCAGTTTTTTGTTCCATTATATTTATTTAATAAATTATTTCAAGAGGTTATAAAAGTTGGAATTTATACCGAAATTTTAATACGAGTCTGATATGCCGATTTACAAACCTAATTTTAGAATTCACATTTAATATGAGGCAACAAGTCCGATATTTGTCGGTCATGAGTTTCTAAAAGAGTAAACCATTTTACCATTTGACTTGATAAAGAATTAAGATTACCTAAAAATATGCGAAACTTATTATTTCTTTTAAAAGATAAGAAAAATTGGCGGTGAGCTACATGAATAATACAAAATACAATAATTCAGATAAACCAATTTTAGTTACTTAAATAAGTTCTGGTTTGTAAATTGTAAGTTCTAGTCGACACAGATTAGCAATTTCTCTTATTTGGTGATCAGTAAAAAAAAAAGAAAAAATTAACCCTTATTCTTCCTTTCTTAATTAGGGTAATAAGTCAATTCAGTAACCGATGACAAAATATTTGAAATAGAAAATCATTATGTAACATTCTTTCACGACAGGAAAATGAAAAATATATTACCCTTTTTTAGAAATGTTGACAATATCGAAGATCTTTAAATCGAACATGCTGCGAACACTAAATCTTATTAAAATTTCTTGCTTCTATAATTCAGTAATATCGGTTCAATTTTTGACATGATAAAACAAAAAAAAATCGAAACATTACGATTGAATTAATTATAAAATTTCGTTCCATTTCCGGCCTACAAATGATCAACGTTTCAATTTGAAAATTACATGCAGTACTTAAGGTAAATCATGTGTAACACACCTGAAGTTTTTTTTTTGTGCTTTAATCATCGTGATGGATTTGGAACATTTGCTCATCTGTGAATAAAATAGCGTCAGTTTGCTATAATTAAAAGAACGATCAGCGGACAAGTTCTATTAATGACGAGAACAGGTTAACACGGGAAAATGGTTGAATTTTTGCGTTAAACCATACATTCGGGTCAGATTACTAAACATTTCAATATTTCTCTGAAAAATGAAAATATTTACCCGATCATTATTTAGTTTATATAGACGCGCAATTAATAAATCCTAAATAAAGAGATCTTGATATTAAAAAATAGAATTATTATATAGAACCTTCTAATTGGAGTATAATAATATAATATGAAAAGATGCCAAAAACTATTGTAACAGTGTTCGGGCGAGACTATTTTCAAAATCAAAAACGATTCGCCCCAATAAAAGCCGAAACCATTAGTCCTAATTTGGTAAATCATTTCAGGTCGAAACAAGTTTTCGTCCGAATCACAACAACACCCAATTTAGCCCAATTATCCGATCGTCCCAATTTGAATAATTGACAAAAAGAAATAGGTTATAATTCAAACAAAGGGAACAACAACATTAAATAATGACTAATAAATATCCAATAAAATTCAGCATAAGTTTAATGATAATAATATATAGTAGTAATTATTAGTAAAAAAATGATATATATTAATAATAAAAATGAATACTATATATTTTTTGATATATTCTATTAAAAAATACCTAAAGTTTATAAATTTTATAATTATTAAAAAAATAGGAAAATAAATTAATTTCATATTTTAAAAAATACTGAATGTATTTTTTGAATTTTAATCTTAAATTTATAATTGTTTAATTACCATATTTTAATATAAATTCCATAAGGATTCTAAATATATAGCAATATTAAAGAAATAATAAAAATTAGTAAAAATCAAAGTAGTTTTAAAATAAAAACATTTTTATTATAATATTTAAAAAAAAATCTTTTTTGTATTTATAAATTATGCAATTTATATTTAATTTAAGATAATTTTAAATTTTACATGAAAATTATAACCAAAATTAAAATTTTTAATACTATAAAATATTAAATTTATAAGTAATTTAATCTGAATTATCTAATTTAAAAAGTAAATTAGTAAAATTTTATAATTTATTAATTTAATTTTTAAAGATTTATTTATTTTAAAAGGTATAATTTGGTATATATAGATTACTATATTATAGGAGATTAATAAATTTTAAAATTTTTTTAATATTTAATTTATTTTATAAATAAATATCAATTATATTTAAAATAATATTTAACATATAATAATAGAATTTTAAAAATAAAATATATATTTTTTGTAAATTATATAACTGGTAATTTTTATTATTAAAAATTATTTTGTTTGATGATTTGGTTTTTACTGTAAAAGGTAAAGGTTATATACCTTTTTCTTTAAAAAGATTTAATTTTGTAGAAGGATGTGATTTCCTGCCTTCATTTTTTCTGATATTTTAAATTAAGAAATTATTTCTATACTAAATTTGAAATAGTTTTGAGATTGTGAAATTAATGATGTGTATATATATATAAAATTGATTGTGTTATATTATAATTTATGTAATTATTATAAAATTATAATAATATTTTCTAATATTAAGTCAAATTACTGGATGAAGACTGTTTACTTCTTAGGATATTTCCAATGTAAAATTCGCCTGCCTTATAACTACTTCTTACTAAAGGTCCTGATGCAGTATATAAAAATCCTAAATCATTACCAATTTTTGCCCAATAATCAAATTTTTCTGGTGCAATATATTCATGAACTTTCATATGTCTTTTTGTTGGTCTCATATATTGACCCAAAGTAACGCAGTCAACACTGATCTTACGTAACTCTTTCATTGCATCTAAAACTTCTTCATCTGTTTCACCGACACCAAGCATTATACTAGTCTTTGTAATCAAACTTGGTTTTACTTTTTTTGCATGTTCTAATACGTTCAAGCTTTGTCTAAATGTCGCTCTTCGATCCCTCACATGCGAAGTTAAATTTTCAACTGTTTCAATGTTATGTGCATAAACATCTAAACCAGAAGTTGCAACTTTTGCTACACAATCAAGATTGCCTTGAAAATCTCCGGTAAGACATTCAACAAGAATATGTGGTGCTCTACAAAATTTATTTAATTAACAAATATACTAATATAAACAAATAAAAATTATAAACTAAAATATACTTTTTTTTGAGTAAACGAACAGTTTTTGCAAAATGTTCTGATCCTCCACCCGATAAATCTATAGAATTTCAATTTAATATTTAACAAAAGCATGCATGTGTACACTAAAAAAAAAATTTGCATACATACCATCTCTATCCACGGAAGTTAATACAACGTAATCCAATCCCCATTTAGAAATGGCGTGGGCCACATTCTCTGGTTCATTTTGATCTAAAGGTTTTGGAGTTTTATTTGTTTTTACAGAACAAAATCTACAGCCTCTTGTGCATTCGTCACCCATTAGCATAATAGTCGCGGTAGCAGTATTATGTTCACCTCCACCCCAACAATCACCAATGTTTGGACATCGTGCTTCCTCACATACCTATAATATAATGTTATGATTATATTTTTATATAAGCAACAAAATTATATTTGTTTATTTACCGTATGGAGATTCAAACCTCTTAGATCATTTTTTATTCTCGCAAAGTTAGTTCCAACAGGAATTTTTGTCTTGAGCCACTCTGGAAGTCGTGGATATCTTCAATGATTCAAAAGAAATTGAGAAATGATTTGGTAATAAATTTTCAATTCCATCAATGAGAATAGAAATACCTAAAAAGTATACAAAGATTATAATATGCTTACGGTGTTTTCTTACTCTTTTTTTCATCAGAGTTTAATTTATTTTGAGAATCTAAATTCAATTCTTCTGTTTCCAAACTTGTAATGATAAAATCATCTAAGCCCGGTCCAGATGCAAGTTCTTTGGAAAATCGAGAAATTCTAGCAGAACTTCCATTTTGATCTATGCTTGTATTATGCTGTTTCGAGATAGTGGTGGAATGTTGGATTTGCTAACAGTTATATAAATTTGAGAAGGTACAGTTTCAGATTCAATGTTTATGAACAAAACGAAATATTAACTCACCGAGTAAGTAGAACTTGATCTTAGAAAAGATCTAAAAGCAGGAAAAACAACTTGAATCTGCAAAATTCGCACTGAATTCATATTCTCTGAACTGGTTCTTGCTCTGTTACGCGGGCAAATTTCATTTATAATTTGTAAAGAATACCACTAAATAAAATCAGATGAAATTCTCGATTATGCTGTAGTGCTTACGTAATGAGGATCATCCGCCAATCAAAAATAGATCAAGTTTTTTAATATCTGATATGAAAAACGAGGTAAATTCGTTGGGATAACTATATTTATCATATATTCATGTTCAAATTCACAAAACACTATTGCGTTATGTAGTGAATTTCAATCGAACTTAATACAGCTCTCATAGTGATTCACTTTGCTAAAGGTACCAATGGATATAATAAAAGAAAACTGAAATTTGTTAAACGAAGCAGCTAAATGGGGCAGAGTTTCGACATATATGTTGAAAGTTACCAAACGCCTAGAACAACTCGTTCTAAAATTTATGTATGCATTATGTAATCAAGTAGCAAAAGCAAAGCATCAATGCGCCAAGTTGAACCAACACATAATAATCATCGACATAGAGGGTATTAGGATCAATTCAACTCGATTTCGGGCTTTAAGAAAGCAATGATGCTCTGGTTGATATTTCAAAAGATTAGTCAACTTAAAATTTTTTTTTTTTATTTTTATTTTTTTCTCGCTGATCCGAGTTTATATGTAATTGATTGCTGTTCAACTAGCTTTGAATTAGTATAAGGAGTAGTTTTGTGTATTTTTTTTAGTATATTTAGGGTTGTAAAATAAAAAAATTATTTATAATTTTAAACTAAAAAAGAGCTAATTTTTATATCTCATTTACTTAAAAACCAATTGATTCAACAAATGATTACTTAATCAGGAATATTCCTACGCTATCGCACGTGTTGTTTATTGAACTTCAGTCACGTGAAAAAAAAAAAATTGACTTCAATCTACTAGATAATCTACTTAACCTCTTTCGCCAAAATGTTTCTCTTACGGGATTAGTAAAGAGAACTTTTAAAAGCTAAAGGGAACATGCTTGGCCGAATAATACATAAATTTCTTTTTCCCCAAAAAAAAAGAGAGCAATTTAATTAAATTAAAATGAATTCACAAAAAGTTTCAGGAGTTTCAACAGTAAATCAAACAAAAGTTAATAGGGCAAAAGCCAAGGAAACCATAAAAGCACTTCCCGGTTTTCTTATCGGTGGAGCAGCTGCATGTGCAGCAGTTACATTTACAAATCCATGGGAGGTTGGTTTAGTTAGGATTTCATTTCTATTGAATTTTTTTGTTTTTTAAAAAAAAAAAAACAAAACACGTTAAAATCTATTCAGGTCGTGAAAACTCGGTTACAACTTCAAGGAGAATTGGCACGCAGTAATTCGAATTACGTAAAACCTTACAGAAATATATTTCAAGCATTTTATATTATTGTTAAGAATGAAGGAGTTCGTGGTATTCAAAAAGGATTAGGTAAGAAGATACTTCGCGTTAATTCATTCATTTTATTCAAGTAACCAAATTTTTCTTAAAATTGTTTAGGACCAGCTTATGCGTATCAATTAGTGATGAATGGGGCTCGACTTGGACTTTATGATCCAATAAGAAATTCACTTGAAAAATTTTTTAATACGTCGAGTACTTCAATGCCAATTAGTGTGCTCTCAGGATTTTTAGCAGGGGCGTTTGGAGCAGGGATCGGATCTCCACTGTTCCTCGTTAAAACTCGTATGCAATCATATTCAACCTTTACAGCAATTGGGCATCAGCATAAATATAAAAATTCTTTTGATGCTCTTTGGAAAATAAGTAAAGAAGAAAAATATTTCAAAGGACTTTTTAGAGGAGCTGATGCAGCTATGATTAGGACTGGTGTTGGATCTTGTACTCAATTGTCAAGTTATTTTTTTATAAAACGTTCTGTGATTCATTATAGTGGAATGGGTGATGATAATATTTTGGTACACGTTCTTAGTAGTTTGGTAAGCGGTTTTTGTGTTTGTATAGCTATGAATCCTTTTGATGTAATTACCACTCGTATGTATAACCAAAAGGTTGATCAAAGTGGAAAGGGAAGGTAAGAATACGTCAAAAATATTGATGTATTATTATTATTTTTTTTTTTTTTTTAAAAAAAAAAAAAAAGAAAGGGTTAACTGGAAGTTTATTTTTTGTAGTTTGTATAAGAACACGTTTGATTGTTTTGTAAAAACTCTTAGAACTGAAGGATTATACGGATTTTACAAAGGATTTGTTGCTCATTACTTTAGGATAGGGTAAATAATGATTAATTTTTTTATTATACTTACTTTATATTATTGTAAATGAGAAACGCAATTTATCTTATCTTCTTTTTTCTAGGCCTCATACAATTTTAACTTTTGTATTTTTGGAACAGTTTCGTGGCTTATATATAAAATATACAACTTAATATTTTTAATATACAATTGTTATGGTGCGAGTTATTTGTTATTTAAGATCATAAGTTTATTTCCAATATATAATTATAATCATAGATGATATAATAGAGATTGACAAATTTTTGAATAAAAGGTATACATGGATAATACAAATTATATTTCTTTCATAACTCAATGTATAATATATATACAAATACAAAAAATGTTAAAATACAAAACTGTTTAAAATTAAATTACAAGTCTATGCGTCTGATTGAATTTTACAAAGGTGTCCGTCTGTGAGACAGAACTCGCAAAAAGAAATAGTTCGGATAAATTCTGGGCCGGCCGCAGAGGAGTGTTTATTCTTGTGAAATATTATTATTATATGTACTATGCATTTATGCATTTTATGCGTACAAATGTTGTAGGGATATACAAACTAATAAAAATATTAATATAAATATCTAACGTAAAAATAATGACAAATTAAATATACAATTTTTTTTTTTTTAGAAAGTTCTTGGAAGCTGCGTTCTGCACAGCGTTAAATTTCCCCGAAATTCAACAAATTTTCGGTCATTGATTTATATTATATAATTTCTCATAAAATCTTATTATTGTTCCGCAGTTACTATCTTGATGACTATAAATCCAAAAAGATTCTTTTTCTATATTACAAAAACGTTCTTCACGTGCAGCTAAATAAGTTAATATAGCTTGATCTTGACGATGATTTTGTCTACTACTTCCAATAGGTGCAATACAATTTTTATCCAATGCACATGTGTACCAATCGTTAATAATATGTTGAGTCATCTTAGTGTCAAATGCTACAGAAGCACCATTACAATTTGGTAAATCATCATATCTTGAAGCGTCATCGTTATAATATTCATAAACACCTGGATGAGTCCAATTTTTCATAAAACCTCCTGAACGAGGTGAAAGAAATCCATCAAAAGCTTTTAATAAAGTAGGTAATTCTTCAAAATATCTTCGTTCAGGTAATGTACCAGAATCCAACCATGAAATAATTTCTCCAGGATAATCTCTCGATACTTCAGCAATTATAGCAGGTTTCCATGCATATTCACCACGTGCATTGGAAATATTCCAAAATGATGGATATTTTGCAAATTTGAAGATGCGCAATTCATCAAAAAATCCTTTACTTCTTAAACTTTTCATTTCCACTCGTTGAACCTTTGTTAAACCTAAATCGTAGACTATTACTCTTATGTTTAAACCTTGTAGAGTACCTTTTAAATTATAAATAAAAGCTCTAATTGGACAAAAATGGTTTGCACTTGCACCAGTAACGATAGTAATTGTATACTCTTTTTCTTTTGAAAATTCTACCTCATGATTGTTACTCGTTAATAAAGTATTTAAAGAATTTATCGATTCATCCTTATCAACAGTCTCATTATCAATATACGAGGATTTTGCAATCATTTCTTGTGAATCTAATTTTATTCAACAATTTTAGATTATTTTTTTTTTATTTCGCATAAATTAACGAATGTTGCATCTTAAAAAATAAAGCTTACCTGAAATGATTATGTTTCGAGTTTGAGCCTGTATAGAAGTCAGTAGTATTATTATAAAAAACATCAAAAAGACAGTCTGAAGTAGTTTTATGACTTTTTTTCGACCACCTCCGTCCATTCTCGAAGATATAATTGTGATATAAAAAAAAAAATAGAAAAAAAAAAAAAAAAGAATTCTCTCAAGAAATAAAAGAATGTTGAGCGTAAACGTGGTTTTTTTTTTTTTTTTTTTTTTGTATTTATTCCAACATCATCTGTTCAACAAATACTTATATTTTTTAATACAACTAATTACGTAATCATCTAATTGATGCACACCAAAGTTTAGGGTAGGTCAAGTAGTCAAAATACTGAATAATAATCGGAATTTGAAAAATGAGCTCCAATTAACACTGCATTAAAATAAAATCGATCATTAATTTTTATGAAACTTACGCATTTCTAAATTTGGATAATAATTTAATTACGTTTTGAATCCGATAAACAATTGGTTATTAGAAAATATCACAAAGCCATTTTAATTTTAATTTCTTACTACGAGAAAAAGAAACAAAGGAGATGTTTTCTTTTTTTTAACAATAATTTATTTATAAATGATTTCCGGAATTTGAATAAATTTATTTTTAGAATAATAGATGTATAAAAAAAATGCCAAGAAATGAAATGTAAATAATAATAAACAACAACTAAAATTACTACTTTTGTACTAACCAAACACTTGGATTTTCCTTCATATATATATAAGTATTGTATATATTCACGTTAAATCCGACAATAATAAAAAATTTTTTGGTTTCAAATTTTTTAGTCCTTTCTCTTGGCATACGCTAAAATAGAATAGCTGTAAATTAGGACGATAATACGTTATTTTTACTTTAATCATTCTCAATTTTTTAAATGTCTAATCTCACTTTAATAGTTTAAACTTTAATAATTTCGACAATATTGTCTCGATGGAGTTCTTTATTAAATATTATTGGTAAATATTTTGCTTCTTTAAGAATCAAAATTAATTTCTATTGTTATTATATAGTTATATAACAAGATTATTCTCGGTTTAAAAAATTTGGTTTTTTTTTTTCCTACCTTTTTTTTTTTTTATTATAAATTTAAAAAATTTTATCCGAATGCTTCTGATACAGGATTGGGTTGTTTGTATTTATAACATGAATCAACAATTAAAGGGTCTGCTTTTTTGACAACATTTTCGTTGATGACACTGCGCTTTGGTTATTTGCGTCAGATTTTCATCGGATTGTATTTTAGGATTATGCATAACAATGTGGCTAATAAACATGCTAATTATAGGCGTTTAGAAGGCACTTTATAATATATATATATAAAAAAAAAAGTCACGGTGAAGATCGGCATAAAGAATAATAAAAATACATATAGTAAACAAAGATTTTATAGTTAGTGGTTAATACATCAGTGAAACCTTAAATTTAATAAGTATTGGTCGCATCTATCAGCCATTAAAGTACTTATCCTAATTTCCATATTTTAACATCATCAACAACATTGCAGCCGTTCACCTTTTTTCCAGGGAATAAATAATTTGTTAAATTGTTTTGATCTTCGTTTAACCAATCATTATCAAATAAATTATTTGGAAATGTCTCCTTGATATAACATTCAACGCCAGGAATATGTAAAGAATATTCTCTCCACCAAATTTTTGTACTTTTTCCGATATAATGTAAATGAAATGATGGTAATTTATCTAAATATCTAATTTGTTTTAATTTAACACAAAAACTTAGATCAGAATAAGATTTAGATTCTTTTAATTTAAGGTAATATTCGATTAAACTTACCTAAATAATTGACCAATTCCAAAACCTTCATTTTCAATCAATTGTACAATATTATGATCTCTAATAATAATATCACTTTTAGCGTTACAAACAATTTTATTCTCACAAATAATATTTACTTCTCTATCAAATCTTTTTAAAATTGATGTCAGTTCCTCTTCATTTTGTTTTGTATTATCAGAATTAGAAGAGTTATAATTAACATTATTATTATTCAATATAATAATTGTTTCATTTGTAGTGACCAAGGTTCTAACTTGCGAATCTGTTTTAATATTAACCGAATCATTTTTTACAATGTCCACTTTAACCGTTTTATTAAACCATGAACTATAATTAATTATATTGTAATACATTAAATTGCATTATCGATTAAAAAATGTACATTTTTCTTTGTGATGAAAAATTATATATGCCAAACCTTAATATTCTTTGTAAATTTCCATTGGCAGTTAAACAAATCCTTTCTAATCCTGAAAATTCATCAGGTAATAGCAACGTAGTTGTTCTCGATGACATTACATCCCCAAAATTATTAGGAATTGTTTTACGAGGATCAGTATCATTTTTCAATTTATTATTGGACATATTTAATTATTTGTTAATTGACCTTTATCAGAAGAAATAATAGATTCTATTAATAAGGTGAAACAAACAAAAAAAAAAATTCGGATGACTTTTATATATAAATTATACTGTGTGTAGATCTAGAAAAAAAAAAAAAAAAAAACTTATCGGATCCATGCTTTAAAGAAATCCAAAATGGCTCATGATTTTCACTGAGATGCATATAATAAATTTTGTTAATGCATAAACGTGTGAGAATGCTGTCATTTTCTCTGCCAAGAACAACAATCTTTAAATTAAATTAAGAATTTGCTAATTTTAGTCGAAATTTTCTCTCCTTAATTATATAGGATGACGAATAACAATTTTTAAAAAGTTCATCAGATATAACTTGAAGTTGAGAGTTTGTGACTATCACCTTATGCATACATTTCTGGTTATTATTTTTTCCTTTGAATTTTTATTGGAGGAGAAATCCCAAAACCTCCCAATCTGGTTCGTTTAAAATATTTCCAACCATTTTTAAAGCGTTAATCTTTAAATAATAAATTCCAACACCCAAAAATAACTTTTAAATCCATTTTTCTAATTTAACTACCATCCCATTCATAATATATTATTTGATTAAATTTAGTTTTAACAAGATATTGAACAGCTCCAACCAAATTTTGTACTCCTGGTATTCTTCCAATAATTTTTTTTATCGGAATTTAATGTTTGAATTAATAAAAGTTTTGTTGGTGTTGAAATTACTAGAGTTATTATTGGTCTATTTTCCGAGTTTTCCATCGTGAATAATGTAGGTATTGTGGATGTCCTAATATTGGAAGTGACTTAATGTCTCCAGCGAAACCAGCTAGCAAATAAAAAATTTTAAAATAATATATACAATAATCATATAATAATATCTTAGTGGGAGTGATTAAAGTTGAACTTATTATAGAACTATATACATTAATTAATCCCGCGCCTTGTTTAAGAACTGACGTTTTCTCTTTAGTTTTCATATCATATATTGGATTTGCTTATATAGTTAAAACTGTTAACATGTCGCGTGCATATTGTGAATTTTTAGATAGGTTTGCTTCTATATAAAGGGCTAACGCGCCTGATATACAAGTCGTTGACTAGAAGTGTTTGAAAAAAAAAATGTATGATAAAATATAACATAGTAAGTTCTTAAATAAAACATACCATACTGGTGCCTGAAAGTTGCGCATAACTTCCAAGGTGTGCAGGATAAGTTGAAAACATTGTCCCACCTGGTGCTACTACTTCCTACTGAATTATCAATAAAATAAACAATTTAAAAGAGAATAAAGCCTTTACAGAGAAAGATATTATTGAAAATGACCTATAGGCTAAATGATTATCGGGTTTAGAAAGAAAATAAGAAATTTAATAAACAATCCAAGAATTTCAATCACAAATATATACACTGTTGTATATATACTATATATATATACCTTAAATGTTTAATATATTAGATAAACCCAAAGAAGAGTAAATAACCGAAAGGATTAGGTAATACATGCCCGTTTTTCCTGAAAAATCCCATTTCTAAGCCATTGTTTTTCATTTTTCTTTCTTTAATTAATTGAGCTGTAATGGGATTTATTGTAGCTGTTGGTATTGTTATTTTTGCACTATTAAAACTTGCTATACTTGCCCAAATGTTTCATTTCTTACTGTTAATATTGCTTGCGCGTTAATCAATTGTAAAATCCCCCCAACTAATACGACAAGTGACAAGGAAAAAAAATAAAAAATCTTTTTTAAATGGTAAAAAAGAAGAAAAAATTGAAAAGATGTATTAATCAATTACCCATGGACAATTACGAGGATATGTTTCTATTTTAACTATGACAACTTTTTTTTACGTATATTTTGAAATTTGTTGGACATATGTAATCCGGAAATATTTCAATTTTAGCTGAAGGAAAAGTGAAGGCTCTTGCAGAAACAGTAACATAATCTAAGTAAGTTTAAATAAGAATTTTAAACTTAGAAATATAAATATAAAAAGTCTTTCCAAATATTAGAATAAATGAATATTGGAATAAATGATAAATTATTACCGATACTAAAATTCTTATCCGAAACGTCATAAGCTTTAAAACCCAAATAATGAGTATTTTCAATTGAACCAACTGATAAGGCTTCCCTTCCCTTCCGAATAAAACTCCTCTAGATTCAAAAATTCCTTCAGTTCCGTCATTACCATTAGCTGTGACTAGAATGATTCCGTATTTCGTTAATGCATCTGCCATCTCTGAAAGTGGTGTTCTAGCCCATCCATTTCCTCCCTACACGTATTAAGAAGGTTCATTATATAATCTTACGCGAAAAAAAAAAAAGTAAGAATAAATTTTTATTACCAATGATAAATTAATTATATTCATCCCATCATCTTTAGTCTTTTGCAAAGAAGTCATGATAACATCTCCATCACCTTTTCCATTACAATTCATGACACGATAAGCACCAAATGTAATTCGAGGTGCTATTCCAATGAATCCACTATGCATCGAATCATTAGCTCCTACTATTCTATTCCTGAAGAGAAATTAGTCCTAAACTTAAATGTTCAAATTTTTGAAAGAAAGCACCTGCAATGCGAGTCTCATGTCCAACACACATACATCACGTGGATCCCAAGTATTTTCCAAATAATTATATCCATATCAACTTTACATCCAGGTCCAAAACACCCTCCTAACGCTGAATGTAAATAATCAATTCCTAAAATATAAATTTCGCGAGAGAAAGAAAATACATCACGGCTTTTGGCCCTAAAGGCACTAAGAAAATTATCTCAATCTATATACATATACTTTACTTACTAGTATCTATAACTCCAACTTTAATTCCTTTACCATAATAATCAAATTATTCGTGAACTAAATCTACACCAATCATTTTATGCATAGTATTCAATTTGTTCCTTTAGTAAGATTTAATGGTGTATTAGTTATCCAATCTCGTTTATCGAAAATCCGAGTGTATTTTGATTTAATCATGTTGGAAGAAATTGGTGGTATTCGATGTTTTTGCTTTAAAAAAAGAAAATTAAAAAGAAATATTAAATAAAAGATCAAAAATTCCAAACCTAAAACAAAGATAAATATTGCGTTACAAAGAAATATTTACGACAGGTTCAATGCTTTGTACTCCAATTATTTCTACAGTACTTTTTAAATCATCTTCCTTAGCTTCAAAAGTTATCGCATTAATTAATTCATGAAATTCATATCTAATAGTAATATTTTCTTTATTTCTTCATAAAAATATTCATGTTGTTTAATAATTTCATTGCGTTTTTCATTATCATTATACGATGGAGTTATTGAAAATTTTAATAAATATATATTTTCAACAATTTCTATATGTTTTGGAAACCGTTTTATTATCCCTTTAGTATTTATCGTTCGTACATAATAAATGATTATTATTAAATATATAAATAAATATATGAAAATCGATTCATAATGGACCTGAAAAAGCTTTTAAAAAGAAACAAAAATGATTTTTTTTCTATTTACATCTCATTATGCCATTTCTATTCCTCCTTACCGCGCCATGCACACAGCCTCAAAATTTTTTTTAAAAAAAAAAAAAATTCTAAATAATTTTCGTGATATCTCATATAAATGATTTTTACGATTCATTTAATTTGTATTATTAATTAACACGTGACCAAATATGAACAACTCTAGAATTAGAAAATATCTACAATAAATAAATATAAATTATCTTTTCTTTGATTTATGATTTCATTTTGTAATCATAATAATAATTTTTTTTAAATATATATGTATATTAATATAATTAATTAACGGAAGTTTATGAAAGGGGAGAAAAAAAACCAAACCTATTAAAAAAATATATGTATGTACTCAAAATTGGATTGGAGATTAATACTGCTACAAGATTATAATTGTTCTTATTTTAACTTTTATTAAAAAATTGTTCTCCCAAATAAATGATCACCTCAAAGATCATTGTCTATTTTCACTTGCGAATTCAGAATATTCCCTGACATGACGTGTGCGTCGATGCTTGGCTCTTTGATACTTGTATGTAAGAGTCATAATATCCTAGAATTACGAAAGGTTAATCGTTAATATCATGGATCATACAATTATGATAAAAGGAGCAATCATTTCAGATTTTAATAACCTTGAACACTATGAAAAGACACCCGCCAAGTATATTTCGATGAAATGTATCGGGAATACGACCACGAACGAATGGGAATTTACCAAGGAAACTAAACGATGATATATGTATACATGTTAAAAAAAAATTTAATTCAAATAGATGAATTAATAATATATGACACATTATTTACCTTCCAACCATAGCAGAGATGACTATATATTAAAAACAATGTAAAATGAATAAGTATTTAGATAGTAAGAGTAATAAATTTGTAATTATATAAGTAATTAATACTCACATGGCAAACATAACGCTCCAACAATTTTACGACCAGCATTACTACGATCCAAACGATCCAGGACATCTTGATCATTGCGAGGACGAATATTACCGTTCTCTCCATTTTCAATTTCAGCCGGATTAGTATATGGTTCAAGTTGTGAGCGCCATTCTTGCTCAAGACGACCAAATGCTCGTTGATATGACCAATTGTAAATAATTCTAGCCCATGGTAAAAGGGAAATTGTAAAAGATGGATTTGGAGGCATCGTTAACCTCAGTTGGTTCATCCTTATGAACAGCATGGGAATAAGAGGCATAACGGGATCGGCAAAACGGGCTCTTGAAAATATGAGAAATACAGGGACAAGAGGAAGCGTAACCTGTAAATTAAAGACGAGTTTAGTATCACTAAATATTACTGCGGCTGATCGACAATTTATCCTTTTGAAACTTACACATATTCTCCAGCTCCATGGTTCTTCCAAAAGTCGCTCCCCTTCTTCAAGACCTACCATTGTGATTGTGGCATATGCCCTGTGACAATTTATAAAAAAATAAATAAGAATCATTCCTGTTTTAAATCAATAAAACAAATAATTAAAATAATCATTAAAATTTACTAACCCATAATGAATATTAGTAATTGCAACAGCAAATGTAACACCAAAAATAGTGAAATATGGGATTGAAGATTGAATCGTAGAGTCTACGACGGTAAGAAACTTTAAAAGATATGAAGTTTGTTCGGCAAGATGATACACGGTCTTGCACTGAGGACATCGAACCTATGGAAATAATTTATTTTTTGAAAATTTAAAAATAATTTATTATTTGGTAGGAGAAAATCGGACATCCTGAAAGAATTATATAGTCTATTTGTTAGTATCGAAAACACTATCAAATATTATATATATTTTGTTCCATAAAAAGATAGTAAACATAACCGTTTGATAAAATCGCGTAATCCATAATAGACTATATACTTAAATTTCTTTAAGATTGTTACACACCTTTCTAAGAGCCGTATTTCTCTGCTTTTCTGTTATCCAATTCAACAGACATTCTTCGTGACTTATTAATGAGCACCTGCATGCTTTAACCCATTTTCCCTCGCTATCAGAATCTTCACCAAAGCAAATCCAACATCTCTTATGTTCTGTTTCCTCAAAATTATTATTGCTTGTTGTAAGATCAATACTAGTTGCTGGTTGGGTCGAAGACGAAGTACTAGCTATTGAATTTAATTGTTCGCCAAATGGACCATCATAAGCTACAAGCCGACTTGAAGAACTTTCAGAATCCTCATTAGAAAATTCTATAAGAGGTGGTGAAGACGACGATTCAGCGCGATCAACACGAGCGTATTGAGAAAGTGGTGTCGAAGACATTTTCGAACAGAAAAGAGATCAATTATAACGAATACTAAAGGATATTAAAAAAGATTGTTCTATTAAAAATACTCTAGGATATATAAGACAAATAAGCTTTACGCATGAAAACCAAAGAAAACTCTATACGTTTTACACGATAATTCCAGAAAATTAATGCTTTTACTGAAGCCCTTTAACGTTTGCTTAAAAAATCCGGCGAAGTTTGATTAAACTATTAAATACCGATCCAAAAGTTTTCACAAGACCCAACTATTTAAACAACGAAGAAATTTTCTTGAATATTTCACCAATAGATCCAAAGAAGACGTAATCTCGCAAAAAAAATAGAAAAAAAATTTCTTACTAAAAAATTAGCAACAAAAGGACTGTCTTGTTTAAGTATTATTTATATAATCCTTTTCCGAAATGTTCCGAGATCAAGTGCATGTCACGAGAGGGTGCAAAAGGGTTTACATTTACGTGATTAATAGAGGTAACACGATTTATAATTATGGACAATGGCAAAAAGAAGTTAACTTTATATATTCAGTAATGATTTAAAAAAGCACAATTGTCATGTTTTTGTACTGCAGCCGATCTTTGCCATTTACTAAAGTAGAACAGCCGCATTTGTATAAAAATAGCCTTTTTTTAGAATTTTTTTTTTTTTTTTCAAATAAATCATGTCTGCTTTAGCTTATAGGACTACTATCTCACCATCCTTGAATGAGGCTAGAAAACGAGTACTCCAATTATACAGAGACTGGCAACGCGCTGTAATTAAACTTTTTAAAATATATTACAAGTCTAGTTTGCCTTAGTTTTATCTTACATACTCACAAATATTAAAATATTTTTATTTAATAAAAGAAAGGCCCCAAAGGTAGTTTCAGGATATCTTCTTGATATTCCAGTATCAGCTGTGCGAGCAAAAATTAGAGAAGAATTCGAAAAAAATCGAGATGTGGATGATTTACATGTGATTGATATTTTGATTTTTAAAGGTCGAGCTGAATATCAAGAAACTGTAAATATTTGGAAAATGGACACACACATAATGAACTATTTTTCAAAAGAAGAATCACCTCCCAAACCACGAAGTTTTTTAGAAAATTTTTATGGTAAATTAAAGTATTCATTATATGTATTATTCATATATTTATATGCATATTTATTAATTATCAATCATTTTATTATTCTTCATGATTTATCATTAAGAGGGTAGAGATTAAATTTTTTAAACGAAAATAAGTAACCTTTGCAATTATCTGTGGCGGTTTATATATTTTCTTTGATGTATACGAAGAATGTTAAAGAGCCAATTTAAGATAATGGTTTATTTTATCTAATTAAGTTTTCAGTTACGATGTTTAAATTGGAATACTTTTAATAAAAAACAGTTTGAAAAATAATTTATTTGTAATCTGAAATTTAATAATTTATGATAATAATAAAATGGAACAATTAGAAATTTCCTCAAAGATCAAGGGTTCGTGCAAAAGAAACTAATTAAACTATAAATAGTCCCTAATAATTAATTAAATATAAGTTTTAATTATTTCATTTCTTTCCATTTTACGAAAAATCACCACAGTAACCATAAATTATCCCCCAAACGATAAAAAAAAAAAATCAAACAACGAAAGTGTGTGACATCACACAATAAAAGGGGGGCAGAAAAGGTTCCATTTAAAAATTTAAAAAATTTTAAAAATTTAAAACTTTCCACACAATTGTTGTGGATAACTAAAGTTAACCGAAAGATATATGAAAATTGCGTTAACTTAGTTATCCACAACTTTGTGTGGAGGAAGTTTAAAATTAGTTTAATTTTGACGTTTCACGTCGGAGTATTTAAAAATTTATGATGTAATTAATGATAATCAATTTTACAATTATATTGATGTTAATGTGTCCGTCGAAATTTAATTTTTTTATTTTCATTTATGTATTTGTTTATATTTTTTGAGAATGTAGAAAATGAGAATTTTTAAAGAATTAATAGAATTTTAGTTTTTTGAAAAAATTATAAAATTAAGTTTTATCTTTTCGAAGGTTTTTATATTAGATACTAGTGATTATTACAAAGTGATTATTAAATGTTAGAATACCAAATGAATGTATATAAATGGAAAAAGAAATCAAAATTGATCTGATCCATTTTTATCCATTTTTGTATTAGTAATATTTAGTAATATAAGACAAAAAATGTCGATCTCCGAATTTATCATATAAAATTGAACCTGTACATAATCGTGCATAAAGTTTTTCATTACCTGTTTTCTTATGAAACGGTCGATAACCTTTTTAGTTCTAATTTAATGTTTATTTTTTTCAAATTACGCAAATTACGCCAAGAATTCTTGTGAAATTGCAATCTTTTTGGAAAATCACATTCTAGAAAGAATTCTTCGCGCGTTTCAAAGAGAATAATGGATGCATCTTAAACATTTTGCATAATACTTCTATTGTTTTTTTTGCTTGTATGAATTTCTATAGAAATAAAATTTTGATTTCACTTGAAAGTAACTTTGCATATCAGTTGGCTGGTTGCCTTATTGGCGCGCCAATTTTCAATTCTAACATGTTTCTGACTAATTTGAGCTGGTGTTCAATTTTTTCATTTATGCTTATCTTTGCTTATTTGTTTATTTTAAAGTTGATAGACGACCTTACTGCGCGTCTCAATGGGAAAGAAAAACTGTAAATAAAAATAAAGGTTAGCGCATTTTTTTACTACGCGTTATATGCGTATCACAAAGAGAAGATTAGTGTTAGTCGATCTTGATCTTTAAATACTGTTAAAACTAAAACGATGTCACAAAACACGAGTGTTTATGACGCTAGTCATATTAAAAAGGCATTTGTGTAATAGCTGATATCTTTATATCCCATATATTACCATTTTTAGTTATAATCAAGTCACTTTTTTTTACAAGACTTTTTTTTTTTTCACTTTCACTACTCGTTAATAACTTCTTGAGAATTGTAAATAATTCCAAAGAATTAAGTTATGCAATTGTATTTATATATGTTAAGACATTACTTTTTTATCTCAATTCTTTTCAAATAAAAGTATTTTAAACCTGTAAATTACAATTTACTTTCGCGTTTTATGAATTAAAATTTTTTATTTACCAAAATAAATTAATTCCCCGTAAATCTGGTATACGCATGTGGTCATAACCCTTGAACGTATGTTTCTATAAGTCTCTAACTCTGGTGATTTGTGGGTTGCTTTAGTTTAAAGAGAAGGTTGCTTCAGATCTTGTTTCTTCAGCCGTAAAACTCTTGCGTTATCTTCAAAATAAAAACATGGAGTAGAATTATAAATATTTTTAGGTTTGTTTTGTAACTTAAAACCCATTAAAAAGGGGTTTTCAATGGTTTGTCAATATATTTTTGGTATTTTGGCCTTTCATTTGATTGTCTTAGATTATTTATTTCAAATATTTACGAAAAGGTTTTATTCTTTAAATAACAGATTTAGGATTCCACAAACCATGATTCTTTTCCTTAGGGTTACTTTGCTTTATAAACTTGCAGTAATTTAAAATGTCAAGACTTTAGATATGCATTCTTAAGATAACTTGACTTAAATTTATCAATTCGTTGACTATTAGGCGTGAAATTTCTTCTAATTTTTAATCAAAGATTGTTCTTCGATTTTATAGATCCAAATATAGCAATATATAATATATTTGACCGTAATAAGGTATGTTTTCTTTGTTTACTGTTTTTAATTTATTACATAATATACGTACATATATATTTGTCGTGATTTTTGGTTTTAATTTTTTATTTATTTTCAATAATATCCTTCTTACAAAATGTATAGCCTTTTTTTGTAATTTTTATTTTCAAATCCAAATATTATTTTCTTAAAACAATTATTATCATTGTAGACGTTTTAACGACTATACAACGAATTCATCCAGTAAAATGATAGGATGTGATATATTCGAGGATTATCTTTTCCCAGATTTACCGATTTTTTAAGAAATTAAAAATCGACAGGTATCTTGCATTTTTATGCATTTAATTTAATTTTTAATACTATTGATAAAGTTAATGATTTACATTAACTGCATCCATACATTTTAATTTATTGGTCATCCTTATTTCTTTTTATTTAGTTATGACGATATAATTTAAATAGGCAGCCATCACCACCTCTTCAGTTTTCGCGATTATATCCTATCATTAAGCAATATCTAATAATATTAATAGCGTCGTTAAATTTGGCTAAGGAAGAATAAAGATCTGGAGCTGCTCATATTGGAATTGCACAAAATATTTTTTGCGGACAAACAGCAAAAGAACTATCTCAATGTAAATACAAAGAAAAATACAAAATGAGATCAATTATTTTTGGGTAATTATTGTTATTATCTTCATATAATTTAATTTTTTTTGCATTTTAAGAATGAAATAAACAAACATAGCTCACTTCGTTAATTTTTAATTTAGCATTTTAAAATCATCTTGAACTTTTAACATCGCTACTTTGGCGCACAAGACACTACTTAAATTATACTTACTGCGGCGCGAAAAAACCATTAATATACAAATCCGTGCATTAATAAAACAGCTCGTAATTTGGTTAATTATCAGGTTGGTTTCCATCGATCTACACAACGCCAGTGACATCAATTTGTGAACTAGTCAGAACTTACCAAATTTCTACACGTACTATTAATATTAATATAGGAAGGACTGTACCCTTAAAATTTGTGACTGATAACCGATTATGTTACATATTCGATTTGTAATAAGCGTTTAAAAGAGTATGTGAATTCTTCTTACTTAGCCGAATAAAAAGAACCTAATTATAATTATGTTCCTTTTTTATTCATAATTGAAAAAAAATCATATTCTGAATATCAATAAGTAGCTTACGGCAAAACTCCCTCTTTTCATGGATTTACGGTATATTAATTAATGTTATTATAATTTTATTTTCTTCCTTGTTTTGTAATTATAGGATTTCAAATATATTTAGTAATTTAATGGCTAGCTCATATTTTTAATGAATCTATTAAATTTATCATTTTATTTATGAAGCGATATCTTAAGGACAGATTAGTAGTCATAGCCTTTTTATACTTCCCAAAATCAAAAAATAATCATTTTTGTAATGATTTCCTGTAAGGGCATTTTTTAACCTCCAAATAAGTAAAACAAAACCTTCAATGTGATTATATTAACCAACTTTCTAGAATCAACATTAATCATATCCAAAAGACAAAGTTGTTGTTCATTAAATAAAATAATAAACTCATAAAATAAAAAACGGCTACTATTAAATAAATATCAAATAGATATTTTAAAGAATTGTTCATAAGATATACAGTATAAAGTTTATTGGAGAGCATCATAAATATTATAATTACATAACTATTGTTTTTAATTTGTATCAAATATTTGAAGCAAATTGCTAAAGCATAAAATTTATACAAAATAAATAAAAAATTCCAAAGATTGCAAACTGTTTAAAATTCTTATTTATGCCAAAATAGATAATAAAAATAAATATATAAAAAATCCAAAATTTTATTTCATTTATATACAAAATCCAAAACAGTTTAATATAAATAAATTTATATATAGTAAATAAATAAATAATAAAAAAACAACTTTACTAAATCATACTACTGGTACTCAATACTATAGTATGTATTTTTATAAAAACTATGACTCTAAATTAAAAAAGTTGTACTAATTGAAATTGCTCAGCACTCTTGAAAATAATCAAAAAAAAAGGTTTTAATAATACAATTTTTTTTTTTACTAAACATTTTGCAAAATAAAAAAATCAAAAAATTTATAAAAATATAAGTAAAGTATATACTATAGTATTAAGTATTTTGGGATGAATTATAATTATTATATTGAACATCTTTACAAATTGCATAATTAACATTATATTATTTATTTATTAATTAGTTTTATTTTATTGTTATTTTATTTTAAATTTTATTTTTTAATTTATTTAGTTACTAGATTAGTTAGGTTGTAATATAGATTGTATAGGATATACAGAAACTTCTATTCAAGGATTAGTTTTATAATGTGTATACAATATTTTTAGTTAAATATTTTACATTTAAATAAAATACGATCTTTAAATTAAAAAAAAAAAGTATTTTTTGTTTTATTTATGTAATATAAATATTTTGCTATATGAAGCATAATTCTTTTGATAATAAATAAATAAATTTTTTAACTTATTATAATTTTTTAACTTTTATTATATATATTGTACAATTTTTATATTATTCAAATAAATTTTCATAATTTTAATGTTTACTAATCATGTAAAAAATAAGAAATAAGGTAAAAAATTGAAGTATATATAATATAAACACTTTTTTCAATACTAACATATAATTTGTTTTAGCTTATTTTTTTTTCTTGAGTATTTTTACATATATGACTTAATTTTTACAAATTTCAGATAAAATAAAATAATTTTAATGTTTTCTTATTTATTGCTAAATAGTTGTGAAATGTTACTTCAAATTTTAATATAAAAATAGTGCTGATCTTATCCAAATCATTATCTTTTTTTTTTAAAAAAAAAAAAAATATATTTCTAAATCTTTGAAATATAAAAAATAAAAAAAATTTCTTATTTTTTTTTAATTTTTAATATATTTATCTTTTTTTTTTTTTTTAATAAAAAATACTTTTTTAAATCTGAATTATTATTTTAATTTGAAATATAAAAATAAGTCAAAAAAATAGAATTTTTATTATTGTATAAGTTTTTTTATTTTAAAATAATATAATATTTCTTTTAATTTTTTTTTTTAAATGATATTTTTTTACATTTTTAGAATATGAAAAATAAAAAAAATTTAATTTTTTTTTTTATCTTTAAAATATTATTAATTTTGCTTTTTCTTTTTTTTAAAAAAAAACCATTTTTTTGATTTAGATTTTGATTTAAAATATAAAGATAAACTAAAAAATGAAATAGTTTTTATTTTTTTTTAAAAAAAAATATTCTTAATATTTTTTTATATAGGATTATTAAATAAAATTATAAACTGATTTTAAAATTAAAGTAAAAAAAAAACTAATAAATAATATTTATTTTTAATTGGAAATATAATTAATATTTTTTTGTTTTTAATTTTTTAAATTGCAAGTATAATAAAAAAATAGGATTTTTTAATCAAAAATATTTTTTTAGTTTTTACTTTAAAATTGGTTTCTGAATGTAAACTTTAACCTGAAATTTCAAAATAATAAATTAAAAAGATATATAAAAATTAAAAAATATATTTTTTTTTAAATATGAATATTTTTTTTTATTTATTCTTTAAAAACAATGTTTATACTTAAATTATAAGTACAAATAATTTATTTGCTAATTTTTATCATTATATTACTTATAATAAATACAATTATACTAAATAATATATTATTATTTAAATTTTAAAAAAAAAAAAAATTTTGCAAATTATTATTAGTTAAATATCAAAAATATATCAAATTTCTAATAAAGCATTAAAAACAGTTATATCGAAACTATATCAAAATGCTAAACCAGTTTCAGTAATTTTAGTAAGTTTTAGCATTTTGGCATTTTAGCAGTTTTAATATTAATAAAAAAGGTTTAATTATTAGTATCAAGTTAAATAAATTTTAGCAAATAATCATATTTAAATAAGTTTTTAAAAAAAATAATAATAATATTTTTTTCAATTTTTCTTTACTTTAATTTTAAAAATTTGGTTAATTTTTCATTTGATAATATTATAAAAATAAATAAATAAATAATTTAATTGATTAAAAAAAATAATAATAAATACTTCTTTTAATTTTTAATTTTATTTTAATTCTAAAAATCTGGTTATATTTTTCATTTAATAACATTACAAAAAAAAAAAAAATGTTTTTTTTTTTAAAATTGATTATTTAATAAATTAAATTAGCAAATTACATGATCATATTTTTATATTGGATAATTTATTATAATATTAATAAATTTTTTATAATAAAAGTCTGATTAGCCTAAATAGTGCCTAAATATTTATTTTATTATATAGAATAAGTATTGGAAAAAGGAATTAAATGGTTAAAAAAAATTTTTTAAATAATAAATATTCTGAATCAAATGATTAATTTAAATTTATTTTTTAAAAATATTTAAATAATAATTTTCTTAATTATTTTTTAATAATAATAAAATATTTAAATAATAATTTTTTAATCATTTGAGATAAATGCTGGAAAAAAAAACCAAATTAAAAATTTTTTTAAAAAATATTCTTAAGTAAAATAAATTCAAATTTGATTATCTGATTCAAAATATTTATTATTTAAAAAAAAAATTTTTTAACTTTTTTCTTTTTTTTTATAAAAATAAATACTTTAGTATATTTTTAGATAAGCTTGTAATTTTTTTTTTTTCTTTTTTTATAAAGAAACTTTTAAAATCTTTAGAAATGAAATTAATAGATAAATTAAAGATTAATAATAAAAGAAGATTTATTAAAAATATTTTTAATGATTTTTTTTCTTTTTTTTTTTTATAAGAATAGCTTTTTGGAAATTTTTAAATTATTTGATTAACTTTATAAAATAATTGCAATATTATTTTATTTATTTTATAAAATTTTAAAATTTTTATTATATTAAAAAAAATTATTATAAATAAAATTTATTATATAGAAGTTTATTTAATATATATAGTTTTATATTTTTATTTTTATTTTTATTATGACAAAAGAATCTATGATTATAAGTAAACAAAAGAAAATAAATAAAATAGAATCAATATATATATAAAGTATGTGAATATCAAAATCTGATCAAATTAACGCTAATTCAAAAAATCTAAATTAATGTAATTATCACAAACTTCTCAATCAAAATCAAGGATAGTGACTCAATCCTACAAGATACCAGGTATCACCTCCCTCTGAGGTCTCAACTCCTTAGACAACATGTGTCATTCTACCAAAAAAAGAAGAAGGTAAATTGCATAATCAACTCACATGATTTATATAGTAATCAAGATTATTAACAGAAAATAAACAAATTGAAGAAGGCCTTCGCAGGACTTTTCACTATTATTTTGATCAATACCATGAAGATGAGGAAGTAGATCAACCCTGTATAAACGCCTTTTAATGTTTTGATTAATACTGAGATCATTTTCCCAAATATATAAGGCTTGACAATACAGAATCCATATAGATCTTTTTGTAAAATCTGTATTTAAATCTACAATTGAAGTAAATAGTGAATGAATCTGACTTATTGTTAAAGAACTTTATAATTGTTCAATCAATAAATAAGAAATAAAACTTCTCCGTAAATCAATAAAAGTAAATTTGTCATCATAATAAGCTACATCCTATATGTCCAATGACAAAATCTTGTCTGATGTTAAGTGAACTTTTGTATGATTTAAAATAAATTGGCGAATAAATAAGATTATCAAATCTAAATGTTCATAAGTCAAGTTGATTACTTCAGGGCAAAGCCAAATATGATGGAGAAACTCTTTGTGATCTCCACATAAGAAACAATTAGCATCACCATAAACGTTAAAGTAATATCTTTTGGTGTGTTCAAGAACAGGCAATTCATCTATTAAAAGTTTTAGTCTAAAAGATTTTAACGTCATATCTTTAAAGAAGGCCAAAATAGAGTTCAAAAAAGAGTCGATTAAATCCAGCGTTCATTTCCAATTAATAAGAATAGAGGAGCGACAGTATCTAGCATTACAGTTTAAATTATAAAATGATTCAAAGTCCAAATTGGTAGTCAATAACCTAAAAAAATAGCGTAATTTGGTTTTTATAAGGTGATTTTTCCACAAGGGAAAAAATCGTAAATTATCTGGCATGATATTTCTAAATAAAAGTAGTATTTTGATATTGAAGTTTAACGAGCCTATCAATAAGATTATTATAATAATTATCAGTATGTGCCTTAACCTTGACAAGCAATATTGTAATGTGTTTGTTTAAATAAATCTGATAAATTAAGTTCCAAAATATATAGTTTTATATATATATATTAAAATCTATTTTTATATTAACATATAACATGATCTTTGAATTAAAAAAAAAAAAAAATTTTTATATTAATAGTTTATTATATGAAAATCAGTTTAGAAAAAGCAGGAATTTTGCCAAAAAATTTTTTTTGAGGTTTTATTTTAATTATATACTATTCTATTTAATCTTTCAGAAAAAATAAATTTTGTTTATAATATATTAATTCGTAATCCGCAACAGAAGTAGAGATCGGCAATAATAAAATTTGGGGCTAGATTTACCAAATTTGGTAATATTTATATAGATCATAATTATTCATAAGAGGATTACGCAATCATTTACATAGGGAATATAAAGGGAAAATCAATTAATAGATAGCCAATTACTGTAACTTTTTAGTCGTAAAAAATCTTTTTCTCAAAATCATTTCTTAAAAACTTTTATCAAATATAACGTGAGATTCCTCATATGCCGATCATTTCTCTACTTCTATTACAGATCACTAATTAATAAAAAAATTTTTTATTTAAAAATTTGCAAATTTTATACTTTTTTATTATTGGATTTAACAAATAATATAAATATTTTAGAAAAAAAACGAATACTTTTAATAAATTCTTTGCAAAATTTTATCTTAATTTGCAAAAACTGATTCTTTAAAAATATTAGAATAAATTATAATTTGTTAAATTAACCAATAATATTAAAGTGCAATTTTCTTAAAATTATATGATTTACCAAATCCTGACTTTTACTAAACTGGTTACCATATATTATTTTTCATTACATTGAAGTTTATTATAAAAAAAATTAATTATATGTATAATTATACTTAAAATTATTATAAATAATTTTTTTTATTTTATTTTTGAATATTTTTTTATAATTATTAATAATAAATTTAATAATTTAGATAATATAAAAAATATATAGATCATTAAAAAAAAAAAAAATATAATATAAAAAATATAAATATAGTCAGTTTAAGAATTTCTTATAATAATACTAGTGCTTAAATATATTTAATAAAAAAGAAAATAAAGTAATATTAGAAGTACTTTTAGATTTTGATATTACTATAATAATATATTAAAATTATTATAGATATATTTATTTTATTTACTTATTACAATTTTTTTTTTTTTTTAATTTATTTAATTTATTAAAATTAAGAACTTATTATATTTTAATATAAGAAAAGTAAATTGATAAATTAGTTATATTTTTTCAGAAATAAAAGCACTTCTTTTGACAAAAAAAAAAAAAAAAAAAAAAATAAATTAGTTATAAAGTATAATAATTATTTCATATTTAAAAAAATAAATTTACTTGATTTCTTTTAAATATAGATTATAAAAATTTTTTTTATAAAGTTTTTTTTATATTAAATTTTATTACAAAATATTAAATTTATATAAATACTATAAATTTATTATTATTTTTTTACTAATAAAATTTGCTTAATATTATTAATAAATTATATTTATAACTTTTTTTTAGAAAGTTGTTTTGTAAGTTGTAATCTTTAAGTAAATTATAATATTTTTTATTTTAGTTTTTATATTCATTTATAATGTTTATAATATTAATACAAAATTAAAAGTATATACAGTTTCCCTTTAATATAATAAACCCTACTAGTATGTCTTAGCTGATTAAAGCTTCATTATAAGAAAATTTGGTAACGCTATAACAAATTTTTTAGTATAGACATATTGAATATATAAATCATATGATTTGTTGATTTACATAACTAATATACCAATTTGAATACTTTTTTTATTAAAAAATTTTTATTTTTTTGTAGAAAACAGATCTTTCAGCCATAGTTTCTTGATAAATCAGTAAGTTTGAATTATTTTTTTAATATTTTTTTTATTTTTTTATTAATAATTTAATATAAAAACATTTTTATTAATATTCTTTCTTTTTATTTTTTTTGTAAGAATGATCTTTTAAAGTATTTCTGAAGGTAAATGGAGTAAAGAGAAAGAGTTTTTTTTATTTTAATATATAAAAATGTTTATTAACATTCTTTTTTTTTATTTTTATAAGAACAGATCTTTCAAAGCATTCTTAAAGGTAAATAGAGTAAAGGGATCAATTTTTTTTTATTTTAATATATTGTATAAGAATATTTATTAACGTTCTTTTTTTTATTTTTATAGAAACAGATTTTTTAGAGTATTTCTAAAAGTAAATAGCGTAATGAAAAGAATATTTTGATTTTAATATTCTGTATAAAAACATTTATTAACATTTTTTTTTTTTTTGTAAGAACAGATTTTTCAAAGTATTTCTGAAGGTTAGGAAAGAATTGAATATTTTAATATATAAGAATGTTTATTAATGTTCTTATTGACAAAAATAAATCTTCATTATATTAAAAAAAAATTTGTTATAATATAAATCATTCATTATAATCATTATAAGGTCTTTTGTATATGCCATTCTGTGTGTTTTACTTTGTATTACGTTATACAGTAAACTTCATTATATCAAGATTTTTTTATATTTAAAAATCAGTACTACATAGATAGTCCATTATACTGCATTATTCGTTATATTAAGGTTTACTGTAGAGAGGGTTAACTATATTAAGAAAAATAATTAGTACTTATATGAAAATTATTTAAAATAAAATAAGTTACATTAATAATAAATAATAAGTAATATTATATATTTAATTTTTAATATAATGATTAAGATTTTATGAAATATAGTTTACCTTCCATATAGTCACCCCCTATATAATTATATCATATAAATCCTTTGAATTAATGCCTATTAACTCTATATAAAAAAACCCCTTTATAATCATAATGTTTTTATAGTCATATCCTTTTAGATCCACTAATTAGTAGTTATATATAAAAATTTCTTTATATAGTCACTTTTTCTTATAATCACACTTTTTATTTTTGGTTCTGAGGGGAGTGTGACTATAGAAGAGGCTGAGTGTACTAAGGCCTTTAAATACAAAGATATCATATTAAAATAACTGTTTCATATACTTTAGGAATAATTTTTCTAAGTAACATAAATATAACCATATACACATTGGCTATTTTAATACTAGTAAACATAATAGATATCACATTAATTATCATGTCAAGGTTCTGATTATCACATTTAGGACTGTACTATACTTAATAAATAAAAGTAAAATTAATGTAATAATAATTAATGAAAATAAAGTTAAAAGATTGATAGAATTGTATTGATTATATTATAATAGGACCCCAGACATTACTAAAATAACTCACATTTTTTTTTTACCCATTTTTCTCAAAATTAAGCCAATTTGCTTTTTTAGTTTTTTAAGGATATCTCGCCATCTATTTAACTAATTTTAATAAACTTTTTTTTATTTTGTAGATCTCATTGAGAGCTACATTTTTGAAAAAAGTACGTCCAATTTGGATCATTGATTGATGAGAAAATTGCAAAAAACATGTTTTTTAGCTTTTAAATTTCACATCAATTTGCTTTTTTTCATAATTATGAGTTATATCAGTAATGTCCGGGGTCCTATTATAATAATTTAGAATTAAAGAATTAAAAAAAATGTAATAGATTACAAGTAAAAATAAAAGTAAAAAAATTTTATTATATCATATATTTGATAGTATTACATAATTTAATTTATTATTTTTTTAAAAAGTTACTAATATTACTATTCATTAAAAAATAAAACAAATTATATAATTATAAATATAAATATTGTATTTTAAATTATATTTTATATGAGATTAAAATCAAATTATATAAAATTATTATACAAAAAAATATTTATATAAGATCTTTATGTATAATAATATTAATTATCGTACGGCCCTATAGGATCATACTGATGTCGTTTAACCTATATTTTTAATAAATTGATAATAATATTATCATTATGGCACAATATTGAATGGTAATAGTTTATTTATGTACAATATTAAACGGTAATAGTTTATTTGCATATAATATTAAAATAAAGAGTAATTTTTAAAATTTCACTGTTTATCGATATTATTAATTAGACTTTTGATAATTTTTACAGTATAATTAATAGAAAGCATGATCAGCATTAGCCATACGATAATATAGATATTGCACAGTGGTATTTACATTGGTTAATGTCATTTTTCTTTTTGCCTTCTTATTAGTTTTCCCTTTTGTACTTTCTTTTTTTCGTTTCTTTTCTACCCTTTGATTATTTTCTTTCTTTTTCCTTTTTGTTTCTCTTTTTTTTTCTTTTTTTTTTATCTCTCTTCATTTTACTCCTTTTTTTTTATCTCCTCATTGTTATTTTCCTTTCTTTTTACCTTTTCATTATTATTTTCTTAATTTTTCATCTTTTTCTTTTCTTTTATTTCTTCTATATTCTTTTCATTTCTTTTTGCTCCTTCCTTATCCTTTTCACTCCATCTTTATACTTTTCATTTCCTCTTCACCCTTTTATTCTTTTCAATCATTCCTTTATTTTTTCTATTACCTCATTATAATTTCATTTCTTATTTTTTTTTTATTGTAACTCTTTTTTTTTATTCATCCTATTGTTAAGAAATAAATATTTTTAATCAATAAAATATGTAAACTCTTAAATTAATAAATTGTTTTAATATTATATCATAAATTTTAACAGTTTATAAATAAAATTTTATTATATAAAAATTATTTTGAATAAAAAATTTTAAGTTAAAAAATATATTTTTTTTTAACACCAAATTTCTAAAAAAAAATAATATAACGCA
Organism: Rhizophagus clarus; assembly: GCA_015698045.1. Taxonomy (NCBI): domain Eukaryota; kingdom Fungi; phylum Glomeromycota; class Glomeromycetes; order Glomerales; family Glomeraceae; genus Rhizophagus; species Rhizophagus clarus. The sequence continues at coordinate 799,919 of BLAL01000246.1, read as the reverse complement.
TAAATTATGTGATATAAGGGAGGAAATTTTCTCTTCCCCTTTAATTAAGATTAGCAATACTCATATTTTTTTAATTAATCTTTTATTTTAAATATTTTTTAATTTTAAGAAAAAATAAAATTAAATTAGCAAAAAATATAGTTTAATTAGAAAATAAGTCTTAATTAAAAAATAAGTTTCAAAAAAAATAATTCAATTAAAAATAATAAAAATAAAAATTATATTAAATTTCAAAAAAAAATGATTTAATTTAAAAGTAAAAAAATAAAGATTGTATTAAGTTTTATAAAGAAATCTTTTGTTTAGCTTTTAAAATAAAGATAAATAAAATACTAAAATAATATATTTTACAGATAACAGAAATGGTATTTAAATTTATAAAAAAGTTAAAAATATTAAGAATAAATAAATAGGTATTTATTTTATTTTATTAGATAAAATCCATATAATTAATCAAATTATACTGTTTTGCAGATTAGATTTTTTTATGAATATTTTATAAATATTACAAATATACTTTTTTTTCCTTTAAATATTTATCACCTATTTATTTTATTATATTATTTTAAAATTTTGCAGAAAAAAAGTTAATTAGTAAAAATAAATTTATTTTAAATTATTATATTATAATAAAAATAAAATAATTTTATTTTTTAAAGATATTAGTTATAATTGATTTGCTAATACTGTAATATTATAATATATGATATTATGATGATTACAATATTTGCTATAATGCTATAATTTAATTATAATGTTATCCCTTAAACCGTAGTAATTACAGGCAAATTTGCCTGCAATTTTGCTACAGATTTGACTCTTATCTATTTTTAAAAATACTTAAGCTATTTTGGTAAATAATTTTTTCTGATTAGTTCAACGTACATATCATGTGATAATAATCTAAATTTACTGATCATATATTAAAAATCAAAAATTACCTATTGATTAAATAATTGCACTTTTGAAAATGATCATAATATTAAAAAAATTTGCCTTTAAATTTGGCGATCTTATTAAGATTTAATTGTAGCTATTCAAAACCTTAGTACAATATTTCAAATTTATCATAATTTATAAGAAACAATTTTTATTAATCGAGTTTTTTAATTTTAGATATAGAATTTTGACTTTATATGGGGACTGTCACAGCAAAAGGTAGTGAGTGATACACATTTTAAGTTTTTATTATTTTTTTACAATTATCTTAATATTTAATGATTCAATTTTAATAAAATTTTTTTTATTTTATAGAATTTGATTAAAGTTAAAAAATAAAAAAATATTTATAAAAATTGAATCATTAGATATTGAGATAATTGTAAAAAAATAATAAAAACTTAAAATGTGTATCACTACCTTTTGCTGTGACAGTTCCCATATAGTGTTTAAAAAAAGAATAATTTTTATAAAATTTATTATAAAGAAGCAAAGTAAATTTTATATAAATATTTTGTAAACAAACTTATCTTGAAATTATAGGTTTTTATTTTTATTATTAATTATTAATAATTTTAATGTGATAATCTTTAAAAAAAATTACTTAATACTTGTATTCTTATTACAATATAAAGTTATATTGCACATCTAGTAATGAAAAATCTAGTAATATACAAATTATATTATATATTTTTATAAATCTTTTTTTGATAAAAATAAAAAGAAAAACGTTTAAAAATAATAAAATAATGGTATAAAAAACAGTTATTATAGAAAAAATTAGAGAATTAAAAAAATTCAAATATTAAACTCTAGAATCCTGATTTGCGAACTTATTTGTGGCTTAATTTTAATGATCAGCAAATTAAATTAATTATAATTTATAGCCAGAATATTGATCAATTCATTTGCAAAATTAAATAATAATTTGGCCAAAATTAAAGAATTTATATAGCGTTGAACATCCTAATTTATAAATTGTAGGCAAATTTGCTCACAATATGGTTTAAGGGATAATTTGATAATAATACTATAATTTAATAGTAATACTTTTATATTATTATCTTAATATTATAATGTTATCAATAAGTTTTTTAAAATAAGATTCCTTATTAAAAAAAAATTTAAGAAATTCTTAAAAATTTTTAGAAATATTATTTATTTTTTATTTTTAAATTTCTAAATTTTAACTCTCTAATTAATAATTAAAAGAATTATAAAAAAAATATATTATTTTAATATTTTATTAAAAAAAAAAACAAAAAAAAAAACAAAAAGATAATAAATTTTATCATTATAAAGGATGTATTCATCCATCTATCTAAAAAAGATTAAATTTTATACATCTAAAGAGAATATTTAAAAAAAAAGCAAATTGAAATATTAGTAAATATTTTATTAGAATAAATAAATTAAAATAAAAAGAAAAAATTACCAAAAACCAAATGAAATTCAAATAGTTCTTTAAATAATAAAAATAAAATAAAATGTTAATTAACATTTTGTTAAAAAAATAATTAATAATAAAAAAAAATATATCTAATTCCATATATTTAAGAAATTTGAAGAATCTAAAAAATGAATTATAAATAACTATTCTCTAAAATAAAATAAATTAAGAAAAAAATAAACTTACTAGAATATTATATCTAAGAAATCACTGATTTAAATAAAAAAAATCAAATATTAGTATTAGTAAAACTTTATAAAAAAGATTAAAAAAAGCTTCTTTTACTGAAACATCATTCCATATATTCCAAAAACTGAAAAATCACCTAAAAAAAGAAAAGAAACAAACTGTTAATAAAGTTCATTGAAAAATAATAATAAAAATTCTTACTTTACTTATTACTCTTAAAAAAAAAGAAACAAACCATTCGAAAACATTTTATCATAATGAAATCTTTATCCATAAATTTTTTACTTTATATTTATCTTTTTATTTATCACAAAAAACTTATTTTATTTAATAAAATATCTAAAAAAGCTTAAAAATACTCTTAATTAAAAAATAAAATTGCAATTTGCCTGCAAAATAGTCTAAGATATTATTGAATTTAGACGGAAAATGTGAAAATTAAGAAATGTGGTAAAAATCAAGCTACTAAAAATTTTTACCTGATTTATAGAGTAATATAAGATTTTCTGATGAAAAGATTTTAGTTTTAAAAGAACTCCGATATGAAACACTTATTAAACAAAAACTTGTTAAATATCAAATCAATAAGAGATTGGAATAGAGATAAAAGATTTGACACTTTTTTTAATCAAAAGTGTACTGTATTCATAATTCTATCGTGACATGAAAAAACTAAAGTTTGTGAAATAAATGGTAAAAAATTTCATATATATTATCAATGCTGAGACGCATAAAAATGAAAATTAGATTAATCGGTCAGCGATATATAGTGATATGCTTTATCGATAGAATAACAAGAAGACAAGTTAATATGACTACCCAATACAACAGATGAATGGGCCAATTTTACTTTTATCTTGCTTATTAATTGGACAAGCAGTTACAAACTTTTGCATAATGGTGTACTTGTCTTAAAATTATGACAGTACAATCCATCTATTATGTGAGAAATACATAAATGTACAGTATATTTAAATTACCATAACGAAATAAATGTATAATTTTGTCTTCTGCTAATCTTGAAATATTTTGTTTTTGTATAAGTCCATTAACCAGTTACTAAGATGAAATACATATAAATATTATAAAAATTACTCATATTGGATTTTTCTTAAGAGAGTAATTTTTCAAGTTGGTATATCTAAAACTGTAAACAAAGATTTCTATGCCAAACAAATATTCTCAAACTATTATTTACTTAACACTCCAAAGTTTTAAGATTTATGTATACCTTTGGAAAATTATCACCAAGAAATTATCACGAAAACTCACAACATGATACAGTAAGAAGTGTAATGTTTTTCCACTTTTTAATGCAGATCATGAACAGATCGGCAATTAATTTGTCATCATATTTGTGTTGCATTGATGTTTGTTAATTAGGAAATTCGTATTGCCAACATATTATAATGTCAAATTTAGTAATAATTGTAAAGAACTGTTTGAATTGAGCTTTACATTCAATTAATATTTTTAATTGTACAAAAACATATCGGCAGATTTGTTTTATCGTCCAAATATGTTAAATTTTGTTATACAATGTATTATAAAAGTTAAAGATATGCAATATAGTGATCTAAAAAAATGCGTACAATTTTTAAAAAGTGCAATTCAGCACAATTTTAATTTTGGCCAGAATTAACATAATTTCAGCTAGATTTAATATACCGTAACTGGTAATATGATAGTAATGATAATTAGTTAAATAAAAAAGAAAAAAAACTTTAACACCACAATCATTAAATCTATAATTACAAAAACAATTTCACACTTAATAATTTGTTGAATAATAATTAATATCACTATAAATTAATAAAAAGGAAATTGTATGAAAAAAACTATATTTTAATTCAAAGAAAAAAAATTACACCACACTGTATACATGATTTTATAAAAAAATTAAGCCGCAATTGCATAATTTTAACTGTAATATTAATGTTATAATGCTGTATTAATTGCACATGCACTGCAATATATAAGAAAAAATGGAAAATACAGTAAGAAAGGACAAAGGAAGAATAAAGGAAAGAAGAGATAAATGAAAAAGGATAAAGGGAAGTAAAGATGATCAAAGAGAAATGAGGAAGGAACAAAAAAAGGTAAAGGATAGTAAAAAAGAATGAATGAAACAAAAAAAGAATGAAAGAGAATGAAAGGAAGCAAAGGAGGAATGAAAATCAATAAAGGGAACAAAAAAAAGCAACAAAAGAAGTCAAAGATCAATGAAAGAAACTAAAGATCATTGAAAAGAGACCAAAGATCAATGAAAGAAATGAAAAAAGTAATGAAAGAAACCAAGAATCAATGAAAAAAACAAAAAAAAAGCAACGAAAGAAATCAAAGATCAATGAAATAAACCAAAAAAGTAATAAAAGAAACAATGATAAAAGGAATAAAAGATCAATAAAAGGAATAACAAAAGAACCACAAAAGATCAATGAAAGAACCATAGAAGAAACGAAAGGAATAATGAAAAAAAGAAATGAAAAAACCACGAAAAGAAAAGAAATAAAGGGGAAAAAAATGAAAGAAAAGCCAGAACATCCACCCATAGAAAAAAAAAGAAAGAAAACGGTTAATATCATCTTAAAAGAAAAATAAAACAACAGGAGAAGAGACATAAGAGACTTACTTGAATTTTCACTCATATGGTATACATCTAAAAAGACAAAAAGTTTAGTAAAAGAACAAGGGAAAGAATGAAAAGAAAACAAAAAAAAGGAGAAGAAATTAAAACTCACCTTAAATTTCCGAAATGGATAAAAACAGCCACGCCTAAAAAAAAAGAACAAGTTAATAAGAGACAAAAGAAAGGAGAATAAAAGCAAAAAAAACTTACCTGTTACAGTATTTAATCCCGAAGCTAAAGGTAACGAACGCCATTAACTAAAAAATTTAAATTGTGGTTTATAATTTTTGAAAAAAAAATTATTTTTTTATTTTTTAAAAAAAAAATTTCCTTATCATAAAACAAATGATTTTTTATTTTTTTTAAAAAAAATTTCCCTTAAAAAAAAATGATTTTTTATTTTTTAAAAAAAAATTTCCCTTAAAAAAAATGACATTTTTTTTAAAAAAAAAATTTCACTTAAAAAAAATGATATATTTTTTTAAAAAAAATTTCCCTTTCGCCAAAATATAAAAATCTGAAGTCTGAACAAAACTACTAACATTGATTATCTATTTATAACATAAAAGGCAATATCGCTTGCCATTTACGATAAGCTTATCTCATGAGTTGATATAAAAAAGGAATATGTTATATATCACATGCACTTTATCTAGTTTTGAACTGGTATAACCGGTATTATGATCTGATTATTTGGGTAAACAGATTTTTTTTTTGAATTTATTACATTTAGATAAAAAACAATTTAAAAAAATAATTATTATTTTTTTTTCTTTTTTGTAGTATTGCCAGACGAAAAGCATGACTGGACTATTGGAATTAAGGTAAGGGAGGGTTGGGGTGGTGTTTTTCGTTGTTGTTTTTTTTAATTAATTAATTAATTATTTTTTTTTTCTTTTTTTGTAGTGTTGCCGGACAAAAAACGTGACCGGACTTTTGGAATTAAGGTAAGGAAGGGTTGGGGGAGGTATTTTTCGTTGGTTTTTATTTAATTAATTAATTATTTTTTTTTCTTTTTTGTAGTGTTGCCGGACGAAAAATATGACCGGACTTTTGGAATTAAGGTAAGGAGGTGTTTTCGTTGGTTTTTTTTTATTTAATTAATTAATTATTATTTTTTTTTTCTTTTCTGTAGTGTTGCCAAACGAAAAGCACGACCAGACTATTAGAATTAAGGTAAGGGAGGGTTGGGGTGGTGTTTTTTGTTTAATTAATTAATTATTTTTTTGTTTGTTTTTTCTTTTTTGTAGTGTTGTCAGACGAAAAGCATGACCGGACTATTGGAATTAAAGTAAGGGAGGGTTGGGGGATGTGTTTTTTGTTGTTTTTTTTTTAATTAATTAATTAATTATTTGTTTTTTTTTCTTTTTTGTAGTGTTGCCGGATGAAAAGCACGACCGGACTATTGGAATTAAGGTAAGGAAGGGTTGAGGTGGTGTTTTTTGTTTAATTAATTAATTATTTATTTGTTTTTTTTTCTTTTTTGTAGTGTTGCCAGACAAAAAGCACGACCGGACTATTGGAATTAAGGTAAGAGAGGGTTGGGATGGTGTTTTTCGTTGTTATTTTTTTTAATTAATTAATTATTTATTTATTTTTTTTCTTTTTTTGTAGTGTTGCTGGACGAAAAACGTGACCAGACTTTTGAAATTAAGGTAAAGGAGGGTTGGGGGAGGTGTTTTTCGTTGGTTTTTTTAATTAATTAATTAATTATTTTTTTTTTCTTTTTTATAGTGTTGCCGGACGAAAAACATGACCGGACTTTTGGAATTAAGGTAAGGAGGTGTTTTTCGTTGGTTTTTTTTTATTTAATTAATTAATTATTATTTTTTTTTCTTTTTTGTAGTGTTGCCAGATGAAAAGCACGACTGGACTATTGGAATTAAGGTAAGGGAGGGTTGGGATGGTGTTTTTTGTTTAATTAATTAATTATTTTTTTGTTTGTTTTTTCTTTTTTGTAGTGTTGTCGGACGAAAAGCATGACCGGACTTTTGGAATTAAGGACAATTAAGGTAAGGGAGGATTGGGGTGGTGTTTTTCGTTAGTTTTTTTTTTAATTAATTAATTATTTATTTTTTTTCTTTCTTTTTTGTAGTATTACCAGACGAAAAGCATGACCAGACTTCACAATTTAATATTTTGACATTATTAAAATGATTTGTTAAATAACTTTTATAAAAGCATTCTGTGCCTTTCATATATTGTGTATTTAAAAAAAATTATCCTTTTATTTAATGATCATAGAGCCATTGGTGTTCTGAATCTAATGATATAACTTTTACTATTCTGTTTTACTGAGTTTTACCGAATGTAAAATAAAATAAAAGTATATCGATCATAATATGACTTATCTGCAGCAAATGGAATTCCTTGAGACGCGGGTATGTTGTTTCTTTGAGAAGAATATCAGAATTGACTTTAAGAAATGTTCTAACGTTTCTTCTTTTTTAATTTTTGTAGGTGATGAGTTCTCTGGGCTTATTGGGATACAGGTATATTGTTTTTGTAGAAAGGCGGCGTTCGCAAGGCTCTGTAACAACGATATCTATTTAAAAGTCAAAGCTTTCGTACTGGTGGATTTAAATATCATGAGATTTCAATGTCGGTTAAATGAATTTTAAAATCATCGTCAGTAAATGATATAAAGAAAGATTCTTTGTTTCCATATTTTAAAAACAATTTTTAAAATTAAAAATTATTAAAAGATAATGAAAATTTTGGTTATTTCTTTATTTTCAAAATTCTTTAAATATGATGGCAAATTTATACGAAACCCAGTTATTTTTGCTGCCTTATTTAATTATTTTACGTCAATAAAAAGCTTTTGGAGAATAAATAATACCATTAACAACTGCAAATAACTACAATTGTATTCATAAAACTTTTATTTGCAACTGGTGTAAAAAGTGATGGGTTCTTAAAATAGTTGATGGGTTATAAAAAGTTATTATTATTTTAATTTTTAAGTATGAGTTGTAAAAAATTTTTTTATTTTCTGATTATTCTACATAAGATTGATAAGATGAATGTGTAACACAATCGTATTTTGCACTGTTTACTAATTTTTTATTAAAAATTCTTAATTTAAGCTAATTCCAAGGATCGGCGCATATGAGGATTTTGGTAATCAAAAGTGCGACCGTTTACAAAGATTAAAAGATATCAATAAATCAATAATTTTTACGTATACATATCTATTTATTAATCCAAATAACATAATCCTTAGCATTTAATAGGCACAATTTTGACTAATGACGTTACTCTAACTATAGAAAAATAATAAATGTATATAATTATATATATAGTCTTGAAAAATAATCCTAATCTTCTATACAAGTAATGTAATCATAAATAAACACAGAGCAAATCTTTACGATGGAAAGATTTCATTTATGTTAAGTAAAAGAAAAAATTAGTAATGATTAATAATAAATTAATAAAATAATTTTTTACATATAAATACAAGAATGTACAATACATTACAAACTTTCTGAAAATCGTGAGTTTCCTTAATAGTAAATTTTGCTTTAAATGAATTACACTATTTGATAATCCATTACACGTAAAGGCGAGTTTGGAGAAGAAAGAAAAATGTAATGTTTACGGTAAACCATTAGCTTTTTTTTTCTTGAAATAGGAATGAATTTCAAAATTAAGTCACACAGTAGAAAATTGAAACATTTTGTTGTGATCTGGAACATATAAATGAAAGTGGCTTAGTTCTAACTTTTTAATCCAATTATTTGTAATACACAATTCTATTGTTATTTCTCCTTTTTTATATTAAGTTATTTTTTCTTTTGAAATTGAGCAATAAAACGAGACAAAGCTTAAATGTGAAAGAAGCAGCAGCAATTAATAATGTTGCATTGCAGTTACACTTCTTTGTTTGTTTACTTCATTTAAATTTCTGGCGTGAAATTCCATCCAATAGTTTTTTTTTTTGACTAAAAATTAATTATTTTTATTTTAAAAGAATATAAAAAATTATAGTTACGTAAAATAATAAAAATTTCTGAACCAAATAATTATATAAAAGATGGTGTGAGAAATCTTTTTTTTTCAGTATTCAACGTTTTCTCTCTCATCTCTTGTTCTTCAAGAACATTCCATTAACATCCTCCTACCTAATTTACAGAATTACTAATTACTTTTTAATTTTTAACATGCGATAAATTTATTTTAATTTATGCACAATACAAAACTAGATTAAGACTTAACTAGATTAAGACTTTCTTTATTACAAATTCAATTATCCCTTGTTTCTTAAGATTATTACATATATCTCTATCTTACATTCTTTTTCATCTCATTTTCGCAATCGTAATTTTTTGTTCTTTTAAGCAACTTTATCTAAACCTTTTATCTACACCTTTATATAATACACCACGGTTTAACTAATATAATGATACGTTTATATGATCATAAAAATAATTTTGTAATAAGTGTTAGCCCAAACAGCAAAGAACTAGCTTCTTTAGATATTTGTAAGTGTGATTTTTTTGACGTTTTAACTGTATAAAATGCATTATTGAAAAAGTTAATTTGTTCTTTCACTATTTAAATATAGCAAATAATACATTACAGACATGGAGATTAGTAGATAATAATTTGATGCTAATAGACCATTTTTGGAAACATAATTAATTCACAACTACAAATTTCAATTTAATCTCACGGTCAATTGCGATAAGTGATAGAGATAAAAATAATAATATATTTATAGTAATATCAAAAATATATGAACAAGACCTCCAAGTAAAAAGAGAAAAAGAGGAAAACAAAGAGAATTTACAAGAAGTAATTAGTAATTCATCTCCTATCCCGCATCATAATAGTTACACATTTGTTGAATCAGATTCCACACTCATGCATCATACCCAACAGAATAATTCATCCGTCAATTCAATATCTAAACTTACTCATCATAACAATTCATCTATCAGTAGTTCAATTCATATCCAACATAATAATTCATCTGTCAGTTCAATGTCTAGACTTACTCACCATAATAATTCATCTTTCAGTTCTCATTCAACTTCCATACATAGTTATCAAGAAGAACATGCCATCACTATAATTCACGTTAAAGCTGATAAAACTAATCAAATAATTGACCCTTCTACTATTAGAGAATTAAGAGAAGGAATAGTCAAATTCATTGATTCAAATACATTAATAATTCTTCGTAGTATAGAATTTATTCGAATAGTTCTTGATGATGATAAAATTTTGAATTTTACATTACATCCAGACCCATTTCAATATCAAGAATCAATGATACGTGAATTAAAAATGCGCAGTTTAAAATCAAGTAAAGTGTTATTAAGTAGTACCGTTATTAAACATTACTTTTTTTTGTATAAAAGTACTCAAGAAAATAATATTTTTGAAATGTACAATTTACGTGATTTTGAATTAAAACATGTATTTCATATGAAAAAAATTGGTGGAATTGACAATTTAGAATGTGAATATAATAATGACGAAGGAGTTAGAACTCCATTATATGCTATATCTGAAAATGGTAAATTAATGGCTGTTAGTCTTTGTAAAAAAACTGTTGCTATATTCTTGATAGAGAATAGTTTAATCATGATTTTTGTAATAAGTTTAATAGTAATATTATTACTTCACTTACTTCTGATACCAAATCGGCAAAAATTCTTGATATGAAATTTTATGATAATGATGAAAAATTGGTCGTATTAACACAAGAAGGAGATTATAATGAAGTTTTTACTACGATATGGGATTTATTTAATTGTAATATATATAATCCATTTACATCTCATTTAGATACTTTTAATTTACAATCTCTTGAAGTGCCTATCAATTATGGAATGAAAAAATATAAACAAAGCAAAGGTAGACCATTAGGAATTTTTTCTAATTATTTGGTTTATCCTTCTCAATTAATTAAGGGAAACAATGGAGTTGATCTAATTTCGTTCGATCGAGAGGAAGACCGAGGAAATAAATATGTTACTATAATTAATAGTAATTTATTTAATGTTTATAATGATAAAAAAAATCATTATAAAATTTTTGATCATAATAGGAAATTACTTGACCATTTTGATCATAATAAACTTATTATAAAGGATAGTGAACCATGGGATAATAATGATAGTGAACCATGGGATAATAATGATAATAAATCACAAATAGTGGTTTGGTTAAATGATAAAAAAACCATTCAATTAATCATTGGTAATGAAACTATACAAGTATGGGAAGAACACAAGAAACTTGTTTATATTTGGGCCCCTTTATTATCCTTAAATTATTATATAGATACACTTAATAAACCTACAGAATCCCCAACTTCAATTTTATCTACTGATCGTTGTAAAATACATAAATTTATTTTAAAGAAATTTTCCAATCATCAATATCAATATAAAATAATATTCTCATTAGGTAACAAAGAAATTTCTATGCATCTACCAAGAGAAAAAGATTATATTAAATCTGCATGTAATGCAATTGAATATTTACAATGGCAAATGAAATATACAAAAAGTTTGGATAATAAATTACGTAGATATTTAAATAAAACTATTCAAGAGACGAGATTACTTATAAAAAAATTCATTGACGAACAACCACAAACTTGGAAATTATTGGATATAAAAGAATGTACTATGACTCATTTGGTGGCCGCTGGTTGTGATGATTTAATTTCTTATATTGTTGATGAAAAGAGAGATTTAATGTTACATAATCCAAGAAGATATGCTTGGTCCAAAAAAGAAATTGAAGAATGTAATAGATTAATTAATTATGAGAAAAAATCTTCCGAACGAGAAATTCCTCAAATTCTTCAGCAAGAGAAAAAACATTTAAATGACGATTGTTTAAGAAAACCTAGTGATTTGAAAATTGCTATTCATCATACAAAAAAAAATGCTGTCAAAGGTCTTGTAAAATATTATTCAATTCTTGCTATGGATCATACTGGCTGGATGTTTACCGTTTCTGATGAATTGTTAGAATTACTTAAATATAATTCAGGTAAATATTAATATTTATATTCGAGGAAAAGAGAATGTGAAAGCTGATTTTTTAATTTGATCGTTTAATAAATTTTTATAGATTACGTTGTGGACTTGTTTTATCAACCTGTCAGTATTCAAATCGGGACGCGTCTTTTGAATTTTACATAATAATAATAATAATTTCTTTACTTACTGTATCATATTCTTTTTTGAATGTAGGTCTTTGGATCAAAAGAAGCGCTTCATTTGAGTGAAGCGAGTATAATGTCAGAAATTTCTCTTCCTGGTACAAAGAATTCTTTACACGCTCTACACGATATTCAAACAAAACTAAACAAATCCCAAAACTCCACTAATAATAAATTATTGGACTTACAAAATGCGGCCCCATGGGTAATGACATGTATGGTTCCATTACCAGATTTCACCGTACCAAAAGATGAAACTTTTAATCATTCAACTTTTACTCAGATGGTGATATCATCATCAAATGATAATATGGATTTTATATTTGATAATCCTGCAATGGAAGCGATAGTTAACTTTAAATGGTGTACATATGCTAAAAAAATTATTTACTTCCTTCTTGCTCTTTATGGATTTTATCAATTATGTTTTACTTATTTATGTTATGCTTATATTGCACATTTGTCTTCAAATGCTTGTTGGATTATAATATTTGGCATATTTTTGTTGGTTTGTGAAGCTAGTCAAGGGTTACTTCTTAAAAAAAATTATCTCCGAATTTATAATCTTTTCGATCTGTTAAGTGGAATTTTACCATTACTATCTACATCTCTCTTATTGGTATTTTCATATTTTCAATGGAAATTAGACAACAATGGGTTCGAAAATATAAAGACCGATACAAAAGTACTGATTTTATTATCCATCACAATGCTCACCTTATGGATTGAATTGGTATGCTTTTATGTTGCAAATATTTTTAATTTTTATACAACATAAATACTTATAATTATTTTCTCATAAACCCTCTTTTTACTTTAGCTAATGAGAATGCGCTCCTTGCAAAGTACGTATTTTTTCATTTTTAACATTTTTTTTTTTTTTTTTAAAACATATAATTAATAAAATATTTATCCTCTTCCCTCTCTATATCTGTATATTGTAGTTGTTGGGGAATACGTGTTTATAATCATTAATCTATCAAAGAGAATTGCTCCTTTCCTAGGCACTATGCTTGTTGTAATCTGTGGATTAGCTCACTCAATGTAAATAAATTATACACTATTAAAATTCTTTAATCACTTTTTTTTTTTAACTAACTTCTTTTTATAAACAGGTTCATCTTGTTAAGTCATCCGAACGATATAAATCTTGTACCAAATCAAAATACTTACACTTTATTGAATACTGCAACTCAAGAAAGTTATACATTTACGCAAAACATTGATGTAAATAGTGATAATGATAATCTATTTCATAACTTTTTTACGTCAATAAAAGCTGTATATTTTTGGATAAATGGACAATGGGATCAAATAGATCAATGGGATTTTTGGCCTGTTGTTGGTTTGAGCATATTCGGTAGCTTATTTTTAGTCATTATCATGCAAAATATTTTAATTGCGTTAATGTCGTAAGTATTAAAAGTTATTATTTTATTTTATTTATAATTATTTGATTTATAATTTACAAATTTTTATCAATGTTTTTTTTTTCTTTCCTAAGGGATGTTGTTGATGAAGCAAAAGAAATTGGTAAAAGAGCATTCCTAAAGTTACGAGCTGAATTAATTGCTGAAGTGGAAGTATTTTTCTTAACCAAAAATCAATTGCGTGATAAAGTTTGGTTTCCAAGACATATTTACTTTATAATTAATTGTGATGAAGCCAATCGTTGGTTAGAAAAATGTAGACGAAGGAAAAATATTGGTTATTCAAATTATTGTGGAAGAGAAAATATGAATGGAAGAGAATCAATTCATTTTGACAAATTAACCCATAGAGATTATGTAAGTAATAAAACCAACTATGATTCATCTGAAAATAATGATAGATTAGCTGAAATTGAAAAGAATATTAACTTATTGATAGAATTAGCTAAAAATAATTCTTAGTTATGTGTTTGCTTCATGTCATTCTTTTGTATTCAATTATGTATGTTTTGTAATTTTTTGTGTTTCAAAGTTTATTTGATTAAATAAATATTTAGTCATAAGTGTTGAATACCTTATACTGTAAGCCGCTGTAAGGAATTGCAACAGTGTATAAAAGAAATAAAACACAGGCTGGAAAATATGAATAGTATTCTTGCTGGTAGCAATTCCCAGCTTAAAATTGTTGACAAAGAAAACAGATGATTATATTATCTACGGGATCGTGACAATGACCGTGAAGTGGTACTTTATCCTTTATGCTTCAGATAGAATCTCTTGCACAAGTAAAAATTCACTTAATATTCAATTTGTTAAATCTGTCTTAAAAGAGGATTAAGAAAATAATAAGGAATTGCATAGAAATGTGAATTGGGTGATGGTGGGTTATTGAAGGATAGGGTAGATGTTGGAAAAAGCCAACAAAAAAAGAAGCAACGAATAAAAGAATATTTAAAAAAACAAGAGTAAATAGACCGGTTGATATATGTATAGAAACATATTTATTATTATTTTAATTCATGTATTTATCTTTGCATTTGCTTTTATGCAACAATAAAAATGGTTAAATGTTTGAAAATAGGTTAAATAACTGAAGCTGAAAAATATGGTGAAAAAAAACAAAGCATTTGGAAAATTATGAGAAGAAACTGCGGGAAGAATTTGATTTAACCCTAGACAGTTACATGCAACCAATCATATTTTTTAAAATCGTGTAACCTAAGATGTTTGCATAACAGATCACATGTATATGTATTATAATTTGAGGTTGTTGAAAAACAAGCAGGGATTGATCATTAAATATAATGATAGCACTTAAAGCAAATACTATGTACGATGCAAACGATAACGGCGATCAGATAACTACTACATTTTGATCCTAGTGATCCATCCTCCTTGTTCCGATTTTCTAAAGCGTTAAGAACTTTTCTTAATAAGCTTTCGTAACTTTTTAATCCTTCCGGAAATAGCGTTTCGAGTTTTCTTCTGTCTCTTTCGTTTCTGATCGTTCTCCTTGATGGAACATGATATTGCTCACATTTTACTTCATTACCGCCTCAAAGTCTTCAACTGTCATGTGGATTGTACGTAAGAAATCATTAAACTCTGAAATAATTTCTATTCCATTTGCTTTTCCATTATTGCGGCACTTTCTGTTAATAGCGACTCTTACTTTAGCCCATTTATCAAATCTCACTTCGACATCAAGAAACATGGCGACAAAATCTCTGAACATTAGCTAAAGCTACCATTTCATCTAATTTAGATCCAATTTATTTATTACTTCTTTTAAAAGATCTAGAGTATCGTCGGTAGATTTGAATTTTACAAATATTACACATAGTTCTCTTGTATTGTCATCTTGTTTCAACCATGTTTTTGTACACTTTTCCCAATTTTTATCAACAATCCACATCTTTTATTTGAAGGTTTTCTTATGAAGAAAGATTCTCACTCAACAAACTTTTGAGTTCCGAAACATTATTCTTGTGGCTGTTAAACTTCAAGGTGTATATGATCAAAAGATATTAGTTCGTTCTTTTTTAAAATTAGTTTAAGAGCATACAAAAATTAAGATATAATATGTGATCAATCTAATGTTACGTAATTTTTATGTCGTACGAGTGGTCGTATGATTGACTAATTAGTGTGGCTTTTTATATAAATAAAGCGCAGTGATGTTACTCAGTCGTTATTCTATTTTCTCCGAGTATGTTAAAAAAAGTGTTGACGAAAAAATTGTTGTAGTCCAGACGAGACACTTTAATAAATGAAATATGTTTTTTCTGTTATGGCTGTGCATTTGCAAGGAAGCGACTCAGAGCTTGCGAAGCAAGTATCTATTTTTTTTTTTTTTTGTTTAGAAATCTCGAGGACCTTATTTAGCGGAGAACACAAACTTTCGGTAAGGTCAATACTGTTAATTTATTTCTGACTCTGGCATGTTCTATGCATAACTGACGACTGTTTATATTCTGCCCAGAATAAGAACAAGCGAAAGCGGATAATGGAGTTAATGTTGGGATAATTTGTTAATATATAGATAGTTAATATGAACGAAACACTGGCAGGAATTAGCATAGAAACTCTTTCTTTTTTTATGTAAAACCGAACCTTGTAATTTAATTTTTATATAATAAATCAATAATTTGATTCCTATTGGGACGTTTTTTTCGCGGTTTTTTTTATCTATGCTAACGAACTTTTGAATTATTCCATTTTATATAAAAATTATTATCGAACATGCAATATATTATTGAGAGAATTAAATGCCAAGCTCTCAGTTGAGATTGAGTTGAGGCCGAGAAAGTGGAGTTGAGATGGGAGTTTAAGGGCAGAACCGACGAGCTGGAGAAAATTATGGTGGATTATTCAATCAAGATTGGCAAACTTAACTCCGTAATAGCGGGAGAGAAGAATAATACAGTTACCACTAAACTCGAATCCGAGAATGCTGAGCTTAAGGCCAAGATAACAAAAATTAAGGTACGATATCAATGAAATTAAACAACAAATCCAATCATTACTAACATGCAGGACACATGTTCTATTGGAGAAATTTCCCCAAAGAAGTGATACCAGAGGAATAGCTGTTAATAGAGTTACCTTTGGTAACGACCAATATGAAAATGTCAATTCTCCACCTTTAAGTAAGTGTAACTGTGTAAGTCATTAGAGGATAGAAAGATGGATGGTTTTTGGAATCGGAATATAAGAGAAAGGTAGCGATGAGATTAAGCAACGCAATTAGGAGAAGAAACTTTTTTTTTATTGTTAAAAGATCAGCAGTATAGTAAGTACATGGTGATACAAAGCCCTTCCTCAAAAGGGTAGGCACTAACTAATAAACTATCTATAAACCACCCTTGGGAGCCGATCTGGAGGAGAAGGAACTTTGGCTAATCAAATATGTTACTTCTGACTTGTCAGGTGATACAGAAATAATCACTAGCGATCAACAGCAGAAAAACATTCCAAATATATCTCAGGAAAATTTCTGGACATAATAATTAAAGTGTAAAAACGACAGTGTAGACCCTAATGCTGATATAGTGAAAGAAGGCCAGGTAGATACTTAAAGAAACTAGTAAGCAGAATATGGTTCCAGGCTCCGCACTACCGATGTGAATCTGCATAAAAATATTGAAGAGCTCAAAAAATCCTTAAGCTCTTTGACGAAAGAGGTGTAAGCATATACAGTATCAAATGTATTACATACTGTATAGCGCAAGTACTATCTTGAAATTAAGAGATATTCAAATTCAGTATATTATAAATCAAAGATACTTCAAAAAACTGTAACAAAATGTCATGATCGGAACACTTTCGAAAAAATCAGAGAAACTACCAATGGTAGTCGTACCAATTCTTCTGGCGAAAAATTATCCGATATAAAGTTATGAATACATTTAAAGCGTGTAACACCAATTCCTAGGACTAACCCAAATAAGATGGGATGTCTTTATCAATATGTCGTTTAACATAGTATCAAATTTTTAGTTGTTACTAAGGATGAGAAAAAAAGATGGGCTGGCAAATGCTTTTATCATGAGCCGAATATATATATACTGTATATAAACTATCATACTATTTTCTCAGCCGGATAAAAGATTGTAAATTTGAGGATGCGGAAACGGAGAAACAATACCGATGTTCTTGAAGCAATAGAGATAAAAAAGATCCTAATTAAAAATGTTTTAAAATATTATTAAAAAAAATAAGTACTAATAATTAAGTAAATTATATTCTATTTTTTTTTAAATTTATTAAGAATTAAATCTTATAATTTTTTTTAATAAAAGTATTTTAAATACAAGTAAATTTAATATTAGTAAAATATTTTAATAAAATATGTTAAAATTACTTGCTTCTTAAATAAAATATTAAACTGTAATTTAAAAATTTTTGCTTGTAATAATAATAAAAATTTTTATTTAAAAGATTTTTAAATATATATTAATTATACTTTTTACTATATTATTTAGCTTCAAACTAGTCTGTTATTAAAAGTATAAATAAATTAATTTAGGTATATTATTTTTGTTTTTTGTAATTAATAATGCATTATAAAATATAAATTAAATTTTTCATTTTATTTTTTCAAATATTTCTCTTAAATATATCATGTATTACTAATTCCATTTTTATACCTTTTAAAATTTTAAAATTAAGAGAACTTTTGAAACTTTTTTATAGAACTTTTTATTACTATATAATTTATAAAAAAATATAAAATTATTTGTAAGTCATCTATCATTTTAAAAAGTGATTTAGATAAAAAAAAAAAAAAAAAATGTTGCAAAATTTACCTGATCATTTATTTGTATTGCTTGGGAAATTTGATTGAAATAAATTTCATATTTGCGTTACCAATAATTATGATTATTTATATCATAATTACAATAAACTGAGTAATTTAATCACTTTTTCTTGTGAACTGCTCGTGCACATCTCCAAATATCATATGAACTCGGGTAATCAATTTTGCTCGGTTATTTTGAAGAGTGGGGGCCAAGAAAAATATTTGCTTAAGTTTGCAATATAAACAAATGTAAACAATGAATATTTACGTAGCCGCAAAAAAAAAAAAAAAAAAAAAAAAAAAAATTCCTTATCTACAAATCGATAAAAAGCACGTATTGGTTAACTCATTGAAAAAATTATTAATCCTTTATATAGCGAATAGAAAACTTGTTGATGACGCCTAGAAGAAGCATAATGGCGTTTTTTCCTCATGATATACATTTAATGCATGTCATAAACGGATATGGTATATGAGAGATTTTTGCCGTAAAATCAGGCATAAAAAAGGGGAATTTAGTTTGTTGATGTACCACGACACAATAAATTAGATTGTACTCAAGATTATGTCAAAATGTTGGGTAACTTCTCTTAAAATTGGAAACGTGCTAAATTACCACTATAACTAAGAAAATCTTAAGAAAATCGCAATGAAATGTGATAATCGACAAAGACTGGAGTAAATTAATGACAACTTGTTAACTTACATGGCTGAAGAATAAATCTTATCCTTCATTTATTGGTCGATTTCCATATGTGGATAATAAGAGAAAAAGAAATTTATTTTATGGCCATTAGTTCAAAATGCGACCTAGTCATGGCATAAATACCTCACTTTAGTGTTACATGCCCACATTTTCTTAATTTGTATTATGATTTTCTTTGCATACGAAAAGCAAAACAATCATTTAATAAGATCTCGTGTATTATTTATTGCACAATTTAATTTAATATTATATATACTCGACTTCTCCTCTTTCTTTCTTTCTTCTTTTTCACAAAATATTTATATATACGTATGGTATAAGTGTATATAATTATATGTATTATCAACTTCTCTGAATTTTTCTCGCTAATTTTGAATAAATTATATACTAACCGGTAGAAAATATATAAAAAAAAAAAAAAAAAATATTTTAACCTCTACTTATTCACCGGATGTATATATTTTGTTAAAATTTTAACCATAACTCGCACAATATGGATGTTATGGCAATGTGTTCGTCGTCTCCTGTTTCAAACCAATCTGTCTCGAGGAAAATTCCAGAAGCTGTTTCTACTGTGCTAAATTTGCCTTCTCCACCGTATGTATAATATACGATACGTACTTTTTTTGGTTTTAAAAGAATTTTATTCATTTTTCATTTTTTTGCTAGATTGATAGGCACGGTGAATGAGAAAACAAATAGATCACTCCCTCACTTAACTTCTATCTTGCGTTCACCTGTATCTCCCCTGCACGAATTTAATCCTACTCCACGTCATGATATATCATCCGCTACTGTAGTTAATCATACTACTTCGCAAATGAATTATCTACAATCACCAGAGCCAATAGCGAGAAGGTCAAACTTAACTTCTCCCTCCTTATCCTCATCATATTCACCTATTTTACAATCACCGAATGATACTACTTCGTCAATGTGGTCTCCGCCACTTTCCGCTAATTCATATTATCATCAATCTCCTCCTCCGCTACCACCACCACAATATCCGTACATTCCTCGATCGCAACAACCATCTACAGGACTAATTAATAATCATCATCGTCCATCTGCTACTACTTCTATGCCATATACAACTTCAATTTTATATACTCCTGGTAGTGATGATTACGGTGATGATAATGATTCTCCTTATATTCAACAAACTGCCGAACAATCTTTTGTTAAAATGGGAAAAGTTGTTGATTATTGTAATCAAATCGTCCATTTTGCTTTACAATATCGTGATATGAAAACCAATTATAATCCATGGAATGGTGCTGCCATTCCTCAAGTCACCGAATCCCATTTAGCAAATATTATAAATAAGGCTTATGATGTATTAAATATCGTATCTAGTTTAAAAAGCGAAATAACTGCAAGGCCATCTTCAATTGAGGTAAGATTTCCATTCTGATAATTAATGAAAAGATAAGGGTTTTTTCTAAAAAAAAAAAAAATATCCATTTTAAGTTAAGTCAAGACGAGATTGATTTGATTCGAAAACATAGAACTCTTAACACACATACACGAACAAAATACAGGAAACGAAATGTAAGTCTTGATTTAAAGTCCATTATATTTATGAAATTTATTAATAAGTTAGCGATTTATAACTTAAAAGCGTGCTGCGCCTCCTAGAAGGTGTCATTCGTGTAATATATCTGAAACTCCCGAGTGGCGTCGTGGTCCTGATGGTGCGAGAACACTTTGCAACGCTTGTGGTCTTCGTAAGTAAAATATATTTTGCCTTCTTTCACATTCTTTATTTTAAAATCATTCTTCTATATATCAGACTTTGCCAAGATAACAAGGAAGCGTACTTTATCATCTGCTATGCAACAAACTGATCAGCAGCAGCAAACATCATCTAATTCGTCTAATATTAACTTGACTTCTTCCGTGCCTGAGAATCAATCAATTATTGAGATAATTGACGATTGATCCTATTTCTATTTGTATATTCACATCGGGGGGGGGGTGCGTAAAAAAATTTAGAAAAATTGTCATTTTTCGTGATTTAATCAATCTCTTTTGTAAATATTTTATTTTAACACTTCTGCTAGAAGTGTCGAATAGTTTATTTTTCGTGTTTTAAATTATTTTAAATTACTCGTTAAAAGTTTTTCGTTCGATTTTCGTTCATTTCATAATATTTATTAAGCCATTCTAAGTCTTCCTCTCTCCATTATTATGTTTAATCTTTAGGGGTTTTCACCATATATGTTTATATTTGTAAGATGTATTTTGTAAATTTATAAAGTATATAACCCTTGAATTTAAGATAAAATATGAAGTAGAACACTTTTGTATAAAAACGATATACTACAAAAATTTTATATAAGGTTTGCTTTCAAACTATTTCAGATAATTATATTTATTTTAATTATCCAAAAAGCTAAATTCTTATTATTATATATTATGCCCGGTTCAATTACATTATAAAATGCTAAAAGGAATAAAATCACCGTTATTAAAAATGGTAAACATGAAAAATAATATAATAATAATCATAATAATATTATACTGTATTTATTATATAATTCTTTTTTTTTAAAAAAAAAATTAATAATTGATATAAATTTTTATTTATATCATATATTTATTTATATACAGTTATCATTAGAATAGAGGTAAATTTTATATTATAATTAAATTTAATAATAATATATTAATAAATATTATACAATATAATATATAGAAATAAATAAAAAAATTTAAATTGTAATTTTATTTTATCAGTTATAATTTTATTATTATAAAGTAAATTTAGATCTAATTCCTATAAAATGTTTAAGTTATTTAATTCTTAAAATATATCTTTTTGTATTATTTCATTACTTTACTTTATACAATTTTTTATAAAATGCCAAAAAAAAACTTTTAAAAAATATATAAGTCTTTAACTGTAAATAAAAGAAAAAAAATTTTTTATTTAAAGAAAATATCCATTATTTTTTAAAACAAAAAAATTCTGGTTAATAAGTACTTGATATTAATAAAGGAATAATTAATGATTAATATTTTAAAGAAAAAAAATTATTGGTTTATTATAAGTCTTAATTCATATTAAACTAGTTTGCAGTATTAAAAAAAAAAAAAAAAAAAACTTTTTTTTATTATTAAAAAAGTTTTTAATCCTTTAAGAAAAAGTTACACTTTAAATTACTCTTATTATTAATAATAAAAGTCTTAGAATTAAAACTCTAAAATTTGCTTTTTTATATAATAAAAATAATTTAAAGAATTGATTAATTGGATTAACAATTTAAAAAATAATACAGTATATTCTTAATAGGACCCCAAACATTACTAAAATAACTCACATTTTTTTTACCCATTTTTTTCAAAACTAAGCCAATTTGCTCTTTTAGTTTTTTAAGGATATCTTGCCATCTATTTAACCAATTTTGATAAATGATTTTTTATTTTGTAGATCTCATTAAGAGCTACATTTTTAAAAAAAGTTCATCCAATTTGGATCATTAGTTGATGAGAAAATTGCAAAAAACATGTTTTTTAGCTTCTAAATTTCACATCAATTTGCTCTTTTTCATAATTATGAGTTATATCAGTAATGTCTGGGGTCCTTTCTTAATACAATATTTATAAAAGAAATTGGAAGTATATTTAGGGTTCTGATCAGTTCAGTTCAGTTCAGTTTTTGCAAAAACTGATACCAAACTGAATTAATCGGTATCGGTATTAATAATTACTGAAACTGATTGGTAATTACTGAAAACTGAACCGATTTACCAAATGTTTTTAATAAAAAACGTTTTACAACGTTTAGCAAAAAAAAGTTGTGAAACAATTTTTTCTTATCAAATCATCCATAAAAAAACATTTTGCAACGTTTTTTATTAAAGTGCCAAAAAAAAATATTGCGAGACATTTTTTTTATATTAAATCGTTTTATAAAAACGTTTTGCAACGTTTTTAAATAAAAAGGAAAATAATATTGCAAAATGTTGTTTCTATATTAAATTTCTGATGTAAAAAACATTTCGCAACATTTTTTACAAGTTTTACAAAAATAACGTTACGAAACATTATTTTTTTATATCAAACGTTTATGTAAAAAATGTTTCGCAATATTTTTTACAATGTTCGCAAAAATAATGTTGTGAAACATTATTTTTCATATTAAATTGTTTATGTAAAAACATTTCGCAACATTTTTTACAAGTTTCGCAAAAATAAAGTTGTGAAATGTTATTTTTTTTATCAAATCGTTTATGTAAAAAATGTTTTGCAACGTTTTTTATAAGTTTCGCAAAAATAACATTGCGAAATATTATTTTTCATAATAAATTGTCTATGTAAAAAACATTTCGCAACATTTTTTATAAGTTTCACAAAAATAACATTGTGAAATGTTATTTTTTTTATCAAATCATTTATGTAAAAAACATTTCGCAACATTTTTTACAATGTTCGCAAAAATAATGTTGCAAAACGTTATTTTTTATAATAAATTGTCTATGTAAAAAACGTTTTGCAACATTTTTTACAAGTTTCACAAAAATAACGTTGTAAAATGTTATTTTTTATATCAAACGTTTATGTAAAAAAACGTTTTGCAACATTTTTTATAATATTCGCAAAAATAACGTTACAAAACATTATTTTTCATAATAAATTGTCTATGTAAAAAATGTTTCGCAACATTTTTTACAAGTTCTGCAAAAATAACGTTGCAAAACGTTATTTTTTATATCAAACGTTTATGTAAAAAAAACATTTCATAACGTTTTTTTTTTAACTACATTATTTAATAAAAAGACGTTTTTCTTATAAAAAAAATGTTTTTATTATCGATAAATCAGTTTGGTAAATCATAGAACTGATACCAAAACTGAAAGTTTCAATTCAATAAATCATAAAACTGAAACTGCTCTGATACCAAAACTGGTCAATACAGTTCAGTAATTACCAAAACTGATCAGAACCCTAAGTATATTACTTTAAAATTTTAATATAATATGAGAAAATC
This sequence comes from Rhizophagus clarus, assembly GCA_015698045.1. NCBI lineage: Eukaryota > Fungi > Glomeromycota > Glomeromycetes > Glomerales > Glomeraceae > Rhizophagus > Rhizophagus clarus. The sequence continues at coordinate 775,593 of BLAL01000246.1, read as the reverse complement.
TTTGTTAAATACTAAAAAATCATGATCTTAAAATATTTTTAATTGTAATAAAACTGGATTTTTTTGGAAAATACAGTTTAGTTATATAATAATTAATAAATTTTAATAATTAGATGCAATACAAATATTGAATTAAACCTTTTAATAAATATAATAATAAATATAATATTAAATTTTAATTAATATTTAATATTACGGGAAACTCTTTTCTGCAGATCTGTGAACCAAATTTTTACGGAAGAAAAATATTTTATTTTCATCATGAAGAAAGGCTTTTTGCTAATCAATCCAGCCTCAAAAACCACAGCAACATCTTCTACGATCAAAGTTACCCCCTACTACTACTCTAAAGAATATACCTTCTGTCCGTTTTCATAATGTTATAGTAGACTTTATCTCATGACTCATCAAGAGGAACCCTTCGACTATTTTTAGCTCAATAATAACTATGAACCCCTCAACTATAAACGAGTTCCTCAGTACTTATAAGAAACAAATGGTTTCTATGGATAAGTTATCATGAAATATTTACAGAGACGATTGTTTTCCTATCATAGTTCAATTTTTAGCTACTTTTCTTAATCTCTTTCTCTTGGACGACGAAAATCAGAAAATTTTTCTCATGAATTCTAAAATTCGCTAAGAATTGGAGTACGCAAGCAAACAATCTTTCGATAAGGAAGATCTAGGGATCCTATGCACTAATCAGACGTGTCAATGAATTTTGATGTGTTTGATACAAATTTGATAGAATTATTGGATGATGTCAATGAATTACTCGCCATACTTTCACGTAATATCACACCCATACCTGTCATGCTCTTGACCAAATCTCAGAAAAGGAGTGCTAAAAAGAAGGCCCATAAGGAGAAACAAAAATTGCAACTTCAATCTCCTTCTGGACTGGATGAATAAGTGATGCCCACTTTTAGCACGAAATCTTCTGAATATACACTCTCTAAACCTTCTGGCTCAAGAACGGTTACTTTTAATCAAAGTTTACTTTCTCCTTCTTCCACACTCTACAAGCAGCAGTTGAAGCGAGATTATAAACCATAATCGATGCCTGTAGACAATGGAAAGAAGCTAAAACAGAAAGAGATAGATAATACGTTAAAAAATGGAAATGTTATCATCACCAGCTATCTTCCTCAGGATCAAGAACAAGCACATTTATTAGATCTTGTAATCTATGATATTCTGGCCAAATGGGATAATTATACTCTATTGGCCAATTTAGGATGATGGGGTAAGGTCATATCAGTTAGCACTAGGATGCACAAAAGTATCTTTCTGCGATGGTTAGACTGATTCCAGACCACGAGTGCTTGAAATGCTATAATGGAGGGGACTGGACTGTCAACTTGGGAGGAATCCCTGTTCGATGGTTCTCTGCTTCCTGGAACCTTTCAGAAAGGAAACAACAAGAAAAGTTTCAAGCTGTCATGTACAATCTTCCAGAAGACATAACAGATGCCTCCTTATTCCCAAATGGACGTTCTCACCAATTTTTGTTGGATAGCGGCATTAAATTCTTTAAAATAGTTAAAGAAGTTGATGGATTCAGAAAGCTGATAGGTTACTTTATCATTTGGGATCACGTTTCTACTCGCATAAATAACTCCCAGTTTTAGACTTTCTTGGTGCCGTTATTCCATCCCCAACTTCAAGAATTTACATAGATCTGCTCGAATTGGCAATGCAGAGAAGTCTTTCAGGACTCCTAATGGATCTAATTTTTCTTTTTCAGGTTTAAATACTAACAATCGCAAGAATGATTATAATAAAACTCCTAAATCTGGACGTTCTACCAAGAAGATTGATCATTCAAGAAACGACCAGTCTAAGAAGCCTAATGTAAAACATTTAATCACTGGGCTGAAAGCATTATTAGAACATTATGTTTAGTTTAGTTGGGAGAGATAGATAGAAGATTCCACACTAACTTCTTATCATGCATAGCATTCATTTTACGTGATGTTTCTTTTGTTTTATTAGATTGTAGAATTTTTATTTTTTTTCTTTTTCATTTCCCTTTATTTCTTGAACAATTCTATAACTAGACTTCCTATTACACTAAAGAGAATAGGCTAGGGATATAGTAGTCATGAGATAGTTTGTGACCCTAGTATGGGAAACGGGCTGGCTTTGTCATGCTGATCTTTTGTATACTTTTCTATCTTTTTTCAGTAATAAAAGCACTTCTTTTGACTATAAAAAAAAAAAAAAAAAATATTTAATATTACCAAAGAATAATTAAATAATATAAAACTTTGAAATTTTAATAACTTTATCAATATCAATCTGATTCTACTGATTTTATTGCCATTTGAATCCTTCTATTAAGACAAATCTAATGGTATGTAATCTGATTACTGGTGCAAAAAAAAAAACCATTAACCAATAGATCAGTGATTACCGTAGTAAATAAATGATCGGCAAAATGATCGGTATTTTTCGGTTGGTTGATTTTCTAGGCGACCGTACTTCTATTAGAAAAAATGTGAAAGAATTGTAAAAGAAAATCCACCTTCAACACAAGAATTATCACATAAGTAAACATTAACGTCAAGGCCAATATTGGCTAAGGACTTTGCAATTTCAAGATCGCCAAGCGTTAGTCCAACTGTGGCTTGCAGTGGTGAAAAAAGTATGTTTCCATACTCTTGTGCCTTCAAAGCTTTTTGGCGCCATATAATAGTCAACGCCCCATCTCTCTTTCCCTCCTTTTTAGCTAGATATAGAGCGTGTAGGAACATGTGGAAGTTCGGCCAACTTTCCTACAAAAAATAAAAGCTAAAAATTGTTTCCATGTGAGCGAGTGAGGGCTTGTTATCTATAAACAGCGAGGTGTAAAATGTCTACCACCGAAAGCGATAGTGGTGATATAATCAGCATCAACTTTACGCTTCCGTAATAGTTTAAAAATGTTATTTTTGTCTAAGAAGTAAGAACGACTATGTCTGTTATAATGATAGAGTTAGTGATGTATTAGCATCCCATCCTCCAGTCTTCCCAAATAACTTCCATCTTCGAAATTTATCCAGTCAGTGCAGAAACAATACGTATGCAACCAGGCGGGCGATATGTTATGTGTGGGATTATTTATTTCAAAAATATAATGTAGACGGGGCTGAGAATCGTAATTAACGATAGTGGTAGGAAAAAACCAATTAGTATAGAAATTATAAAAAATCTAGGAGAGCAAAGAAATAGCTTGATGCTGCGACTCGCATTAGATAGGCTAGAATCAGTGTACTCCTTCATTCTTTGATAGCATTATATATTTCATTCGCTATTTCTATCATTTTCTGATTAAATATGTATCTGCAAAATCAATAATAAATATTTCACTTTTTTTCTCTCATACTCAAAAAGAGGATGCCCGAAATCTATGATTGAGGGAAGTATGCATCAAAAAATTTTCTTGGTAAAGCAATCAGTGTCACTCGCACATGATTCAAACTTTTCCCTATTTGTAAAAAATTATTAATTCATGCAATCCGAAATAGATTCATTGAGGGAAATGCCAAGTGCATCTTTGAGGATTGCTGAACTTAAAGCCGAATTAGTAAATTAGGGCATGACATTGAAGAAATCATTTAATAGAGTACCTTCCGGCTTCCAAATTGCAGGATGTTTGCTCTATGGGGTATAATAATGCCAAGCGAAGCACCTTTCCAGATCGGCCCTCTTCGCCATTTTGCGCGAGTGAGCAGAACATCGAAGGAAGGAAGGAGAGGTAAGATACATGAGAAAATGGTCAGCGATGAGATTAGATAGAAAAAGTGGGTGAAGAAGCTTTGGCAAAGCGCCTGGCGGATATCTGCTTTACATGGAAGACAAGGATAAGCATTTAATGTATAGATTCTTTGGAAGTGATTTGTATAGCTTTACTGGGTATTGAGACCCTGTATCCTATCATTGCGCTTGGACTGGAGATTGCAAGGTTCTTTCGTTTTAAAAAATTTCAAGATCATTTAAAATATACTATGTCCACTATATCTAACGATACAGAATGTAAGATTTACAGTGAGAAGTCTTGTAATTTTCTATCCGATAAAGACTACGATATTAACGCTTTTCTGATTCAGCTTGTAATAGTTCTTACTCCACTCGTTCTCAAACTCGTTCTCAGACTCGTTCTCAGGCTGCAAATACGGATGAAGTACGCTGAAGACCTTTGATTTTGCTAAAAAACGCTTGCTTAGAGGAGGCAGAAGAATCAAGAGAAACCATTCTAAAAGAAAATATATTCCTTGATAGCTTTCTTAAATATCGTGAATATGATCTAAATCTTCTAGTTCGCATACGCTTAGATAATGGAACAATAAAAGCGTACGAAGTACCTTCCAGTATCCATGCAACTGCATCAGCAACCGTCAGAGGTTTAATGTTTGTATGGAACCATCAGGATTTGTAAGTACGGAACAACCATCCAATTATACTAATTATTAAGAAGATATATGATCTTAAGAGTAGACAATACTAATGCAGCATAATATCTTTTTACTAGCCTAACCCCATTAGTTCTGGTTTAAGTTATCTCATATGGAACAGCAAGTCCACATGGGAATTCTGCAAGTTATATTAAGAACACCATGAGAGTTCCTCAAAAATTACCCTGCTTGCAATATGGTGGTATCGGGACAATATATATTATGAACTTTTTGATGACGATCCGACTGTCGTTCGTCTCTTCATTTTTTTTTTTGCAAACCACCTCTTGTTGGTTTTTTGGATAGTACGCTTTTGATACATTTGGGTAATTTTAGGATTCATTATATTCAGATAGAGTAGCTTATGAATAGATATTTGATGTTATATTTCTTAAACCGTATTGGAGAATGGCAATAAATAATACATTTTGCAAATAATTCAAATTGGCATATCAGTTGTAAGATTTCTATAATAAATATATTAAACAATTAAAGATTCCAATTGAATTTTATTTAACAAATCAAATGTTTCCAGTCGAGACTTATTAATCTGCATATACAAAATCCATTAACAAATCCAAACATGTGATCAAAATCAGAATTGAGACTGATCGCAAAATTTCCAACAATAACTAATTAACAGGCCTATTGTTTAGTACAAATAATAATATTTTATCACTCGTCCTGATTTGTTGTATTCCCTAATATTAATTTAACATTTATTAATACAGCCAGACCTGGCTATTACACAATTCACATGACAATCATTATATAAGTTAAATTTGGCCAAATACATAGTGCCGGCCAGAATTATAAATTTAAATCATAATCATCAAAATAAAATTTTTCATATTTTCTTGAAAATGTTAATACTAGTTGACATTAAAATAAATGGTATTTAATTATTATAATGTATTTTAAAATATATAATATATTTATATATGGGATTTACTATATAATCTCACCTATCAATTATCACCAATTTTTGACTTGTGATCACATATACTTGTATTTTACGAGATATTTTACAATAAAGTCTTTACGCGACCTTTGAATTAAAAAAAAAAATCAAAATTTAAATAATTTTTGAATTTTAATATAAATCTATTATAAACAAAATCTAATTAAATAAAGAATGATAACTTTTATAATAAGATATTAGAGCTTACGTAATAACTCAGTAGCTTGTGAGATTTGTTCCAACAAGTCCAACATTTCAGGACCGAATTATCTGTTAATAATATGTCCGAAGGAAGTAATGAATTTTGGATAAAATTTAAATATATTAAAAAATGACCAAACTTGTTTGAAATTATCTGATACTTCACAATTACCTTTGATTATAATTATTTGTTAATTTTTTTTCATTAAATTTTTATTTTAAAAATCATCCATAAGAAACAAAATCTGATTTCTACAGTCAAATGTTGAGATAATATTCGCTGTGCTATGGAAAATTTTCCGTTTCTCTGAACACGTTCACTAGATCTAGCTGTATTACATCATCTTTTTGATAGTTACTATTGGTGGAAGATTTTATATCTTTAATTCTTTATTCTTTCATCCACTTGTATTACCGTATAGCACCGTCTAATATACCTCGGGTCTATATCAATTTCAGCGATTTTAAAATTGAATTATACCCGGGTGTCCTATTAGTACTAGACAAACTTAATATATGAAAAATTTAAATTGATTTAAAATAGTAGTTAAATATTCCAATTTTAGAAAATAATATAAATTTACATATTACATATTTGTTATATCAAGATGGGTACAGTATCTTTATGCGGGGTACGGGGGTCTTTAAGGCAGTTCTATTCGGTACATACCGCTATTTTTTCGACGATAATCGCGATCGCCAAATTTAATATAATGACGATTTAATTATCTATGTACAGTTTTTCATGTATTAATTTCGGAGGATAATCTGTTTTGTTGAAATTAAAAAAAAAAAAAAAAAAGATTAAAAAAGTGTTCCTTTATCAGCTGTTACAGTATAAGGTATAACCAAATTTTGCGGTTATGTAATAATGTAAATTGTAATTTTAAAACAAACCTTATTTAAAATGGGTTTATTTTTTCTTATTTAATGCATAAAATGCATAGAATACGAATGATCAAAAAATAAATACAAACGGAGAAAGATTATCAATATCTTTTCTTCATTCATAACAAAACAATCAATATTAATTATTGTTAGAGTATTTCTTCCAAGGAAAAAAATAATAATAATAATAATAAAAAAGCGCTTACTAAGAATAAAAAATTATGATGTTGTACAAATTAAAAAAAAATCTTGTTTATAGATAATTTTAGAGAAAAAAAAGAACATACCGACCGAGTACATGATATCTTATTTCCTTTAGAACTTCAAAATAAAAAATAAAAGTTTGAAAATAAGAATGATTATTAATCGTAGTAAATTTAAACTCTATGAATATGGATCTAAGATTTGATATCTGAAAAATAAAAAAAAAATCTTTCGTGAGTATTTAATAATAAAATATATAAAACAATTTAATTCAGCCGTCACTACTCCAATGCCAAAATCCTTAAATTAAATTCTACTTCATATAAATAAGGTGTTATGAGTAAGAGATTCTTAAGATCCAATGTAGCCCACTCCTTTATATTGATAATTTGATAATTGGATAATTGGATAATTGAAGAATTTTCATATAATATCGATACTTCACATTGATCTAGTTATTCCCAACTCCCCATGGAATAAATAATATTAAAAAAAAATACTTGTCATACAATGGATGTCGGTGAATAACTAAAATATTTCATTGATGCATCCCAAGATATCGATGTGTATGGAGTTTTTCTTAGACGTTCATGAAATAACAGACTTATCTCATTATTTATGATAGATTTCATAGATTTTATACTTTTTCTAAGTTGGTAAATCGATGGAGTTAATTGAAAATTTGTGTATACGTGAAATAAGAAAATAAGAATCTCATAAACGTAAAATAAGAATGAAAATAAAATCATTGTTTTTTTTTTTATTTAATAATTGAGAAGCTACAGTATCTTTAAACACACATATATACAAATAAAATCTTCAGAATTATAAAATGTTCAAGGAAACTTTTTTTTTTAAAAAAAAAAAAAAAGTGAAGTGAAAAAAATATATAACTTCTAGTCTTCTGTTGTTTAATGATCTTGGAATTTTCTAAAATTGGTAAATATAAAGCTAAACAGCTGATGTTTTTATTACACTGAATGCCTTTTTTGTCCCTAAATAAGATCATTATTTTGGCTAGAGAAAAAAAAGTTAAAAACGTCATACTCGTATCCTTGTGACGTAGTATTTAGTTATTGAAACGAGTCGTGATTTTCGCGTTAAAAATTTTTGTAATACAACGCGCAATATTCAAATTGTAAAAACAAAACAATGTAATATACCATTGTCTGTCCAATAATAAATTATAATATTATGCAAAACAAATAACATTCCATAAAGAAATTCATCCACAACTTGTCTACCTAGTTCGATTCAGTCGAGGCCGTTGGTCATACAAATATTTTTCCTTGTTTAAAAAAAAAAAAAAAAAAAAAAAAATTAACGCGCCTTAGCCCCATAACCGCCCGCTATGCAATCCTACATTTAATAGCCCATAAACTTTATTTTATTGTAACATCTTTAGATAGAAAGAAGCTCATATCTAGTATAAACTGCATCAAATTTCAAAAGACAATAGGTAAATAATGAATATATGCAGGAGGACAAGGACTTGTATTATTCAATGAACTTAAATGCGCGAAAGGGCATTTTCGATTCTATTTAAAATTAACAAAATTAATTATTATAATTAAAATTCAATAAAAAAAATCTGTGTATGGGAAAATTTTCGTTGTTGGCGTATTTAAACAACAAAAAAAATTCAGATTTTCACGCCATTGTTTCATGAATTTTGTCAAATGAAAGAAAACCTAAAAAAAAAAAAAATAAAACCGTACCTTGATTCATTATATACGATGTTTAAAAATGATGAAAAAAAAAAAAATAATGCATGCAGAAAATAAGACGATCCTTAATTAATTTAACGCATAGTATTATGATAAGGGTAACGTAAAACCCGATTAAGGTTAAATGTTGCAAAAAAAAATCGAGATTTTCTCAATAAAAATTTCCTTTTAAGGTTAGTGGGCTGATAATTGATATAAAAGTATTTAAATTCTAGGTTTAAAAAAAAACTCTATAATTTATAAATTTATAACAATTATTTTAATTCTCTTTAATATTTAAAAGAAATTTCACATTTTTAACATTTTTACCATTCTTATACTGCGACAATAAACATTTCGAATTCAAACAAATCAAGCTCAAATAAAATTCGTCTTTGATGAGTCGCGCTAAACCAAACTTAACTCATTCGACTCATTCAAAGTTCACAATATCTTATTTATTACTTGTTTGTCTTGGATAGAATTAACCACAAAAGGTTAATTATTATTTTAATTTGTTGACATTCCTCGACAAATTCAATCGCAATCGCGAATTTCTCAACAAATTCAATCGTCTCAACAAATTTCTCAACAAATCCACGTTCTTTTTTGTTCCCTTTTTATAGTTTGTCTGAGAATTTCTGTGAAACATTAAAATTCACACTATTCTGTCATTTTCTTATTCCACACAAACTATATTTAAAACCACGTGTTCGTCTTTAGTTATCCGCAGCATAACGCTTGCTGCTTTTAACAATTTTTTTCCTTAAAAGTTTAAAGTTTAAACAGACAGGCCTTAAAGTTTAAACAAACTTTAAAACTTTAAAAACAGGTCTTAAACTTTAAATAGACTTTAATACACCAATGAAATAAGACAATAGAAAAATTCATTGGTGTATACATAGTATTAATAGGGATATAATCAATTTTTTCTGAGATTAGATTATTGATTATTAATCCATGCAATGAAAAGGTTCCATGATTTTGAATCATTTCTTGATCTTATATTCATTAAATTAATAGTTTAAGTACGTTCATTTAATACAATGGCGCTTAATAAAAAGTATAATTTTTAGTTTAATCCGCATTCAACCTTTTATATTGTTATTTGTACTTTTTTGAACTTGTGAATTTTGATCGTCAATTAATAAACTATATCCGAACAATAATTGAAAAATTTTGAAATTTGCGACCAAATATGAGGATTAAACAGATTTCTTTGGCGGTAATATGCATGATTAATAGAATATCTATATCAGGGAACTTGGTTTACCAAAATGAAGCAAAAATATAAAATCACGAGATTATGAGATTATTACTCTGATTGATTACTGTGGAACGTAATTTTTTTGGGTTCTCAATTATGGCAATCATGTCAAAAATCGCGTTCATATTAAAGAATTTCCCTTCTTGGTATTTAGTTTATTTGATTGTATTTCCTTAATTCGTTCCGTCATCTTTTATATTTTTATATGATTGATCCTTAAAAACTGTCTTAAGTTTTAAGAATTCGATATTTTCAGTTATTATGATTTCGAAAATTCGATTTGTTTTTCTAAATAGAAATAATCTGAAACCATTGAAAGTCTAAAAATTTTTACAGTAACATTGAATATGTTGAATAACTTTATTATCTAATTTATTTATTATATAATTAATTCTTTTTTTCAATAGATATTATAAGTAGAATTTCTTATTTTCGTAAATTCAAAGAAATTTATGTACTTTTTTTTTTAGATTAGACTACTACACAAATCGAAGTACTAAATATAAGAGCATGAAATAAACTAAACAGATTCCATGTCTTTGATTTTATAAAGAATCCCGTGATTTAAATCAAAATTTTTTAATACTTGCTTGTTTGCTTTAAATAATTTCTTTCGCTTATATTTAATTAACAGTTAATGGGTTTCAAACTTTTAAAATTAATCAATTAACCTTGTCTAATTGGATTTTGCCCGCCCGGATTAATCTTATTTTGTACATTCAATAAATTAGTAAAGGCCTCCGTTTGAGGATTTTTGAAAGGTTGTTCTAAATAATAATTGGTAATAATATTTTAAAATAAAATTTTTTTATTTTGAAATATTTTAAAATTATTTATAAAGATTATAATCTTACGAAGAATAAATGTTTGCTGTTGTCCATATGCTGGGGCAGTAGGTTGAAAATTACGTGGAATTACAAGCCCTGCTTCTATTTGCGAAATATTTTCTTGAACCCATCTTAATTCTACATCGATTTGTCTAATAAGGAATTTAGATAAAAAAAAATTAATTACATAAATTTAAAATATTTATTAAATTATTTATAAAATTTTACTTTTGAATTTCATTTTCCGGTGGCAATGATACCGCATCTGGAGATAATGTGAAATATTCTTGGGTTGCTTTTATAATTGCTAACCATTCCTCATCATAGCTAAATTCTAAATTTCCATTTGCCTCGGGAAAATCAACAACCTAAAAAGTAATAGCTAATTACTTTGCGTCATAAATAAAATTTATTCGAAATAAACATTTTTGGATAATAATTAATAACCTGTAAAAAATCGCGTTCAGGTAAACATTTATCAAGTGCTAAAAATTTTGTATAGGGAATTTGATCTTCCTTTTCATCTTCGCTCATATAATCCTGCGAAGTCTTTTCATTTTTATTGTTTGATTTCTCCTCCTGATTTACACCATCTTCAAGGTCAATATCGATTTCATCCGGATTATTGAGGTCCTCATTTAAATCAATATTAATCTCATCTGGATTCTCAATTGATATTGAATTCGTGGTTTTATTCTCAGATAAAATTGTTGTTCTTCCATCATGATATACAACAGCAGAAAATTTCACATGAAGATGTGCAGCAAACCAGTATCTTGGCTTTAATTTAAATAATAATTCTTCACAAGATGGACTTCCAAGTTTGCCTGATGCAATCTATCAATACAAAGTTTCACGTTTATAAAATAGTTTTATACTTGTAAATAACTGAGGTGAACTTACATCGGGTCCGTAAAATGGTTTAATTTTAAGAAGCTCATCTTCTTTTCCAAATTTCGTGATTCCTCTAGGCCAATCATGTGATAAAAATATGTCTAAGGGTTGCCTAATCTGATTCATTTACGAACTTTGTTAGGAAATATTTAATTTACGAAACGCGTCATATAAATACCTGAGCTAATTTATAAACATCATAATTTCTCGTATGGTAAGCACTCCTAACTGTTGATTCATTATATGGAAGAGTTTCAAAATAACCTATAAATGATAAAGTTGAAATTTATTAAAACGAATCAAATTTTAATAACTTAAAATAAATCAATATTTTCGTACCAGAGTTATAATTGTGACGATTATATATTCCGGATAATCCTCCTATTCTTAGACCACCAAAATTTACCACACCGGTGTATCCGAGGAAGTAAATGTTTTCACACACCCATCCACCGTAATATCTATTATAATAGACCAGATTAAATACAAATCGATTATGTTTTTTGTGATTGAGTGATAATTGTTCTTACAATTCCCATAAATAACTTATGACTTCGTGATTTCCACCAATAAACAAGGTCGGATAAGGTGCTCTGAGTTCACCGGTATAATATTTATAAAATGAACCCAATGTTCGATATTTGGCCGGAATGGACATTGATTTAAAATCTTCCATGTTGCGTATGGTCTAGTAATAATAACGAAATTGATTACTTAAACAAGGAAAAATTAGACGTAATCGATTTAAAAAAAAATCATTCAACCTCAAAATCACCACAAATCAACAATAAATCGATTTTTATATTTTCTACATTTTCGATATGCTCCAAAGTTTTGTATATCTCTTCTAGTGTGTTATGACAGCAACCTTCAACAGCGACCTAAAAATGTTAGATATGATTAATGGTAATGATGATAAAGAAATTCTTTCCTTATAAACTTACTTTCATTTTTCGTAAGCTTTGTAGTAAACTTTGTAGGAAAGAAATCGAGCGTGATCTCATTCGATAGTCAGGATAGGCAATTTATATGAAATTGACTGATCCATAATTAGTCATAATGATCGTCAATCTGATGATATAAGACACCCGTTGAGTGCGATTTTTTTGAAATATTTTTAACACGAAAGGTAATATTGACAATAGATATGTCAAAAGATCTCGATATTGTTGTGTTCGGTGCAACAGGTGAGTTGTATTTTTTTCTTACGTTTGTTTAATTTTTTTTTTTTGACTTGTTACAATAAATTTATTTTATATAATAAAGGCTTCACTGGCAGATTTGTTGTTGAGGAAATATGTCGCACAGCAAAAGAGATACACAAGCTTAAGTGGGCAATATCTGGTCGTTCCGAACAACGACTTCTCGAGGTTGCAAATATAATAAGTATATCTAATAGTAATAATGTACGTCAACCGGAAATTATTGTTGCTGACGTTTCCAATCCGGAAACATTACATGCATTGGCTAAAAGAGCTAAAGTTTTCATTGATTGCGTTGGACCCTTTCGTTTATATGGTGAACCTGTTGTGAAAGCCTGCATAGAGAACAATGCGAATTATATTGATATATCAGGTAATTATATTTGTATTAAGTTTAAAAATTTATTAAATTAATTTATATTTTAATTCTCAAAGGTGAAGTTGAATATATTGAACGAATTCAGTTAACGTACGATGACACTGCAAGATCAAAAAATGTATCCATTGTTCCCGCTTGTGGTTATGACAGTGTATGTTATTTAAAATCGATAATTGTGATTTTTATTTGTTTATTTATTTGTATACGTAATAATAATTTTTTTTTTTTAAGATTCCTGCGGATATGGGTTTACTGTTCACTAAGCAACAGCTAGATGTCAGGGGTGCAATTCCCTCTCAAATAGAAATTTTTTCCGGATTATGCGCAGGTAGTGCTGGCATGCGTGGAAATTATGGAACCTATGCTTCACTTAGTAAATTTTATTTTTCCTTACTGGGTTTCTTTTTTAAAGTATTATTTCATAAACTGATTTTTTTTTTATTCATAAACAGTATATAGCATTTCTAACGTTAATAGTCTTCGTGAGCTAAGAAAACATGCCAACCGTCCAATCGTATCTAGGATTGGTCCTAAACTTAACATGCTGCCGTCAAGAAAATTTGATAATCGAGTTAATGGATATATTATTCCTTCTATCACTACTGATCTTTCTGTTTTGAAATTAGGACAACATTTAGATATTAAGTATAATACAGGTGTTCTTCCTGCTCAAATTTCTTCGTATCTTGTCTTCAGCAGGTTCAGATATCTTGCAATGATGATGCTTAGTGGTTCAATATTTAAGTTTTTGGCAAGATATGAATGGGGAAGAAATTTACTTCTTAAATACCCAAAATTCTTTAGTTTCGGTAACAAAATTATTAATTTTTTTTTGTTATGTTAGATTATTTCATTTATTAATTATTTTCTAATTTTAATTTTATTATAGGATTTTTTTCAAAAGATGGACCTACACTTGAACAAATTCAGCAGTGTAGCTTTTATCATCGTTTTTATGCTAAGGGAATATCAAAAAAAAGATTGACTAATGAGGAATTGGATTTAATTAATTCTATAGAACATGACAAACCTTTATCTGTATTATCTAATTTACAACCAGATATTGAAATTGTAACTGAAGTCAGAGGACCTGAAGCGGGTTATGTAACAACTCCGATCACAGTTGTTCAATGTGCTTATACCCTATTAAAAGAAAAATCAAATATTCCTAAAGGTGTTTGTACGCCAAGTGTTGCATTTGGAAAAACTACTTTGTTGCAAAGATTGAAAGATAATGGAATAGAATTCAATGTTATTGAAGGTCAATTTTATTAGAAAACATGAAAATTTATTAAGAAAATTTATATAATTTATTGTAATTTAATAATATTATACATTAAAGTCACAAAAATATGTATATTATCATAACATCATATTATTTTGTAAATAATTAAAAAAACCATACAACACTTTTTTGAAGAATTAAAAATAATTTTATTGGATATAAGTCGATTTTGTGAATAAGTTTAAATATCATTTCTTGTTAATTACTTTTGAGTACTGGCCGAAGACTTGAAACTTCCAGATTTTGAACTTGAATGTTATAAGAAAGTTTTAATAGCATTTTATTTTTTTTTTTTTTTTCAATTCCTTTTGATTTAAAAATTCCAACAACTACGTAATTTAACTTTATTTTGTACAAGTAACCTTTGTTTGCTTTAACAAATTATTTGGCCAATTAGAAATTTTTTTCTTTTTTTTTGTATGCACATCGGAACAACTTAAATCATTCTCCCCCCCCCGTTTTTTTATTTATATCACGACCGTTGATATTAAATTATCCTTTATTTTTAAAATTTAAATTTGATAATTTGATACTTTTGATTAAAAACTCATTTATAGCCCAATCCAACTTGATCTACCCCCTACATTTTGTATGATAGAGGATCCAAATGATGTATCTACACACCATTCGTACCATACTTTTTGTGAATTTGACAATCTCCAAAAATGTATATCTATAGTTGAATTCGAAGGTAAATAAATTGGTGTCTACAAAATGATTTTAAAAATGATTAGTAAGTATTAATAAAAATAAATATATAATTCGCATTAATTTTCATTACCTTTAAAGGAAAAAATATCGGAAACCAACTAAACATTCCATCGGAATGTGTTTCCGGAAGAATACTCATTATAATATCTTTATATAATACTGATTCAAAATATCCTGCGATTCCATGTAAAATTCCACCGAATTTTACATCAAAAGTAACTTTTGAATATCTAGTATTGTGATAGTTATTTATAGGATTTCCTATTATCAAACATTATATATTAGCCTAAAATTAAAGCCTATGTTCTATTAAGAATTCCTACCTTCATTGTCTCTTACTACTAATCTATTTGGATGCTCAAATTTCCAAATTTCTTTTGGTTTTGCTAATATAGCAACAGATTGGAGCATTACAACATAGGGAGTCTCGAAATGTGTGAGATCTTTATATGAAGAAACTTCGTTATGAATCTTCGATGATGAAAGGGGAGAAATAAATGTTGAATAGGAAGAAGGAATTGATATCCCATCAGCTAATAAAAATGAGGTTCTTAGTAAATATTTTTTATATAATAATTAATTACAAGGATGGAAAATAATAATCATTTTACGAATTAACTACATTTTAGGAATTTCTGTGCGCCATCTAAACATTCTGGTGACAATTCATTATCGCCAAATGAACCTAAAAGTTCACTGACAAGTATATCAGCCTAAAATATGTAGTAAACATTAAAAGGTGTAATATTGATAATACAAATACTAATGTAAAAAAAAAAATATTATCTTGCCTTGTCAGGAGATTTCAATTTACGCATATCACCAAATACAATCGTCACTTTATCACCCCATACTTTAGCTTTCATGTTCTGCAATCTAAATAAATTAATTATTTAATAATAAAACTATATTATCAACAAAGGTTTATAAATTATATAGAAACATACGTAACAAATGCATTTGGGTTTTTTTCAATTGCATATATTTTTACATTTCGTTTTGCTTTCTCGGCCGCTTGCAAACTTCTTGTGACTAGGGGACCACGGCCAGCACCAACTACCATAATAACACTAATAAATTATGAGTAGGTTAATAAAATCATAAAAGACTTTATCGGATATAATATCTTACGTTATTTCGTTTGATTCGGGCGCAACACGATCAAGAAGAGCATGATATACAGCCTGCGAATAAAAATTGGTTAACAAACTGTATCTGTTATAATTAATAAGATACTTTGTATTAATTGAATTAAAAGATAGAATAATCTTTTACAAATCAATCACAAAAATTCATACCTTCTCATAAAGTGCATATTTAACAGGATCTTTTTCAAATATTTCATACGTGGAAGATTCTAAATTTTCCATTAATGGCTATATTAAACGTAATAAATATCAATCTATTTTTCTTATTGCAATAACTACATAATTTCATATCAATATGTACTAGATATTTTTATTAATAAATATATATACTAAATTTTGTTTTGTTATTCATATTACCTGTAAAGGTGATTGTAGGAAATCTTGGTATCCATTACCAAATTGCTCTATTTGATCAAGTTCAGGCATTGTGCGATTTAAATATCGTATATATTCCTGATATACGGCAAATCCAACCTTCGGATGCTTGTTCGTCATATCGTCGAAAATAACAAAATTTGGCTTATACTGATGATGATGATTTGCAATTTGTCAAAAATGAAATATTCATAATAAAGTAAATAATACTGAAAAAATGAATACAAACTTTCATTAATTTCTTAACAAATGCTTGATGCTTTCTACTCAATACAGGATAACCCTTAGCATTGGTTAAAAATATTTTTGTGGGAAATATTACAGCTTTAATAGGTTCAGCAAACCATCTTTCAAGAATAACTTCGTCAGGAAGATCCGCCGGCAATTCCAGTGCTATTCGTAGAATACAAATAAGTTTAAGGGAAGCGGTGATGGAAATGAATTTAAAAACCTACCAATAGACAATTTAGAATGATTCTCACAAAACGTCCTAAACTTGTTCCATCGTTCCCACATTTCAATCTCATTAGAGCAGGACGTATCTTCATTTATTAATGGTATCCTCATCCAAATCTAAAAAAAATAAATCCGAAATTACTGAATTGTTTTTCTTGTTTAGATAGGATATTTAAAGAGAAGCTGCTAAAACAAACATGCGTGTAAGTCAAGCTTCCAAGAATTGTATTTAAACTTCTTGCATAATTAACAAAAGAATTTGTTGGTGTTGGTGCTAAAATAGCTGATAAACCTAAATGTGAAACCCATGATAATTGTTGTTTTAAAGCCTAATTAATGAAAAATAGAGATATTAATACAATAAAGAAACCAATGATAAACGCATAGATACATTAGACATTTATTTACTATTTCAGAATTTGTTCTAACTCGATGATTCGAAGAATCTAAGTTGATCCATTCTGAAATTTTTCCAACCAAATAATCGGTATGTTCTAAATTTGCAATACGTTAGTAAATTTGAACTTTGATGAGAGTTTCGATAAAATAAATTACCATTATCCTTTATGATCAAATCATCTTTTAAGAATGGATTCCCTTTTCTCCATTCTTCCATACATTGTTTATCATTGTCAATTATGTCATCATTAATTTGCATGTTATTATCAACTTGGTCAAATAAAAATCGTTTATAATTAGAATGCGTTATAGGAAGTATTATAAAATCATGACCAGTTTCTTTGGCTGATGTCACAGATGAAGTGATATCACAATTTTCCTGATTATAAAAAGCGCCAACAGCTATACGAGGCACATTTTTGTCGATAATACTTGCCATGACTTCGAAGAAAAGAGAAAATTTTCTTGCATAATGCATTCAAATGCTTTGTTTCCTTTTATGGGGGCGGAGCAGAATCACGTGATCATAGTAAAGTATTTGTCACCCGTGTCACACCCTTTACTTTCTCATTTTTATTAAGTATTCTGGGGACAGAGAATTTTTTCGGTTAGTAAAAACTTGTTTGTCATCCCCATTATTTGTCACATTCGTAATTTCTTAATGCCGTAATTCCGGTCTGACTGATCAATTTTCTACGCAGATCATCAAACACGTGGGACACATCATATATGATACCTGATTTTTACAGTCGACTCTTGATTGGCTAAATATCACGTGATTATTAAAATTCATTATATTGAGTTCGCTATATCAAAAGTTTGATTTGTATTTATTTTATCATTTAACTTTTATGAACTAAATTTAATGGATCCCGTAGATAGTTTTAAAGTACTGCTTGCGGAAACTATTGAGGCTCGTGAAAAAAATTCTGAGCGGGTATTTAGAATTAACGTATTTAGTATTGTAAAAAAAAAATATATATATATGAAAATTTACGCGAAAGTTCTTTTCTTATTTATCTATTTAATCAAGGAAACAAATCAATCAGATCCACTAGAGGGTTTATATAATGGGTATTTAATCAGGTTTATGACTTTTTATACCAAATTATTAAATAATTAATCAATAATCCGGTATACAGCATCTTTGATCAGCCAGTAAAGAAACTGAAGAGGGAGAGAAAGTACCCGATAAACCCTGAAGAAGGATTGGAATTGGAGCAATCTGATACAATTACCAAACTAGTTACAGAGTTTTTTAGGGCATCTTCGGCCGTTGGGAATACGGTATTTACGAATAATAATTAATGCGGTGAAATATTATAATATCAGAAATAATGACCAACGATTTATGACAATGATAATCAGGGCGAGATTATAAATTATATTGTTGGTTTACTTCGGCCTTCGTGGCAACGCATTTGTCTTATTTTATCATTATTTGGAGCTTTAATAACAGACTCTCCTACAACATATGGATTGCTATTGGGTCTTGGCGGTGATATTTCAAACCCATCATCAGTTCTTCAGCCTGCTCTTTCAGTTCCCATTCCAGCAATTTTCGAATATCTTACGGCGCAACTTAACATTTCTTGCCCAGAGTTATGGAATGGAATTCTTTCTTTTATGATTATAATTATTCGGCAATATCCACATGCTATGATTGAGATTTCATTTTTGGCTACAGATATTATAAAGAACATTTTAAAGCAAATTGAATCACTTAAGGATAATCTCACAAAAACAGAACTTGATTGTGTAAAAAAAGGAAAGGAGGTCATTGATATATTTCTAGTTGGAAAAGATTGTGGAGGAGTGGGTTGTGTATCACATTATCAGATTATTGAACAAGTGAGATATTTATAATTAAAACAATATTGTTTGTTTTATTCCTACAATAACACATTATTTGAAATTTTCATTGAAGATACATGAACTATATGGACCACCCGTAAGAGGGCAATTCATAAAGGTTCATTGGACGCTGGAGAATTTTATTAATGAATTATCGCAACGTCGAAGACGTCTTGCCTTCTTAATGATTCCTCCTGGTATTTTGATATTTTTGATTTAATCAATGAATTGATTGCTTTGTTAATCTAATTTCATTTTATTTGATAGATGCTGCATGGCCTTTGGTTTCACATTACAGGTTTTTGGTTAAAATAAATAATATTTATTACAATTTACATTATAATTATTATTACTTATATTGATTTTGTTAACATAATTTAGCCGGCCTCATGAACATATTGACTTTTCAAAATTAGAAGGTTATCAACTGTTTCAATATGATTATGTAGGTTATTATTAAATGGAAAAATTATTCTTGATTAGTATATATCAATTCAAAAGTTATGTATATAAATAGGAACAGTTTACAAAAGAAGGTCAAGCAACAAGTCATGTTTCAAAATTTCGAGATATGTTTTTTCAACGTGCTCCTATTGAAGAAGTTGAAGCAATGATAAAGGACGTAAAGCCGACTTCTGTTGGATTGGAACCTATACGTGCAGCTCTTTTTACTAAAATTCATGATGTTATTAAGTTAGTGCAAATTAATTCAAATTTTAGCGAACTTAGGCAAGGTTTGTATAATGATGATTTATCAATTCTATATTGAAATAAAATAATTAAATCGCAAGAGTTTTAATCCCGAAATTTAGAATCTTCTTTAAATGAAGAAATGAAAAATACATTAATTCCTGAAAATTTGGATTTTTGGGAGCTTATTATTGAACTCGGAGATCAATTATATGGATTGGTTGCTTCAGAGTACGTGTAAAAGTGGAACTTAATTAATGTTGTGAATTACTTGCTAATT
Source organism: Rhizophagus clarus (assembly GCA_015698045.1). Lineage (NCBI taxonomy): Eukaryota > Fungi > Glomeromycota > Glomeromycetes > Glomerales > Glomeraceae > Rhizophagus > Rhizophagus clarus. Next base: position 755,427 of record BLAL01000246.1, on the reverse strand, counting down.
AATTGATTTTGGATATTTAGATACGTTAAGTATGAGGAAGTCTTGCAAGAATTTCATCATATGGTTTATCCTAAAAACGGAGAAAATTTTACAAGTCGGCAAAATACTTTGTCTAAGGACAATACATTAATTTGGTTGCTGCTACAGCTTTTCCGTAAATTTTTATTCGATAATTCTCTATATCTTTTTTGATTGCAATTTATATAATTTAATCTTAAAAATTAAATTAGATATTGAAAGGATTGGAAACGAAATTATTGCCAAGGATCTTGGTAGTGATGAAAGGTTGTTCAGTATGCTTATTCAGCTATATAATGACCAACAAATTGTGTCAGTGGATGCTTTTAATTTGAGGGATTTATCTTTGCAATGCGCGGTAAGTTTTAATTTTAAAATTTAAACTCTCATTGCTTGCCAGGTTACCGTCGGACACCTTCTCCATTTAACATTATTTTCCGACTTTATAAAGATAGGTCATCAAGGACAAGCAATAAGGGATAGAAATAGTTTAAAATCCAGATATCCACAACTTGTTAGTGCTTTGTCTCATTATCCCATGCTTAATGACTTATTAAAGTATTTTCAAAATGTATACAAAAGTACGTATATTATGTTTCTGCTTGTACAATATGTTTATGTAATATTTGTTGTTATTTTCTAATGAGTTAAATCTCGTTTAAATTTTTAGGTAATGTCGCGGCACATGATCTTTTTAAAGAATTACCAATACAAGAAACAATAAAGATTGCCATTATCAGTCAACTTAAGCAAAATGCCGTTGCTGATACATTGTATGTCCATTCGGTTCCTAATAGATTAATGGATATTGGTATACTTGGATTTCCAGAGACAAAATTCGCACAAGGTGGAAATGTTAGTTATAAATTATGTGATTTTATAAATATCAATAATAAGCACAGGTAATTATCTTATGGTTATATTATTGACACTTTTTTTCCTGATTAAAGCGTTAATATTTTTAAATAATAAATTCTCTAGACTTGAACAACTCATTTATAAGATGATGCTTGGTGACAAACTAACATTCAACTTCCCTGCTGAAGAACAAAAAATAACCTGTGTATCACCTTATACCTTAGACGTAGTTTACAAAATTGTATATAGTGCTCCTTGGTCGTAAGTTAACTGTTGATTATATTTTAGTTGTTGTTCACAATTGATTTTATGGTTAATCGTTGTTTGATATAATTTTATTAGACTTGAACTTATGGTTAAAACAATTCTCGAAAAATTTAAAAAATTTGATAAATTATTAAAGAGTCATGCGGAAAGCAATTCAAAGACAGAATCATTACCAGAGCAGTCTTTAAGATGGCAACATACTATTTTGCAATTATTTTGCCATAGATTTCTTCGATTCTTAAAATATTCCTCTAAAGCTCCTGACCTTTTACATTATATAAAACATTCAGTATCCTATTTGGATCATCGACAGACTTATCGCGATGCTGAAATGTTTGCTATACACATTATGGTAAATAATACAAATGAAAAATGGCCAAACACATTATTAAAATATTAAAATAATGTTATTATCTTTAGATGATGCAAACGGACATTAAGTTCATAAAATCTATAGAAGACCCGAAAAGGGACAATCCTACTTGGTTTTCAGAATCTGAATTATTGGCAAGATATATGATTTTTACTTTAGCTAGGTTGATTAAGTTTAGAGGACTTGACAACATGAAACTCGAAACAATTCACGAACTACTTCGAAATATATACGTTCAGCCATTAGAATGGTCAGTTACGACTTTAAATTATTTTCCTGAACCTTTACATAGTTTCTTTTTACAACAAGAAGAATCAGCGAAAGTTCCTTCTGTATCTGATAAAGATGTAAGTAAATATGAATATTTCTTTTACTTTGTATCCTTACTAAATATTTTATAGTATAGTTCTGATTTATAATCTATTTAAACAGATTAATGCAGTTTTATCAATAGGAAACTTATTTAAATTGGTTATGGATGAAAAATTGGCATCAGAAGATGAAGCATCGTTACAGGAATATTATTCTAAACTCGAGAATCAATCAATATTTCTATGTTCCTTGTGGAAAATTGGATGCTATAGTAAAAGTTTAAATCCGGATATGATGAGCAGTAAAGTTTCCTCGTTTAAAATATTAATTACAATGTACTTTTTTTTAAGTGGACTTAATTTTATTACCGTTTTTTTTAGCTCTAAGAAAGGTGTTATTACAATTTCCACCTTCCAGGATGGCCACATATACAACAGTATTAATCGATTTTATCATCGAAAAGATAGATAATGATTCTAGTAGTCCTTCCATTGAAGTGGTAAGAAGGAATTAGTTATGTGATAAAATTGATTTATTCAAACTTTTAACAATTTCTTTTACTTTTAATAATTTTCTTTTAAGTGTTATAAAATGCTTGAAGAGTTAATATGGAGATATCAAATCCTCGCATTTGAACATGTCCTTTTTGCGCTTATAAGAGGGCAGAGAGAAAAGAATACAACAGCATTTAAAATATTGGATTTTCTTTTATTCAAGTCTGAAGAATATTCAGGGAGAGTAAATTATTTTATATCATTGGGATTTACTCACAGATATTGGATTGAAGATGATCATCATGACAAGCTTATGAAATATCTTGAAAGATATCCCGAATATTTTCAATATGAGGCATATGCGATGGGTGGATTTGATGAATACGAAGCTGTTGCAAAGAAATTAGATCCACCATTAACAGCTACGAATATGCCAATATATTATACTAGCGCTATAAGGAAATCATTGCCTATATTAGATTTAGTAATTGGTAGATTAATTGAATTTAGTGAAACGGAAATGCTGGCAAGATTATTGGATGAATTTGGTCAAATTTATAGGTTTCATCAAACACCTTTAAGCTTTGTGAGGGAATTGTTGTGTTATTATTATTCCGCGCCTACTCTTCGAGATTCAGCAATTTGTTCAAAATTAATAAAGTTATTAGGTAATTTAAACTATTGTATTTTTTTTTTTTTTTTTTTTTTTTTTTTTGTATATTATTAACTTTTTTTTCAAATAGACTTTGACGAGTACGATTTTGCTAATGAATTATTGAATTACGGGACTAACGAATTATTATTCTCAGGACTTTTTGATTCTTCGTATTTTGAAAAAGTTTTTCATAAATTGGCCAACCGTGAGTTACTTTTATAACTTTGTCTATGATAAAATGTGGACTAAAGTAATATATCTTTTACAGATATGGAACCGCAAAAATGTGCTCCAAAGACGAACACAAAACTTCCAGAACGCCATTTTCAAGAAATTCCAAATCCGGTTGTTCGAGCTTTGCATATTACGTGTGTTGAGATCTTAGCAACACCCGTTAGTTCACAGGATATCGTCAAATATACGTTAGAAATTATTTTAATGAATGGAAGAATGCATGCCGCGGTACAGCCTATTGTTCTACACGCTATAGGATTATTATATTCATTCTTACCTACGAAAGAATTTGTGGACAAAATGTTTGATGAGATGTTAGTACTAATTCAAACAGATCCACATCTTGGAGAATTCTCTCAACCTTGTAATATAGTAAGATATCAAAAATTTATATTATTAGTGCAGTGACATGTATTATAGGGTGGGGTATGAATTTTAGGTTACACGATTTAAAAAAATATGGTTGGTTGCACGTGGTCAAGATATATTAGCTAATATATGTCACTCCAATTATTTCTTTTTTTTCTAACTAAAATTTAAATTTTTTAGTCTGGATGTGATCCTTTATTATCAAGAACATATCATAACAGGTCACATTTTCAATCGATAGATCCTTTACAACAATTTTTATCACCAAATTCGGAGCAACCATTTTCAACGATGTTCCCATATATATTTAATGATTACAGATCTAATTTACATAATTTTGGAACTAACGCAGCTAATAGTTTCTTAACATTTATACATAGTTTATTACATTATTCAAATATTGAAGTTGTACAAGATTTTTTAGCTAAATTATTAATGATAAATGGAATTAAGACAGATATACAATTACTTTATTTATGCGCTTTGGTTGGACCATTAATATATAGATTTGAAAATAATATTTTATTTATTCAAACGGTAAGTGATTAAGACTATTTTATTGCAAAATTGAAAAATTTTTTAATTGTTAATCTGTTGATAGTTTTTACGGACTTTCATCCAACATTTAAATGAAGTAACTTTAAATATGAAATTGGAAGAATGCGGAGACAGTACTTTAGCATTGGAACAAATCTATGACTTTTTGTATCCTTTTATAATAATTAATTATTTTTTCATCATTTCTTATATTATTCTTAATCCTTTCTTATCCTTTATAGACATTATGTTAAACCTATCATTGTAAGTGATATGTTCATCAACGGACTTATTAGGTTATTAAAATTACCTGTACAAAATAGATTAAGGTTATAATGGTAAACGAGATCTCAATGTATTAGTTAGGTACGATATAGTAATATAAAATACCACATAAGAAAAATTAGTTGTGCACATTTGCATACATATAACTATTTATTTATTTTCTCATAATAAATTAGAATGTTAAGATGATGTCATTTTTGAACATATTTAATTCGTACCTAATTTAATAATTTAATAATTTAATAAAATTATAAATAGAAATAAATAATGATCAATCTATGAAGAAGATAAATTAAAACTTCGCAATTAGATCATTACTAGTAAAAGTACCAGTTTATTCTTATTCTGTTGCGTCATCAAGTTTTGTAATACTAATTATATTGTTATAATGTCGATTTAAGCAAAATTTTGTAATCATTTTAATCATTTGCTTATTCTTATTTTGCTCGATCAGCGTCTTTTGCACGTGATTTTAATTATAACGTTCAAAATTTTTAAGAAATGGCTTAACGATATAAGCAATAAGCATTTATTGAAATGAAGCCACTGGGCAAACGTAAACACATCAAATAAGCCTTTATAAATCAAATAACAAGCCCCGTAATTTTTCTTTTAATTCATAAAAGTTAATTTCTTTTTTTTATTCTTTATTTTCAAAATCTTTGCTATTTTTCACCGAAAAATAATAAGCCAGGTGGAGAGATTTCCGAGAAATTGTAAGTTCAACAATTTAACCCTTTTTTTTTTGTTTTTTTTTTGCACAAAATAGCTTATCCATAATTAGAATCAGAAATTTGTTTTTTCTTTTCGTGTTCCATACGTGGCAACAACGAGGCTTGAAATAGCTACGCCGCAATTGCTCGAATGCTGGATTTATTTATATTCATGCTGTGTCTTATCCATAAAAGGATTGTTTATTTCAATAATTATTGCTGTAACCTTTCCGTGAAGAAAATACTTGTGTACAGTTTGTGCATCACCGATTTTCCTGAGCTTTTTTACAATTGGATAAAATTTAAATTTTTTTGATCAGTCATCTTATAAATATCCACAGCGAAAAATCTTTTACGAAAAAATATCTTTTTCCCATCATACGGAAATGGGCTCAACAACTCCTTCAGCATATTTCGCTCGTTGTACAGTTGAGAAAACCCTTTCTGAACTTCACACAGATACTGAATCTGGACTTACAACAGAACAAGCTCTTCATAAGCAAAAAACTTATGGTTATAATGAATTTGAAGTCGAAGATGGCGAATACGTTATTATCAAATTCTTTAAGCAATTTGTAGAGAACCCGCTCATTTTATTACTCCTTGGCTCGGCTGCTATTTCCTTAATAATGGGAAACAGGAATGATGCTTTTTCAGTACTTTTAGTAAGTATATTGTTTCATTAATGTTTCTTACTCTAAATGTTTTTAACTTCATTTTTTTTTATTAACTCCAGTATACGATTTAACTTTATTATAACATTAGGCGGTGTTAATTGTTACGACAGGTATTGTGCTAAGTTGAATATTTTCTTAAATTCATTTTGATAACTAAATGTTTTTATTTATAGTTGGTTTTGTACAGGAATATCGATCAGAAAAATCTTTGGAAGCACTTAATAAGCTAGTTCCTCATTATTGCCATCTCAAGCGGTAAATACATTATTCTAGTTTAATTGATCCGATTAATTTTTTTTTTTTTTTAAGAAAAAAAGAAATTTTATAATTTTAGTGATAAATCATGGATAACTACTTCAGCAACTATTTTGGTACCAGGTGATTTGATTCGTTTTGGTATTGGAGATAGGATTCCCGCCGATGTTCGGATAATTTCTGTAATTAAAATTAATTATATATTAATTGTACTCATATTTAATATAATATTAATTATTTGATTAACCATTTTAGGCTGAAAGTTTGGAGATTGATGAATCTAATTTGACTGGAGAGGCTAAACCTCGTTCAAAAATTACAGAAAGTATTGATTTTGGTAATGGATATGACAAATTAACAATACAGGATCAAAGAAATATTGCTTTCATGGGAACTCTTGTCAAAAATGGTATTTATTTTCTTTTATTGCGTAATTATTAAGTCGAATAAGTATTTATATGAGATAATGTACTTTTCGTATAGGACATGGACAGGGTATAGTTGTTGGTATTGGTTCACAGACAGAATTTGGTGTTGTATTTTCCATGGTTAAGGAGGCCGAAACACCAAAGACACCTTTCCAACTAAGTATGAATGAACTTGGGAAAAAACTATCTTATCTATCTGGTGGTATAATTATAGTTATTGTCATTATTGGAATTATCCAAGGACGCGAGTGGCTAGAAATGTTTACTATAGGAGGTCATTATCTTTATTTATATATTGTTTGTTTCATTTTTTTTTTTTTTTTTTTTTCCGAAAAAAATTAAATTTTATTTATTATATTATATATAGTAAGTTTGGCTGTTGCTGCTATTCCCGAAGGCCTTCCTATTGTTGTTGCGGTAACTTTGGGTTTGGGAATTTTAAGAATGGCAAAAAAAAATGCTATTATAAAGAAATTACCATCTGTTGAAACTCTCGGTTCTGTCAATGTGATATGTGTAGATAAAACCGGCACACTTACCGAAAATATGATGACCGTCACGAAAATATTTACTTTGGATGAAGAAACCACTTTCGACTTGGAACATGGCTTACCTACTAAGACTAGTTCTGCTATGCGTGAAGTTCTTAAAATTGGTGCGATATTTGAACTAAGTTATTTATAGTTACGTATTCGTTAATTTTTATATTATATTTTAATATAGGCGGAATATGTAATAATGCTAGTATTAACGAGAAAGGAAAGAAATTTGGACAAGCAACAGACGTTGCTTTGCTTGATGTTATAATAAAAATGAATATGGAAGATGAGATAAAGGTATTTAGAATTAATATTTAAGAGAATAAAATAAATGAAATATTTATATTACTTTGTGTTACAACATTATAGAATTTTCATCGTACATCCGAAATTCCTTTTAATTCCGATCAGAAGTGGATGTCTGTATCTGGAAAATTTGAAGGATCTCAAACCGATACTATTTACTTCAAGGGGTCCATTGAAGCAGTTTTATCAAGATGTGTTACTTATTATGTTTCCGATACTCATAAGCCACCGTTGGACGCTTCTGCCAAGGAATTAGTGATGCGTCATGTCAATTCAATGTCTTCTCATGGTCTTCGAATCCTTGGTGTTGCATATGGACTTGAGCTCACTGAACTTACATTTGTAGGTTGTGTGGCAATGTACGATCCACCAAGGAAAGGTTGGTACTTTCGCCTAGTGTAATGTATTTTCCTAGAAACTTATATATTTATTATAAGCTCATTTATAATGTAGGAGTTGATAATGCTATTCAACAATTAATTAACGGTGGTGTTAGAGTTGTTATGATAACAGGAGATTCTGGTATGTTTCTTTTCTTTTTTGTAACGGTATTATTTAGAGATTAATTAGTTTTTGTTTTTAGATCAAACTGCACTTTCAATAGCAAGGAAACTGGGAATCCCAGTTAATCATTCGTCACGGTTAAATTGTCTCACTGGAAGTGAAATTGAAGCAATGAACGAAGAACAATTTAAAAATGTTATTGGTAACATTACCGTTTTTGCAAGAACAGCACCTAAGCATAAAATGGCCATAGTTCAAGCATTACAGTCAACTGGCGCGATCGTAGCCATGACGGGTGATGGTGTAAATGATGCACCAGCTTTAAAAATAGCTGATATCGGTATTTCAATGGGTAAAAGTGGTACGGATGTTTCCAGAGAAGCAGCTGATATAATATTGATAAATGACGATTTTACAACTATTTTAGACGCAGTAAAAGAAGGTAATGTTATGCGTGTTAGTTTATATGCATGTATAAGAGTTTATTGTAAATATTTTATTCTTATTTATAGGGAAATCAATATATTATAATATTCGAAATTTCTTAACTTTTCAATTGAGTACAAGTATTGCAGCATTGACACTAATAACAATGTCCACGATTTCTGGATTACAAAATCCTTTAAATGCAATGCAAATTTTATGGATTAGTAAGTTGAACATTTTTTATTAACTTGTAGAATTAAGTTTATTAATATATTTTTTGTAGATATATTGATGGATGGCCCACCCGCACAATCTCTTGGAGTTGAGCCCGTTGATGAAGACGTAATGCGCCAACCACCTAGAAGGAAGAATGCGCCTATACTTACTGCACCATTAGTTATGAGAGTTGTGATTTCAGCAGTTGTTATGGTTGCTGGTACATTATTTATATATGTTAAGGAAATGCGCGATGGTATTGTTACAGCTCGTGACACTACAATGGTAAGAATCTTTATTTCCATTACATTCATTATATTATCCAAGTTGCTTGATCACCATTATTAATATAGATATATATATTATATTTTTTTTTTAAAAAAAAAAAAAATAATAATAGACATTTACTTGTTTTGTCCTATTTGACATGTTCAATGCTTTAAGCTGTCGTTCAGAGAAAAAATCGATTTTAGAATTGGGTTTATTTTCAAATACAATGTTTAATCTTGCAGTTGCTGGTTCATTAATCGGACAATTATGTGTAATTTATATCCCATTCCTCCAAGCGGTTTTTCAAACAGAGGCTTTAACTTATTCAGATTTATTTTTGCTCGTCCTATTAACATCATCGGTATTTTGGATTGATTCATTTCGTAAATATTATCAAAAACGAAAACGAGAAGGAGAAGAACCAGTAGAAAATATTGAAATGGTATAGAATGGTATAGAATATAGTTGATATAGCTGATACATAGATACATTTTATACATGATATACATGATTATAATTTAATATCTATATTTTGGATTAAACAAAAACATTTAATTTTTTTTCCCAAAGACTATTCAGTTGGCCTTCTCTTTAGATTAGAATGCCAATATTAATTACTTTCTTATAATATATATATACTATCTATTTCACAGTTAACAATTATTTTAAATAAATTAAACATAATATATATACTGATAATTAATTTAGATTAAATATATACTAGAGTTTTTTAGAGCTAAATAAACATATATATAATATATTAATAATATTTTATACTAATAAACAGCTCATTTAATTTTTTTTATTAACTTGTTCTAATTCAACCAAGACACCACCGCAATCTTTTGGATGTAAAAATACAACAGGGTTACCATGGGCACCAATTTTTGGCTCAGGGTCCAATGGTCTAATACCTTTGTCCAATAAATCTTTGACAGCATTACTTACATCATTAACTTCAATACAAATATGATGAATACCACCATTTTTATTTTTTTCTAAAAAATTTTGTATAGGAGATTTTTCACCATATGGATATAATAATTCAATTTTTGTATTACCTAAATTAACAAATACTGTATATACTCCATGTTCAGGTTGTGGCTATCATCAAAATAAAAAAAAAATACGTTTATTTATTGAATTATTAAAAAATGAATTTTGGAAAGTAACTTACCACTGCTTCACTAACTTGATCTACGCCTAAAATATTCTTGTAAAAATTTATAGCATTGTCAATATTTGGCACTGCTATAGCAACATGATTTAAATGTCCCAATTTCCACAATGGATGATCCTGCAATTTAAATAGATGTAAAAATTTTGTTTTTTTTTTTTTTTAAGTGCACGACCTATATTTATATAATATACAAATATTAATTACATTTGATATGTTACTAGTATTCGCTCCTGCAATAAAAGATACCGAAGAAAAAGAAGAGAAATATTTATTTTGGTATCTTTCAAAATAAATATTATTATTAAATTTACTAAATGCACTAAATACACCGATATTTTTAGTATTTAACGTTCGAGATAAAAGTGTAGAGTTGCTTATGGCATTAATGTTTTTTGGAAAAATATTTTTAAATAAATGAAACATTTTTTATACTATTTTTTTTTTTATAATTTTTTTAAAGGAAAAAAAGTGACAAATTTATAGTTTTAGTTTTAGAAAAATCGGATCATTATTTCTACAACGCAAGAATCGTCCGATTTTGATTAATTGTCTTTATTGGCCAATATTTCCCTCAGATGGTTTAGTCATAATAATCTAAAATTTCACGTGACTTTATTTCTTCATCTTTTTAAAATCAAATGTATGAATTCAATTATTATTTATTGGCAAAAAAAACTTCGCGATTTTAATTTAAATAAATTTGGGAAAAGATGTACGCATTATTACTAATGTTTTATTTAAAAATTTGAGAAAAATCTGAAATTTAAATTAAATGCGGTCGAGTATGGAACGGACTCCAAATACCTCTAATACTTTTAGTTGTTGAAATAACTGGTTTTTTAAACCTTTTTTTTGTAGAAACTCCCGTATTATCACGTATCAATTGTACAATTTCAGCAATTTCATCAGGATTTTTATTTTTAACACAAATTTGCTTTTGTTTGAGGTTCACTATTATAATCAAATAAATAATTATGTGTAAGAAGAAGCTAAGAAAACATTAAAAAACGGTACAAAGAAAAAAACATTTAGGACTAACTATATGTTCCAGTAACGATAGGATGTTTTGACGGACGAGGTGTCACCACAATTTCTATCTGTGGATTTATCTTTGCAAAAGGAATTAAATGATTTTGAAGATATTTACTAAATACACAAGAATTTATTTGAGAAGAATTTTATTCAACTTTTTTTTTATGAAATAAAAATAAAATAAATTCCTTACATCATTCCATAACTACTTCCGCTACGTTCACAATAATTGAATTCAATCTTGCGACATGAAAAAACAAAAGCACCAACCCCATTTTTGGCTTTCGGAATCAATGTTTTTGTTAGAGTCATTCTAATTTCTAATCTTAAAAAGAACCATGAGAAATTTTTTTTTTTTTCAAATTCGATTTCGTCGTGACACAGCCAGTAAATTACGGTAAATTTTTACCTAATTAATGACGTGATTTACAGGAATATGATTTTGCTTCTATCCTCCATTTGAAATATAGCTTTCTTTACACATTTTCATAACCATGTCAAAACGTCGTCGTACTGAAGAAGATGAAGAAAAATTGAGTAGTGAAGAAACATCGAATGGTTTAGTGCAACGCCAAAGTTCTAGAATATCGTTATTGCCAAAAGAATTAGAACCTAGCATATTTGGAATACAACCAACTAACGATTTTGTTAGAGTTGTTAGTGACTTTTTGTATATGCAAGTTGGAAAGGAAAATGTTGAGGTAATAAGTTTATTATTAAATTAATTTAAAATTGAAATTTCTTACTTATTTTTCCTTTATTTTTAGATAGAAGCCAAGCTGGGTGTTTTATTGGATAAAACAACTCGTGAACGAATAAGGTTACCGGTTTATTGTGAGACAGGTAAACATTCTAAGAAAATTTCCATTATTCTTTCAAAAAGTTTTTTTTAACTGATTTATGTGTTATATCCTGCTTAGTAATAAGTCCTCATGAAGACAAGTGGATGATATTTGAGAGTAATATGACTCTTGTAAGCAAAATACCGAGATGAATATGGCATACTCAAAATAAGATTAGTTAAAAAAATCTTTTATTAAAAATTTAGGAACAACATAAATCTTTTAATGAATTGTTAAACAAACGTTTCATTGAAACAAAATCTTCATCACATAAAGTATGTATGCTAGATTAATTTTTAAAATTTTTAAATTACTTAGTTAAAAAAGAATTTTAAATATATTGTAGGGACAACCTGTAGAATACAAACATACATACGAAATAGATAAATTTTATGACACAAAGGGTGGAAGAATTAGAGTAACAAGAGACCGAAAAACTGGAGAGGTATAAATTAATTTATTGTCTATTCATTGGTCTAATACGTCATTTTTCTAACTGTTATTTTAATTAGATTGTTGAAGGTGGTATTGTACAAAAAGTTCGTGTTGCAGACTTAAACATTTATTCGCCAAATACATGCTTAGATTATCGTATTTCTGTAAATAGGGAAATCCCAAGTAAGTAATTATTTGAGTTATTTTAATCGTATATAGATTAAAATGTTAACACTTTATTCATTTTTAGGGGAAATGCCAGAAGGACAACATAATTTTGAGAGAAATAAGGATAGGTTAAGCTATACTCATCAAATAGTTAAGATTGATTTAACTCAAGTCAAGGTATCTGATGTAAGTTATATTTATTGGAAAAATTTATTTTAAGTTGGAAAATGACTCATTTATATAAATTTATTTATAATATAGGGAGGCTCACAGGATTTGACTCATGAGTTAGAAGTAGAATTCATAAATCCAAGGATATTACTTGAAGAAAAGCTCAAAATAGAAAAAAGACAGGAAAATAAATACTTAGAGATAGTTGAACATTTTCTTAATAATATCAGAATGTTGGCTAAAAGCGCTCGTTTATAAATTTATATTGATTATCTAAAATAGGTATGTGATGATATATATATGTTTTTTTAATAGTTAATAAGTGAAAAAATTAATTATATGAATTGGATGGATTAGTATAATTAAAAAAACAAAAAATTTATAAATTTAAAAAATTTATGTTTTGAAAAAAGAAATAAAAATTCGGTATTATAATCTCATTAAATGCCTAATGATCATTAATTTGTAGTTATTGGCTTATATCTTGCAAGCGGTTAGAAATCCATCATTATAAAAATGGTTAAGAATATGTCAAAATTATTAATGATGGTAAGTTATTATATTATTTTTGTTTTTTAATTATCACCATATTAAACAAAATATTTTACTTACTTGTAATTTTTCAAGAATTTTAATAGTTATAACAGAATATGTAATGATTTTAGTTGTATGAAAATAAATATTTATTTTATTTATTTTTATTTTTATACGCGAACAAACAATTAGGACAGAAAAAATATTGAAAATCTAATATAAATTGATAAACAATAAAATAATCCATAACTAACTATCACCGATTCTAAATGAACCCGCTTTGTCCGCCAAAGATCCAGAAGTAGGCATAAAACCCACTTACCGAGTCCTCGGAGGACTACCTGTATGAAAATAAATATTTTGAGAATTTCCCTTGACAAATGCTTTGTCATAAAAGTCACGTGAAAATAAAAAAGAACTACGATCATTTCCTAAAATCGTCGATTAATTTTGCGATATTTTTTTACATTTCAAATAAAACTTGACATGCTTCATACGGTCTTTAAGTCAGAGACATAATTGTATTTTTGCCTTCTGAACAACTTTACTTAGAATACCAAAGAGGGTTTTAAATGCCATTTTTAGCAAAATTCATCATTTTGAAATAATATATATAAAAAGCCGAAAATTATACTTGTAGAGAGATATTTCTGGGGATATTTTAGGAGATGATCGGCGAAAGTATAAATTTGGTCAGGCGGTAAATTTAAAATTTTTTATCGAATTATTTTATATTTTTTTTTTTAATGACTGGATATTGACTTCTTTGGAGATCAGGAATTTAAATAAGTTAAAAGAGCGGTTCTATTTTAATTTTTATTCTTAAGGACTGAATAAAATGTTTTTTCTTGATCAATTTGTGATGAGATGAGACAAAGTAATATATCGATTGTATTGATGGAAAGATTGTTTTTATTTATTATTTTCGGAGATTTCTAATAATGAGTGTCTCTTTCTTGATGAAAACAAAGTTTTTTGAGGTAAGAATCGTATTGATGATTGTTGACGTTAATGAGTGGTTGTTTTTAGGTTTGTTTGTTTTTATTTTTACTTTTTAGACAATAAATAGCAAAACTCGAGAACATGGCTGGAAGCGTCGAATATTAGATTATTAATTGGTTTAGGTAGTGATAGTAGTAAAATAAAGGTAGAAATACCAGAAATTAGTAATATTAATTGGATAGATTTATGCGGAAAGTTACTGAAAAAAAAACAATTAAAGATGAAGATTTAAAAGTTTTAAATTCTGCTGCTAAACATATTTATTTAAAGTTGGAGTAAAACCACCAGCTTGCAATATACTATTATCTATGAAGATAACGAAGACTCGTATTTATTATTTATTATTAATTACATTAATTGCTGAGGACACTTATATCACTACAAACTTTGCTTATTTAATTGTTGCATAGAGATTCATTTTATTATTTATATGAGTATACCTACTTCAAAATTAAATAAGATTAGCAGACGCATAAATGTGTTGTCTTACTGTTATAAAATGAAAATGATGAATTTGGTAGACCACTCAATATTTCGGTTACCATTCCTATAAGAACTGATTCTTTTAATCCAAAAGTCCTATATTATTCTTCCATACCAGTATTATAGGGAGCTTTTAAGGTTGATGTACTTGATGCAACTTGCTAAGCGTAGTTAATTGTTACAAGGCAACATTCTGACCGGAATCAGATCAAATTATAGTCATGGTATCAAACAATATTTGTCAAAATAATAATTATCTACTTAAAATTCTTCAAATTATGTTCACCAATTACCATTGCTGTGGAGGTTCCGCTATTCCTAATGTAACTGAAAGATCGATTTCTTTTTTTCGTTTGTAAGTTATTTTATACAAGATAATTATATAGAAAGTAGATAAAAGATCATGTAAATGTTTTTAGCCTACAAACCGCGGTAAAATACAAATGTCTAAATGATTATATAGAATCTGAAAAATATATTAGTGATGTTAGATTAACATGGAATATTGGCTTCTAACAAGTGTTAAATAAATTCAGAATACACTCAATCTCAATTTTTTTTATAGAATTACTTTCTATAACCTCATCTGTAATGCCACTTCCCCTAGTTGAAATATAACGAAAAAGAAAACCAGATTACCAATTAACGAAATTGAATATTGTATTGGTCAGAAATTGTTGGTAAGAATGTAATCTGATAATCTTTTCATAATTTCAGCGAGTTTCTTTCTGTAATAAGAAAATGCCAAACTTGCATAAAAATTTACCGAACTTGAAGAAAATGAATTTAAACTTATTTTCATACTTGGATGTTCTTTTACAAAAATCTAAAAGAACTCCTCCAGTTTCTTGTTCAGCTTCATTTCGTTCACGTAGACCTGGTAGAATTAATTCAAACTTAGTAAATTGTGTAATAATTTTTTTAAATACTGTATATACAATTTATATTGTAATTCCAAAGGATGCATTTTTTTTTAATAATATTATTGATTATTACTTTTTATAACATAACCGCTTTATGTGTGATTCAATTTTTGTATTTATCAATGAAAGAGTTATTTATGACCTACTGCTGAAGTGTAGATAATTTACGGAGTTGATTAAGAGAATTTGGAAAAGGTGATTTCTCTTTAAATAATTAAGTGTATAATATCTTCTTTGAAATAATTTACCTGCTGAATTTAATCGAGATGAATTACAGTAGTAATGGAATCGTAATAGTTTAAATAATATAATAATATTATACTATATTGAAAAGAAAACTCTTGAATAAATCATCATCACAATTTATTTATTATTCAAATTTGATTTCTAACTTATTTATTTATTTATTTGCCTTAGATTTCTCCATTACTCGTTTTAAAATTATTCAACTTCCTGAACTGAGGTTATAGAAAACTAAGAATTAACTTGAAGGTTTGGACAATAGAACCAATTATTAAGGTAAAGTAAATCTTCTGGTTTTTACTATTTTTTTATTGCTTTTTTGCTTTGGAATAATACTAACAAATTTTTTTACCATTTCTTTCCATTCTTCTATTTCATTTCTTTACACCTTCTTTTTCATTCCTTTACACCCACTTTTCGTTCTATTATAATTATTTTTTCATTTCATTAACACTTATTCTTTCAACTTATTTTTTCGTCCTTTTACTATTTTTTTTTCCCCCTTTGTACCACTTTATCGTTTCCTTACATTTTCTTTTTTATTTCTCTATACCCATTATCTTTTCATTTTTTTACATTTATTATTTTTTTCGTTTTTTTCTACACCTTTTTTTCATTTTTCTACACTTATTTTTAGTTTTTTTATATTCACTTTTATTTCTTTAAAAATACTTTTTTTCTTTTTATTTTTTCTGTTGACAGTATATAATAATTAATAAAGAAGGAATAAAATTTAATCAAATGTATAAAATTTTAAATAATAAGGCCATATAATAAGGTAGCGTGAAATTATGAATCGCATGTGTGATGAAAATAAATTTATTTAAAAAATAAAATAAATAAATAAATAACGATAAAAAAACAAAGATAGAAAGAAAAAAAATATTTAAACCCCGTAAAAAGGCACCAAAATCGAAGCTGATTTTTCAAAAAAATTTAATTCAACATGATTACCTTCTAAAGCTGTCCTTGATTTTTCGTGTTTAACTTTGGGATATAATTATTCTTTGATATTTCTGTCATTTGTTTTCTTGATTTCAATATACAGGCCTGGTCATAAGTATCCGTACCCCAATATTTTCCGAAGTCACATGATAACCTACCCTAAAAATTTCCAAGATTGAAGATCAATATTAATCTTGATCAAATATAAAATTAGAGGTTTGTACGACATATAAATCAGGAGTTAGATGATCGGCAATTTTCAGCCACAAAAAATGTCTCTCTCACTTGACAAACGATATGAAATTGTTTTTTTACACGAACATCCAGAAGGTCCAAAGTGGGGATATGAAAAAATAGCATCTTATGTTCACTGTAGTAAGTCTACAGTAGCTTATTGGGTGAAAAAATACAAGAAAGATAAGGATTTAACCGATGAACAGAAGTTAGGCCGACCTCGCAGCACCACCAAAGCACAAGATAATCGAATTGTGAAGTTGGCAATGAAAAAACATGATATTACCAGTACTGAAATTCAACAAAAACTCGAAAAACAAGGTGTTACTGTTAGTTCAAGGACAATTAGGCGACGTCTTGGTGAGTCTGGGGGTAAATTTGTGAAAGAAACTTTCAAACCTTTGCTTTCTGAGAAACACAGAGCTAACCGGTTAAAATGGGCAAAAAAACATCAAAAATTTGACTGGAAACAAGTTATTTTTACTGATGAGAGTACTTTTCAATTATTCCAGTCAAATAGAAAGGTTTGGAAGTTCGTCAGGAGGCTAAAAATATTCCGTACGGTCAAGCATTCACAGAAAGTTCATGTTTGGGGTTGTTTTTCTTTTTCAGGATTTGGTAAGTTGATATGCTTTGAAAGAAACCTGGATGCCCTTTTTATGTGTAGTATCTATGAGAGGGGTCTCTTGCCTTCCGCCTGTGAGCTTTTTGGTGAAGATAGCATAGATTGGATCTTGCAAGAAGACAATGATCCCAAGCACCGTTCGAAAATTTGCAAAAAATGGAAGGAAGAAAATGAAGTGACCGTATTACCTTGGCCATCTATGTCTCCCGATCAAAATCCTATAGAAAATGTTTGGCAACTCCTGAAAATTAAAATTTCAAAAAAAAAAATTAAAACATCTAGGAGATTAAAGGCGGAATTAACAAAAGAATGGAACCAATTACCGGTTCAATTAGCTAAAAATCTTGTTAATAGTATGGAAAAGAGAGTTACGGCATTAATAAATGCAGGGGGGGACTTTACTATGTATTAATGATCAGAACTCGTCTTGTACTTTATAATAAAAAAAAATTTTTTTATAGTTTATTAATTTTTTTTTTAATGGCAGGGGTACGGATACTTATGTCCAGGACTGTATTAAATGATCCACTGCACACATATCATGGTATGAATTAATTATTATTAAAAATTGGCTAGTAATACCTGTATAACCCAGTTTTACCAAAAAAAAAAAAAAAAAAAATTGTGAAATAACTAAAGTTGCCCTTGATCTTCATGTTCTTTAGCTCTGGAACGTAATTACCCTTCAAAGTTGTTCTTTATTTTATGACTTCTTTGTTGTAATTTCACTTATTTCCTTATTCTCCTAAATAAAATGTTAATACACTACATGTAATAATAAAGCACTAATTTATATATCATTATAAAACTTACAATAATAAATTAAAAATGCGAATTAAAAAACTTTCATAACTTTCGTTTATATTTGTAGTTTTTTATGCAATAAATATTAAAATTCATAGTAAAAAATACATATATGTACTAAATGCTAAAAGTAAAACAAAAAGTTCTAATAAGAACACCTACTTCATAATTAGGTACTGCCTAAAGTAAAATCTTACTTCTTAAAAAAAAAAAAAATAAAGGAGCGTTAGTAATGCTCCAAAATTAAAAGAAAAATAAAAAAAAAAGTCAACCCGTTTTTTACTTAAAGTTTATATCCAATAAACATAAACTATCCAAGCAAAAGTCCAATTCTTAAGAAAAAAAAAGAAAGGAACATTAGTAATAAATAAAAAAATTTTGAACCTTTATTTTTTACTTATAATTTCAAAGTTCATAAACTACCTAAGCCAAAATCTAACCTTTTCCTAAAAAAAGAGAAAAAGAATATTAGTAATGCTCCAAAATTAAAAGAGAAGCAAAAAATCTAAAAACACACTATTTATGTACTTACAATTCCGAGGTCTATGGACTGTCCAAATCAAAATCCAACCCTTCTCTAAAAGAAAAAAAAAAAAGGAACATTAACATTAATAATGTTCCAAATTAAAAATAAAATAAAAATAAAATAAAAAATTCTTTCTATCTTCCACTTACAGTTTTGAAGATTTTAAAGCCCGCTTAAGCCAAAAAAAATCATTATCAAGAACCGTTACTAAGAAAATAAATAAAAGAACCAAAAATGTTTGGACGAAAAAATTTGCTATATTTATATAAAAAAAAAAAAAAAATAAACAAAAAAAATGCTAAAAAAAAAAAATTACTGAACATAAAAAAAAGGATCTATTGAAAAAAGTGGTTTTAAAAAAATCAGTTTTCATAATTCTATCAAAATTATTTATACGGGGTAATCTAAATATGACAAAGATCATCATCTCGTCAATTACTAAAATTGGTTTAAATCAAAATTAATGTAATATACATATATTTCGTTATTAAAAATTTTTTGTTCTTTTTACTTCAATTAACTTTTTAAACCAATTTCTCTCAATAAAGCCTTTTGTTGTTCATCTTTTCGCCCAATTGCTCCTAAACCATAAGAACATTTTTTCAAAATTCCGATATAAAAAATACATGAAAATGAAAATTAATCATATCAACTATAACAGATAACGAGATTTCCAAATTTCTTAATTACATATCTACGTAATAACTGAATTGCGTAGTAATTTTGTTAAAAAGAAAATATAATAAATATCATAAAATTATGTCCAAAAATATTAAGTGTAAAAATGATATTGATATTGCTTTTTTAAAGATTGTGCAAGTCTCTCATTTAAATGAGGGAATACCAACAAGTATCTTTGTTAATTTGCTAGCCATGGTAACTTATAAAATTGAAATTATATGCTGGATTATTTGTGTTGTAAAGCGCGACGTTGATTGGTAATCAACATAGAAAAGATAAGATAATAATGAAAAGCTTTGTCTACCAATTATATTGAATTTAAAGTGAATAACTATATATTAAATACAAAATTAAGGCTAAAATATAAGTAAATAAAGTATTTAATATTCTTCGGGAGAGAACTTTATTATCGCTATATCCAAAAAAAAAAAAATAAAAAAAAAAATAAATGCTATTATTCTATATTTTTTCAGTATCATTTTTCTCAATGAGAATAAATGAACACAGTCATGATAAAAGATGTCAAAGAAAATGACCGTTGAGAAAGGTACTGTTACGCAGATTCATCGGCGATTCATCGGCGGAATCGGAATCGGGATCGGGATAAACATTACGTAATTAAACTGATCGACAAAGTGTACGTTACATTTTACACCCAAGACTAACAAACAGTTACACTAATGGTAATTTTATGAAAGAAATATTATAAAAAGAGAGGTAAACGAGGTTAGCGAGAGTGGATTGTTCAGTTTTTTTTAAATTTAAATTTTTGTTTCTTTAGTTAGTACGAATATTGTAGATCGCCAAGTGATTTGTTAGCATATACCACCTTTTACATCTTTGTTATAAATAAATTTCTTCTGTTACTATCACGTGATTGTAACGCTTTTCAAATCAAAGGAGTGTTTCACTAAAAATTAAAAAAAAACTTTGATTGGTTTAAACCTAAATTACTTGTTCATGATGTTAAGGTAATAATGATCAAAAAGACAAAGACTATGGAAAATTGGAAATTACCAGAAAAGTTCAAATGGAATTTTGCATGGAAAATTATTAATAAATAGTAGAAAAATTACTGTGAAGTAATACTTGACTCTACCACCGAAGGAAAGAAAGAATGAGAAATTCTAATCGAAAGCGTGAAAATTTGTAGGAGAGAATTTTAAACCAAGTTTATAGAAATTATTAAGTTTACAAAGCCGAAAATGACTTCAAAAGAGAATTATAACAAAAATTGTTGGCAAGTTCAAGTTTACAAAAAATAAAAGTATTATCAAACAAAGATTCTCTTCAGTCATGTATTAAAAGTCCCTAAACCAATCATATAATTACGTGTCAATTTTTTTAAAACAAAGTATAGTTTATGCGATTTATTAATAAGGTACAGTATTTATGATTTTATAAATGATAAAATATTTTATATCATAAAAATTTCTAATTAAATTTATAAAATTTTGAAGATTACTAGCGAAAAATATGAAAATATTATAATAATTTGTACTATAGTTTGTACTATCTCAAAATTAACAAATTATTGGAATTTCCTAATATTCGAGTTATTCTGAGTATTCTTTCATTAAAAAAAAAAAAAGAAATAAGTTAAATTGTAAATTTCAATTAATATAAATACATTATGAAATATTTTATAAATACCAGCTTTGTTGTATTTGGCCTTTTAATTACATCCCACTCATCCCATGGGATTTGTCTTGTAGATTCACCTAAATCCCATTCATCCCATGGGATTGATTCAGTGTTTGGTTTAGTGTACTCCAATGAGCTTGGCTTAGAATTTGGTTTAATAGTCTCCAATGGGTTTTGTTTCGCAGAATTTGGTTTCGTTGACTCCAACGAGTTTGACGAGTCTGGTTTAATGGACTCCAATGGGTTTGATTTTGGCAGGTTTTGTTTCGCAGAATTTGGTTTCGTTGATTCCAACGAGTTTGACGAGTCCGGTTTTGTGGGCTCCCATACGTCCCATGAATTACCCCTCGAATTACTACTATTGGATCCCGTACTCCACGCATTAGGATTTGAAAGCTTTAATATAAAGTTATAAAAAATAAACTTGATTAATTCATTATCATAGATTGATTTCTTGATAAATTTTAATTAATACCTTTTCTTTAGTCAAATGACTTGGCTGGTAATCAGGGCCCAAAAAAGTTTTTAATAATTCCATATATAATTTTTCGGGTAGAACATCTTTAAAAGGTACTACACTATACGTAAATTCTCTATAAGATAAATCATTAAATCGGATAAACGGTATAAATAGCTTTAAAGTATTTTTTAAAGATTGAAAATCATCTTTTGAATAATTAGAGGGGTCTGTAGAAAGCGTAGGGTTTTTGGCAATACCCCATCTAAGAATGTTTTCCCATAATTGGGCTTCGCTCATGGAAAAGTTACTGGTTCGGACTAAATTGACCAATAAACTTTCTGGAATTGAAGAAAAATCTAGGGACTTGAATACCTTATCTGGAAATTTGGATATTAAACGAGAGCAATACTCTTGAAGTTGCAAGAAAGAATAACTTTTACAACAAGTTTTGTAGATTAAACAAAAATTTTTTTCCAGCCAATTCGATCTATTTTCTATTAAAAAAGATTGTAAATCGGAAATCAGTTCTTGAAGATTTAATTCGTTTGCGGCGACCAAGAGTTTAACTATATTCAAATTGTTATAATTTATCAAGGATAGATCGGCCCCATAAATATATCTAATAAAAAAAAAAAAGTAAAACCATTCGTAATCAGATAAGACTATTGGTTTTACTTAATAAATTTCGTTCTTCCTTACCTCAAAATAATTTGAAATGAATCAGGGGAAAATTTCGGTAGCTTGATTTTAACCATGTTTTCACCATCTGGTTTTTTGTTGATAATTGATAGGATTTGCTGAAAATAAGATGAGCGACAGTTCAAGATGAACATATGCGCATAAAATATTTTTGAGTGTGGGACATTACCAACTTCGATGGAAATGTCACAGAATTCGGCATCTTCTAAGTTGTCTAGAAGATTTTCGGAAAGTTTTTGTAAATATTTATGATTATTGATTTTTAACATGATATTAATAACGAAAGATTGATTTGTTAGAGGGAACGAAGGAGTATTTATATATAAAAATTTTAATTAAACTAGGCGAAAAATACAATAAAAAAATTTATACAAAGAAAAGAGTACAATCCTAAAAAACAAAAAATAAATCAAGCAATTTATTCAATTATGAATTTGGAAAAGATCGAATTTGTAAACAATGATAATCAGTGCAAATATGGTGAACAGTTTACATATAGTGCATATCGTGCAAAAAGTGATGGAAGACCAAATTACTTAGAAACAAAGAATTTTTTTGTTTGTTATTTATAAAAAACCCGTAATTTCATTAATTTATTTGTTTCATCTAATTTTAATTTTTCCGATTTTTTTTTTTTTTTTTTAATTTAGTTTCATGATTGTTTTATTATTACTCATCAAAAACCTCTTGAACGTTAAATTAAATAATTAAAATTCGTTGTTCAAATTTCTAAAAATATATAATTTTAAATCTTACTTTATTAATTTTTTTTCCTTTTCGATTGATTATTAATTAAAAAAAAATTTTTATTTTCGTTACTCTAATTAAAATTTTTTCTTTTTTCATTACTCTAATTAAAAAAAATTTTTTTTTTTCGTTACTCTAATTAAAAAAATTTTTTTTTTCGTTACTCTAATTAACGCTAATTAAAAAAAATTTTTTTTCGTTACTCTAATTAAAAAAATTTTTTCCGTTACTTTAATTAAAAAAAATTTTTGATTATCTTTCTTTAATCTTTAGGTTTGAGAATAAATCTAAATTTGTAGAAATTTATTGCAGTATTACAGAATCGTGACGATTACTCGATTAATATCGGATTGGAACGATAAGTTCAGTCCTTTCACGACTTGAGAATGTTCAAAATTCCGACTTGGTGTAATATATAAAAAAAAATGGTTATAAGAAAAAAAAAATGTATTAAAATTTTAACAATTTTATTGATTTTATTAATTATTATATAATTATAAAACAAATTTTGTTATTAAAAATTATTTTATACATTTATTATTTTCTTTAAAGTATATTCAATAAACTATTCTATAGTGTTCACATCTAAAATATTTCGTTAATAAATACATTTGTTTCCAGTTATATTAGAGAATTCTTAAAATAAAGCTCAAAATCATCGATAGATGATTCAATTTAAATTAAGGCAAATTTAATTTTAGTAAATTGAGTAATAAAAATTGAAGTAATAGGATACCAGATACACGTATTTCATCTTTTGAAATCACGAGATCACAAATCACGATTTACTAGGTTTATAACCAAAAGCTAGTAATTGAAATAAACTTATTAATAGTTTTTAATGTTTCGTTTCCAAGAAAGACCAAATAATTTTAAAAAATAAAAAAGAATTAAGATACTAAAAGTTATCACAAACAACCATTAACTCTTCAAGAAAGAACCACTCATCGTTCCAGTCTAATAAAAATAAAAATGTAAAACTGAAATAATTCACCAATCAATATATATATACAAGTAAAACTAAAAAAGTAACATAAAAAAGAAATTTTTCATGTTATACATATGTTGTTCTTAAGTTATCCTTCGTAAATACCATGTAACCCGTGCTATTATGCAAATTTATAATAATCTCAACTCCGCCAGGAATCAGGTCTGCATCTTTGCTTTAAATAAAATATGTATTATAAGCATGTCGCCAAAGAATGATGCTATACAAAGCTACATATCGCATAACTGAGAAGAGGCTGAATCCGTAAATAAAATCATTAATTAGTGTTAATGATCACGATTTTCTCAGCAATCAAATGATCAAGCCCGCTTATCTATAAAACTGACATAACTTGTTATTACTTTGCGAAATATACTCATTCGTTTGATATTGATGATGTAAATAATGGTAATCTTGATCTTTTTGTATTTTTCGTTTGATTTTTGCTTTACTTACGCAAGACAGAACGAAGAAATTGAATTGAGAATAAAAAGATGGACTAATGGAAAGATAATAAAGAGTATAGGTCAAAAAAAAAAAGATTCTCCAAATTCAATGTTTAAGGTTTCTCGCAATCGATCTATTAGGAGAAGGACAAAAATATTATATTGGTATCAGATTAACATTGAATATTGGCTTCTAGTATCATGTTAATCTATATTTCTCATAGAACGAATTGACTCAATACTGTACGTAATGTGCGATTTTCTGCCCCATCTAACAAATTAGAACGCCGGAAAAACATGATCAAACAATGAAAAACATTTAGAGCATTGGCATGCAGTGTATTAGCTAGTATTTTAAGAAGTGAAAATAGGTTGCACACGAGGTAAGTTTCAAGATTTCAATTTTTTGATCTTTATTGTCAATATTTTTAAGGGTATATTTACACCATTTATTGAAGTAAATTAAAGATTCTTAAGTGAAATGGTGTAAGTAAAAATGTTATTTAATGGGTTTGATATATTGATCTTACTGAGTGAAAAAAAAACAAATAAATCGAATAGCGAACACGTAAATCATACCCGAAAAATAAGGGGTCTGGTTCATTTCACCGACAATCATCTCACCGACAGTCATTTCACCGACAAACGTTTCACCGACGGGTCATTTCGCCGACAAACGTTTCACCGACAGTCAAGTCATTTTTAAAAAAATTAGTTTTTTTATAAACTCATATATTAAATATCATATATTTTATTATATAAATACTTTTGTATAATCAAATACTAATATTAACGTATTTATTTAAAAAACAAACTACAATATAAGAAAACGCAAGAATATAGGAAAGTGAATTTCTATCAATTAAAAATAGCCAAACTACTATGTACTTAATGTAAAAGACTTTCAATAATTAAATTAAAATGCTAGATTATGCGCAATTCCCCTAAGGAAATCAATAACTTCTCTATTTTCACGATCATTATAAACTGTTTGAATTCGAATTTCTCGTTCCCGGTCCCTTTTTTTTTGTAAAGGTCGTGGTGCTCCTCTTACAATTGATTCAATACGATTCTCAACTTGATTTTGTTCATGTTGAATTTCTTTAATAATTTTGAAGACACCTACATGTGCATGGCCTACTAATGTTTTTGATGGGAATAAGAATATTTTGTTGATGAAGAAAATCTAAAAAGATTTGATGCGGATAAAAAAAAAGATCTAATAATTTATATTATATATTTATTTTTCCTTATATGTATACAATACTATTTGAAAATAATTGTATATACATAATAAAAAAAATTTCGTGGCTATGTACATATTAGTAATTACTAAATCAGGACAATAATAAAATTTTTTATTTTGTCTAAAAAAAAAATTTTTTTTATAGATGTCGGTGAGATGACCTGTCGGTGAAACGATCCTGTCGATGAAACGTTTGTCGGTGAAACGTTTGTCGGTGAAATGACTGTCGGTGAGATGATTGTCGGTGAGTTAAACGCGACCCAAAATAAGAAATAGGAAATAATAATATCATTTATTTAGATAAATGTTAAATTATTTAGATGAAAGATATTTGTATATTTATAGGAAAGATTAATTTCGTCTTCATTATGAGGTAGTATTCAATCGTTGTGAACAGGTACGAATAGGAAGATAACCGATTATTCCTAAATGTTAACTGCTAACGGCGCCGCAATCAAAGGAATCCTTTAAGATGATCGGCAAATATTGGTTAAGAGTTAGAATTATTTGGTATTAATGTTAATGAATAGATATCGCTTTCAAATCTTTCCGATCGCATTGACATAATCTCATACAATTTCTATAATTTTACAGTAATTGAAATGAAAAAAAGAGATCGTTTCTTCCATTTACAATTATAAACATCAATTTAGTTAATTGTCTTTATTTAATTAATTATTTGCTTTTATTAATTTAATTATAAATTTAGTCATTTGTATTTATTAATTTAAATCATTTGTTTTTATTTGTTTCAATTAAGAGAATCAAGATGGTTTGATTTAATCTGGTTTTATTATGTTTATTAATTTAATTAAAAAAAAAAAACTTTGTTTTTGAAGAATAAATAAAATCTTTGTTTTATATTAATTTTATTTACACTACAAACACGATACCAAATTTAATTATTTATCATCGTAGATCGTAGATCTCTATCAAATGATTGGTGTCTTGTTATCATCATTCATCACCAAATTAAAAACATAATATTTTATTCACTAATACAAACGTTAATATCTGCTGAAAAAAATGCACGAATAAAATTTTTTTTTTTTTTAAAAGAATTAATGATCACATTTCGAATATTAAAATTAAATCATGCAATGTTATAACGATAACTCGGCGTAATTTTAGTAGTACGGTCATGTGTGATTGCATATGAATGAGAGATTTCCGCACATAATTCTGTGCGCAATGTATCCGCATGTATAATTTTTGGTATACATTGCTTCTAACTTCCCTCCAATAATTCTCATGTTATTGATCTTCGATTTAAACTCTAAACTCCACTCGCCAATATGATAAGATGTGGTGTTAAATTTATTTGTTGTTAATCATAGCTATGAACCGCTAGACGTGCTTTGTGACTATCCAACTCTCAAATGTTAGAACAAATATAATTATAGGAGGTGGAGATGTACAGGGAATTTCATGTTAGTTTATTGTAAACGATACAGTAGTATCTTAAATAAATTGAATTATAGCTAAGAAAATTATAACATGTGATAAAAAATAAACGACAAAGTTTAACATACATATGAAAAAGCTATTTTTACATCCTTCTTATTACTTGTGAGCATGAAAAAGGATTAATTTCAAGAAATATATGATATTTAGAAAGAAAAGTAAACAAATAGTTGAAATCAATTTTTATTACATTCAATAATTTAGAAATAATAATAGAAAATATGATAGTAAGCAATAGATAAATTGAATTTAAATAATACAAAAAAATAAATAGATTCCTATAAACCAATAAATATTTGAATTTACGAGTGTAATAACATAGTAACTTTGATGAATTTTACATAATATATTTTTAATTTAACAATGTGAAATTATGTCAATAGATTGATTTATTTATGAAGCCTTTAGACAAATCACTTGACAAGTGAATTTTATCGTCTTTGCCGATCATTTCCAAATAGGATTTATCAAAAAAAAAACAGGTAAAGACCAAAGGTCATTCAAAACCGCCTTTGCTAAGCACCCTCTTGTAAAATAAGAAAAATTATGACTACGATATGATTTTTAAAAGAAAAATCATTTTTTTTTGTATTTTTTTTCTGCTGCACCTACAATATGGCAGCCGCGCCACATAGCGGCCTATCATAGGTTTTTGTAAATTACTCATTTCAATCAAGAATATAAATTTAAAGTATACCATTTTTTGATACAAAACACTTTTATGATGAATAAATAATAAATGAATAACGTGTTTCTATAAATAGTGTATTAAAAAAAAATTGCGGTTAGAATCTCAATAATTATGTACTATAAATGAAAGTCTATCAAAAAATTATTTAAAGTTGCGGGCGTGCTTAATAAAGTATAAGAAAATCAAAAGATTAATTATACACTAGCGACACATCAAATGAAAATAACGAAAATGATATAATTAATAAACATTAATTATAGATACAGACAATACCTGGAGCTAAAGAATTGTGATTCGTACAATAAATATACATTTTTTGTCTTCATAATTTCTTTATTGTAACTGAGTGTGGTTCACGTTGTTCAAAAATTAAGATTATTTTTTTTTTTGTAGTCATTTCATCTATAAACATACAAAGACAGTTGTGGATATGTTATTATGTTTTTAAAATATTCATACAAAATAGAATGTAAGATTTACAATCTTTGTGTGATACCTGAAGGATAATAATTAGCAAACGATATAATCTTAATGTCAAAAAACAAAATTGTGTCAGTAACAAGCTTTTTTTTAACAAAGCAGTAATTCCAGATACAATGGCGTGGTACATATGTAACTGACCCAATTTTAGTCGTAGATGCAAAAATAAATTTTATATGCAAATGAAAGCAACTTTTCCCATACTTTATTATTGAATGCATTTAAGTAAAAAAAAATTTATTAGCAAACATTTTACAATTCTGGAGGCGGCAAAACATATTAAGCTGCTAAAATACAAAGATTACACTTAAAATTATCTATCGGAACCTCAAAAAAAAATCAAATACTTATGAGTTATGATCGTGTGCGTACGACTGCGTATGAAACTAAGGAACAAAAATGAATTGGGTGGTCCATTCTTTTTGCAAATAGCTGTAACTAATTATAATGCTGATAACTCTTAAATTTATATTACAAATACGGGAAATGATTCAGCATTGAAATGAATAATAAATTTAAATGAAAGAATTTTATAAAGATCTTCGTTAATCATATAGTAAAAAAAAAAAAAATGTATGACCTGCAATACACGTTCCATTATTATTTGAAATTCCTTATTTTTAATCCAGGTTAAGGATCGAAACTCTATAATGAAGATATTAGCGTGAGTAACTTCTGCTTAAAAATTTCTAATCGCTTGGACGACCTAGTTAACCTCTGAATACTGAAGAAGGGTGACAATTATCTGTCACCGATCACGTTTGCGAGAACGCGCAGTTTATTTTTCTCAGCGGCTACAAAAGGCGGGAAACGAATTAGTTTTCTAATGCCTATTTGTTACCCACGTGATTAAAACCTGCTTATAAATAAATACTCCTGATAATTACTCGAGAATTTCATTCCTTTCGCATAAATTTTTTTTACTGATAAATTTTTTTCAAGGTTCTATAACGTCATACGTCATAACACAAGAAAGTTTATTTTATAAGTCACGATGTATTCAGAAAGGTTTTTACAAGTATATATATACCCTCAAACTTTTTTATCAAAAAAAAAAAATTCTTTCTCTAAATAATCATTTCTACTTTACAGTATTATCTCCAAAATGGCAATTGTATTAAATTGTGTATTATTCGAAAACTCTCATGATTTTACTGTTAACGTTAATGAAATCAACACTATTGCTGATTCTAAAGTCGAGCTTGGACATCTCAAAATTGGACAACTCAAGTATATTATTTGGAAACAGCAGGAAGCAATAGAACAAAGATTCGACCTTATGAAACTTTGGAAGATCGACATCTCTAAGTTTAAATCAGATATTACTGAAGAACAAATTAAAATGGAAGGCGAACAATTGAAATCCTTCGTCTACTTTTTGAATTATTTTCCAAATCAAGTTGCAGCCGATAAAAGTGTCATCATCGTGCAAGCCGCCATTGGTAAGTGTCTCCCGGTGTTTAATCGAAATTTACAGTTGAAAAAAAATACCTTTATTTAATTTTTAACCTTGCACTGTATCATATTCTTTTTTTTTTTTTAATTACCTTTCATATCTTTGAATATTTTACCTCTCGAACAATATACAAATATTCGATTTAATATAAAATATTACCATAGGTTCATCTAGAGGAGCTATTGAGGCTGTTTCATTTAGAGGAGCTATTGAGGCTGCTAAGAGGGCTGCGTGTACGGGCCCCTGTTTTCCTAACGTATCCGACTCGCTAGCAATGCCATTGCAACAACGTAATTTCGAAGATGCGATGCGTAAGGTAGATGAAACGGTATACAGTAATATTACGAAACGGATTGGAAAATCGAACTACTGGTGTCTAGTCAGTGGAGGAGCCCCGGGGATAGGTATTGTTTCTTTGTGTTTTTCCTAAACAATTTGTATCAATTACTCATTCTCATTATCTTGTAAATACTATAGGTAAAACTCGATTTGGTCAGGAACTTTTTAATCAAATCAAAAATGACTTGCCTAAAATTTATGCAAAATATGATATTCCTCAAGAAATAAGGTGGACTGGTATACATTTTGAATATCTTCTTATTGACTTCGCAAATGGCTATGCACTCACTGAAAAAGACTATAAACTAAATGCATCAGCGATCATTGGCTTACGCATTGCGTATGCATATTTTATTGAAAAAGAATATATGATGACATTTCAAGAATTCTACATCGCTATTGAAGCTTATGCAGGCAAAGATAGACTTATTGATCTTTTTACTATTAATGTTGTCATCAGCGAAATTCACAGTTCCCTAAATCTCCCCAATGGCCGCAAAATTTTCCTATATCTTCATATTGATGAATTTCAACTTATTGATTTATGGGATAAAAAGGATATTTCGACTCCGCCAATCGGTCTCTTCTATAATATGATCCATATTATTTCGACGTATATGCTTTCTACTACACATACCTTTGTCATGCCATTCCTCTCAGGGACAGCACCACTGGCTGTCATTGAACAAAAAGAAGCGTCGAGGATCTCATTCTACTTTGTCGAGTGTCCATTATTGAATATAGAATCCATTATTCAGATTATGGATTATTTTGCAGAGAAATTTAAAGCGGGAATTAAAAACTATGCATACAAGTGGAAATTTAGTTTCCCAATGCTTCAGCTTCTGGAGGATACCGGTGGGTTGCCTCGTGCACTTGAACGACTTTTTATCGTCTGCTTTGGACCATCCGGTTTAAATGGAAAAGAATTCTTTGCGAGACTTGAAACTGAAAAAATTGTGTTTGCATCCATTTTCTATGATGTTATGAGTGCACTTGATGGGCAGTATAATATAAAAGCATATGTTAGAAAAAACAAACAAGTTGCTTTGAAACTCCTATCTTATTGTATTGAAGGTACTCCCGTTTCAGGAGAAGAAATTTTGGACAAAGATTCAAATATCACAATCAGAAGTCTGGAACGTGATAAACATATTATTCTCTCTCTTTCATCTAAAGATGATTCGTTCATCATCAAGTTGCCATTCTATTTTATCTGCCTCTACAATGATGTTTTAGATATTGTTGATCTTCAACTTACCAAAAAGCTTTTTGAAGAAAATATATATTGGCAAGAATTGGAGAAGTTCGTGGCATATCATGAAACATTTCGCACTAATCTGAAGATAAGATTGGGAAAGACTCACATGAAGTTACAAGAACTATATCCTTGCGCTAGTGAGTTAGATGAATACTTTAATTATACCGTTAAGTTGAAAGAACTTCATGTATGTGAGTCTAGTGAGCAATTTCCAACCACAACAACGGAGTTAACAAACAAATCAAATGACGAAAAAATCAACTGGAAGAGTGGTAATGTTGTGGTTATTAATGGTAAATCTGCTAAATCTGCAGATGTAATCCTTGTTAGAGAAGTTGATTGCAAACTTAAACTCCTAGTGATGAATCAATGCAAGTGGGACTATGGTTCCGTAACGATGTACCAAGATCAGGTTGATGATGAAGATAAGAAGAACCTAGATAGTTTTTTTAAATATATTGGTGATTGTACTTATATACCTATTACAAATATATTCACTTCACGACCATATGAAGGGGGACTAAGAGAAGATGTTACGGTCATTTCGAAAGAAAATTTCAAAAAACATTTTGGACCCGTTTTTTCCTCACGGGCAAAATTTGCCATTATCAAGGAAATTAATCCCAATTTTTGGGATAGGAATAGGTTGTTGAACACCCTTGAAGGTGTTGGTGCTGCTTCTATTGATAGAGCTTTAGAAAAACGGCCATATTTTGACGATAAGGGGTATCTTGAGGTAAATCCAGGAGCAAAAAATAAAAAACAAAAGTTGGATTATTTTCCATTCAACATATCAAAAAAATTAACCATTGAAAACCGAGATACTTCTTCTGTTCATATGTGATTCGTCTTAAGTTACCGTTCTTTGCAAATGAAAAAAATACACCTCTTTTTTTTCAATTCACTAATTTCTTGCAAAAATATTTTTTACTTTTTATATACGTATAGTAGCATAGTAATAATGGTGGTAGGGACATAGATAGTATATTATAATGGCACATAATACCAGAAGGAACATACATGTTTTGCTGAAGGAACGTTCATAATCTTTTATTAATATCATAATTAATGCTTTTCTGTATAGAAATTAATTAATTAAACTATCTGTACTTTGTATAAAATATTGTTTAATGATTTATGAGACTTTTCATTATTGTTTAATTCTCAATGAAATTTTGAGAATGTCGGATATACTGCCCAGGCGTAATCATAAAAGAAAATAACTCCAAATAATTCTTTTTTCACGTCATAATGTGGAGTAATCCTAGCACGACCTAAATGTGTGCCAGGTTACGTCGAATATATTGCTTTAGAGTACAACTGTAAATGACAATTTGCTTGACTGTCATAAATTTGACTTCGCAGTTTTTTTCGTCTTAGAAAAATTTTTTGCGCTTTTTTTTTAAAAAATGTTAAAGAATAAAAAATATGCGTTTTGCATACTTTTAAATGTTATTACAAAGGAGCACAATTTTAATAAATAAAAGTTCATTTGCATTATATTAAATATTATAAATATTATATTACATGAAATTTATGAAATTTTTAAAAACGCGTCAGTATTATTAAAAATAATTAAGCTAGTTCCATAAAAATCAATATATATAAACTTTAATAATTACAGAACAACATTATTATGCTTATTTCACTTGTTTCTCTTGGCCAAACTCAAACTATAACTTGAAATGTAAAACAACACGTCCTAGTATTATAAATAACAAATTTTGATCATTTCCAAATTTATGTTTGTTTTTAAAGGTTTTTTTTTAATCAACTGATAAACATAAAAAACAGAAATTAATAATTAAATAAAACAAAGAAATATAACGAAGATTAATTAAAGCAATATAAGTAAGTATATTAAAAATATTATTAAGAGTAAACATTTTTACAGTATTTATAATTTCTTCCTAAATCTAATAAATTACTACTACAAAAAGAATAAAACCTAATAAAGCAGTAAATCTTGATCCTAATTATCAGACCATGACTATGGATTTAAATTTATCACATCGTAAAAGGACAATAGGTTCAACTCGATAAAAATAAAATTATACTTTTTTTTAATGAATTTGTTCAAGGACGAAGTTATTATAATTACAACAACTTCAACAGCAACAACTTTCATGCAGCAAGTAAAAAAAATTGAATATTGAATAAAAAAAAAAAAAAAATTTTAAATTATTGAGTAATTAAGAGAATGATCAAATCACCAGATGATCCTATGGAAAAAAGTCAGCTGAAACCCTCGAAACTGAACCTTATGCTATGAAAAACATGATTAGGAATATGTTCTCAATATCTTCCAAAAAAAACAGCATCATTACTAATTAAAGTTTGTAAATCATTTTTTTTTTTTTTTATTTTTTCTAGATTTTGGTCCCGATGTTCAATTTCCAAAACAATTCCATTGATTGGTTCTTATCACATGATAATTTAATAGATAATCAATGTTCGATAATCTTTTTAAGACTTTAAAATGTTGGACAGTATACCATCAAATTCAAAAAAAAGGAGCACAATGAGTAATTAGACATTCAATTCGTAAAGCATACCATATACTGTATATGGTGGAAGTACGCGAGGTACGCGATTATGTTATATGCTAAACGCCAGAATACTTGAAAAATTTTAGATTTAAGTATGGAAAGAACATTTTAGTACTGCTCTCTCAAAATCAGAGTTTATTTGATTAATTTTCAATCGCAAAGGCATTTGTACGTTGTGGTCTGCCCACGGCATCTAGTTGAACACCTGTTTATACTTTATAATTGAATTTTTTAAGCAACCCAAATCTAATTATATCCTACCATCAGAAAACACTCGTAAACACAGGAAATTTTATGGGTTAGGGTTAATGTAATGCTATATTGCTAGATTAGATAATTATATTAAAATTGGTTTTTAATTATTTTTTTTTACAAATTTTATTTAAGCCGTAGATGGATGGATGAGAAACCTCACTGGAATTTCGTTTATTTATTTTATTTATTTCAGCAATGGGCATGATATCCTTGGAAAATTAGTGATTTTTCAAGTGAAAGTCATACTGGTATTCAAAAGTTTGTAGGTGCGACAGATGATAGTTCAAACGTTCGTTCCGCATTAAATTTAATTACTGGAACTCTGGAGATTTTCGCATATTCTTATTATTATATGGTACACGGATATTGTGACATATTTTAAAAGTCACATGTGCCTAAAGAATTATCAGAAGCAAATTGGAGGTATGAAACTTAAACCATTTTAATTTCACTATTAACTTATTTTGTAATTTCTAAAATTGCAATTAATTTAATTTTATTTTTGTTAAATATTCATGGGTCGTTAAAACAATTAATAATTGGAACCGCAGATATTTTTAATAATGTCTACGACTTGACAAACATTACGAAACCTGTCAGAGACTATATTCTTAGTTTTTAAGGTAACAAATCAATACTATCTGATTGTTATTTTTCTCTGGCATGTCTTGGTCAATTGATTAACATGAATATGAAAATGTAGGGTTTCGTCAGCATACGATGAAATCTTTCAATGAACATTTTAAATATATGATTTGATGAAATTAACGCTTAAAAAAGCATTTTTTTAAAAAAATTAACGCTTAGAATATCTCTTTGCATATTATATTCATTAACTATAAAGGTAAAAAAATATTGATTATTACTTATATAATAACTATGATGTGAATAGTATTTTTAAAATTAACATCAATAAATTATAAACAGGTTTTGATGTAAAAATATTCCAATATAACGAGATCAATGTACAGCCGCATGATTTCTAACATTGCTGCATATCTTTAAAAACATGGTCATTCCAAAAACAATCTGTAGAAACTCTTCTGGTGCAAATTGGCGAATTTCATTTATAGTAAATAAACCTCTTAACTGGTGGAAAGTGTGTACGCTCACTAAAGTCTTATTGACAATTACTTTCAATATAGTGAGTTGAATTTGGAATTTAGGATTCAGGAATATTTTTCAGAAACAAAATGGCGGATAAAAATCTCTATTTCTACACCACGATTTAATCTAAATCATACCTCAGCTATACCGTACACATGGACAGAGAGATCGGCAATTTTATCAGTCTACCGGAAAAAAAATAAATATGTAGTTATTTCTGAATGGTTTTTAGGTGATTTTACAATTTCATTTATTTCTGGATCATAGCAAGCAATATCCGCTCCTTCTTGTTGAATTTGCGTTAGAGGCTGTATTTGAATTAAATCACATTTTGATATCAGCATACAATCTCACTGAAAGTTACATGTAATTACCATCAATTTCAGTATAATTACACTCATATTTAGGGAAGAAAGTTCAGCTCTTATTTACATGAGCGTACATCCAAACTGAGGTAAAGCGATATAGAAAACATATTTTTTGAAACCGGTTGTCTTTCATTTAGGAAAATCATAACAGCATGAGCCTTGCAAAAAAGCTATCTAAAAGACAAAGAGAAGAAAGAAGAATAGAAGAGGGTGAACAAAGAAGAAGGGAAAAGAATGAACGAGAAAGAAGGGAAGAGAATGAACGTCAATCCTCAATTTATGTTCTTTATCATTGATTGGTTTGAATCGTGACGATTACTCGATTAATATCGGACTGGAACGATAAATTCAGTCCTTTTCCGACTTGAGAATGTTCAAAATTCCGACTTTGTGTAATATATAAAAAAAAATGTTATAAGAAAAAAAAATATATTATTATATAATTATAAAACACATTTTGTTATTAAAAATTATTTTCTTTAAAGTATATTCAATAAACTATTCTATAGTGTTCACATCTAAAATATTTCGTTAATAAATACATTTATTTCCAGTTATATTAGAGAATTCTTAAAATAAAGCTCAAAATCATCGATAGATGATTAAATTTAAATTAAGGAAAATTTAATTTTTTATTATTAAGTTGTGTAATAAAAATTGAAGTAATAAGATACACGTTTTACAAAACTGATCTTTTGAAATCACGAGATCACAAATCACGATTTACTAGGTTTATACCCAAAAGCTAGTAGTAATTGAAATAAACTTATTAATAGTTTAATGTTTCGTTTCCAAAAAAGACCGAATAATTTTAAAAAAATAAAAAGAATTAAGAAACTAAAAGTTATTACAAACAACCATTAACGAACCACTCATCGTTCTAGTCTGATAAAAATAAAAATGTAAAACTGAAATAATTCACCAATCAAATATACACAAGTGTCACGAAAAATTTTAGGCAGTTAGTTTTAGATTAGGATTTTATATTTTATATATTTTATATTTATTTATGTATATTTTAGTGATTTATATTTATAGGTAGTTTATTTTTAGTTTATAAATATAGCTAATGGGTGGCTGGGAGGGATCCGATTGAGGCTTATTTAGGACAAATTGGCCGACCGACAAATTGACCTGTAGACAAATTGTACTATGGGCAATTCGGCCATACAACAAATTGCCCTTTTGACAAATTGTCCTGAATTTTGAATATTATATAAGGAATGGATGGTGAATGTGATTGTGAGTGTGACTGATTGTGAGTGAGTGATTGTTAACAAAAGGATAGGATAGTACGAATATTACAGAGCGCCGAGTGAGGCAGTAATATTGTATTTTCTTTTGTTTGTTAATAAAAGACCGCCGATCATTTCCGATTTCCTAGTAAAACATCGTTATTGTTAAATTCTGTCAATTGTCATATACCGATTGTTGTCAATTTTATAAATACACACTGCTTATTAGCACACTATAATTTATCACTAATTGTATAAAAATCGTCACAAATTGCGTTATAAAAATTATATTTATCTGTCTGTTACTACCAGTCAATCAGCATAAAATCGGTGGTAACACAAGTAAAACTAAAAAAGTAACGTAAAAAAGAAATTTTTCATGTTATACATATGTCGTTCTTAAGTTATCCTTCGTAAGTACCATGTAACCCATGCTATTATGCAAATTTATAATAATTTCAACTCCACTAGGAATCAGGTCTGCATCTTTGCTTTAAATAAAATATGTATTATAAGCATGTCGCCAAAGAATGATGCTATACAAAGCTACATATCGCATAATTGCTGAGAAGAGGCTGAATCCGTAAATAAAATCATTAATTAGTGTTAATGATCACGATTTTCTCAGCAATCAAATGATCAAGCCTGCTTATAACATAACTTATTATTACTTTGCGAAATATACTCGTTCGTTTGATATTGATGATGTAAATAATGGTACGCTTGATCTTTTTGTATTTTTCGTTTGATTTTTGCTTTACTTACGCAAGACAGAACGAAGAAACTGAATTGAGAATAAAAAGGTGGACTAATGGAAAGATAATAAAGGGTATAGGTCAAAAAAAAAAGATTCCCCAAATTCAATGTTTAAGGTTTCTCGCAATCGATCTATTAGGAGGAGGACAAAAATATTATATTGGTATCAGATTAACATTGAATATTGGCTTCTGGGAAGTACAGTATCATGTTAATCTATATTTCTCATAGAACACTCAATACTGTACGTAATGTGCGATTTTCCGCTCCATTTAACAAATTCGAACGCCGGAAAAAACATGATCAAACAACGGAAAACATTTAGAGCATTTGCATGCAGTGTATTAGCTAGTATTTTAAGAAGTGAAAATAGGGTAAGTTTCAAGATTTCAATTTTTATGATCTTTATTGTCAATATTTTTAAGGGTATATTTATACCATTTATTGAAATAAATTAAAGATTCTTATGTGAAATGATGTGAATATAAAGAATTATTTAATGGTTTTGATATATTGATCTTATTGAGTGAAAAAAAAAAACAAATAAATCGAATAACGAACACGTAAATCATACCCGAAAAATAAGAAATAGGAAATAATAATATCATTTATTTAGATAAATGTTAAATTATTTAGATGAAAGATATTTGTATATTTATAGGAAAGATTAATTTCGTCTTCATTATGAGGTAGTATTCAATCGTTGTGATCAGGTACGAATAGGAAGATAACCGATTATTCCTAAATGTTAACTGCTAACGGCGCCGCAATCAAAGGAATCCTTCAAGATGATCGGCAAATATTGGTTAAGAGTTAGAATTATTTGGTATTAATGTTAATGAATAGATATCGCTTTCAAATCTTTCCGATCGCATTGACATAATCTCATACAATTTCTATAATTTTACAGTAATTGAAATGAAAAAAAGAGATCTTTTCTTCCATTTACAATTATAAACATCAATTTAATTAATTATCTTTATTTAGTTAATTATTTGCTTTTATTAATTTAATTATAGATTTAGTCATTTGTAATTATTAATTTAAATCATTTGTTTTTATTTGTTTCAATTAAGAGAATCAAGATGGTTTAATTTAATCTGGTTTTATTATGTTTATTAATTTAATTAAAAAAAAAAACTTTGTTTTTGAAGAAAGAATAAATAAAATCTTTGTTTTATATTATTTTTACAAACACGATACCAAATTTAATTATTTATTATTCGTAGATCGTAGATCCCTATCAAATGATTGGTGTCTTGTTATCATCATTTATCACCAAATTAAAAACATAATATTTTATTCACAGTTCACTAATACAAACGTTAATATCTGCTGAAAAAAATGCACGAATAAAATTTTTTTTCTTTTAAAAGAATTAATGATCACATTTTGAATATTAAAATTAAATCATGCAATGTTATAACGATAACTCGGCGTGATTTTAGTAGTACGGTCATGTGCGATTGCACATGAATGAGAGATTTCCGCACATAATTCTGTGCGCAATGTATCCGCATGTATAATTTTTGGTATATTATGCTGCTTCCAACTCCACCTCCAATAACTCTCATGTTATTGATCTTCGATTTAAACACTAAATTAATCCTACCCTATAAACCCTAAACTCCGCTCGCCAATATGATAAGATGTGGTGTTAAATTTATTTGTTGTTAATCATAGCTATGAACCGCTAGACGTGCTTTGTGACTATCCAACTCCCAAATGTTAGAACAAATATAATTATAGGAGGTGGAGATGTATAGGGAATTTCATGTTAGTTTATTGTAAACGATACAGTAGTATCTTAAATAAATTGAATTATAGCTAAGAAAATTATAACATGTGATAATAAATAAACGACAAAGTTTAACATACATATGAAAAAGCTATTTTTTACATCCTTCTTATTACTTGTGAGCATGAAAAAGGATTAATTTCAAGAAATATATGGTATTTAGAAAGAAAAGTAAACAAATAGTTGAAATCAATTTTATTACATTCAATAATTTAGAAATAATAATAGAAAATAGTAAGCAATAGATAAATTGAATTTAAATAATACAAAAAATAAATAGATTCCTATAAACCAATAAATATTTGAATTTACGAGTGTAATAACATAGTAACTTTGATGAATTTTACATAATATATTTTTAATTTAACAATGTGAAATTATGTAAATAGATTGATTTATTTATGAAGCCTTTAGGCAAATCACTTGACAAGATCAAGTTGAGCTCGAGTCAATTTCCTGGTTTTATTAATCTAGTGATTGTGATTGTGATACTTGCGGTTGTGTTTGTTGCTCTACTGGCGGTTGTGTTTGTTGCTCTACCGATGGAATTTCTTGTGGTTGCGTTTGTGGTGGTTGTTGTGTTTGTGATCCTACTATTAGAGATGTTTGTGTTTGCGGAGTTGATTGTGTTTGTGGAATTGGTTGTGTTTGCGGAATTGGTTGTGTTTGCGGAGTTGGTTGTGTTTGTGGAGTTGGTTGTGTTTGCGGAGTTGGTTGTGTTTGCGGAGTTGGTTGTGTTAGTGATCCTGTTTGTGGCCCTATTGGAGGTGTTAGTAGCTCTACTGGAGGTGGTTGTGTTTGTAATCCTATTGGAGATGGTTGTATTTGTGGCCCTATTGGAATTGATTGTGTTTGTGGAGGTGGTTGTATTTGTGGCTCTACTGGTTGTTGTGATGGTGTTCCCTCTTCTATACTTTCTAAAACATTTAATTTATAACTTATTCGTTTTTGAAGTGGCGTGAATTTTGATTCATAAGCACGAGGTGGTTCAGCTTCAAATGGTAGTACTGGTAATACGGTATCTAATACAGAGTTGGATTTGTCAGTATTTCTAATTAATATTTGTTGGATCCATAAACCGTCAGAACAAACAATTTCTCGAAGGTAAGATACTAAACGTAAAACATTTTTTACATTCTCTTCGACGTTTGATGTTTTTAATTCATATCTACGTTTAAAATCTTGATGCACATAAATGAAAGCTAAATCTTTTTCATTAAAAACAGGCATAAGTGTACTTAAATAAATTTTTGTTTCACTTATTAAAGCTATATGTAATTTCGTTTTGTTGACTTCATCTTCTGTTAGACCGTCTGCTAGTGAAAAAATACGGTTGAATTCAAAAGCAGCATCTAATATAACTGAAGAACCGTACTTGTGTGTCTCTTTTTCTTTACTATCAAATTTAGCAATAAAAAATGGAAGCGTACTACCATCCTTACTTGTAACTGTTGCTGCAAACCCTGATTTTGAAGTACCTTTACTATGGCCATCTGAAAATTTATGATAGTATCCCCAGGTAGGAACAAACTTTGTGCTTTGATCACTAAGAATAAAGGCATTGGAAAAAATACTTGACCACAGCTCTGCCTTTATATGATTGACAGTTGGAGAGTTTCTAGAACTAGAGGAATATGAAATTACGGCCGAAATTGCTTCTATAACCGTAAGTGTATCAATATCACAGAATTTTGAATAATAATATTTAAGTAGCCTTGATGGGTTTGTTAATTGTAAAGGGTATTTTAATATTCTAACAAGTATCGAATCATCATTATTATCATAAATTTCACCTTTATTCAATAAATTTTGAAGTATACTTTCTACTTGAGAAAGATTGTCATTTCTGTTTTCCATTAATATGGTTAAAACTAGTTTTATGTTAAAGCACGGGATCATTTTAGTTGATGATTTTGGACTTTCGACCTTCCATCCTGCATCAATCAACGATTTGTAGTCAACAACACTCCATTGTAGCATTTTAAGCATTTGTCGGGCTTTTTGTGCCTTCTCTTGCATACGGTAATTTTGTAATTTTTTTAATTCTTCACAATAAGCTTGTAAATTGGGATGGCGATTATAGTCAATATCTACTGTTGTTTCAACACTCGGTCTCCTTTGGACCTGTCTCAATGGAGTTGCCGGAACTGCTGAAGAGGAAGAAGAAGCAATACTCATCTTGTAGTAAAAATTTCAAAATAAAAATAGTTTGAGGGTTTTTTTTTTTTGAAAAATACTTTAGGATA
This sequence comes from Rhizophagus clarus, assembly GCA_015698045.1. Lineage (NCBI taxonomy): Eukaryota > Fungi > Glomeromycota > Glomeromycetes > Glomerales > Glomeraceae > Rhizophagus > Rhizophagus clarus. The sequence continues at coordinate 713,628 of BLAL01000246.1, read as the reverse complement.
TTTTTTAAAAAATTTATAGTTGAATGTTTTGTTAAGAAAAAAAAAAAAAAGAGAAAATTTTATGATTTATTTATATATTTTTTCTTATAATTATCAATGGACATCTTTATTTAATAGTATTCACAAGGAAAGTTTCATCATAGGAATAAGAAAATTTAGCGATACATTGTATTTTCTTAGTTAATTCAATTATTAGCGTTTCATTTTTAATTAAAAAAAACAAGGAGTTCTTTATCATTTGATATTATTCTTTTTAATCCAAGTAATCTAAGTCAATATCTTATTATAGGAATATAGAAACACAATGCGTTTATTATTAGCGATTCGTTTTTAATTTAATCATCTAAAAGAGTTCTTTGTAATTTGATATTATTCTTTCTATCTAATTATGATTAGTAATACATATACAGTATTTAATATTTTTATTTGCTTTAATTATTGCTTGTTTTAAATTATTATTTTTTTTTTTTTGTTTCCTTTGTTTTTTTGTTTTTTTTATTATTTAATCAGAGCATAAACAAATATTGTATCACATCTTGATATTTTTGTAAAAATCGATAATTGTACGGCTACACCTCGATTTCTACTTTCCCGATTGACCGACAACATATATTAAAAAAAAAATAATAGATAAATCGACTAAGAATAAAATTAAAAAAGTAAATGGACAAGTTTTCCGTGAACTAGAATTGAAAAAAAATGGATAATCTATTGGTTAATTTAATTTTCATCATATTATGACTTAGCGTAAAAAACTAATCGGGAAGTATATTAATTTAGGATGTGGTACTATATTATGTTTTCTAGTATAAGTAGATCAAAAGTTACTATTATCCTAGGCAAAGAAGAGAAATTTCGTCGTTCATTATATCTTGGTAATTTTATTTGAAATTTAAATCAACTGTGCAATATTATGATTACTTGGTCAAAGAATAAAATAATAAAGGGTAATTAGATTTTCATTTCTTTATATGTAATCAGTTTTGTTTTTTATCTTTTTTTCCCACAACACTTAGTCGTTTGTACATTGACATCCAATATAAGATCACAAGATCAAGATGTAATTTCTGATATTGTCGTAGACCAATCAAATTTTGTAATCAGGTATAACAAATGCTCACGTGATTGTAACGTTTCGAACACTCTGCTTGCCTAGTTGTACTGTATGATATATCCCTTTAATTATAAAATGGAATGGTTTTTTTTGTGATTTAATACTTACGCTGCGTCTATTTTGCGTTGGGCTGACTGCGAATTTTTCCGGGTCCTACAGTATGACCGTATGAGGCTATGACCCCTGGAGTCCTATCCTTATTTGTATACTGTATCACATGATACACGTGGAATCGTGGAATAATATTAATACAACCGTCATTACAACCACTGAACCACAGCCTAATGACTTCTCTCTTTTCGAATTTCTTTGGACACAGAATTCGGTAGGAGAGAACCTTTTATATTTACTTCTTTAACGAAATGCTTACTCGCATTTCGTTCTTTTTTTTTAGATGAATCTTGACGCATGAAATTTTCTTTTTTCATTTATTTTCCGGACGTGTCTACAACGTGGATTTCGATAGGAAGACAAAAATGTTTTTAGTTTTATTTTAAAGAAACTTTTCCAACGCTTTTGTTCTTTTTTTTTTAGACGAGTCTAAACGCGTGAGATTTGAGTCTAAACGCGTGAGATTTCAGTGGAATTTTCTTTTTTTTTTTAAGAATATTTTTTTTTTCTTTGATGAAACGTTTGCTAAACGATTTGTTATTTTCTTCTTTTTTTTTAGATTTCGAGTTCAGGTACTGAAACGCCGAAATGGTAAGTTTCATAACGGAAAACTTTCATTATTTTACGTACTTGCTTATATTATTAATTAGAAATGTTTATTAACGTTTCTTTCTGTATATATATATATTTTTTTTTAAAAAAAAAAAAATAAATTGCATTCAGGAAATGACAAAATGAATATGAAAAAATATTAAGGTACTATTTATTATCATTATTATCATTAAATATTATGATGGTTTGAAAAGCAATATCCGAGTGGTGCCTATCAATTTTTACTTATAAGACCAACTTAAGGGGTGGCAAACACACTTAAGAGGTGGCAAACACACTTGATGGGGCGTGATCAAGATGGTGGATTTTTGTAATCCCTGTTGAGGTCTATTGTTCTGTGCAAGGAGGAATGATTATGTATCTTTCTCAACAGTTATGTCATCTTTTCATGTGATCATTTGTTCTCATTTGGTATTTTTGGTTTCAGAGAACTGGAAGCACTTCGTGGCCACAGTTGTGCAGCCCTATGGCGGAAAGCCTACTGTGAACGTCCTTCTCTGATTTTCAGGAATTCCAGATGGGTTCAAATCTTTAATCGCAAGGAATTTGCTGCATGATAAGAGTCATTGGGGAGTATCTTGGGTAACACCTTGAAAGCCAATGTGGTATAATTATTAAGTATACCAACATTTATACTTTTCTAAAAAGGGCATCTTATAGTATATTTTTAGATTAATATAATGTACTGTTCTCATGCCTACCATTCATTTTTTTTTGATTTAGTAGTACTAACATTTCTTCTTTTTAGATTAAATTGTATAATAGCTATTAATTCCGATATAATAAAGAAAAATTTAAAGAAACTAAAAAATTATCATATATTGTATGTGTTTCTTATCTATTCATTTTACAGTTCTATTTATTGGCTAATAATTTACATTTATAATTTTTAAAACATTTTTTTTTTTATTTAGTGACCAATACAACCTTTTACAGTGCTGTTGGTTAATAATTATGAAGTTTATAAATTTAAAAGACTTTTGCAAAATAATTTATGACCTTTTGGAAAGAAAAATATTGGGAAAGTAATAACCTGCAATATTGTGCATGTGTTTTGAGTTTAAATGCTATTTGTTATTGACTACAGTATAATCATATTTATAATCTTCTTATACACAATTTTATAGGATGAAAACTATCAGAAAATTTAATGACCTTAATCTCATGATTTTAATTTAATTTATTATATTCTAGTATTTCATTTTTTTCATTTTTTAGTATATGATATAAAATAAATTAATAAATAATTATATGATATTTAATTTGGTATTTACATATTTAATTAATTAAGCAAGTATTTATCATAAGCGTTTAAACTTTAAATTAAAAAAATAAGGTTCATATTTTATGGCCTTTATATAATTGTTTTTATATTATTTCGAGCAGTTTATACATAATACATTCAATATAAAGTATTTTGAGGCTAGCCAATAAAAAATTAAAAAATAAAAACTTTTACTCTTAGCCTACGAGTTATAACTTTGATAGAGAAATAATTTTGAAGGTTGTGAAGTTTTAAAACCTTGCTAATTACTTAAATTATTTATAAATAACAAAGTTCACACGAAAAACTTTTTAATTTAAAATGATTTTTTAACAATAGACATGAAAGAATCAATATGATAATTAAAATCATAATTTCTTTGTTCTTTATTATTAATTAAATCATGATGAATGAAATAATAATCACTTTTAATTTTAAATACATCTATTTTCTTTCTTCTTTATTTAAAAAAAAAAACAAGATACAGTATTTAGAGTTAAGAGTGTGGTTTTAATTACAACTTACAACACCATTCGCTTATTATTTTTTTTAATACTAATAATTTTACTCGAAAATTATAAAACGCACCGTTTATTGCTTATTTTTTCCGTTTCTTTTTTTTTTAAAAGTTTTTTAGGCGCGACCACCTTTAACTTTGAGATTAAACTAATAGGTAAGTTGTTTTCCTTTATTTCTAATTTATTTGCTTTTTTAGGAGTGACTGTTTTGGCTTACATTTTTGACGATATTTAAAGGTAAGCTCTTTTTCTTTTTTCTTGCTCCTGTCCTCCTTTCTTTTATATTTTATTAATTTGTTTGTTCTTTTTTTTTAGACGCGGCTGTTTTTAGTTTCCATTTCTGCAGAAATTCAAGGTGAGTCTTACTTTCTTTTCTTTTTTTCGTTTTCTTTTTGTTCTTTTCCTTGTTCTTTTACTAACCTTTGTATTTTTTTTAGACGTCCATTTCAGTAAAAACTCAAGTAAGTCTTTTTCAACTCTTTCTTTTATCGGTTTACTTTTTCATTTTTAAAACGATATTAACTATTTTTCTTTTCCTATGGGTAAGCATTCCGGGGGTTCTTATTTTTTCCCTTAGTTCCCTTTGTCTCTTTCATTCATTTTCATTTTCTTCATTATTTTTCGTTTTTGTTCATCCCTTTTGTTCATTTCGTTTCCCTTCATCTCTTTTCGTTTATATTTTGCTTCCCTTCATTCCTTTTATTGTTTGTTATTCTCCTTCCATTCCCTTTATTTTCCCTTTATTTTTTTCGTTCATTTTATTTCTTTATTATTTTTCGTTTCTTTTGTTTCTTTTTATTACCTTTTACTTTTTTCGTTCCCTTTACTTTTCCCTTCGTTTCTTTTTGATCATCTTCATTTCCCTTTATCCCTTTTCATTTATCTTGTTCCCCTACATCCCTATATCCCTTTTCACTTGTTCTCTTTTTTATTCATCTTTTGCCCTTTTTGTTTATCTTTTATCACCTTTGTTTATTTTTTTTATAAATCACGTGACTGTGGTGTTGTGTGATTTGGTAAGGCGACATAACGTATAATGGTGATAAGTAAAATCTTGCGAATTAAGATTAAAGATTAGGAATTAGATAATAACAATTTTAAACCTGCTAGATCATTTAAAAAAGTTTCACACTCGGTCTACTTATGCTACTTACTTCTGTAAACAGGATTAGAATATTTTTATTTTTCTATTTATAAGATTCCCAATTCTCTGTTCTTGTTATTTAAACTAGGAAAACAAAACCGTTAAAGTCCGTCGCGTCATTTTTTTCAACTCGCGATAAAAAAAAAAAAAATGAGACAAAAAAGTGATACATAATCGAAAAAAGAAAACTAGCAGGGGTAATTGGTGAAATGACGTCAACGGATGGAAATGGAATGATAAATGCATGGGTTATCACAAAATCATCCCGGACAATTGTTTTCAATGTAATATTTCAACGTAATAATTATTATTAATAAATTATTAACAAAGAAATCTTTGTTCATTTATTTATATTAGTCCTCCTCAGATAATAATTATTATTTAGACTTTAAAATCAATTTTAATTATTACAAATTTTGAGATCATCTCCAAATTTATAGTTGAATCAATCGCTTTTTTTGTACATAAAGTTTTTTTTTTTTATTAAGACTAATTAAGTAATAAGCAAATAAAACAAAATAACAAAGAAACATAAATAAAAGTAACAAAGATTAAGTCAATATAAATATTTTAAAAATATTAATAAGCGAAAAATTTTTTATTATTTTTTATTTATAAATTTAAATTATAATAGGCATGAATACAAAGTCAACAAAGGATCCTTAATAATTTAAATCATAATAAAAAGATAAAGGCAACGAAGGAATACTTTATATGGTCTTGCGTGTTTAGAAAATAATAAATGTCAAAGCAGAAGAGTATACCCTTATTGAGTCAGTCCGGTAACCTTCATGAGTCCAGTCAGGTACATAGTAAACATATCATAAAAGGAATATTCTGGACCGGTCTATTTATTTATCACTTGAGTCCGCATCAACATGTGTTTATGTTACACACCTAAAACATCATGACTGGACTCACGAAGACCATCGGACTCAATAAGGTAAGACTGAAAACAGAAAAAGTTTTTTTATTTTACAATGACATGTGAAAGATTATAAACAAAAAAAAACTTTGTTCTTATTTCATAAACTTTATTTTATTGGAAATTCCTCCTGTTAACTAATTTCTTGCATCATTGTAAATAAAAGGTATTATAATTAAAAATAAGTCAAAATTAAAAGTATAAATACATTTAAATTTTTTGCTGGTCTTAAAAGTACCTTTTTATAACTTTATAACAATACAATAATCTATTCGTGATTGATAATTTTTTGCAAGTCTCACTCACCCTCACTCTCACATCTATTAGTACTAAAAAAAAAAAAATGAAAATTAAACAAGCAGTAAGAGAAACCATGGAACAAGCAGGCTTTGATCTTGGTTATTGGAACGAAGTTAAGGATATAAATTTATTAACATATCTAAACTATTGTAAGGATAAAGCCCATACCAAACTTGATAAAAGTAAAGTATATAAAGATTATGTAGACGCATTAGAATATATCAAATCAAATTATGAGATTGGTAGCAATAAGAACAATAAGGTGACTGATGCACTGGAAGCTTTTCACGTAAGTAATTAATTAATTATATATGATAAATATTTTTTTTCTTACATTGTATTAATAATCCCTTCTTTTAGGATGATGCTGAATCTAGTATGGTTAAAAGATTTTGGGAAAGATATGATGATAACGATGATGATGATGATGATGATAATCATGCAACAACTTCAACGCAGCAAGGAAAAAGCTTGAATGTCAATTATAATAAACATCCTAAGTTAAAAAATTATTGTAGGAAATTAAGGGAATTATTAAACCAAAATTCAGAGCAACTGTCACAACAAGGCCGCCATGCATGTAATATGTTGGAATGGAACATTGTTGATTATGAGATATTTTCAAAAATCATAATTCCAGGCAAAATCCCTGAATTACCAAATATTTCCCTACTAAGCTTAAACCTAAAGAATACCTTAGCTGCACTAAAAAGAAAAGACCAACGATTTGACCCATTAATAAAAATAATGCAGAGCTTACAAGAAAAAAATAAAATAAGTGATAATTCTGAGTGGTTTGGTAAGTTATATCAGTGGTCTTACCAACTTTACTCATCAACCAAATACTATGATATCAACATAACTACAGTTATAAGAGCTATTTCAGCTGTATTTTTATATATACCACCATCACCACACATTGATGAGCCTGAAAATCATATAAAAATGGAGTTATGGGCCAAAATTTTTTCTGCCGTTTTCAGTCTCAACTATGACACAAAACTTGCTCCTATTTGGGAGTTTACTCATTTAATTTCAGGTCAGGGTGATAAAGGATATTCGATATCAGACTTTGCAGCAGTTGTTGTAGACCAGGATGAAGGACAATATCCATTCTTTCTGGCAGAATTTGCAAGTGAAAATGCAGCTACCCACAAAGATAAAATTGTGGTTGTATCAGAAGCTGCTTATGAATTAGGTCGCATTTTGGTAACAGTGAAAAATCTCAATGAATGGGAGGTTAATGAAATAAGGTTCCATGTAGCAACAGTTGGTGGAACTACCATCAACCTTAGTACAATTACTCCCATATTCAATGAAGAATGTTCAGCTCTTATTTATGTTTATAGGAATGAGCATACATTCAACCTGAGACACAGTAATAGTAATATGGAAAGTAATGTATTGGAAGCTCTACGTTTAATAACGTATCTCCGAGAGATTGTCTGTGCTGATGGGATACGGATTAAAACCATATTAAATAGGAATTATAAAGTGAGAGACACTGTATCAAATTTACGAAATGCACTGCCAAATTTACCTTTAACACCTGAAAAGTCTCGTGTGAGTAAAGGAACATATACACCACCTCCACATAGAGTAAATTATATTTTTCAAAATTTAGATTAATTATTATACCTTACTATATATCATACCATGTTATTTATAATTTTCAAAGATCTGTTCAATAAATTAATTATTTGTGCTTTATAAACGAATGTTACTCAAAATACATTTAACCTTTTTCATTACCGCATCGGATTTATATTGCATGTTTTTTACAAGAGACTAGCTATTAAACATGCTTTGGTACGCTATAGATTTGTACCCTATTTGTTACAATAAAACATAAAAAGCCGGGATAAGCCTAATAAAATATGAAAATTATGAAATACAATTTTATTATTAAAAAAATTTTCCTTTAACCACTTTATTTCGTTTTACATTTTTAACTTTTTATAAAATTTTCAGTTTCATATAGTGCCCGGGTCTAATCACGAGTCGATTCGAATCGACCCGAGTTCGAGTCAATAATTTTTCCAGATTGAGGTTTATGCATTTTATTTATTGTTTAAATAGCATTATATTATTTTATTGTTATTTTTATTGTATCGGATTCGTTTATAAATTGTTTATTAATAATAATTAATAAATACATCATTACAGTTACAAAAAATAAAATATTAAAAAAACAAAATCCACAATAAAGTTTTGCGAGGAAATTTACCGTTTTCACTTTACAAAAATTCTTATCCAAAGAGCCAATATGTGTTAACCGTATAAAGACCTACAAAAGAAAAGAAGTGGAGATGTTAGTTAAGGAATTAATCTTAGTGTTTCATTTCTATTCGTTAAAAAAGTTAAAAAAAAAAAAGGACAACGAATTACCTTCAGAACTGAAGACCCATCAACCTACAAATAAAAGAAACCAAAGCTTTGTTAAAAAAACTAAAGAAAAAGCAGAAAACAAAGCTTCATTTAAGAAAACAAAAAACTAAAGTGCCGTCCACATAATGAAAAAACGAACTGTTAATAAAGTTCGTTAAAAGACGAAAATAAACTTAGAATAGACAACCTACTGAAATTCCACACTTCCAAGGGACTGAAGAGCCATCTAAAGAAAGAAGAATAACGGACTGTTAGTAAAATTAGTTAAAAATGGAGGTAAAGAAATAAATAAACCCCCTACTCGAAGTATTTACCGAAATCTCGCGTTCATGAAGCTGATAGCCGCCTAGAAAATAGAGAAAAACGAACCATTAAAAAAGAACTGTTCGTTAAAAGAAATAAATTAAAGAAAAAAAATACCTACTAAAATCTGAGTGCGTCCAAATCTTCAACGGAACGATAATCGAAATTGATAATAAGTCCGAGATCAATCGACAAAATCTTTTTTTTTGGTTCGTAGGACTCTACCACTTCAAAGAATACTTTACAATGTATTCAATTTATTAAATTCCGTAATTTAACTTCCAAAGAGTTCCAAAGGATGTTGAAGACGTTACACAATGATTGTATTGTCTTTGGCATTCATAATAAAGAAATAAAAAAAAAACTTCTAAAGCAAGAATTCTCTGTATAGCGAAAATGGTAAGTTTCATTGTGAAATATACCATATATTGTTTTTTTTAATAGAAATGTATCGATTAGGAGCGTTAAGAATTTGAAATGATAAGCTTCGTTGCTAAACTTATCATTTTATTTTTGTTTTTATTAATAGAAATGTTAAGTAGCGTTATTTATTTGTTTTTTATACTGTAAAGTGCAGTAGGTTAGGTCCTTCGGGATCAATCATTAGGAGCGTTAAAAATTTAAAAATGATAACAGATAAGTTTCGTTGCGAAACTTATCGTTTTTTTTTATTTTTTATTTTTTATTAATAGAAACGTTAAATATGGTAGATATGGATATATTTGTACATTTTCTTACGTTATTCCAATAATATACTATTAAACTTGTCATTTTACTGTATAATAAACGTTAAAAGTACTATTAATTTTTTTTTTATTACGATTTATAAATTTGATTCTGACCCGGGTAAAATCGAGTCGATTCGCGACTAGAGATGGAAACAGCTCAGTCGGTTCGGCTCCAGCTCACTTGAGCGGTTAAACCGACTTGGAGCAGCTCAATCTGAACCGACTCAAACCGACTTGAACCGAGCTGACTTGAGTCGACTTCATAATTAAATTATTATTCATAATGTTAAAATGGTGAAGAAAGACTATAATGAAGAAAATTCCATATCCTGAAAAATTATATATTTTAAAAAAAAAAATGTTAGTACTATTAAATCAAAAAAAATAATATGAATGGTAGGCATGAGAGCAGTACAATTATGCTAATCTAAAAATATATTATAAGATGCCCTTTTAAAAAATCATAACTGTTGGTAAGCTCATTGCTCACTAACGCCTGTTATCATGCACAAATTCCTTGTGATTAAGATTTGAACTCATCTGGAATTTCTGAAATCAAAGAGCACAACTGTGGCCACGAAGTGCTTCCAGTTCTCTGAACCCACAAAATACCTCAATGAGAACAAATGATCACATGAAAAAGATGTTATAACTGTTGAGAAAGATACATAATTATTCCTCCTTACACAGAATAATAGACACCATCTAGATCATGTACCATCATACGCGCTAAGATCTAAGTTAGCTTATTATTGCGCCTTGGTAGGGACCACTTGGATATTGCTATTCAAACCCTCATAATATTTAATGATAAGAAATAGTACCTTAATATTTTTTCTATATTAATTTCGTCATATCAAGCTTTCTTCAAGATTATTTAGATCTCTTGAAAAGAAGTACTTCATTAAAGATGTGGAAAACTTGGTTGTCTTATTAAATTATTGTTTATGATGTCAAGATGGTGGAGAAAGATTATAGTGGAAAAATCCGATATCCTTAATGTTAATTAAAATGTTAATGACAAAAGGATTATTTATGTTTAAATTTAGTTAATTTAAATTTAAAAATACCTATTTGAAAAGAACGATCTAAGTTAAATAAATACCGAGACTAACATAAAAGAAACGGAGAGTAACGATAATCAACTTTTTAACAAAAAAAAAAAAAAAAAAAAAAAAATAATTAATTAAATGTTGCAAAACTTACTATTTCTTCCTGAACACAAAATCTGCAAATAAAGGAAACGTTATAAATATTTCCAATTAATAAACATAAAAAAGAATTAGAAAACGTTTCGTTAAGACAGAAATATTAGAAGAAAATACCTCCTACCAAAATCCTAAGCGTCCAGTTCAGATCTGACTAAAAAAATGGAAAGTATAAAACGTTAGATTCGTTAAAACAAAATTAAAAAAGAATATTCCGATTTCTCACCAAGAAAAATCTTTGATTTCTCAGTGTCCAGACCGACTAAAAAAAAGAAAGGATTAAATGTTAAAAAACGTTTCGTTAAAATAAACGATTTTTTTTTTTTAAAAAAAAACTCAATTCTCACCGAAATCCAAACCCGTCTAAAAGTAGTCTTAGATTTTCTATCGAATCATGCGGCCAGAATCGTCTAGAAAAGAAAAGAATGAAACGTTAGAAAGTTTGGTTAAAATAAATAAAAATAAAAAACCGTTTTACCGAAATCCACCTAAAACAAGGAAGTACTGAAATATCACGCGTCCAGATTCACTTAAAAAAAAAAAAATGAAAAATATTTTGTTTTCCTACCACAAATCACTTTCTAGACCGTCTAAAAAAAAAAAAAAAGAAATTTCCGGATTTACACTGAAATATCTCGCGTTTAAACTCACCTGAGAAAAAAAGAGAACAAAACATCTTAGAAAGTTTCGTCAGAAAAAAAATCATCTTGTTTCTCTACTGAAATCGCGTTTTAGATCCGTCTGGAAAAAAGAAAATTTTGAATCTCATGCCCAGACTCGTACAAAAAAAAAAAAAAACGAAAACGTTAGAAAACACTTTGCTTCTCCATCGAAATCCACGTTTTAAACCGCCTAAAAAAAAAGAAATTTCCGAATTTCCATTGAGTCAAAAAAAAAACTGAACATTACCACGTGTCCAGACGCGTCTAAAAAAAAGGAACCACACGTCCAGACGCGTCTAAAGAAAAGAACGAAATATGAACAAACATTTCTTAAGAGAAGTTATTTATAATAAGTTGCCGATCGTAACACGAACGAGGCTCAAAACAAATTTGCTAGTCGACTTAAGGATGTTAATAACGAAAAGGACGGACTAAAACGAAGTTCGACAAGCGTGTTAGAAGAGGCTCCCCCGATGGTAGAGCCGACATCATCAACCGACACGTGTGATCCAAAGCTTAAAGCACGAGAGATTGAATTCGATCCTTCGTTACTTGTGGTTCCTCAAGTTTCGTCTGATAGCTTTAGTGATTTCTTATCGGAATTTGCAAAAAAAAGAGACAATAAAACGTGCGTCCAAGAAGAACGTTTCGATAGATGAGATATAAATAGCGGGCTTTTTCCCTCGTTTTTCTTGTGTGACGCAGTTTACAAGTTAACCAACTATATAATTATTTTTTGATAACTAAATAGAAGTAAAATATTGAAATAATACTATATAGCCTTTCTCATTTCTATATTACAGCAGATGTCCTCGCAATTTACTTTTTTAAATCTGTTTCTGCAGTGATGTTTAGAATAAAATAAGACAGTATACTTAAGGATGATTATCTGAAATTATACATGTGGTCTAAATTTGCCGAAATTATTGCCAAAATTGAAATTCTGAGATCGAAAATATTTTTGTAATTCTGGCCGCATTACAAATTTGGTTATAATTACAAAATATTTTCGACTATTTTCGATCTCAGAATTTCAATTTCGGCAATAATTTCGGCAAATTTCGGCCACATGTATATCTGAAATCTCAATTTTTGAACGGAATTTGTATGATGGAAAATAATATATCTGGAAAAACATTTTTTTCATGTTACACTAGTCATCTGAAATATAAACCTTTCTAGTACAAAATTTCTAAAATTTATTTGTTTTGTGACCGGGGCCATTATTCCCATTAAAAAATCTGAAATCTAAAAATTCGATAAAATGAGCCCTTTTAAGGTTTTATGCAATATTAAATGATTTAAATGAATATAGAAAGACTTTAAAAGACAGAAATAGAACGATTTTTTAGAAAATTCATTATTTTTTAAATGATGATCAAAAAAAAAAATTCTACGTATCATATACATATATTTGATTTTATTAGTCCTTTTTACCACCCCAATACTCTGTATTTTGGCTCACCTTGGTTAAGAATTTTCAAAAAAAAAAGAAAAAAAAAGTATTAAAGTTTTACACTTGAGCCATCCATATATTATTTCGATATTACTTTAAAAAATAGAATTATTTGTCTACTAAAAAAAATTTGTTCTTATTATTTACTGTAAGCCAGAAATTTTTATTTAATATAATTATTATTTATATAAATTGATTCCTTTTCTCATTTCTTTATTATTATTTTTGTTATCTAATTATTAAATGTTCATTTACACAAATTTTGATCATCATCAAATTTAAAGTTGAATTAATTGCTTTTTTTGTTTGTTTTTTAAAAATTTTTTATCTAACCTAATTAAGTAATAAACAAATAAAATAAAACAAATATAAAAAAGTAATGAAAGCAATAAAATAAATATATTAAAAGGAAACTTTTTATTTATTTCAAGTAAAGAATTCTATTTTAATTATATAATATGCATCAAAGAGTAATATTTCTTTAAAAGAAAGATAATATCAGAGGTAAATACCTTCAAGAACTTAAAAATAGAAAACCTTCAAAGTTCTTCTAAGTGACCTAAAACAAAAGAATGGTCGTTAGTATAATGTTTGTTAAAAATACAATAAAGGAAAATAATAATCTTATAATAAAAAATTCATGTTTAGAGGGGAACTAGAGTAATATAAATGCTGATAGAAGATTTAATTTTTATTAATTTTTAAAATAGATATTATGAAATTTTATTGTGAAATTATCTTAATTTTTTTTAAGCTGAAACCATTTTTTTCTTTTGTATTTTTTGTCTTACCTAATTAATATTTTTAAGTGCATGTTTTTAGTTTAAATTAGTGATTTACATCTCACTTTTTTCAAAAGTTAGTAAACCTTTGGCTTTTTGACTTAAAACTATGCTAATTCCTTTTTCTTTATTTTTATAAATTATCGCTTATTACAATGAATTGATGGTTTTTGAGAAATCAATTTTTTTTTCACTTATTTTTATTTTAAAGCTCATACATACTAAAGATGATTATATCGTGAATGTATATTAACAATTTATTAAAAAATTAAAAGATACTAACATTTAATCGTAAAAAAGATGGATTTATTAATGCATTACAGACTTATGTTTCTATTTTTCTTTTTGTAGAATTTCTAGATGAAAAAATGCGACCAGACTTTTGAAAATTGAAGTAAAGAAAGAGGTTTTTATTGTTTTCTTTCTTTAAGAAATATGACTAATATTTCTATATTTCTTTTTGTAAAGATTATTTTGTAACTTATGAATGAAGAGTTTCAAAGGTGTTTCAGAACAATAGTAAAGATTATTTTGTAACTTATGAATGAAGAGTTTCAAAGGTGTTTCAGAACAATATGAATAGTGAAATGATGGATAAGTTTCGTATATTTCATTACAAAGCTTTTAATTTTTCAAAGAAAATATTAACATTTCCTTTTATTTTATAGATTTAGAAAGTGTTTTGCAAAAAATACTTGAATGTAATTTTTGGCTTGGAATTTAAAATTATACATGATTATCTCTAGTTTTGGAATTAAGTAATCAGTAAGTTTTTCTCTTTTCTTTTCTTTTTATTTTTACTTTTATTTCCACTTTTATTAACTTGTTTGTGATTGTTTTTAGTTTTCATTTTAGCAGAAATTCAAAGTGAGTCTTACTTTTTTTCTTTTTCTGTTTTCCTTTCATTTTTTTTAGGTGTATATGGCATATCATTTTAGTGAAATTCAAGGTAAGCTCTTTCATCTCTTTTATTGTTTTGCTTTTAAAATAGTAATATTAACCAGTTTTTTTCTTTCCTTTTTCTATGGGTAGGTATTTTGGTTTTTGTTTACTTTATTATTTTCATCTTTGATTTAATTTTTTTCATTTATGGCTTATTTCCTTTTATTTTTTCATTATTTTTCATTATTTTTCATTTCCCTTTCACTTTTTGTTTCTTTTGATATCCTTTTTATCATTGTCTATTTCCCTTTCATTCTCTTTGATTCCTTTTCACCAATTTTTTTAATTTGTGATCTGCCAGTAAACCATATAATTTTAATTAGTAACAATAGGTAAAAGTTATATATAATTTTATTAGTAATGTAGAATCTGCAGTTCCAGCAATGCAAGGTACCAATTTTTTAAATGTAATATAAAACCTAATTTTATAGGCATATAAATATGCTATTTGACTATCTTTTTACAAAAAATCTGGTAAATTTTTTAAGCACTAAAAGACACTTTACTAAGAGCTGAAATATTAAATTTAAAAAAATCAAAACCTGAAAATTTAAAAATATTTAGGAATAACTCGCCATCTAGTGATTGTAAAAAGATGAAATTCAGCTCATTGGATTCCTCTCATCAAGATGCATCTAATGGTAGTAATTATATATCTCTGGAATCAATAGAAAGTCAAGTTACTTTCCAGACATTATAGATTTCAAATTATCAATAAAATATTATATATACTTATCATCGCCAAATTTTATGGTTTACTGGCAGATTGCAAATTAATCTTTTTTCATTTCTTTTGATCCTTTTCATTATTTTATTCCCTTTTGTTCTTTTTAATTCTTTTTCATTATTTTTATTCTTTTTGATTTCCTTTTATCATTTTTTATCTCCCTTTATTTTTCATTGATTTTTATTCCTCCCTCATCTTCTTTCATTCCCTCTTTATTTCTTCTTATTTCTCATTCTTTTTACACTGGCATTAAAAAGTATAAAATTAAAAAGTTATGCAACTAATTACATTATAAAATTTTTCATAAAATCTAAAATCATGTGATGCATTATTGTATACAGTCATCCCTCTTTACAACAAACCTTGATATAATAAAGAACATTATATAATGAATTGTTAATGTGAAATAGATAATAACATATGAAAAATCTTCAATTAACTGAATTTTATTAATTACCATTATACGAAGTAAAGTTACAAAATAGCATATATAAAAATGATCCTTTTTATAACAAATTTTTTATAATAATTTTTTTTCCAGTAAAACAAAAATGATTGATATACCAATGGCCCTATGATCATTTAATAAAATAATAATTTTTTTTTTAAATACATACTTTACTAAAAATATCAATTTTTTTGATATACTTTTGATATAGCTATAATATTATTTTTATATAGGTTTAATATATTGTATCAACCATGTTATCTAGACTTATAATTTCATTACAAAATAATGTCAGATAAACTACAATAGTTTTGTAATCATTTTATAATTATTTAGTAACAGTTTTAAAATGCTTTATAATAAATTTATAATGATTTTATAATGAATTTATAATATAATTGTAATGGATTTCAAATTATTTTTTAATTGTTTTACAATCATTTTGCAATTATTAATAAAATATTACAACACTATGATAAGGTTATTTTGAAATCAAATAAATATAGTAACTCTTCAATAGTTAAATTTGTAATCAAAGCATCTACCAATCACATTTTTCCAATACAAGCACCCAACAATGTGAAAACTTGCAAACTTGCTCTTCTAATTTTGATAACAAAATCAAAGCCAGATTGGAGACCTACTATAATTAAATTTGTAAATAAAATCAAAGTCCTAAAAATGAAAATTAAAAAAAAGTTAATAAAAAATGGTTTTTAAATAAAGTTTTAAAAATTTTTTTTTGAAACTCACCTGCAAGTTAAAGCTAAAAGGTATTCTAAAACTTTGAAATCAAAACTGACTGTCTAAAAAAAACATAAAAATAATACTAGTAAAACATTTTGTCAAAAATTAAAATCAAAAAAAAAATATATATTTTAGTTTTTTTTACCAAAATTCAACACATTCAAAGAACCAGTCACCTGAAAAAAAAGTATAAATTTGAAATGTTAGTAAAACATTTCTTTAAAAATAAAATCAAAAAAATATTTCAGTTTTTCTTATCAAAATTCAACATATCCAAATACCTGATCATCTAGAAAAAAAAAATAAAATAATAGAAATGTTAGTAAAATGTTTCTTTAAAAATTAAAATCAAAAATATTTTAGTTTTTCTTACCAAAATTCAATGTATCCAAATTAAAGATAGCCCCAAAATTGAAATATTTCAGATTTTCCAAAATTCTGAAATCTAAATCTGATATGATTTTGAAAGCTAAAATTCTGAAATCTGAAATAAATCCTGAAATTTGATTCAAATAACAAGTATTTAAATAGAAGAGATGATCTACATTTTAAAGATTATTGATCAAAAATCTTTTTTGTTATCACTTATCACTACCATTTTTAACTTTCTTATCCATAAAAAGTATTCATTAATTAATATAAACTGTATAAATAACTAGACAAAATAAACCTAAAGGTAGAATAGGTCGCAAACAGAATGCAGTATGGGATTTTTTTGAGCAAACACCATTAAACTCACCAGGTTATTATTCTGGAGAGTACAAGTTTTGTCATAAGAAATGGCAACATACATATGTTGGTGTATTATAATCTCATCTTGCTAATAAGTGTGCTGATTATTCTGAAGAAATTCAAATTTATTGGCTTAGTTTTATTGCTGCAAAGATTTCCTTAGATAATGATACAGCTTTTATTGCTTTATGAGAATCAAATCAATTAACAAGTTCTAATAAAAAAAGAAAAGTTGATAGAAATAATGGTAAATTATTGCTAATTGTTCATAAATATTTTTTGTATTGATTATTATTTTAACTATTTTTAATATTAAGGCCAAACTGAGATTGACAATTTTTTTGAAAATAAAGAATTGTCACAAAGTAAAATAGCAACAATCAATCAAGCTCTTATTAGAGCTTTTGTTTGTTATGATATACCTTTTGCTATAATTGATAGTCCATTTTTTTGTAAATTATTATATCAATTATGTTCCAATTATATTCCTCCTACACGAAAAGTACTTTCAGAGAGTCTTCTTAATGAAGAAATTTTGCGAGTTAATAAAGTTATTATTAAAGAATTAGAGAAATCAGAGAACTTAATACTTGGTAATTTTTATACTCTATATAGTTAGAAAATTTTTTATATTTATGTTATTTTAATTATTATTGATATTATTTTGATTAGCTTTAGACAGATGGACTAGTCCAAATAGAACCCCAAACAATATATAAATATGTTAGATTTGAGTTTGCTTAATAATCATATAAAAAAAACTCCCTATATAAAACTTTTATTTGCTTATTTTAATATAAAATTTTTAGTTAATTAGATATTTAAATGCGTAGCTAAATTTATTTTTATTTCAGCTCAGTAATTATATTTGCGTAGCAAAACCCCTTATTCGTATAATAAAGATTTTCATATATATATAGAGAAAATTTTAATTTCATACGTATATCAAAAAAAAATTTTTTACAAAAAATTTTTTTAAACTGATACTTCTTTTCTATTATTTTTACATATTTTAATTTTATAAACACAATATTGTATTTATTGCGGTTTTCAAAAAAAATGATCTGCATAAAAATTTCTAATAAATTTTTATGAATACAAAAACATAAAAACACAAAAACACAGATCACATTAAACAAAACTAGCCAATAAAATCAATAAATTTTGATCCTGTAATCACGTTTTTTAACAAAAAATTCTTTATTATAATTTATTTTTTAATCCACAAAGCTAAATATAATTAAATAAAACTATAATACAAGAGATTCTTGATATCTAAGCATACATTATTTATGCTAAAGGCAACCTAAAACTGAAATAAATAATAAAATGTTAATATTTTTAATGTAAATAATTAAAGTCAAAACAAAATAAAATAATAATTATAAAATGCAAAAAGTAACAATAAATATGTTTCAAAAGTAAAAATCAACATATAATAATAAAAACTAAGTTTACCTGTTAAAATAAAGTTGTATTCGCAGTGTAATTATTTGTAATCGCTTGTAATCACGTGTATTCACAGTGTAATCGTAAAGTGTAATCGCGTAAATAATATATAATAAAATATAAAAAAGTATATGAAAGTATATTTGAAACTTATTACATAGAATTTTTAAGTTCTATTCTTGGTGTAAATAAAAAAAAATTTATACATTAAAAAAGAAGAAAAAATTTTTTACTATTACCGTCTGTTACGCTACCCAAAAAATAGGGGTAAATTTTATATTTTAATTTTAGTAAATTTCATACAGATCAATTTTTTTGAAAACTGCAATAATATTTATAAAAAAAAATCATGTTTTTATAATAATATTCTCATATTCTTATTTTTTATTTGCTAATTTTACTCATATATAAAATGAATTTTAGACAAATGAAATTACCTTTTATGTTTAAATAAATTGTTCAGCAGTGTAAAAAGTATTTGTATTTTAATTTTTATGATTCTAAGTATAATATTTGTGAAGATAATTTTATTTTTTAAACAGTACTAACTCCAAAAAAATTTTTTTTTCTTATTTAACTTCAGGATGTAATAACATCACTTTGGTCAAATGAAATTACTTTTTTATGTTTAAAAATTTATTCAATGATATCAAATCTACCTGCATATAAATTTTTATAATGATTGGACTAATATTTGTGCTATTTTTGTATTATCAATTTTTTTGCAAAACCTATTTTACAACTTTGGAGTATGATTTCACCACTTTGATCAAATGAAATTACTTTTTCTGCTTAAGTAAAGTTGTTTAACAAGGTCGAATCTACTTACAATAAAAATTTTAGGATGATTGGATTAATATTCGTGAAATGCGATCAATATTTGTACTTTCAATTATTTATCATTTAAGTGATTTTAATTTTAAAGTGTAATTTTTTTTATTTTAAATCAACTTGTTAACTTTAAGAAGTTGTTTAGAAGGGTTGGCAATAATTTATATTTTAATTTTTATAAATCTAAATATAATAATATTTATAAAAAATTCCAAATTTTAAACCTATTTTTAAAATAGCAATAGTATATTAATATTATATTAATATTAATTAAAATTAAAAATTCCGAAGTTGGTATATCATTTTATATTATTATTTTATTAATATTTAGTGAATAAATTTCACAATTTTTTTTCGCAATGATATAAAAAATTAATTTACTATTACTATATATATATTTATTATAATTAAATTATCTTTTTATACTTAAATAAAGTTATATATGTTAGAAAAAAAAATCGCTTAGCAGAATAAAAAATTCAAAGGTTATAATAAGAGTTTGCTTAGCAGAACTTAAAATAATTTGCTTATTGATCATAGTAAATTTTGAAATTTTTATTTGACCTATATATATATTGTTCGGGGTCCTGTTTAAATACTATTTCTATATACAATTTTGTTGTTTTGACTCCATCTCATCAACTAGAGATGCAATCTGTGATCTGAGGATTTAGATAATCTGACCATCCATCCGATTCAGCACAGATTTAGATTGATCCAGATAGATTATAGATAATCTGTATAATCTGGTTTATTTATAAAAATTAATTTTTTAAATATTTTTAATAAAAAATTTTAAAACAAATTGAAAAAAATTTGTTTCTTTATTAAAACAGGTTGAAAAAATTAATTTTTCTAATAAAAATATTAAAAAAAATTAATTTTTGAAATGAAAGAAAAACTGGTATATTTAATATATAAAAAAACGCCAAAACGTTTTTTATATTTAATTATCAGTTTTGGCGTTTTTTTGCAATTTTACAAATGCCGAAAAATTTAGTTTTAGCATAAAAATACCAGAACCAATAGTTTTGACGCATTTACATGTTAAAATAAAAAAAAATGCCAGAACTCATTTTTATATGTAATATTAATTAAAAAACATCAAAACTACAGTTCCACAATTAATTATTTAAAATGATTATTATTAAAAATGATTAAGAAAATCATTTTTTAAATATATTTATTATTAAAAAATGATTATGAAAAATCATTTTTTATTACTAAAACGAATTTTTATTATTAAAACGATTAAGAAAAATCATTTTTTAATATATTATTTATTAAAATATGATTAAGAAAAATCATTTTTTATTAATTTTATTATTAAAAACGATCAAGAAAAATCATTTTTTTTAATATTTTTGTTATTAAAAATGATTAAGAAAAATTGGGTTTTAAATATTTTTATTATTAAAAAACAATTAAGAAAAACTGTACTTTTTTATTACTTTATGTTTAAAAACGATCAAGAAAAATCATTTTTTTTATTACTTTATTATTAAAAACAATTAAAAAAAATCATTTTTTATTACTAAAACGAATTTTTATTATTAAAACGATTGAGAAAATCATTTTTTAAATATTTTTATTATTAACAAACGATTAAGAAAAATCATTTTTTTTTAATATTTTTATTAAAAACGATTAAAAAAATCATTTTTTAATATTTTTGTTATTAAAAACAATTAACAGTTAAGAAAAATCATTTTTTTAATAGTTTTATTAAAAATGATTAAGAAAAATCATTTTTTTTTTAATATTTTTATTAAAAACGATTAAGAAAAATCATTTTTTTTTTAATATTTTTATTAAAAACGATTAAGAAAAATTATTTTTTTTTAATATTTTATTAAAAACAATTAAGAAAATCATTATGAAAAATTAAAAAAAAAATGCCAGAACCATCATTACCGGCATTTTTTCATATATAAAATTACCAAAACTTTTTTTTTAGTCAAAAAAATTACCAAAACTTAATAATTAAACGTATCAGTATTTTTTATACATATACAAAGATTTGGGTCAGATCAGATAATCTGAGTATCACGGGTCAGACCAATGACCTTACGACCCATTTGGAGCTCTAGAGTTAATAGTTTCAGCGTATTTACATCTAAAAATAAAAAATGCCAGAACTATATAATTTCAGCGTTTTTTTTAATATTTGTTTGACCCAATATATGTCAGATCAACAGTCGTGTCGGGTAGCCAACTAACACTGACCTGACTTGAGTTTAGGTTATGAATTTGATGACTGACCCAAATATTTTATTTTTTGTAAAAAAAATTTCAGATTGATCCAGAATCTGACAGATGAATCTGGATTGATCTAAATCGGATCTCAGATCATAAAATCTCATCCAGATCGCATCTCTATCATCAACAATATCTTTATTGTCTCTGGGATTTCTCTTCTTTCTATCATACTGGTAAATTTCTGTCTTCCAAAATAAAAAGGTCATAGATAAAATTGGGGCAAAAAAATCAGTGCCATTGTCACTAACAATATATCTAATGTTTGATTAGCTCGTGAAATAATAACTAAAGAATATCTAAAGATATTAAATTTGCATTGTATTGCGTATTTTATTAACTTAATCACAAAATCAATCTTAGGTAATATTAATTTATTGGCTAATTAGTAATTACTGATCATATGATATTACAAGTTCGTAACATATTTTTTTTATAGATCATGACATTGCCACTAAAATTTTAAATGCTTGTAATACTATTACCAATTATTTTAAAGCATCACATATTAACAACCAGCTATTGTCTGTGTCTGCTAAGAATTTAAAAATTGAAGGTGAAGGACTTAAGTGTTTTATTAAAACAAGATAGACTTCAATGTATGAGGTGGCATATTCAATTATTAGAATAAAACATGCACTTGAAGAGGTAATTTTTTTCAAAATTTAATTAATTTTTTAATATTATATTTACTAATTAAATATTAATTTTAATATTCTAGATAGTAACTAATTATTTTGATAAAATTACCAATTCTAATATTAAAAAAATTCTTAAAAGGCACAATTTTTATGATAAAGTTAATACTTTAGCTAAGCTACTTCAACTTATCAAAAATGCAAT
Source organism: Rhizophagus clarus (assembly GCA_015698045.1). Taxonomy (NCBI): domain Eukaryota; kingdom Fungi; phylum Glomeromycota; class Glomeromycetes; order Glomerales; family Glomeraceae; genus Rhizophagus; species Rhizophagus clarus. The sequence goes on along the minus strand of BLAL01000246.1, from coordinate 691,138 downwards.
ATTGTTATTTGAAAGAAATAATACTAATTTGGCTGATGTATTCATTCAAATGATTCGTTTAGTATATATAATTAAGAATTTTAGATCAAATAATTTAGTAGCACTTAAGCAGCATGCGATATAAGTGTTTAATAGGAGATGGAAAGAGTTTGATATTTCTTTATATCTGTTAGCTTATTTTTTACATCCAGGATTTTGAGGTGCATATAAAATTTTTTATTGTTTAATTGTATTAAAGGTCAATTAATTGATAATAATTTTTATAGCACGAGAGTTACGAAGTAAAAATTATGCATTAATCGCTTTAACCGCTGATAATATATGGAAGATAATGGGAAATGATCAAAATTCATGTAAGATACTTTTTTTCTAAATGCATAAGTATAAACTTAAATTAGTATCTTATAATGAAGATTTTAAGAATTCAGATAAAACTTCTATATTATGGTGGATGACTATTGATGATACTGAAAGTTGTCTGCAAGATCTTGCTCTTTATATTTTATCTATTACGTCTCATAGCACTGGTTGTGAACGAGTATTTTTAACTCTTGGGTGGCTATATGAAAAAAAAAGACTCTATTTACAAATATCAAAAATTGAATCTATGGCTAAGATTAGATCATTTTATATTTCAAAGGTAAACGATGAATTAAAATATGCAAGCTCAAAATACCCTAAAGATAAATTAAAGATTATGATTAATGAATCATTAAATAATCTTGAGAAGGACCTTGAGGGAAATAAACCTGAAGGAAAAATTGTGGAACAATATAAAATTCCAAATCACATTGGGTGTCTTTACAAAATGCGTGATTAGGATAAGATTAGAATTGAGATTAAGATCAGCTTGAGATTAAGATTAACACTTAAATCTTGATTTACAAAATATATTATAATTATAATCAACTTATTACGCATTTTTATTAAATTTTTTTAACTAACGTTAACTGTTAAAAATTTTAATATAAATTTTATCTTTCTCTGTCATAATATTTTTTAATAATAAACGATATTAATAAAATTCAAATTATAATTATTTTAATAATAATTATTATACTTATTAAACATATTGAACTTGAAGAATTTTTAATTGCTTCTTATTCAATTGAGTAAGAAGAAGAAGATTTTAACATTTTGCTGTTAATTTTATTATACTCATAACATAACAAAGAAATTAATGAACTGAGAAAATTAAATTGATTAATATCTAACTATTGGTTTAATAAAATATGTTTAAATATGCAAGATTTTGAATTTAAAAGATATTTTAGATTAACTAGGTCTACATTTGAATGATTGTATTGTGAAATAATACCACTTTTAAAAAGAAAAAGTAATGAATCTAGTATAATTGGGCTTGCATGAGAACAAAAAATTGCAGCTTCATTATGGTTTTTTGCTACTGGAGAGTGTTTTAGATCTATAGGAGAAAAGTTTGGAATGGGGGAATCAACTATAAGTTATGCATTAAGACAATTTTTTGATATAATAATTTCCAATTTTTAAGTGAAAAAATTATTTTTCCAACTATAGAATTAGAGTTAATAGAATTACAAATAGATTCAAAAGAACCAGAAATTTTCCTAATGTAATTGGCATTATTGATAGTAGTCACATATTAATTAAAGCACCTTACTTGTTTCCTGTTGATTATTTTAATAAAAAGGGATTTTATTCTATTGTTTTACAAGCAGTAGTTGATTATAAAAGAAAATTTTTAGATATATGTGTTGGCTGGCCAGATTTTACACATGATAGTAGGATTTTAATAAATTCAAATCTTTATAATAAATTTAATAATTACCATATTTTCCTGATTTTAAGCACCACCTAAATTTAAGCATCATCCTGACTTTTGACCAAAATACTTGAAAAACAAAAATAAGCACCACCTCAGATTTTAATTTTTCTTTATTAAATTTCATATTTTATTTAAAATAAACTTTATTTACAATTAATCAATTCAATTTCTCTTTCATCATGTATCATCGCAATTTTGCAATTATATAGAACACAATAAAAAATTATTGGGATACATAAGTACAAAAATTCTGATGTGTAAAAATGTAAAAAAAAGAATTTTAAGTAAAAAAAAATACTTCCAAATTTAGGCACCACCCCAACTTTAGCCAGAAATTTCCTTCAAAAATGTGGTGCTTAAAATCAGAAGAATACGGTAAGTTACAACTATACATAGGACCCAAAACCTCCATATGGATTTCTGAAAGTTTCAGGTTTTGGAATATACAAATCGAAACCTTTCCCAAAACCTGAAATTAATCCTGAAACCTGAAACTATTTTGACCTGAATTATGCTCGACCTGGCCAGCACTATCTATAATTTTTGGCCAAGATAATGACTCGGACCCAAAATATTAATTTATTTATTAAAATTTGAAAATTACAAATGTTTAATTTCACTTTTATTATTAATTATAAATGCTAAATGGATTACATCAGTAATCATTATTGTTACTTAAAAGAAACCTTGAGTCCTACAATTAAGTTAAAATAAATATAACATGATTAATACGTAAGTTTCGGTTATATATGGTTTTGGGGGGAAGGTCGGGAGGGATTCAGGATTCGGGATTCGGAATTCGGGATTCGGGATTTGGGAAATAGATGCACATCCTGAAACTAAGTTTCGGTATATACCTAAACCTAAAGGGTTTCAGGAGGTTTCAGTTTCAGACCCCATGTTTAGTTACAACGTATCTTAATAATAAATATATTTTAGGTGATGGAGGATATCTGAATTTTAGCTGGCTGATAGTACTATATAAAGATATTGGTAGAGGATTAACTTAAAAGCAAACATATTTTAATTGCAAATATTCACAAATAAGAATTAAAGTAGAACAGGCTTTCAGTTTATTGAAGGGTAGATAGCGATATCTTCTTAACAAATTAGAAGTTTCATTTGAAATAGTATCACACATTATAACTACTTGTTATATATTGCATAATATTTGTGAAGAAAGATGTGACTTTTTACTACTAGATGAGTGATACCATAAAGTAGAAACTGAAACTGATGTAAATAGAGAATTAAATGCCACTGAAATACTTGAAGAAAATGTAATTAGAAATTCAATATGTAATTTTTTATGGAATTAAAGAAATACGAGAAGGCATTAATAATAAATTTTGTTAAAGATTTCCAATTCCTTTATTATAATTACAAAAAAAAATTACAAAAAAAAATTACACTACTAATTGTTTATTTGTATTCAAATTGAAAAAATTCTAAGTTATCTGTAAATTAAAAATAAATTTAATGAGTTCATATTATAATATGCATCAGGATTTAGATATATGATATATATGCATACATATGCACATGCATATATATACACTACATACACAACAAATTAAATACCTTGACTTGCTTTATCCATTTAGTTTAGTTGATTTTGCTTCGTATGTAAAGAATTTAAACTGTTTGAAAGATTATTCAAAATATTAAACAGCATTATATCGGATTGCTGCTTCATATGAAGTAATTCTAATCTTTGTTCTTGTTCTTTTTTTTCTTTTTCTTCTTTTTTTTTATCAAGTTCTATTTGTCTAACTTCTTGCTATTTAATCTAATTTTGAAGAATATCTCCTAAGTTATTTCTACACTTTTTAGATTTTTTTCTATTTTAATCTTCTAAATTAGCGTTAACATCATCATTTTCACGCTTATTTTTATGCTTTCTACTGATTTTAGGAATCACATATGGATTTTTCACTTACAGATTTTCTTGAATATTGAGATCATCATCTTTTCTTAACAAAAATTCATACAAGTCAATACAAGATTTTGGATTTAATATAGGCCTATTTTTATCCAAAATAGCTTCAATTTCTTCTTTATATTGAATGGTAATTGGAGGGCTGACTGCTACTCTTTTTTGATTCTGCAAGTTGTGTCTTTAAAAAAAAAAATCAAAAATCAATAATTAATAAAATTTTAAAATATTTTTTTTATTTTATTTAAAAAAAAACCTTATAGTTATCCATGAAATTCTTCCACTTATTAGCAATTTAAACATTACTATAAAACTGTTTAAAGTTAAAAGTTAGGAGAAAAACTTCAGTATCTTTCTACAATTGAATATTTCCTGGATTAGAAATGGCTTCACGTATGTACTTTAACTCTTCAAGTTTGTCTTTATGTTCAAGAAGAAAAGATAATAGTGCTTTTATAGCACTTTTACTCTACTTTGTTCTTGAAGGTTTATCTTTTCTAATATTTTTATGAGTTTGTTCCATTTTTTTTTTTACTAAAAAAAAAAACTTATTATTTTATGTTGAAAAATAATTTTTAAAAGTTTCGCATTTCACATTTTACATTTGAAATAACTATAAAAAAATGTATTTAAATAAAATAAATGCATATTACAATTACGGAAAATATATGAAAAAAAGAGGAACTTGCGGGTAGTTAATTTTTTGTTCCTAATTTTACTTGATGAGTAAGATTGAAATTTCATATGTAATTTCAATCACGATCAGCTTGAGATTAGTCTTAATCTTAATCACATTTTTTGTGAAATTAGATTAACCCTTAATTTCAATCTTAATCTCAATTACGCATTTTGTGAAGATACTTATTGTATTAGTATTGATATTGAAAAATATATTTGATATAAATAATATACTATTTATTAAAGATCTTAAAGATAGTGATGAAGATAATGACAAAAATGATGATGAGGATGAGGATAATGATGACGATAATGATGAGAGTAATAATAATTCTAAAGATATTGAAGAATTAATAATGGATTATGACGTTGAAGAGATTGTTGCAAAATATTGTGAATAATATGGGGTTTTTGCAATAGAAAGGTACAAAACTCAAAAAAAAAATAAAAATTTAATTAATATTAAATTTACACTTATTTTAGTATAAAAAACATAATTAGCATATAAAGTAAATTTAAAAATTTTTTTGAGTTTCGTACCTTTCTATTGCAAAGACTCCATACAGTATATTAAAATATATAATATACTAATTCAGTATAATATTAAATATTATAAAATGTTTATTCTTATCTTTTTGTTGAAAATTTTATAAATTGAAAAAATACGAATATAAATATTATATTAAAAGTTTGAAGTGTATATTTATAATAAATTTTTAAATAAAATATCAAAATCAAGCATCTTGAAAATTGATCATATTATGAAAATAATGGGTGTCTTCACAAATTGCATGATTAGGATCAGATTAAGATTAAGATTAGGATTAGCTAAAGATTAAGATTAACGTTCAATCTTACTTTACAAAATTAATCATGATTGAATTTATTAAAGCATTAAATTGGCCAGAATTTAGTTATCTATTATAAATTTGACTGAAATTAAGATATTACATTAGAAAAATTTATGATAATTAATTTTCATTCCTAATCTTACTAAGTGAGCAAGATTGAAATTACATATGAAATTTCAATCATGATTAGCTTAAGATTAGCCTTAATCTCAATCACATTTTCTGTGAAACCAGATTAACCTTTAATCTCAATCTTAAACTCAATCACGCAATTTGTGAAGACACCCAATATATTGGTTTTATAATTTAAAATAATAATACATATAAAGATAATATAAATAAATAATAAAATAATAAATCAACTAAAAAATTTAGGTGTTAATTTTAAATTTAAGCTAATTTTGAATTTTGGCATTTCGGTTGATAATTTGGATTTTGGCATTAATTTTGGCTTACCAAAATGATTTGGATTTCAGTTTTAGAAATTCAGATTTCAAAATTTTAAAAAATCAATTTTAGGGTCATCTTTAATCCAAATACCTGACCGCTTAAAAAAAATAAGATAATAGAATCATTAGTAAAATGTTTCTTTAAAAATCAAAATCAAAAAATATTTCAGTTTTTCTATCCAAAATTTAATGCATCACTTGACATCTTCTCACTGAAGTCATCTCCCTTTGTTATATTTGTGACAGGAAAAATTGTTCACCTGAGCAATGCCCCTCCTATTTAAACATTCTGATCCTAAATAGGGCTAACTGTTATTATAACTTTACTAATATTTTAAATCTACATAATATCATAATCCTCTATCTGATTCATGTTTAAATCACTTTACACTAGTGTTTCAGGCGAAACTGGTTTCGCCCAAATGATCTACAAATTTATTTCCAAATTTGGATTTCAGAAGTTTCGGATAGTTTCGGCTTATATGGGGCGAAACTTGGGCGAAACGTTTCAGATTTTGAAAAATAGTTTCGCCCGAAACTATACTTTACACATTCCTAGGGATGGGTCCACAAATGATTTTCAAATTCTGCAATATTGCGGAATTTGAAGTCGAATTGCGGTTAGTAATCCGTAATTCTGCAATTCTGATTGGCTACTTGAAACTGTCAGTTTCAGCATTTTTTTTGTGATCTTATATATAAAAACGTCAGAACTATTAGTTCTGGTGTTTTTTTTAATTTATTTTATGTAAAATATGCCAGAACTATTAGTTTCAGCATTTTTTATAATTTATTTTATGTAAAATATGCCAGAACTATTAATTCTGGCATTTTTTTAATTTTTTTTATATAAAATATGCTGGAACTATTAGTTCCAGCATTTTTATAATTTTTTTTTATATAATATTACCAGTTAATTTAACGGTATTGATAAACCTGATAAACTGTAATATAATCCAGCTGATCCAATTTTTTTTTAAAAAATAAATCATTTTTTTTAATATTATATTAACGAAAAAATGATTTTTTTTTAATATTCTTATTAATAATAAATTTATTTTTTAGATTAGTAAGTTTAAAAGAAATGTTAGCTATAAAAAAAAAAATATTTTTTTTCTGCAATTTTTCTGCAATTCCACAAATAATCCGCAATTCTGCGGAATTGTGGATTATTTGCAGAATTGCAGAAAAATTGCAGATTTGCGGATAATTGCGAATTGCGGAATTGTGGATATTTAGATTTAAAAATCCGCAATGTTCTGCAATACCGCAAATCGCAATATTCCGCAATCACTTATTTGCGGAACTATCTTTAAATATTACCCAAATAACCAATAAAAATTGATAATTTTGTTAATCATGTGATTGTACGATCACGATTTAATTATTTATTTATCATTTTTTTTTTTCAAAACTTTTTTCTCTCTCTCTCAAATTTTTACTTTATTGTTTTTGTCTAAAAAATAAAGATAAAGGTATATTTTTTGTTGAAATTTCTTTTTCCATTATTATGTTATTCTTAACACTCTTATTAATATATTTTTTCAATGTATTTCTTCTCATTAACATCCTAAACAATGTTCTATTATCGAGTTTTTTACTTTATTGGTTTTTCTAAAAAATAAATAAAATAAATACAAAGGTACATTTTTTGTTGAAATTTTTTTTTCCATCCTGTTAACACTCTTACTAATATTTTTTTCTAATGTGTTTCCTCCTACTAACGTTACTACTAACAATGTTCTACTGTTAAACATTTTTTATTTCTTACTTTTACTAACACTTCTACTAACATTAACATTAACATTAATACTTATACTTTATATTTTTTTTATTGACGTTTCTTTTCTACTTCTACTAACTTTTATACTAACATTAATACTAACACTTTCTAATGTAAAAATTTTTTTATTAACGTTCCTTTTCTTTTGCTAACACTTCTATTACTAACATTTTACTTTCTTTCAAATTAAATAGATATAATGAAATGAAAACAAGCAAACAAGTGAATATTAATTGTAAATAAATTATGATTTGTGTAAAGAGTAGTGAATTTTTTTTTATAATATTTTTTGTATAATATTTTTTTTATTATCGATTGAAAATATAAATAAAACTTTCAGTAATTACAATTAAATGAATTAAATTATTTTTAAATTACAATTGTATTTAAATTATAAATCTACTACTATTAATACCCCCATAAATGCTATACTTTTTGGCTATCTGATATGTGTGAAAATTATGAAATTATGCTTATATTTCAAATACAAATAGGATACATATCAGATATATATAGGATACTTATTAGCACTATCTGATAAGTGTATAATATCTGTCTGATATTTTTTTAAAATATATCGGGTACCCAATAAATCTATGATATGTAACCAATATTTAACTACCCAATATGTATGAGATATGTACCCAATATGTATGTTATATGTCACTGATATTCTGCATCCGATGGATACATATCGGGTACCCAATATGTATAGTATTATTAAATAGCATACACATATTTCACACATATCAGGTACATATCAGGTAGCTAATATGTATCTGATATATATCTGATAGCATCAATTTTGACCAATGTAAAAAGTATGACCAGACTTTTAGAATTAAGGTAAGAGAAAGTTGGAGAAAGTGTTTTTTATTGTTTTTTTATTTAATTAATTAATTTTTTTTTCTTTTTTGTAGTATTACTAGATGAAAAGCATAATCAATCTTTTGAAATTAAGGTAAAAAAGTGTTGAAAGGTATTTTTCATTATTTTTTTTTTCTTTTTATAGTATTAACCAGATAAAAAACATGACCAGACTTTTAAAATTAAATTAAGAGAGAGTTAAGAAGATATTCTTTGTTAGTTTTTTAATTAATTAAGATTAGTTTTTTTTTGTAGTGTTGTTAGACAAAAAACATGATCAGACTTTTGAAATTAAGATAAAGGAGGATTAAGAAGATATTTTTTGTTGATTTTTTTTATTAATTAAATTATTAATTTTCACTAGTCGAAAAAGGACAATTCAGTCTAAATTTGATCAGGTCAAATATAGGTTAAATAATAATTTAACCTATATCAAATTGAGGCCAATTTTTTTGGTGTATTTAAAGTGTCAATCGTCTCAAATTCAGAAAGAAAATTCAACCTATATTAGGACATTATTATATATATATTTGACCTGAAAAAAACTATATTCGACTACTATATGTAACCCAAATATTATTGATAAATAGGTTAAACTAAAGGTTTTTTAAGGCCAAATAATAGTAGTTTTATTAACATTTATTCATAGTTACATTTTATTAATAGTTACATATTATACATATAAAATTCTATCTAATATTTATCTATATATTATCATTCTCATCCATCCATCCATTCACCATCCATCTATAACCACTATCTATTAAGACCTATATGGCAAAGAAATATATTTATAGTTCAAAGCCAGACCAATTTTCTAAAAAAAAATGGAAAGAAAAAAAAATATTAACATTTTTTAGGTAAAAACTGAAGGCTGTTGATGGTGGCCTAAGGTATACCTACATAGAGCTTTATGATCGCTTTTTTTGAGACTATTCTCCTATGAAACTTTATCTAGTTTCAGTAAAGCTGATTTTCCTATAAAAAGAAAAAAAATGAATATTAGTATAATATTCATTGAAATAATACGAAAAAATTAAAAATATTTTTACCTGCAGGTATTTCATCAGAGACTTGAGAAATTATCTAAAAAAAATGATCAATAAGTAATGATTGTTAAAATAAAAGTGAAAAAAAAATCACTTTTTTACTTAGTAAAATTCAAGTCCAAACTTTCAAAATAATCACCACTAAATCGCCTAAAAAAAAGAAATAAAATAAAATAAACTGTTAGCAATAGTTTATTAAAATAAAAGTGAAAAGAAAATTTTGTTTTTTTGTTTACTAATATCCAATTGATTCTAAGAAAAACTTGAAAACTGCCTAAAAAAAAGAAAAAAAAACAAATGTTAGCAATATTCATTAAATTACAAAAAAAAATTAATTTTTTTTACTTTACTAAATACTACATTCAAATGTTCGAGAAACCAGTCATTTAAAAAAGAATAATAACGAAATGTTAATAATTATTGCATTAAAAAAACTATTAAAAAGAAATAAAAAAAGGACATTTATCTATCAGATTGCTTACTGAATTTCTACTGTCCAATTTCTCACTAAGATTTTATGTGTTCTCTATTCATACGACAAGAATTTGAAGAACTAATCGTCTAAAAAAAAGAAAAAAAAAATGAAATTTAAGTATAGTTCTATTAAAGAAAGAACTAAAAAAATTAATTAAAAAAAGATAAGTATCTTACCAAAATTCTGAGTCTAGAGGTCAGTTTCCTATAAAAAAAAAGACAAACTGTAAGTTTCGTTAGAAAAAAAAAGAAAATGATTAAAAAAAATAAACTTAACTGTTAAAATTTCACATAAGGTTCAGTTTCCTAAAAGAAAGAAAAATGAAATATAAGTTTTGTTAAGGAATAATTAAAAAAAGTTCTTTATGTCCAAAGGTCGGTCGTCTAAAAAAGAAAGAAAACTGAATGTTAAGCAACATTTTATTAAATCAAATAATACAAAAACCACTTCCTCTTCCTCTTTCACCAAAATACTCCAAAGAGTCGAAGAGTCACAAAAAAATAAACGACTCAACAAGTTACAGATGTCCAGATATCCTGAAGAGCCAACCAGTTGTCCACAAAAGAAAAAAATGAACTATCAACAAAGTTCATTAAAAAATTAAAAAATAAGTTCTTCCACTAAGTTCCAAGGAAGAGATCTGAGAGAATGCCTAAAAAAAAGAAAGAAAATGAATTGTTAGAAACTGTTCATTAAATAAAAGTAATTGGAAGAAAAAAAAAAAAACTTACTGTGAAGTTTCATGTCTAAGAAGACTGAAATAACTATATAAAAATAAGATGTTCTGTAAAAGTTTTTTTTAACAAAAGGTCGAGAAAAGTGGGAAAAGAGAAAGAGGGGAAGGGAAAAGAAAAAGGGAAAGAAAAAGACAAAAAGAAGGAAAAAGACAAAAGAAAAGAAAAAGATAAAGGACAGAAAAGGACAAAAGGATGTGAAAAATGAAAGAAAAGAGAGGGCAAGGAAAAAGAAAATATTGAAGGAAAAAAGGAATAAGTTTTATTAAAAATTTAAAAAAAGCATAAAAATCTTTTTTTTAAACTTTGATTATATGACATGCGATGCGGTATACAATTAATATTAGATTTGACTATGATTTAAAAGGTCAAATATATGTATAATCATTGATCATTACTAATTGTGGTCGAATAATTTAATTTTGATTGAATATAGGCCAAATTTCATTAAGTAAAGATGGTTCTGCAAATAGGTGATTGCGGAATATTGCAGTTTGTGGTATTGCAGAATATTGCAGATTTTTAAATCTAAATATCCGCAATTTTGCAATTTGCAATTATCTGCAAGTCCGCAATTTTTTCGCAATTCCGCAAATGATCTGCAATTCTGCAGAATTGCAGATTATTTGCAGAATTGCGAAAAAATTGTGAAAAAAAAATATTTTTTTTTTTATAACTAACATTTCTTTTAAACTTACTAATCTAAAAAATAAATTTATTATTAATAAGAATATTAAAAAAAAATCATTTTTTCATTAATATAATATTAAAAAAAATGATTTATTTTTAAAAAAAAAATTGGATCGGCTGGATTATATTACAGTTTATCAGGTTTATCAATACCGTTAAATTAACCAGTAATATTATATAAAAAAAAATTATAAAAACGCCAGAACTAATAGTTCTGGCATATTTTACATAAAAAAATTATAAAAAACGCCAGAACTAATAGTTCTGGCATATTTTACATAAAAAAAATTATAAAAAATGCCAGAACTAATAGTTCTGGCATATTTTACATAAAAAAATTATAAAAAATGCCAGAACTAATAGTTCCGGCATATTTTACATAAAAAAAATTATAAAAAATGCCAGAACTAATAGTTTCAGCATATTTTACATAAAATAAATTAAAAAAAATGATAGAACTAATAGTTCTGACATTTTTATATATAAGATCGCAAAAAAAACGCTGAAACTGACAGTTCCAGGCAGCCAATCAGAATTGTGGAATTACGGATTACTAATCACAATTTGACTCCAAATTCAGCAATATTGCAGAATTTGAAAATCATTTGCAGACCCATCCCTACATATTTTATATAAAAAAAATTAAAAAAAACGCCAGAACTAATAGTTCTGGCATATTTTACATAAAAAAAATTATAAAAAATGTCAGAACTAATAGTTCCAGTATATTTTACATAAAAAAAATTATAAAAAATGCTGGAACTAATAGTTCTGGCATATTTTACATAAAATAAATTAAAAAAAAATACCAGAACTAATAGTTCCGACGTTTTTATATATAAGATCGCAAAAAAATGCTGAAACTGACAGTTCTGAGCAGCCAATCAGAATTGCAGAATTACAGATTACTAACCACAATTTGACTCCAAATTCCGCAATATTGCAGAATTTGAAAATCATTTGCGGACCCATCCCTACATATTTTATATAAAAAAAATTAAAAAAAATGCTGGAACTAATAGTTCCGGCATATTTTACATAAAAAAAATTATAAAAAACATTGGAACTAATAGTTCCAGCATATTTTACATAAAATAAATTAAAAAAAAATGCCAGAACTAATAGTTCTGACGTTTTTATATATAAAATCGCAAAAAAAAAATGACAAAACTGACAGTTCTGGGCAGCCAATCAGAATTGCAGAATTACGGATTACTAACTGCAATTCAACTCCAAATTTTGCAATATTGCAGAATTTGAAAATCATTTATAGACCTATCCCTAGTAATATTATAAATAACATAATAATGGAAAAAGAAATTTCAACAAAAAATATACCTTTATCTTTATTTTTTAGATAAAACAATAAAGTAAAAATTTGAGAGAGAGAGAAAAAGTTTTTGAAAAAAAAAAAAAAATATGATAAATAAATAATTAAATCATGATCGTGCAATCACATGATCAACAAAATTATCAATTTTTATTGGTTATTTGGGTAATATTATATTCAGCCACATCAGCCACAAAATCGGTCACCTATCGAATGCACAAGTCAATATTAGTGAAGAAGTACAAACTTGATTATTCACTATTTATGCTCAACTTGAGTTGATAAAATTATTAAAAAATCACTGATTTTATTAAATTTATCAGAATTTTTATACCTAATTAAAGATGATTAAATAAAGTTTTACTATCGATTTCATTATAACATTACCAACTTTTTTGTTAATCTTGGATATTTTATTTTGAATTTAAATTGTTCGCTTTGAACTTGAGTTCAACTCGAGTTTAACTCGTTTGCTCAAAATCTTTATGTAATGTATTGTAGATTCATAATTGTTTTATTTATAGTCTATAATTGGCAAAAACTTATTATAAACCAAAATAAAAAACACTATTTATTTACGTATCTGTATTATTAGATTTTACCTTTTTTAGATTTGATATATAATTAAAAAGAAGACTTTTATCTTAATATTTTGGAATCACGATCATAACAATTGAGTTTAGGTCGAGTTTAACTTGTTCATTGTGATTGATTATATTGTAAATCTGTATCTGTATTATAATTAAAATAAAGAAGACAAATCATAACAATCATGACATATTTGAGAAATTAGAACAATTTACATAAATGTTCTTGAAGGGTAATTAATATAATAATACTAGGTGATAAAAAATTGTTTATAAAAAGAGGTTTCATCTTTTTTTTTTCTTACAATAAATTTGTTGTCGTTATTGTTGTTATTTTTATTATATATTCTTTTTCTTAAAATTTGTTGCTGTTATTTTTTATTATTATATATTCTTTTTCTTAAAATGTCCGTAAATTGGACTGATGCAATAACTGAATATTTAATAAGATATAGGAGGTAAAAAATTAAATGAAAACTAATAAATAACTTTGATCATATTCTAGTTTTTTTTTCTCTTACATTTCCTGATTTAAAAATTAAATAAATAATGTAAAGAAGAAGGAACAACTACTACCATGATATACCTGGGAGAGACTGCTTCGAATTCTGGGAGAGCCTAGCTCAAAGAATTTGGAGATAGTTCCGCGTAAGGTTCACTGGCCAATAGGTAGAAAGAAAGTGGAGAAACTTGGTTAGGAATTTTAATGTTAGTAAAATAATAATAAATCATAAAAAAAAATAAAAAAAAATAAAAAATCAATAGTATTACCATTTTTAGGATTTCTGTGAATGGAGGAATGGTACGTAAAATGGAAGGTGGGAAGGAGAAAGATATTATAGGCAGTTCTGCACAAGGTTTTGGGACAGACCTGGTAATTATTAAGAATTTTTTTAATTTATATTTAAGTTATTTAAGTTCTAAATTTATATATATTTCTTAGGGAACCACCACAGTCATAGACGGCGTAGAAACACTGCGCATTGACAACCTCAGAATCTGTAAATTATATTTTTTTTTTTTATTTTTTTTTTATTTTGTATTTTTTATATTTTATTTTTATTTTTATTTTTTATTTATATTTTTATGTTTTTATTATTTTTATTTATTATTATTTTTTATTTTTTATTATCTTTTATTATTATTATTTTTTATTAAATATATATATATTTTATATTCATCTAATTATTATTTTAATATTTTTACTATTTTATAATTTGATTTAATATCAGTTTATATTCAACTGAAATTAAAAAATTCGACCTCAATTATAAGTAATTAAAGCTTATTATAATAAATTGCTTTTATTCAATAAACATTCATTTTTTTTTATTAAAGTATTAATTAAATAAACAATCTGTCGTCATATATTATATAATATATTGTAATGATGAAATGTCTCCAATAAATTTTTAAAAAAAGGACATTTAGACGTAACAGATGATTCTTCCAAAATGTTACTAAAATCTTTCCATAGATCAAATTGAGAGAACTAATCTATCAATTTACAATATAAAATCTTGAAATAATCTTTCACATTTTTAAAATACGTGATCAAATTCATTTTTGCTAAACTGTCAAAACCTTTTGGCATTTACATGCAATAGTTTCAGTATTTTAATTTAATTTAACGATTATTGATTATCATGATCAGTCTATTTTTACAGTTTTTTAAACCAATTTTTTTTTAATTTTTTTTTTAGGTTGCTGGACTCCCAGACTTGAAATGTAAGTTGGAAAGGATGGTGATTTTTTTTTTAACATTAAAGAAATGTTACTAACATTTCTTTCTTTATTTTTTTCAGATTGCTGGACTCCAGACTTGAAATGTAAGGAGGGAGGGAGGGATATTTTTTGAATATTAAAGAAACAGTTTTAACGTTTCTTTTATTTATTTTAGGTTGCAGTTTTCCTTGTTCCTCTTGATCCTAACGTGATCATGATTAAGAAAAGTTTGAGCAAACTTTTCTTAAACTTGTATTATAGATGACTGTAACTTTTTTATTAATTTATTGTAATAAAATACGTAATAAAATAAAAATATTAAAAATAATAATTATACTTTTAAACACTTTACAAAAATTTATAAACTTGATAATGCATTCAACAAATAAGACAATAAAAATTTTTTAACTACATTAAACGAATTAAAAATTTCTAAAAAGAAAAATCTATAAAGAAAGTAAACTCTAAAAAATTTCTTAATATATTATATAATATAAAATCTAACGTATTAAAATTTGTATCACATATCAGGTATCCAATATGTGTAAGATAGAACTGTGCCTGATATATATTAAATAACATATCGGTGACCAATAGTTTAGATATCGGGGTCTTGGTAATTAGACATATTTTGAAGTGTAATAAATTGGATACCCGATATGTAAAAATACCTGATATTTATCTGATTAGCCGCCAATATATAAGTTCCTGATATGTACCTGATAGAATTGATTTTGACCAGTGTCATCTGGTAACATTACAAAAAGAAAAAAAAATAATTAATTAAATAAAAAAATAACAAAAAACATTTTCCTAACACTTTTTTACCTTAATTTGAAAAGTCCAGTCATACTTTTTATCTGGCAACATTACAAAAAAAAATTTTTTTTTTCTAGAATTATCTAATTAAATCGACAAGTCATATAAATCTGCCTTTATACTGAATAATTTGCTATCCTATACCAAATAATTCATTATAGTATTAACAAATTTTTTATAATGAAGGTTTGATTGGCCTAAACACTAACTTCATTATATCAAAGTATAACTGTATTTTATTTTTATTTTTTTTAGACAATTTTTTTAAATATTTATATTATAGATTTCAAATAAAATTAAAGTATTTATAAACTACTTTTAATAAAACATTTATTAATATTTTAGTTTAATCTATTTTTTTTAAATAAATCTATTATACTGATATTTTTCTGAAGCAAAATTAAATATTATTTTTATTTCTTTAAGAATTTTGTATAATAACAATAATGAATTACTATAAGAATATCATGAAATTTAATTTAATAATTTCAGTTATAATATAGCTAAAAGAATTGAAAATGCATAAATTTCAGAAACTTTATTTTTTTAGTTTTTTTTTTATAAGAATATTATTAATATATTATTATTATTTTTTTTTATTTAAGAAAATTTCAATACAATTTTAGTAGAAACATATTCAAATATGATATTAAGCTTCAAATTCAAGTTAAATTAGTTAAATATAAATTTTTTGCTTTTTAACAAAACTTTTACTAATAGGTTGAATATTATTTTATAGATGGGATTTTAGATAATTATTGTAAATTGGTTTATTTAAAATTAAATACAATAAGAAATTTAATTAAGGAATTAATATTATAATTATTATAGTAATAAAATAAACTTGTTTATAATTGTTTATATGTAATTGGATTAATCATGTGTACTTTATAATTGGATAAAATCAGATTAATCATGTGTACTTTATAATTGGATAAAATCAGATTAATCATGTGTACTTTATAATTGGATTAAATTGCGGCTCAGGCTGATCTTCCCCAGCGTCACCATCAAAAAAGCTCGGGCACGTGATTTAGTGGCACAGTAATGTTATTATCGTGGCTATCGTGGCTGTAGACTAAATGAGTAATAAAGCATACATAAAACTAAATCATTTAATATAATTTTATTTGTTTGTTGATTACTATATAAAAAAATTTGCGCGACCTAATTTTATATTATTAAATAATAACAATAAACTTTTTCTCCCCCTTTTTTTAATTTTCGAAGCTTGGTGTTATTTTTTTACGTTGTAATGGAAACCTCTTTGACAAATACATATTGTCATGGCTGTAAAACATTTAAAGCATTATCTGAATTTATGGGTCACGGAGCTAACAGTATTTCCAAACAGCTTAAAACGTGTAATAATTGTCGTCAAAGATTTACCCAAAAACGAAAAAGATCTGCTGTAATTAATAATCAACCTAATATCTTAGAAGTCATTGATATTGATTTTTTAAGTGAAGTAATTACAAATCTTTTAGAAGATACATCATCAAATAATCAAGAATTACATTTGCATTGTCAAGTAAATGATGTAAATGATGTTAGTTATCATAGAAATTCCACCAACGAATATTTATCTAAAGAGCTTGCAAACAAGATTATTGAATTAATTGAAGATGCAGATGGATATAAATGGAATTACAATCATCAATATATAAGCAAAAATAATATCACATATTGGTATTACTGTTCCCAAAGAGATATTCAAGCATCTAAATCACGTAAACATTCAGATCCATCAAAACAACGGGATACTCTTTCTATGGAAAGATTTGACTGTGAAGGTATTGTAAAGATTTCTATCGATAAGACGACATTATTATCTGAGGTTGAACTTTTTCATAAAAATTTACATGTAAGACCAATTGTTAAATCTGTACCAGAGGATGTAAAAGAATTTATAAAAAACAATATAGACCTTCTTCCAAAAGAAATATATGCGCGTCTTGTTGATAAAGGCCTTAATGTATTAATTAGACAAAATCAAATACATTTTTGGTGGACGAAGTTGGGACAAGGACGATATAAACGTTGTGAAGATGCTTTTGATTCAACATGTCTCTGGCTATCAGAAAATAATCATTACATCATTTTACAGGAAATAGAACCTGTTCATGCATTGGCATTTGAAACTGGCATCCTTGAGCAACTAAATGAATTAAAAATTAATATTAGTGAGTGTGGAATGGATGCTACCTACAATACAAACAATATGGGGTTTGAATTATATGTCTTACATGCAGAAGTAAATGGCACTGGATTTCCATTATCTTACTTGTTTCTTGAAAATAATGGCAGATGCAAAGATGGAATCCGAACAAGTGTATTACAAAAGTTTCTTACAATCTTCCGAAATCAAGGATTACAACCTAAATTCTTTTTGACAGATAAAGATTTCGCCCAGATTAATGCTGCGCATTTTACGTGGCCAAATACCAAAATTCAATTATGCCGATGGCATATCAAGAAAGCCATAACTACAAGATTATCAAGTAATAAAAATACCCGGTCTTCTGGATACAATCCTCTTTCAGAATTTGGAAAAAGGTTTCCCTTCAATGGGATACAACAAGCAGCACAATTTTGTCCTAAAGAATTTCGGGAACCACTATGGAAATTAATAGATAAACATCTACATCAGCATTCATTGATCCCAACATGTGAAGGAGAATTTTTAACCAAAGATAATATTTATGAAGCAGCCATCCAAGAAACATATAATTTTTGCAAAGATAATTCATTAATTTCACTTTGGCAATATTTGTGGACGGAATGGTACAGTGAATCAAAGTGGCCATTATGGGCACGCTCACCATGTGAAAATATGATCTCCATATTGAAAACTACAATGTTCGTTGAGGGACATTGGAAAACAATCAAAAGGGACTTCTTGTACAAGTTTTTTCGTCCGCGGATGGATCTTGTTGCATATATTTTGATGAACCAAGTTGTTGCTCATCAACAGCGAAAATTACAGCAGATTTGTAATGGAAGAGAGAAGCTGGATTGGATTAAGGATTTTAAATCAGAATGGAAAAAATTATCTAAACGGCCTATTAACAATGTATATGTAACTGATATAGAAAATTGGATCTGTGGATGTCCTTATTATTTGACTGATCGGTTTAGATTATGTAAGCACTTAATCCAACAGAAAGGAATTGTATCAGACGAATTTTTTGCAAATATAAGAAGAAATTACAAACCTCCTTTTTTAATTGAAAATAATTTATTATCATATACAGATAATAATAAAGAAAATTATCATAAAGATTTAAATATAACAGATGAATCAACTGAAGGAGATATGGAGTTATTTGATGATTTGATTGATACAACTGAAAAGGCACTTACACTCCTAAAGGAACAGAAATCAGCTGGTAATATTAAGTGGTGTAAAAGTGCAATGAAATCCTTTAACGGTATCATTAAATTAGTTAAAGAAGTTGAACAATATCAAAGAAAGAGAACTATGCCATTAACATGGAAAGGTCATACAAATAGCACTCGTTATTTGCATTAAAATGATAAATATTTAAAAAATAAAATTTATATTTTATTATTATAATTACATTTTGTAATTTAATAAATGAATAAACGAATAAATTGTGTAAAATGTATGAAAGCCATTAAAGAAAAAAAATTGTAAAATTTTTATTTTCGGCCGGATAATTTAATACTGATCAACCGGATAATTTAACGGACTAAGCCACACAAAATCACGTGCCCGAGCTTTTTTGATGGTGACGCTGGGGGAGTTGCTCAGGCTGGCTTATATCATGTGATATATAAATAATAGTTAAATTTTCTTTCCTTCCCTTCAAAACTTTTCCTTTCTCGTCCTTTCCCTTTCCTTCCCGTACTTTTCCTTCTTCCTCTCCCATCCTTTCCTTTCACTTTTCCCTCTCTTTCGTTTTTCGAATTTCTTTGGACGCGGAATTCGGTAGAAGGGAAACTTTTTATAAATACTTCTTTAAGAAATGTTCATATTTCGTCTGAACGCGTGAGATTCAAAATTTTCTTTTTTTTCAGTCGGATCTAAAGCGCGATTTCAGTAGAGAAACTATTGACGAAACTTTCTAAGATGGCTTGTTCTCTTTTTTTCTCAGGCGAATTTAAACGCGAAATATTTCAGTGTAAATTCGGAAATTTCTTTTTTTTAGTAGGAAAACAAAATAAATATTATTTTTTAATTTTGTTCATTTTTTTAGATGAGTCTGGACGCGTGATGTCTTTTTTCAGGTGGATTTCGGTAGGAAAATGAAAAGGTTTTTTATTTTTATTTATTTTAACCAAACTTTCTAACGTTTTATTCTTTTCTTTTTTAGACGATTCATTCGATAGGAAATCAAAGACTACTCTTAGATGGGTTTGGAACGTGGATTTCAGTGAGAATTCAGGTTTTTTTTAGAAAAAAATCGTTTATTTTAACGAAACGTTTTTTAACGTTTAATCCTTTCTTTTTTTTTTAGTCGGTCTGAACGCTGAGAAATCAAAAATTTTTCCTGGTGAGAAATCGGATTATTCTTTTTTTAATTTTGTTTTAACGAATTTAACGTTTCATACGTTGCATTTTTTAGTCAGATCTGGATCTGGACGTTTATGATTTTGTAAGGGGTAATTTCTTTTGATATTTCTTTCTTAACGAAACGTTTTCTAATATTTCGTTCTTTTTTTTTCTAGGCAGGCCTGGGCGCGGATTTTGACTCTTTTTTTATCTAAAATACTGTTTTTTTTACGAACGTTTGTTAATTATTTCGTTACTTTCTTTTTTTTTTAGATTTCAGGATTGGATATTAGAACGCCGAAATAATAAGTTCCGCAACGAACGTCCGTTATTTTACATTCTTTTTTATGTTTATTAATTGGAAATGTTTATACCGTTTCCTTTTATGTTCTTTTTTTCAGATTATGTTCAGGAGGAATGGTAAGTTTCGCAACATTTAATTAAGTTTTATTTTTTTTTTTTCATTAAAATGTTAATTAACGTTACTCTCTGTTTCTTTTATGTTAGTCTCGGTATTTATCTAACTTTAGATCGTCCTTTATAAAAATAGGTATTTTTTATTTAAATTAACTAAATTTAAACGTAAATAATTCTTTTGTCATTAACATCTTAATTAACATTAAGGATATGGGATTGTTCTACTATAATCTTTCTTCAACATCTTGACACCATGAATAATAATTTAATAAGACAACCAAGTTTTCCTTATCTTCAACGAAGAATTTCTTTTCAAGAGATCTCATGATTAATAAATAATCTTGAAGAAAGCTTGATATGACGAAATTAGTATGGAAACATATTAAGGTACTATTTTTTACCATTAAATATTATGAGGGTTTGAATAGCAATATCCAAGTGGTCCCTATCAAGGCGTAATAATAAGCTAACTTAGACCTTAACGTTTGTGATGGGATGTGATCTAGATGGTGGATTTTGAAATCCCCTGTTGAGGTCTATTATTCTGTGTAAGGAGGAATAATTATGTACCTTTCTCAACAGTTATGACATCTTTTTCATATGATCATTTGTTCTCATTGAGGTATTTTGTGGTTTCAGAGAACTGGAAGCACTTCGTGGCCACAGTTGTGCAGCCTTATGGCGGAAAGCCTACTGTGAACGTCCTTCTCTGATTTCAGGAATTCTAGATGAGTTCAAATCTTAATCATAAGGAATTTGCTGCATGATAAAACAGTTATGCTTTTCAAAAAGGGCATCATAGTATATTTTAAATTAGCATAATGTACTGTTCTCATGCCAACCATTCATATTTTTTTGATTTACTAGTACTAACATTTTCTTTTTTTTAGAATGTAGAACTTTTTTCATTATAGTTTTTCTTTACTATCTTAATATTATAAACAATAATTTAATATGAAGATAAGCAAAATTTTTTCATTTTAATAATCTATAATAATTATGAATTAGTTTTTTTTTCAGATTTAACTTTATAACTTATAAAATCAGATTATATTTGAATAATAATCCAGTCTAATTTAAAAAAAAAATTTATAAGTATAATAAAATCAGAAAATTTTAATAATCAAAATTCTACTTTTATTTTATTAAATTGTATTTATATATGAAGTAAACAAAATCCTTTTCTATTTTTTAAACTGGATATTATAAATAAATTACTGATAATATGCATAAATTAACAAAATTTTGAATTATAATATTATAATAAATTTTTTTTATTCATTAATATTATTAATAGATATAAAAACAATAATATTAAATTTTTTTTTTATAAATTAAAATCAGTTTTCTTAATAGAGAAAATTTATTTTTCACCCAGATGATTTCTCACCCCTATTACATATAAACATTTTAATTAGCTAATGAAATTTTACAATTACATCATATCAACCAGTTATTTGTTTATATCCAGTTTTTTCAGTTAACTTTTAGCTTCATATCAAAGGTTAAATGTTTCTTTTTTTTTATTTTTATTTCTTTTTTTTTATTTTTATTTCTTTTTTTTTATTTTTATTTCTTTTTTTTAATTTTTATTTCTTTTTTTTTTTTTTTTTTTTTTTTTTATTTTTATTTCTTTTTTTTTATTTTTATTTCTTTTTTTTTATTTTTATTTCTTTTTTTTTATTTTTATTTCTTTTTTTTTATTTTTATTTCTTTTTTTTTTTTTTTTTTTTTTTTTTTTTTTTTTTTTTTTTTTTTTTTTTTTTTTTCTTTTTTTTATTTTTATTTCTTTTTTTTTATTTTTATTTCTTTTTTTTTATTTTTATTTCTTTTTTTTTATTTTTATTTCTTTTTTTTTATTTTTATTTCTTTTTTTTATTTTTATTTCTTTTTTTTATTTTTATTTCTTTTTTTTATTTTTATTTCTTTTTTTTTATTTTTATTTCTTTTTTTTAATTTTTATTTCTTTTTTTTTATTTTTATTTCTTTTTTTTTATTTTTATTTCTTTTTTTTTGTTTTCTAATTTCTTTTTCTTTTTCTTCTTAGGTCTTTATTAAGTTCTTTTGGTTTTGCATCAAAGATATATTATTTTTTTTGTTTTTAATTTTTTTTTGTTTTATTTTCTAACTTTATTTCATTTTTTCTTCTCTTTTATTTTTATAGGTTTTGGCTTTTTTTTTAAAAAAATTTCATCTGCTCCTAATTTCTTTTTTTTTAAGATTTGTCAAAACTCTTGAAAATAGAAAATAGGTATTTGGCTTTACTTTTTTTATTGTATTCTTTTATTCTTGTCTTCATACTAACAATATTTTTTATTTTTTTTTTTTTGGTTTTTGTTTCATTTTTGAGTTAATACTTTTTCATTTTTGTTTCCTTTTCCTTTTGTTTCCTCTTTTTTTATTCTTTTTTCCTTTTACTTTTTTTTTCAGTTTTATTTTTATTTCTCCTCCTATCTGTTCTTTTATTTTTCCTTTTTTGTTTTCCTTTTTCTTCACTTTTCTTTTTCTTTCCTTCTCTTTTTCTTTTATTTTCTGTTTTTGTCTTCTTTACCTTTCGTCTTTTCTTTTGTGACATGTTTTTTTAGGCTTTCTGAATCTTTTCAAAAATAGGGTGGGTGTTTCATTTTATTTTTATCCCTTTATCTTCATTACTAACAAATTTTTTTTTTCATCTTTTCATTTTCATTTTTATCTCATTTTTGATTTTATTCCCTTTACCCTTTTATTTTCTCTTTCATTTTTTCCTTTTTCATCTTCTTTTCTTTTTCTTGCTATCTTATTTTTATTTTCATTTCTTTTCTCCATTTTCATTTTTATTTCTGGTTTCTTCCCATCTATTTCTTTTATTTTTCCTTTTTGTTTTCTTTTTCTTTACTTTTCCCTTCCATTTTTTCATCCAGTTTCCTTTTATTTTTCTTTCGTCTTCTGTTCTTATTCTCTTTACCTTTCGTCTTTCTTTTTGTAATACGTTATTTTTTTAGGTTTTCTGGATCTTTTCAAAAATAGGGTGAGTGTTCTATTTCATTCCTATTTTTTTACTGTATTCCTTTATCCTCATTACTAATAATTTTTCTTCTATTTTTTCGTTTATATTTTATTTTTGATTTTGATCACTTTTCTCTTTCATTTTTTCTTTCATTTTTTCCTTTTTTATTTCCTTTCCTTTTTCTTTCTATTTTATTTTAATTATTATTTTATTTTCCTTTCTATTTACTTTATTTTCTTCTTTTTTATTTTTTTCCCACTTGTTTTTCCTTTTATTTTAATTTTTAATCCCTTCTCCTTTTCATTTTTTCTTTATGTTAATTTTTGTTCTTTTTATCCTTTTGCTTTTCTTTTATTTCTATTTCCTTTTCTTTTTATTTTCCCTTTATTTTAATTTTATTCCTTTGTCCACCATCCTTTTATTTTTTTCCCTTTTACTAAACATATTATTATTTCACTCTCCTTTGATTTTACCTTCTTTCCTATTTATTTCATTTTTGTTTCATTATTTTTCTATATATATGTAATATTTTGCCATTATTGTTGGGTTTCACATCATTATCACCAGTCATGTTAAAGATAAAAGTTTTAACTTTGAATACAATAAACTTAAGTTTTAGTTTTAAATAAATATATTTACTTTTTTATTCAATAAACTTTAAGGGAATAAATTTACAAATATTTTGTAACATAAAACTTTTAATTTTTTTATTTTTATGTGAGAATAAATTTTTAAGTTAAAAAAATTAGCCAATCAAAAATTAGCCAATTAAAAGTATATATCACATGATAAGGATGAGTAATATCAAATTTCACCCAGAGTAAGAAATAAATTCACTCTTTTTAATATATATATATATATTTAAATTAAAATATATTTAATTTTTTTAATAAGAGAAACTCTTTCCTGCAGATCTGTGAACCAAATTTTCACAGAAGAAAAAATTTTTATTTTTATTATGAAGAAAGGGTTTTTGCTAACAAAATCAGCTTTAAAAATAGCATCAACATCTTCTACGACTCAAGTTACTCTTACTTCTGCTTTAAAGAACGTTTTTTCTAACTGTTTTCACGATATTATAGTAGATTTTATCTCAGGACTTATCAAAAGGAACCCTTCGTCACTTTTTAGTTTAATAATAACTTCAGACCTCTCAGCAGGATCCTGCTTACTTATAATAAAGGTTACTAAAATTATAAGGTAAAATCAATAAGAGCAGAATTTTAAAGATCCTACTATTTATAGATAAATTATATATAAAAAAGAAATGTTACACTAAATTATTATGATTTTTTTTCTTTTTAGATCAATTAACCAATAGTATTAAGAATTGGAGTAAAGTAAAATTACTAGTAAATTTGAAATTTTTTGGAGAGACCTTTATTAGAAGTAAGCGGGATCCTCTCTTAGCTATTAACAAGTTTCTTAATACTTATAAGGACCAAGCTGTCCTGATGGAAAAGTTGTTATAAAATATTAACTGCAACAGCTGTTTTTTTATCATAGCTCAATTTTTAGTTACTTTTCTTAATTTCTTTCTCTTGGATGATGAAAACCAGGAAATTTCTTTTATGGATTCCAAAATTTGCTGAGTATTGGAGTACAGCAATAAATAATTTTCAGATATGGAAGATCTAAAGGATCCTATGTACCATTCAGATGCATCAATGAATTTTGATGAGATTGATGTAGATTTACAAGAATTATTGGATGATAGTCTAGGCGTCATACTCTGCACAATATCACACTTATACCTGTCACATCCTTAACTAAATCACGGAAAAGAAGTACTAAAAAGAAGGCCTGTAAAGAGAGATAACAGTTGCAATTACAAATTTCTTCTAGACTGAATGAACAAGTAGTGTCCACTTTTAGCACAGAATTTTCTGAGTACACACCCTCTAAACCTTCTGACTTAAGGATGGTTACCTTTGATAAAAGTTTACTTTCTTCTTCTCCCATACCCTTTAAGCAGTTGAAGTGAGATTCTAAACCACAATCAATGTCTATTGACAATAGAAAGAAATTAAAACAGAAAGAGATAGATAACACTTTGAAAAATAAAAATGTTATCATCACCAAATATTGTCCTTAAGGAGAAGAATAAGCACAACTACTTGACCTTGTAGTATATGATATTTTGGCCAAATAGCAGTGTTGGGCAATTGGATAATTGGACGTTTTGGACATTTGTCCAAAACTTATCCAAAACTTGTCTAAAACCAAAACCTTTTTTTCATCTGACAGGTTTTGGACAGATCACATGACTAAATATTTAATTCAGGCCAGAATTATGCCTGATTTTGGCCTAATTTTGGTCAATAATTAAAATAATATTATAATTAATTAAAATTAAGGTATTTTTTTAGTATTATTTTGTGATTTTACATTAATTTCTTGTCCATTTAATTCATTAGATATTTACTTTCTTTTTTTTTTATTTTTAATTTAATAAAAATTTAAATTTTTGAATAGTTTTGGACTGTCCAAAATTGTGTCCAAAACTGTGTCCAAAACTGGTTTTGGACTGTCCAATACTGTCCAATTAAAAAAACCAATTGGACAAGTCCAAAACCCATCATTGCTAAATGGGATAATTATACTCTGTTGGCCAATTTAGGATGATAGGATAAGGTCATATCAGTCAGCACAAGGGTGCACAAGAAGTATCTATCCATAAGGGTTAAACTGATCTCTGACCATAAGTGCTTGAAATGCTATAATAAAGAGAACTGGACTGTCAACTTAGAAGGAATTCCTATTCAATGTTTCCCAGCTTTCTGGAGTCTCTCAAAAAGAAACAACGTAAGAAATTTCAAGCTGTTGTATACAACATTTCAGAAGATATAACAAATACCTCCTTATTCCCAAATGGTCGTTCACACCAATTTTTATTGGATAGTGGCATTAAATTGTTTAAAATAGTTAAAGAAGTTAATGGTTCCAGAAAACTGATAGGTTATTTTGACACTTGGGATCACGTTTCCACACGTATTAACAACTCTTAGTTTTGGAATAACATTCAAATCTCTTAGTACTGTTATTCCACTCTCAATTTCAAGAATTTATGCAAATCTGCTTGATTTGGCAATGCAGACAAGTTCTCAAGGACACCTTATGGGTCTAACTTTTCTTTTTCAAGTTCTAATACTAACAACCATAAGAACAATCAAAATAAAACTCCTAAATCTGGCCGCTCTACCAAGAAGATCTATCATTTAAAAAATGGTAAGTCCTTCAAGCCAGATGTTAAACATTTAATAGCTGCACTGAAAGCATTGTTGGAACATTATATTTAATTCAGTTAGTGGAATCAATTGATAATCTATGCTAACTTCTTATCATGCTTTGCATTTACTTTATATAATGTTTATTTTTGTTTTATTAAATTGTAGAATTTTTCTTTTTTTTTTTGTTTCTTTTATACTTTAGACAATTCTATAACTAGACTTCCTATTATATTAAAAAGAATAGGCTAGGAATATAGTAATTATAAGATATATTTGTGCCTCTAATATGAGAAATAGGTGGGTTATATTTATTAGTTATTTTGTACTCTTATTAATTTTTTTTCTAATAAAATTAGTATGTTTTTTAACTCAAAAAAAAAAAAAAAAAAAATTTTTTTAATAAGATAAAAAATAAAATGCAAAGATTTTACATATATAATTTAAATAATTTATTATGTTTTTTATAATATTTAAATAAAATTAAATAATATAAATTATTATAATTGTTAATACATCTCATATACAGAATTCATCCTGCTGATCCTTAGCCCAATTTCTTTTGAAGAAAAAATTTTTATTTTTTTACATTATTGTTATTTTTTCTACTAGCAAACACTACTTTTTCACAGAAAAAATGGACTTGGCACATGTACAAACCATTAAGGATGAGCTCTCTGGACAACTAAAGATATAACTGACCTCTTTTTACGCTGAAGCTCTATCTGCTATTCCGCAGGTTTGCGAAGGTATAACAGTAACTTTACTGGCTACTTTTGAGCTTTTCGAACAATTTAAACAGTATTGAATATTAACTGATATACAAAAGTATAGACCTAACACTTCGACACAACAACTTATAGTCACTAGCATTATAGTTACCCTTGGACATTAGACGTCTGTGTATTTTTTAGACTCCTTTATTTTTTCAGCTCTTAATAGAATTGCACGTGACATTAAGAATAAAATCAAGAAGATTAATAATGTGCACCAATTAGAAATCATAAAGGCCCATAAGATTGAAAAAGGAAAAGCACCTAAAACTCATGATGATTTACTTAAAATGGATATGAAAATAGACACTGCGCATCAATTAACTGCAACCACAGTTGCATTATCTACTATGAGTCTTCCTGCATCTGACGAACACAATCTTTCTTGAAAGCTGGTATTGACTAAGAGCTAGAGAAAAAAATTGAAGAAATAAGCTAAGTTAGAGAAAAAGAAGACTTTTCTTCAGGAGCATACCTAGCCTTCTTCTTTGACTGCATCACTTGGCTCCACTCTTGATAATTAATATCAAACACTCGTAAAACTTACAACACAGGTGTCAGGGCTTTCTCAAAAATGACTAGCTTCAAATAATGATAATATAGCTTCGTTTGATAATAAGAAGAATAGAGAAATAAGTGCTACAAAAACAACAGATTTATCATTACAGGGTATCAACCAGAAGAACAAGAAAAAAATCTCTTACTGGACCTTATAGTATATGACATTCCAGCCAAATAGTCTAATTATGATCTCCTTGCCAAGTTAAACGTGTGGAAAAAAGTAATATCAGTCAGCACACGACTGCTGAAAAAGTATCTAACTGTAAGGATCTGACTAATATCCAACTATAATTGCCTAAAAGCTTACGACAAAAGTGACTGGATGGCATCTCTTGAATCACTTTCTGTTTGATAGTTTCTGGTCAGCTGGAGCCTTTCAGAATAAAAGCAATGTAAAAAGTTCTAGGCTTCTATTATGAATATCTCTAAGGATATGATGATCGAATCATTTTTTTCTAATGGCTATGCAAGCCAATTTTTAACTAAATGCGCTTATCTGAAGAATCTCTACGAAGCAGCAGTAGAATAACGTAAAACTATCTCAGTGCTGCCATTTCACACTGTTCTTTCATTCTGCTAAACGATCACCTAAGATATTTACTAAGGTCCAAAAACTTTCTATAAATAAGATAACAGATTCCTCTAAGTTTAGATCTGAAGCAAACCGTATATCTTTTAGGTCATGCAACTTTTATAACCATGAACAAAAAGATGATACCTCCTCATCAAAATGAATATCTTTACAGAAGTCATCAGGACGATTCACTTCCTCTGGAAATGCGAATAATGATTATCACATATCCAATAAGCCGCAACCTGATAAAGTCAACAAGGTGGAAATCAAGCAGCTTTTAAAGTAGTTTATTAGTTTATATTGTTAACATGCTAGAAATAGATAGTAGGGCATATATGGGAATGGGTTTCCTAATTAGTTTATTGCTATAGAATATATCATCTTTTAAAATATCTTTTTTTATTTTTTTTTCATTTCCTTTATATCTTTATATTACTTTCAGATGGATGGTAGGACTGTGACCCTTTGAGGTCTGAGAGTAGCATTTTATGTATTTACAGTGATAACATTGCTATTCTTCTATTTACTTTAATAAACAG
Organism: Rhizophagus clarus; assembly: GCA_015698045.1. NCBI lineage: Eukaryota > Fungi > Glomeromycota > Glomeromycetes > Glomerales > Glomeraceae > Rhizophagus > Rhizophagus clarus. Next base: position 661,768 of record BLAL01000246.1, on the reverse strand, counting down.
ACTATGATGACTAACGTAGTTAAATTTTAAAAAAAAATATAATTGTTAATAAATTTTATAAAAAATTTTGATAATCATATTTATTTTATTACTGATATAATTATTACTATTTTGATCAAATATAAAGAATTTTAATACCTTAGAATAAAACATGTATAAAATATTAAAACTAGAATATTAAGTATATTTTATTATTTGACTAATTTAACAATCAATTAATTTTAATTAATTAATTATTAATTAATTAATATAAAATAAAGAGTGAATTTATTTACCGCACTCTGCGTTATAACGCATTCTTCCTTTTTTGTAAATTATTTATGTTGATCATTAGTTTATACACCGCACACCCCTTAAAATGGAAAATGATAAACATAAAAATATATATAAATTTGTAACGCAGGGTGCGGTAAATACATTATTTCTAAAATAAATTAATTTTTTTTAATAGTGAATTGTATTTTTTAAATTTAAAAAATATATGATCAAAATTTTACATTTCTAAATAATTTAATTAGTATACTTAGCTACTCTTTAATTAATATTTATATAAATTAATCTATTATATAAGTACAATTAATCCCCCTTATAGTCACCTTCTATATAATCACATTATATAAAATCCCTTTTTATAAGCATATCATATTTTGGATATAATATATTAATAAATATATAAAAAAATTCCTTTTATAATCACATTATATAGATTTTTTTATAATTATACTCATTTTTTTTTAGTCCTAAGGAGTGTGATATAAAGGATGATAACTGTAATTCAATAATTTAGTAAGCATTATAATAATTTAGCACTTATTTATAAAAAAAATGCATTTAGTACTTTGCTGAAATCTTCAAATCCGCCACAATATCTTAACGATACATTTTCAACATCTTCACGATAACATCACAATTTTTTTAAATGATATCGTGACGATATATTTATGATAATCTTAACGATACCTTTTCAACATTCACAGGTCGAATGGAGTCAAATCGGTCATCAATCGGTCATGTGACTGATTGGTAACCGATTGGATACCTATTGATGACTGATTCTTTCAATAGGTCATCAATCAGGTATAAATTCCAAATCGGTTATCAACTGGTCATATGACTTATTGATGACTGATTGGTGTACGGTTGAATTTACCAGTTATCAATAGGTTACCAATCGACTATATCAGATTGATGACCGATTGGTTGCTAATTGGCTTATTATATATTAGCGGATTTTTTAGATTTTTTCAATAATGTCGTTTTAAAATATTTAATTTATAAACCATTTTAAAACTCTAAACTCTGATAGAAATTTTTTTTTGATAGATTTTCTAAGATTCATATAGGATATTTTTGATAAATAGAGATATTTTTATTTTTTGAGATTTCTAAAAGTTTGTATGGAAAGAGTTTATATGGGATATCTGATAAAAAATTTTTTTATTTTCTAAGAGTTCGTATGGAAAGAGTTCATATGGGGATATCTGATAGAAAAATTTTTTTTAAGAGATTTTCTAAGAGTTCATATGGGAAAGGTTTGTTGGATATCTTTGATAGAAAATTTTTTTTAAGAGATTCTCTAAGAGTTCGTATGGGAAGAGTTTGTATGGGATATCTGATAGAAAATTTTTTTGCGAAATTTTCTGAGTTCGTATGAGAAGGGTTCGTGTAGGATATCTGATAGGAAATATTTTTTTTGAGAGATTTTCTAAGAGTTCGTATGGGAAGGGTTCGTATGGATTCTTTGTTAGAAAATTATTTTTATAGACTTTCTAAGAATTCGTAAAGGAACAGTTCGTATGGGATATTTTGATAAAGATTTTCCAAGTGTTCATATGGAAAAAGATTCATATGGGATGTCTTTGATAGAAAATTTTTTTTAAGATTTTCTAGTGTGGGAAGAGTTCGTATGGGATATCTAGTAGAAAATTTTTTTTGAGAGATTTTCTAAGAGTTCATATGGAAAGAGTTCGCATGGGATTCTTTGATAGAAAAGTTGTTTTTTAAGAGATTTTCTAAGAGTTCATATGGAAAGAGTTCGTATGGGATATCTGATAGAAAAATTTTTCTTAAGAGATTTTCTAAGAGTTCATAAGAAAAGCGTTCGTATGGGATTCTTTGATAGAAAATTTTTTTTTAAGAGATTTTCTAAGAGTTTGTGTGGGAAGAGTTCGTATGGGATATCTGATAGAAAATTTTTTTGTGAAATTTTTTAGGGTTCATATGGAAAGGATTCGCATGGGACATTTTTGATAAATAGATTTTTTTTTTTTTATTTCTAAGAGTTTGTATGGGATATCTGATAGAAAAATTTTTCTTAAGAGATTTTCTAAGAGTTCATATGGAAGGGTTCGTATGGGATTCTTTGATAGAAAATTTTTTTGAGAGAGATTTTCTTAGAGTTCGTGTGGGAAGAGTTCGTATGGGATATTTTAATAAAGATTTTCCAAGTGTTCATATAGTAGGGGGTTCGTATGGGATATCTTTGATAGAAAATTTTTTTTAAGAGATTTTCTAAGAGTTCGTATTGGAAGAGTTCGTATGGGATATCTGATAGAAAATTTTTTGTGAAATTTTTTAGGTTCATATGGAAAGGATTCGCATGGGATTCTTTGATAGAAAATTTTTTTGAGAGAGATTTCTAAAAGTTCATATGGAAAGAGTTCGTATGGGATATCTGATAGGAAATTTTTTTTTGAGATTTCCTAAGATTCGTATAGGATATTTTTGATAAATAGATTTTTTTTTTATTTCTAAAAGTTCGTATGGGATATCTGATAGAAAAATTTTTCTTAAGAGATTTTCTAAGAGTTCATATGGAAAGGGTTTGTATGGGATTCTTTGATAGAAAATTTTCTTAAGAGATTTTCTAAGAGTTCATGTAGGAAGAGTTCATATGGGATATCTGATAGAAAAATTTTTCTTAAGAGATTTTCTAAGAGTTCATATGGAAGGGTTCGTATGGGATTCTTTGATAGAAAATTTTTTTTAAGTGATTTTCTAAGAGTTCGTATTGGAAGAGTTCGTATGGGATGTCTGATAGAAAATTTTTTTGTGAAATTTTTTAGGGTTCATATGGAAAGGATTCGCATGGGATTCTTTGATAGAAAATTTTTTTGAGAGAGATTTCTAAAAGTTCATATGGGAAGTGTTCGTATGGGATATCTGATAGGAAATTTTTTTTTGAGATTTCCTAAGATTCGTATAGGATATTTTTGATAAATAGATTTTTTTTTATTTCTAAGAGTTCGTATGGGATATCTGATAGTAAAATTTTTCTTAAGAGATTTTCTAAGAGTTCATATGGAAAGGGTTCGTATGGGATTCTTTGATAGAAAATTTTTTTTAAGAGATTTTCTAAGAGTTCGTATTGGAAGAATTCATATGGGATATCTGATAGAAAAATTTTTCTTAAAAGATTTTTTAAGAGTTCATATGGAAGGGTTCGTATGGGATTCTTTGATAGAAAATTTTCTTAAGAGATTTTCTAAGAGTTCATATGGAAAAGGTTCGTATGGGATTCTTTGATAGAAAATTTTTTAAGAGATTTTCTTAGAGTCCGTGTGGAAAGAGTTCGTATGAGATATTTTAATAAAGATTTTCCAGTTGTTCATATAGTAGGGTGTTCGTATGGGATATCTTTGATAGAAAATTTTTTTTAAGAGATTTTCTAAGAGTTTGTATTGGAAGAGTTCGTATGGGATATCTGATAGGAAATTTTTTGTGAAATTTTTTAGGGTTCATATGGAAAGGATTCGCATGGGATTTTTTGATAGAAAATTTTTTTGAGAGAGATTTCTAAAAGTTCATATGGGAAGAGTTCGTATGGGATATCTGATAGGAAATTTTTTTTGAGATTTCCTAAGATTCGTATAGGATATTTTTGATAAATAGATTTTTTTTTTGAGGTTTCCTAAGAGTTTGTATGAAATATTTTTAATAGAGGATTTTTTTAGATTTCATAACATTTTAAAAAAACAATACACTTTTTATTAAATTTATTTTAAATAAGTTAATATTATTAAAAAAATTAGGTATCCGAAAGTCCAAGGCAAATTATAATATATGACTATATGAGATGAAAAATTACAACTAACGATAGTAGGTTTTCAATTTATCTATTATTAACCAATCAAAATTCGGTCTGATCTTATGCACGTGACCTGATCTTAACATGCATATAAATAACCAAACGCGACTCTGTTTATTTTTCAAAAATCATACACCCTTTCTTTTCTGTTTTCTTCTTACTCTCATTACATTTTACAGGTATATTAATTATTGTATTTTTGCCATTAAATTTATGGTAATGATTACTGACTATATTTTATTTTATAATATTAACTTTACCTTTTTTAATATTACTAATGTTATTCTTTTTTTTTCATATTTTACTAACATCATCACGTATTTTTCTTTTTTTTTTTTTTATAAATTTTATCAAACTCTTCATAATACTAACTTTTTGTATTTGTGTATTTTATTATTACTAATGTTATTCTTTTTTTTTTATATTTTACTAACATCATCACGTATTTTTCTTTTTTTTTTTTTATACATTTTATCAAACTCTTCATAATACTAACTTTTTGTATTTGTGTATTTTATTATAATTATTACTAACTTTTTATATTTACGCTTTACTATTTATTTATTAAATATTACTAACTTTATTAGTCATATACTAACATATTATTATAATAAATGTTTTTATTTTAAATACTTATCTGTTATTAATATAAATAAAGATACTATGTGTTTTATTATGTGCTATAATAAATTTTATTATTCATTATATTATTCTACAAAAATTGGTCATTCGACCATCAATTGACCATAATTGACCATAATTTGACCACATAATTTGACCACATAATTTGACCATAAATTGACCATAAATTGACCATAAATTGACCATAAATTGACCATAAATTGACCATAAATTGACCATAAATTGACCATAAATTGACCATAAATTGACCATAAATTGACCATAAATTGACCTTAATTTGACCTTAATTTGACCTTAATTTGACCTTAATTTGACCTTAATTCGACCTTAATTTGACCTTAATTTGGCCTCCTTAATTTGACCATAATTCGACCATAATTTGACCATAATTTGACCTTAATTCGACCTTAATTCGACCATAATTTTGACCATAATTTGACCTTAATTTGACCTTAATTTGACCATAATTTGACCTTAATTTGACCTTAATTTGACCTTAAATTTGACCTTAATTTGACCTTAATTTGACCTTAAATTTGACCTTAATTTGACCTTAATTCGACCATAATTTGACCATAATTTGACCATAATTCGACCATTTGACCATATTTTGACCATTAATCGACCATCAATCGACCATCAATCGACCATCAATCGACCATCAGTTGACCATCAATCGGCCTGCCCGATTGATGACGGATTTTGGCGGAAATCGGCTATCAATCGGCCACCCGATTGAATACTTATTGAATCAATCAGTTATCAATAAGATACCCGATTGATAGCTGATTGGTGACTGATTTGCCACCATTCGACCTGTGATTCTCGTGATATTTGAAATTTGATATCGTTCTGATATCATTCTGATATTATATCGATTTATAGTCTTGATGTCATGATGATGTTGAAATGGAAATTGTGATGTTATCGTGAAGATGTTGAAAATGTATCATTAAGATTATCATAAATATCACAGGTCGAATGGAGTCAAATCGGTCATCAATCGGTCATGTGACTGATTGGTAACCGATTGGATACCTATTGATGACTGATTCTTTCAATAGGTCATCAATCAGGTATAAATTCCAAATCGGTTATCAACTGGTCATATGACTGATTGATGACTGATTGGTGTACGGTTAAATTTACCAGTTATCAATAGGTTACCAATCGACCATATCAGATTGATGACCGATTGGTTGCTAATTGGCTTATTATATATTAGCGGATTTTTTAGATTTTTTCAATAACGTCGTTTTAAAATATTTAATTTATAAACCATTTTAAAACTCTAAACTCTGATAGAAATTTTTTTTTGATAGATTTTCTAAGATTCATATAGGATATTTTTGATAAATAGAGATATTTTTATTTTTTGAGATTTCTAAAAGTTTGTATGGAAAGAGTTTATATGGGATATCTGATAAAAAATTTTTTTTATTTTCTAAGAGTTCGTATGGAAAGAGTTCGTATGGGGATATCTGATAGAAAAATTTTTTTTAAGAGATTTTCTAAGAGTTCATATGGGAAAGGTTTGTTGGATATCTTTGATAGAAAATTTTTTTTAAGAGATTCTCTAAGAGTTCGTATGGGAAGAGTTTGTATGGGATATCTGATAGAAAATTTTTTTGCGAAATTTTCTGAGTTCGTATGGGAAGGGTTCGTGTAGAATATCTGATAGGAAATATTTTTTTTGAGAGATTTCCTAAGATTCGTATAGGATATTTTTGATAAATAGATTTTTTTTTTTATTTCTAAAAGTTCATATGGGAAGAGTTCATATGGGATATCTAATAGAAAATTTTTTTTTTAAGAGATTTTCCGAGTTCAGTTCGTATGGGATAAATAATAGAAAATTTTTTTTTGAGAGATTTTCTAAGAGTTCATATGGAAAGGGTTCGTATGGATTCTTTGTTAGAAAAATTTTTCTTAAGAGATTTTCTAAGAGTTCATAAGAAAAGCGTTCGTATGGGATTCTTTGATAGAAAATTTTTTTTTAAGAGATTTTCTAAGAGTTTGTGTGGGAAGAGTTCGTATGGGATATCTGATAGAAAATTTTTTTGTGAAATTTTTTAGGGTTCATATGGAAAGGATTCGCATGGGACATTTTTGATAAATAGATTTTTTTTTTTTTTATTTCTAAGAGTTCGTATGGGATATCTAATAGAAAAATTTTTCTTAAGAGATTTTCTAAGAGTTCATATGGAAGGGTTCGTATGGGATTCTTTGATAGAAAATTTTTTTGAGAGAGATTTTCTTAGAGTTCGTGTGGGAAAAGTTCGTATGGGATATTTTAATAAAGATTTTCCAAGTGTTCATATAGTAGGGGGTTCGTATGGGATATCTTTGATAGAAAATTTTTTTTAAGAGATTTTCTAAGAGTTCGTATTGGAAGAGTTCGTATGGGATATCTGATAGAAAATTTTTTGTGAAATTTTTTAGGGTTCATATGGAAAGGATTCGCATGGGATTCTTTGATAGAAAATTTTTTTGAGAGAGATTTCTAAAAGTTCATATGGGAAGAGTTCGTATGGGATATCTGATAGGAAATTTTTTTTTGAGATTTCCTAAGATTCGTATAGGATATTTTTGATAAATAGATTTTTTTTTTTATTTCTAAGAGTTCGTATGGGATATCTGATAGAAAAATTTTTCTTAAGAGATTTTCTAAGAGTTCATATGGAAAGGGTTTGTATGGGATTCTTTGATAGAAAATTTTCTTAAGAGATTTTCTAAGAGTTCGTGTGGGAAGAGTTCGTATGGGATATCTGATAGAAAAATTTTTCTTAAGAGATTTTCTAAGAGTTCATATGGAAGAGTTCGTATGGGATTCTTTGATAGAAAATTTTTTTTAAGTGATTTTCTAAGAGTTCGTATTGGAAGAGTTCGTATGGGATGTCTGATAGAAAATTTTTTTGTGAAATTTTTTAGGGTTCATATGGAAAGGATTCGCATGGGATTCTTTGATAGAAAATTTTTTTGAGAGAGATTTCTAAAAGTTCATATGGGAAGTGTTCGTATGGGATATCTGATAGGAAATTTTTTTTTGAGATTTCCTAAGATTCGTATAGGATATTTTTGATAAATAGATTTTTTTTTATTTCTAAGAGTTCGTATGGGATATCTGATAGTAAAATTTTTCTTAAGAGATTTTCTAAGAGTTCATATGGAAAGGGTTCGTATGGGATTCTTTGATAGAAAATTTTTTTTAAGAGATTTTCTAAGAGTTCGTATTGGAAGAATTCATATGGGATATCTGATAGAAAAATTTTTCTTAAGAGATTTTCTAAGAGTTCATATGGAAGAGTTCGTATGGGATTCTTTGATAGAAAATTTTCTTAAGAGATTTTCTAAGAGTTCATATGGAAAGGGTTCGTATGGGATTCTTTGATAGAAAATTTTTTAAGAGATTTTCTTAGAGTCCGTGTGGGAAGAGTTCGTATGGGATATTTTAATAAAGATTTTCCAGTTGTTCATATAGTAGGGTGTTCGTATGGGATATCTTTGATAGAAAATTTTTTTTAAGAGATTTTCTAAGAGTTTGTATTGGAAGAGTTCGTATGGGATATCTGATAGGAAATTTTTTTGTGAAATTTTTTAGGGTTCATATGGAAAGGATTCGCATGGGATTTTTTGATAGAAAATTTTTTTGAGAGAGATTTTCTAAGAGTTCGTATTGGAAGAGTTCGTATGGGATATCTGATAGGAAATTTTTTTGTGAGATTTCCTAAGATTCGTTCGTATAGGATATTTTTGATAAATAGATTTTTTTTTTTGAGGTTTCCTAAGAGTTTGTATGAAATATTTTTAATAGAGGATTTTTATAACATTTTAAAAAAACAATACACTTTTTATTAAATTTATTTTAAATAAGTTAATATTATTAAAAAAATTAGGTATCCGAAAGTCCAAGGCAAATTATAATATATGACTATATGAGATGAAAAATTACAACTAACGATAGTAGGTTTTCAATTTATCTATTATTAACCAATCAAAATTCGGTCTGATCTTATGCACGTGACCTGATCTTAACATGCATATAAATAACCAAACGCGACTCTGTTTATTTTTCAAAAATCATACACCCTTTCTTTTCTGTTTTCTTCTTACTCTCATTACATTTTACAGGTATATTAATTATTGTATTTTTGCCATTAAATTTATGGTAATGATTACTGACTATATTTTATTTTATAATATTAACTTTACCTTTTTTTAATATTACTAATGTTATTCTTTTTTTTTCATATTTTACTAACATCATCACGTATTTTTCTTTTTTTTTTTTTTATAAATTTTATCAAACTCTTCATAATACTAACTTTTTGTATTTGTGTATTTTATTATTACTAATGTTATTCTTTTTTTTTTATATTTTACTAACATCATCACGTATTTTTCTTTTTTTTTTTTATACATTTTATCAAACTCTTCATAATACTAACTTTTTGTATTTGTGTATTTTATTATAATTATTACTAACTTTTTATATTTACGCTTTACTATTTATTTATTAAATATTACTAACTTTATTAGTCATATACTAACATATTATTATAATAAATGTTTTTATTTTAAATACTTATCTGTTATTAATATAAATAAAGATACTATGTGTTTTATTATGTGCTATAATAAATTTTATTATTCATTATATTATTCTACAAAAATTGGTCATTCGACCATCAATTGACCATAATTGACCATAATTTGACCACATAATTTGACCACATAAATTGACCATAAATTGACCATAAATTGACCTTAATTTGACCTTAATCTGACCTTAATTTGACCTTAATTCGACCTTAATTCGACCATAATTTTGACCATAATTTGACCATAATTCGACCATAATTCGACCATAATTTGACCTTAATTTGACCTTAATTTGACCTTAATTTGACCTTAATTTGACCTTAATTTGACCTTAATTTGACCTTAAATTTGACCTTAATTTGACCTTAAATTTGACCTTAATTTGACCTTAATTTGACCTTAATTTGACCTTAATTTGACCTTAATTTGACCTTAATTTGACCTTAATTTGACCTTAATTTGACCTTAATTTGACCTTAAATTTGACCTTAATTCGACCTTAATTCGACCATAATTTGACCATAATTTGACCATAATTCGACCATTTGACCATATTTTGACCATCAATCGACCATCAATCGACCATCAATCGACCATCAATCGACCATCAGTTGACCATCAATCGGCCTGCCCGATTGATGACGGATTTTGGCGGAAATCGGCTATCAATCGGCCACCCGATTGAATACTTATTGAATCAATCAGTTATCAATAAGATACCCGATTGATAGCTGATTGGTGACTGATTTGCCACCGTTCGACCTGTGTATATCGTCACGATATCATTTAATATATTGTCACGATATCATTTAAAAATTAATATTATCGTGAAGTTGTTGAAAATGTATCATTAGAATATTATAATTATGTCGTTATGGTATCATTAAGATTGCTAAATATTTTATTGAAATATCGTGACGACATTTAAACTGTATCAGGATGATAATGAAACGTAGTAGATACATTCAATAAATTAAATCAATTTTAATTGGTTTAAATTAATTTGTTTATTAATTAATTAATATATATATATTTTTTATAATGCAATTATGACAATTATGATGTTTTAATTGTTATTTAATTGTTAAATAGTATTGTGAATTACGGTAATTAAAGGAAGAATATCCCTATCTCTGGATAGGATGACATAAAATAACGTGACGATATCGGTTCAACACTAATATTATATTGAAACTTGTTAAAAATGTTGAATTAGAGTGTTTGGATTATGGCGCAAGCTCTGCGAAATTAAAGTTACAATCGTACCTGATTAAATTAAGCTGAAACACTTAAACCTAAAAGAAACAGAAGAAACGTTATTATAACGTTCCTTACAAAAAAAAAAGAAAAAGAAAAGAAAAAAAGAAAATTCATATAACATTTCTTACAAAAAAAAAAAAAAAAAAAAAAAATATTAAGTTTCGCATCTCTCTTACCAGATGGTTAACATAAAACAACGTGACGATATCGTTATGATACTAATATTATATTGAAACTTGTTAAAAATGTTGAATTGATGAACCTAAAAGAAACAGAAGAAACGTTATTATAACGTTCCTTACAAAAAAAAAAAGAAAAGAAAAAAAGAAAATTCATATATTCTTACAAAAAAAAAAAATATTAAGTTTCGCATCTCTCTCACCAGATGGTTAACATAAAACAACGTGACGATATCATTATGACACTAATATTATCTTGAAACTTGTTTAAAATGTTGAATTGATAAGTTTCTGATTACGACGCAAGTTTCTGCGAAATTAAAGATACGGTCATGCCTGGTAAATTACTTAGACATCTCTCTTTCCGAATGCTAATATAAAACAACGTGATGATATCATTATGATGCTAGAACAATCGCATTCCCAAGTATAAAAAAGAGGAGAAATAATACTATACCGAAACTTTCTTTGCGCACATTCCGAATTTCGTCCGAATTTCGTCGTAAATATTATTATACATTACTATTAAAAAATTTTTCTTTTTTAAAAAAAAATAATAATAAATAGATAAATAAATAAAAAAATACATCCCGAATTTCTGTTATATTGTTAAAAAATATTTCTAAACAATATTTGCATAGCGAGAGCTAAAATTTGTAAAACAATTAATATTATTATAAATAACTTTTATTTCGTACCTATCAAGGTGTCGAATAAACTATTTTTCAATGTTGAGATTACGCCAGAATAAAAAATAGACGCGTATATGATTGTTAATATTATTAAGAAATATTCTAAATAGACTGACAATATTAAAATGTAAGTTATTACAGTAAAATGTAGAGAATGGAGTAGAAATAACCATCGTGCGAATGTTTTAACAAACAAACAATGATTTTGATTGGATAATCAATACAAAGTCACGTTATCACGTGATAAGTAATAGACCGGTCACGATACCATAACGATATCAAAACGATATTGTTGCATTTATTTAATAAAAAAAAGATACTGTATCATTTTGATATTGTTAAAACAATAATGAATTTAATGAGAAACGTAGTATAAACTTATATGTATATTGTAAATTTATTAACATAATATTACTAATAAAGCTATATAGCCGTAAAATAATAATTATTTTTTATCCACAAATCAATTTTCGTATCATAGACAAAGTGAACTTTTTGTACGTGGTCAATTATTGATATCGGGAAGATTCTTCTCCAGCAAATGTCTTGGCTTGTCTGAATGTGAAAAAGAGGACATTTCAATACGTTGTGAATTCTGTTAATATTGTCAAACCAATCAATTGTAATAAAGGCATAATATTTATCATCATTGCCTTTGTATTTGAAGATCCCTTTTATAATCGCATAACATTCACCACTGTCTTCCTCGTGTATTGTTACGACGTCACCAATATAAAGATATACTTTGGAAAAGACGCCATCACTTTCTTCCATAGTGTATGTCGCCAATTCATACCAGCTCATTTGAGAATATATAAGAGCTGACTTTTGTCCAATGTCCATAAATGAAAGAAGCAGCTCAGATTTGAAATTTGGCAAATTTTTCATGATATTTTCACGATCCTGACAGGACAAGCTCCTCTTTAAGATAATATTTGTAATAAAATCCACTGGAGATGAAATCGCTATATAAAATAAAATTACGTTAATAATTGCGGAAATATTATTATTATAAAATTGTAATACAAACCCTCTTCATTTTCTTCCAGTTCTTGTTCATTTGATACCTTGTCTTCAGTAATATACCAATTAGTCAATAAATTTCTAAAATTTGAGGATATAGTAGCGAAACCTCTACAAGGTTGTGATAATCTTTAATCTGCGCCTCCATCTACTAAATGACGAATTGCAAAAAGTGTAATATACCGCTTTAACAAGTCTAGCTCGACATTCTTGCAATTTGTTTGTGGTACCATTGCTTTAAAGATCTGATGCACCATCTCTTTGATACCAATTTGAGTGTTTATAAGAGTACCATAAGTCCTTGCATGCACCAGCAAGTGGATATTGATATGCAGGTTTGGTAAGTTAGCAAATTCAGGGAAAACCTAAAGCCACATTATTAAATAATATTTTATATATTGATAAATAAAAAATAAAAAATTATATAAGAATTATGAATAATTGTACCTTTGGAAGAATTTTCATTTCTTCTTCAAGGCATTTTTGTAATTCGTCATACGAATCTAATGTAAACTTGCTTTCAAAAACCATCCTCATTGTTTTTGCTACATATACCCAACAAGCAATTATTACATTTTTCGCCATGTTAATGCGTGATTCTTGAATTCGTCGCAGAATACTTCTGGATTCATTTTCCTTTAAGCTTGATGTTTCTAAAAAACTATTAAGTATAAAAGACATTATCATAGCGAGCCTAAGATAGTCAGACATCATGAAACTAGCATTGTGACTAATTGGATTTGGCAAACGAGACCATTTTTTTGGTTTCTCAAAGTTCTTCCAGGCTTTGATAAACTCGTCCTCTCCTTTTTGTGAAAATAATTCGCACCTGTGAAAATCAAAAAGCTTTATTAAAAGATTTTGTTCGTTACATATCTAGCTAAAGTTAATTAAATTCAAAGATCATATGTTAATTTAAGAAGTCGTCCAATCTTCCCAGCAGTTGCATGATATACATCTTAAGGTGTCTATAGATGCCTTTCTCTTAGCAGCCTATCCAAAATGCTAGGCCTTGTTCTTAATCCAAACTCAGTACAAAGTCGTCTTTGCCTTGTGGTAGCAGGTTCGTTAAATATCTCTTTAAATTGATCGTCAGTGATGTGATGATATCTTGATGTTGCTGGTACATCCTGAGAGAAGTTGGTAAGTGATTCTCGAGAGGCTGTACAAGTGCGGCAACCTTTATTGGCATTATGTCATAATACACCACACATGTCATTCCCTTGTGGTAAATCAGCAGTTACGACACCTAAACCAGCTATCACCCAAGCATCTTGGCCATTCACTTCCATTAATTTTCCTTGTTCGAATTCTTTCATTTCAGAAATAAATGGCAACATGAATTCATTGAAATTACCACTGAAAGGAACAAATTCGAGAACAAAGTGATTTTTGAGCAACTTTCTTTGACGGGCAGGCATATTTCCAAACTGCACATAAACACCTCCTAACGAATGATAAACATTCCTAAATGTTCTAAAATTATCGTAGTATATGTCCAAAAACAGCTTATAAACTGGAATTGTTGGAGATGGTGGCTGCCTTATGGAAATATATTCCGAAGGATGTTGATAAGAGAACGTTGCATCACGAATGCGCCAGTGTGTATGATGTTTATAAAGTATTTCGGTAATTCGTAGTGTATCTGCAGCAATCTTTTCTGAAATTTGTGATGTTGTTATTGTCAAGAATAGTTCATCTTGTAACCAAACTTCTCCGGAAAGAGAGCGATTTTGTCTTAATTCTCCCTTAAAAGTTCCAGGCAAGTCACTATAATCTAGAACTTTTTGGATTCTCAGCCGATACTGTTGGTTCTCTTCATTTAATAATATCGCTCTCAATCTGCCAAGTTTTCGCTCATTGTCGTAATAGTAAACAAAATCGCCGCATTGGTATATCTCTATTATATACATATGAAAAAAGTGTTAGTCTCTTGTACTTTATTGCTTCGCCTCTCTACCATCAGCTTGTATTTAATAAATAATTACCCCCTGATATCATTAATTGTTCTTGACCGAAAAGAGGTGACTCTGCCCATAAGGTACCATACCAGTACTCAGATTTTGTTTTTAAATCGACACCAGTACCAAAATACATTTCCTTTAATAGTGATGGGTTGTTAAGAACATTCCAAATGATATCACTTATTGAAAGTTGATATGCCATCTTTGAATCCTTTAAAGTTGATGGTGTTTTTTTTGATGAAATTGAGATAGATTTTGCTGATATTGAGGGAAGAGGAAGACGCTCCCTCTATGCTCAAAATCTTCGAATATTCTTTACAATATGATCTCTATTAAATTCTGGTCTCATGATAATGTCAACAAGATCTTCATATGCATTTGTTGAAATATTATGCTTATAAATCCAACAAAATAAGGCAGCAGTAGTTAAATTTTGAAAATATGGAGCAAAATCACCATCATAAGATGGTAACTTATCTTTAGCCAATGCTTCATCAACGAATAGCTTTTCTTCTGAGATATCAGAATCATGTCTTTCTTCATTATCTGATGACATTGTTTCATATTCTTCATCACTTTCTAAGGACATTATATAATCGCTTTCTGTTTCATTCTCTGATGATGTTGAAATCATATTGGTATCACCTTCTTCATTATTGCTTCGTTATTCTAAATCATCATCATTATCATTTCGTTGTTTTAAATGATCATTATCGCTTTGTTATTCTAAATGATCATCATTGCTTCGTTATTCTAAATTATCACCATTATCGCTTCACTGTTCTATATGATCATCATCGCTTCATTGTTCTAAATCATCACCATTATCGCTTCGCTGTTCTATATGATCATCATCGCTTCGTTGTTCTAAATCATCACCATTATCGCTTCGCTGTTTTATATGATCATCATCGCTTCATTGTTCTAAATCATCATCTCTGTCGCCATATTCATTATACTCTTCGCCGCTAATATTATCATCTTCAAAATCTTTTTGTACCATTTTTTCATTGTCATCATTATCTGATAATAAAATCTGTTGGGCAACCTTCTAAAATTATTACAGATACGAAAAGGTAATGTAGCAATATTCGCTTTTTGAGGTTTATTTCGTAACATGGCTATGATAATAATTATAATAAGGAATAATAAAATGAGTAAATTTAAAAAATGTCCATGCGCGTTTGTGTATTTAATTCATTAACTGCTTTTATAATATTTTTAATTGGAAATCATAGTATCGTGATCGCAGCACATAAACAGAATTTTGGGTTAACAAATTTCTTATTAACGGAAATTTTGGGCAATGATCTGGTTACATGTAAAGAAATTTTGTATGAAATCGTGACCGCAGGACATAAACGGAAATTTATAAACAGAAATTTATATTGAAATTTCAAGAAAAAAAAATTGTCAATGGTTACATTAGTTCTTGGATCATAGTACATTAATGGAAATCTTGGGGAAAATGATCTAAAATTGACGTGTTAACAACAGTTACATGCAAAGAAATTTTGTATGAATATCGTGCGTAACTGCAGAACATAAACGGAAATTTAGATTACTAATTTCTTAAATTTTGGGAAAATCGACATGCAAAGAAATTTTGTATGAATATTGTGACTGCGGGACATAAACAGAAATTTGAATTGATCGGAAATTTTTTTAATGGTTACATTGGTTCTTTACTTACAATGCATTAACGAAGTTTTGAGGCAATGATCTGAAGAGTTGACTTCTTTAACGGTTATATGTAAAGGAATTTATATGAATATTGTGACCGCAGGACATAAGCGGAAATTTAGATCATCAAATTTTGGGATAATTGATTGGAAAAAAAATTTGTTAATAGTTAGTTACATTAACTAATGAATTATATAATGAACAACATCGTAACTATAGAAATTTGGGTTAACAAAGCTCTTGAATTTAGGATTGATGTTTTGACGATTACATGTAAAGAAATTTATATAGGTTGCTGGACATAACGGAAATTGGTTAACAAAGCTTTTCTGAAAAATTGACATTAAATTTTAAGAATATCGTGATCGCAGCACATTTAGATAAGACAAATGATCAGAAAAAAATTGTTAGCAATTTGTGTTCCAGTTTATATGAAATTTTGATTTTTATGATTTTAAATTATTACAATCAATTATTATGATAAAATCACTAGTTGTGAGCTTTACGGATATATACAATTATAAAATTACATAAGATTTATTTTTTTATTGAAATAAATTGAAAAGAAGGTGGATATAATATTGTGCGGTATTGTAATGAGATATTAATTTCATATAATGGCAATATCAATTCTAACAAATAATTTTAAAGTGTTAAATATTTCAAATTATCACAAAATATTAAAGAATCAAATGATCATACTTTTTTCACCATCCAAGTCCAGTCTCCCATGGTCTTCGCTCAGTTGTTACGAGATGGACGTTTCCGTTTCTTTTTAATGTTGGTCTGGAGAAGATCATTCAATCGGGTTTGTTCTTTTATTAGATCGTCTAGCGAGATCAATATCATATTATCTATATATGAAAGAAACTATTTGAATATTATCATACGTTATTTAATGAATTAATATACCAGGTATTTTTTTTTATACCTGTTTCTTCTCTACTAGGTTTGGGAGAGGACATTTTCTTTCTATCTTTTTTTATTAGAAATCTAAAAACTCTGATCTGAGATGTGGTATTTTTATATGTAACTGATAAGATATGGACAGTCAAACTTTAAAAAAAATATCAATTGAATTCTTTGGGAAAAAAGCACAAAGTAAATTTTTTTATAATATTACGACTGTGATATCATGACTGCACTATATAAAAGGAAATTTGGGTCAACAACTTGAAAAGTTTTTTTTAAAACTTCATTACATAATTCCGAAATAGAGAACTAATGTAACAAATTCTGTCAATGCGCTGCAGATAAAAATCAATGTAACCATTAACAATTTTTTCTACTGATCAATTATTGATCTAAATTTCCATTTATTTATCGCGACCATGATATTCATGTCAAATTTTTCAGATCATTACCCTAGATTCTACAAATGTGCTGCAGATAAAGATCTTTTGCAGATAAAGAATCAACAGAACTGTTGACAAAATTTTTTTCTGATCAATTTTTTGATCTAAATTTCTGTTCATGTCCTGCGATCACCTTACATGTAACCGCAATTTTTCCATTGCCCAAAATTTCATCAATTTACTTTACATTGCACTAATATTGCACTGTTAAATATTTAATATAATATTTTTTCTATTAAGATTAAAAGAATAGTTAATAATTTATTATCAATCCTAATTATTAAAATAAATATATAATATATTAAACATATGAAAAAATGTACTCTATTTAAGTATTAGGACAGCATAGTAATATAGTACGTACAGTATAATTCTTCAACCCTGATTATGTAAACATTAACAAATTTTTTCTCCTGATCAATTATCCCGAAAATCCGTTTATATCTTGCGATCATGATATTCATGTCAAATTTTTCAGATTACCCCTGAATTCTATCAATGTGCTGCAGATAAAAAATCAATGTAACCATTAATAATTTTTTCCAATCAATTATTGATCTAAATTTCTATTTATTTATTGCGACCACGATATTCATGTCAAATTTTTCAGATCATTACCCTAGATTCCACCAATGTGCTGCAAATAAAGATCTTTTGCAGATAAAGAATCAACAGAACTGTTGACAAAATTTTTCTGACCAATTTTTTGATCTAAATTTCTATTTATGTCCTGCGATCACCTTACATGTAACCGCAATTTTTCCATTGCCCAAAATTTCATCAATGTACTGTAAACATTGCATTAATATTGCACTGTTAAATATTTAATATAATATTTTTTCTATTTAGATTAGATTAAAAGAACAATTCTAATTATTAAAATAAATATATAATATATTAAACATATGAAAAAAATGTACTCTATTTAAGTATTAGGACAGCATAATATAGTATGTACAGTATAATTCTTCAACCCTGATTATGTAACCATTAACAAATTTTTTCTCCTGATCAATTATCCTGAAAATCCGTTTATGTCCTGCGATCACGATATTCATATAAAGTTTCTTTACTTGTAACCGTTAATATTGCTCGAAATTACCATTAATATTCTGTGGACAAAGAGCTAATATACCCATTAAGGATTTTCCTGATCAATTATTCCAATAATTTGAAAATTTTGTTGGCCAAATTTCCGTTTATGTCCTACAGTTACGATACTCATATATAATTTCTTTACATGTAACCGTTAAGATGTCAAATTTTCCCAAAATTTTCATCATAAAGAATCGATGTAACCATTAACAAATTCTTCTGATCAACTATCCAAGATTTAATGTAATTATAAACGTTTTTTTCGAGAATGCTAACCCAATTTCCTTTTATGTGCTGCGATCACGATGTAATTTTTTCTTAATATTAGGAGAAATCTCTATAAATAAATAAAGATGATGCTGTATTCATTTCGTCAGGAATCACCTATTTCTTTACGTGACGAATCACCTATTTCTTTATGTTATTACTAGCACAATACCGATAAGTACCATCTTGTTTGTTTATTATGACTAAACGCAGAGAAGTAATAGAAAAAGGTAATAATATTATATTTTTGATTTAAAATTTATATAGTAATTGCGCCTAATACTATTATAATGATACCTAAAAGACAAGGCAACAAAAGCTGCAAAGACTACAAAAACTATTCGTACATATGTTGCCAACTCTTCACGTGATTATAATAAGGAAAAAGATGAAAGGAGAGAGGAAGGAAGTGAACATGAACAAGATAATTTACATGGACAAGATGTAGATATTGGAGAAGGTAATAATAGACAAGATGATGATATTGAAAGAATTATTTTGGGTAAATACGTTATAATAATTGTTTTATTATTCAATTGAAATGATATTTCTGCGAATTTATTTAAAACTAAATTTACTTCGTTATAATGAAGATATGCTTCCAGAGCAAGAAAAAAGAAATATTGAAAAAGAAAGAAGAGAAAATGAGAAAAAAAAGATGGAGAGGAGAGATAAAGAGAGAAGAGAGAAAGAAAGAAGAGAGAAAGAGAGAAGAGAGAAAGAGAAAAGAGAGAGGGATAGGAGAGAGAAAGATAAAGAACAAGAAGAAAATGAAAATGATGAAAACGGTAAAAACATAAAATCTGAACATAATTAATGAATATAATTTTATTCTCATTTAATATTACTTCTAGAGAGTGAAGAAGAAATTCCAGTTCAATTTGGCGCAATGACCAATCAATTGCAAATTTGCAATTGGTTGGTCTTACATCCAAGTGTATTACATCTGGCAAACAAAATGCTTGATGCCTTGACGAAGCAGCCATCAACAAATTTGCCACTAACCATCTTGACTTCGTCACCATCTGACAACGTAAAATCCATTTCTTATTTTGGTTGTTACATTCTTACCAATTAAGAACAATCGTTATTATACAGAATTACTGATGTATTATGTATTACTGATATTATTACTATTTAGGATAATTATCGTCTTATTGACGAAGAAATGAAATGCCTTTTTTTGCGAACTAGAAATCTGCCCAATCATGCGTTTGATAAAATAACACAAAAAATTTTTGGGCATGATGCTTATCAAAGCATGGCGAAGTCAATTAACGAACGATATCATAAATCATTTTTCAACTATCATCAGGAAAAATTTTGGTCTACAGATCTGCGCAATTCTGCGGAACCCAATTTTGCGCAGATCTGAGGACATGCCGATGCGCAGCACTGAAAAATTTCATGGATTTCTGCGCAGTTCTGCAAACACAAAAAAATCTGCGAAAATTTTCAAAATTTTTGACATTTACAATTACTTTTATTGTTAATTAATATCAATTAATTTATTTAATTTATTTAATTAAAGCATTACAAATAAATCAATTTACTACACTATTAACTACACTATTTCGGGTATTAAATGCACTAAATTTTCTGGCCTTTCTTTCTTTACTTTCACTGTTTCGTTGAAAATGTAAAAAACGTTTTTTTCGAGGTTTTTTACCTTTATATTAGGATTGGAACCTTTCTTTCGGTTTCCTGCGCCTGCAAAAAAAACTAACGAAACCGTCAGTAAACGTTTCGTTAAATAAAAAAAAAAAACAAAAAAGAAAATTAAATACCGTTTACTTTGAAATTCTATCCAGAGACAGGTCAGAAAACCGCAGACCTATACTAATATTTTTCAAAATTTTAATCTTCGAAATTCATCCGGTAAGCATCTGGAAAGCCGATGACTTATAAAATAAAAAACAAAACGGTTAGTTGACGTTTTGTTTAAAAAAAAATAATAAATTTAAATTTTCGAAGGTAAATACCTTCGAATTCCGCTAGAAGACCTCTGGAAAGACGCAAATCAAAAAAAAAGAATTTGAAACGTTAATTAACATTTCGTTAATAAAAACAAGCAAACAATTTTTTTTTATTTTCGGGATGATACCAGGTCCGCCGCGAGGTGGGGTCCATCTAAAAAAAATGAAACTGAACGTTATTTAACGTTTGTTGAAATAAAAATAAGATAAAAAAAAGGTGTTTTTTTTTACCTTTGGTCCGCTTCAAGTTCTGGACCTAAAAAAAAAGAAAAATAAAACGAAACGTTAGTTTCATTTTGTTTCGTAAAATAAAATATTATTTTGAGGTTTTTTTACCTTCGAAATACCACGGCCTGTTTCGAACTAGAGTTCCGGACCTAAAAAATAAAAAAGAAAATGAACATTAGTAATGTTCATTTAAATAAAACAAAAAAATAATAAATTTCGAAGGTATTACCTTCGAAATACCAGTCCACCTCTAAATTCCAGACCTAAAAAATAAAAAAAAACAAACATTAGTAATGTTCGTTTAAATAAAACATAAGAAAAAAAATAATAAATTTTGAAAGTATTACCTTCGAAATACCAGTCCGCCTCTAAATTCTGGGCCTAAAAAATAAAAAAAAATGAACATTAGTAACGTTCGTTTAAATAAAACAAAAAAAAAATAATAAATTTTGAAGGTATTATATCTTCAAAATACCAGTCCGCCTCTAAATTCCAGACCTAAAAAATAAAAAAAAAATGAACATTAGTAACGTTCGTTTAAATAAAACAAAAAAAATAATAAATTTCGAAGATATTATACCTTTGAAATACCATAGTCCGCCTCTAAAGGAGTTCCGGACCCAAAAAAGAAAGAAAACGAACATTAGTTGACGTTCGTTGAAATTAAAGTAAAAAAATTGTTTTTTTTTTACTTAATGGTCTGCCTCGACATGGAGTTCTGGACCTAAAAAAAAGGAGAAAAGCGAAACGTTACTAACGTTTCGCTAAAATACAAAAAAAAAATTACTTTTTTCTTTTCTTAATGGTCTGCCTCGAAATGGAGTTCTGGACCTAAAAAAAAGAAGAGAAGTGAAACGTTAATTAGTTTCGTTTTAATATAAAATATAATTTCAAGGTTTTTTTTTACCTTCGAAATATCCAGTCCGCCTCAAATGAAACTCCGGACCTAAAAAAAAGAAAAAGAAATCGAACGTTAGTTAACGTTCGTTAATAAAAATAAAAAAAATTTTTTTTCGAAATTACTTTCGAAATAATGTCCAAAGCCGCATGTTCGGTGTTCTGGATTACAAAAAGTAAGAACGAACATATGATAATGTTCGTTAAACAAAATTAAAAAATAAAATCGAACATTAATATTAACGTTCGTTAAATTAAATTAATAAAAAAAGTCCAGAGCTGTACTTCAGCTTCTGGACCTAAAAAAGCAAAAATCGAACGTTAATATTAATGTTCATTAAATAATAAAAAGGTCTGGAGCTGTACTTTAGCTTCCAGACCTAAAAAAAATTAGAATTAAACATGTTTAATGCTAACGTTCGTGAATTAAACTTCAATAAAAAAATTTTTCAAAGGTTTTACCATCGGAAAAAAAAAGTCTGGAGCTATACTTCGGCTTCCGGACCTAAAAAAAAAAGCAAAAATCGAATGTTAATATTAACGTTCGTTAAATTTTAAATAATAATAAGGTCTGGAGCTGTACTTTGGCTTCTGGACCTAAAAAAAATTAGAATTAAACGTGTTTATAATGTTCGTTAAATAAATTAATATACTTGAAGGCTTTAACCTTCGAAATGAAGAGTCCAGAGCCATTCTTCAGCGTCAAGGACCTCTACCCTTCGAAGTGGAGAGTCCAGGGCTGTTCTTCAGCTTCCAGGACCTCTAACCTTCGAAATAGAGTCTGGAAAGGGCTTTGGGCTCATCCAAAACTTAGAAAAGAAACTACAAAAAAAAAAATTTTTAAAATAGCTCTGCAAGACAGATCTTGCCATTTTTGTCCGTAAAACTTCAAAATTTGAAAACAAATTTTTTAACTTCTTAATTTCTCGTTCATCCTGCACTTTAAAACCATAAGTAAAAAATTTTTGTTTGAATCTGAAACTTGTACCTTTGGCATTCTGCCGAACATTGGAAACTTGTCTTAAAGACTTCGAACCTTATAAAGAAACAGTATTTTTTAATTTTTTTTTTTTTTTAAAAAAAAATTATTCTTGAAGTCCGAGTATCTGACAAGCTTCGAAGCTTAAAAAAGAATCCACTAAAAAATTTATTTTTTTTTTCTTTGGTATCTTTAAACAAATTATTTTTTTTAAGGCGTTAAAAAATTATTTCTTTAAAAGTATTATAAAATTATTTCTTTAAAGTGATAGAAAAAAATTGTTTCTTTAAAAAAGTTTAAAAATTAGCGATGTAAAGTTTATCAAAATAAATATGCAAAGTTTATCAAATTAAAGAGGAAAATTGGGAAAATCTTCAAAGATTTTTGTACGAAGTGTTTTTAAAAATCTGCAATTTTGGAGATTATCACAAATTTTTCATAAAAAAATCTTTGAAAAAAAATAAAAAATAATTTCTGCAGTATTGCGCAGATTCTTAACAAAATTGCATTAAAAAAATGCAGCAATCTGCTAAAATCGCAGATCACCGCAGATCTGAACTGAAATAACTTTCCCGATGATCGATATCAATTGAAAAATGTACTTTCAACATTAGTAAAAGAATTTCGACAAATTGTAGAAAGGTGATCGATACGTTCATATCGTTATGTTGTTGTTTTATTACAATGATTTAATGATTTAAATTTTTTTTCTATTAAAGTGGATATACAGAAAGTTCAGATCCTACCAACGAGGAAGTAAACAATTTCATATCACGTGAGGTGGTTTTAAAGAGAATCTTAAGCCGATACGTTTCAGCCATCGATTTTACAAAATTATTAGAAACTTCACTAGATAAATTAATAGAATTCTTCAGAAAATGCTTCAAAATAGTCTGGGTTGAAACTGAAAGCGCAAATATCAAAGAAAAGGTTAAGGAGTTAGATGTTATTACAGAAGATCTAGAAATTCCTTCCTGTAGCAGAAGAAACATTGCTAGCTCTTTAAAACTCCATCTTTTTTCATAAATATAGTACATATCACATAAAAGACCGTGATAACATTGATATGTTTTTTATTCCTTTATGATAATAAAGATTACAATATATCATAGCGCCACCACTCTGCTAATAATTCATGTGACCTGATTTCACATTGTACGTAGATTTTATTGATTTTTATTGTGCCGCGTCAACCATCTCTTTTTCTTCCCAACTTGTTTACCATTTTTCGAAGCGAAATATAAAACCACATAGACTAATATTTAATATTTTATTTAGTTAAATAACTAGTATAGCGTTTTAATCTTAGATAATGTATCTATACATAAAAGTCAGCGTTTGCGGAATATTTATGAGGAGAAAGGAATACGACTTGAGTTTTTGCCATCTTATTCTCCCGATTATAACATCAGGAAATTTTATAGGGTGAAAAATTGCGTAAGTTTACAATTTTGTAAGTTTACGAAAGTTTATGGCATAATATTTCAAAAAATTTCAAAATATTACATAAGTTTACAATTTCGTAAGATTTATGTGATATTACGGTCAAAATATTACGCAAGTTTTCAATATCGTAAGATTTTCGCAATATTATGGTCAAAATATTCTGCAAATTTATGAAACTGTAAACCTGCGTAATATTACGGTTAAAATATTTTGAAAATTTACGAGACTGTAAACCTGCGTAATATTACGGTTAAAATATTTCAAAAATTTACGAGACTGTAAACCTGCGTAATATTACGGTTAAAATATTTTGAAAATTTACGAGACTGTAAACCTGCGTAATATTATGATTAAAATATTTCAAAAATTTAATATTACCATTCGATCGTTAAAGCTGCGTATGCAGTAGAACGTATACAAGGGGCATGTGATACTATTGAATAATCAAAAATAATATAAACACCTTTTCTTTTATATAAACACCTTTTTTTTTAAGTTTGGGAAAACAAATTTATTTTTATTTACGAATTTTTTATTATTTACAATTTTTATGTTAAAATTAAAGTAAATTCTAATTTTTATTATAACTTAATAAAAAAATACACATTTGATACTTGTTCGTTACTATTTTATAAAATAGTACCCAGGCTGTACGGCATGGACGTCAGTATCAGTCACAGCCCAAAAAAAACGTGAGTCTCCAGCCGATATTTGGTACGGACTGGGCCTAGCTACTCACTTAATAAATAATAAAAAAATAAAAATAATTATCTTCTACGATACGTAGGTAAGTTTCTCCTTCTTCTACGATCATCACGCGTGACTAAAATTGATCAAATTTATCAAATTTAAAACATGAACGTAAATATTAATTATAAATTTTATTATAGTATAATTACCCGGTCTCTCCCAAAATCTCGTTCTAAATTCGTGATAATATCTTTGGCCGGTACGCGTCCACAGCTGCTGCCCAGGGTTACCATTACGATAAAGGACATAGTTCTAAATATCAAAATCAGTTGAATATTCGATAAATACATTTAATTTATATGAATGTAATTTTATTTATTTACTTACATGGTAATCCCTGACGAGGTTTCTCCACTTTTGGCTGCACTGTTGCCCAGAAACCCTCGTTCGAAATATTCTATTTATTCTGATTCAATTAAATGGATTGGTTAATTTGAATTTAAATTTTAACGATCTGCGCACCTTTTTCCGCTGATCACTCTGTCCATTTTTTCTCAAGACAAACTTATCATATAAACTTATAGTTTTCCTATCTAAAATGTCCTCCCGCAACTCCCAAAACATTGCTCGACGAGGCGGCGGTCTCCCTAATACTAATAGTAGAAGGGCCCACCATCATAATAAAAGAAATAATAATAATAACTCTGACAACTCAAGCTCTGACGGTGAAAGCACCGCTCAGCAGAAACGCACTAAAACTCTCTCCGCGTATTCTATGGATGAAGACTTCGTCGCTGATACAGCGGCTGACGCGGGAGTAGAAGATCTCTCTTCTCCTCCCAAAGAAAATAATACTGTCTCGGCTACTCTCTCCTCTCCCCTGACTAGTGCTGCGGCCTCCTCCTCTGCGCCAAACAAAGACGCGTCTAATAGCCTCAACGCGTCTATGCATGCCAGAACAACGATTTCTGCATCCCCCCCTAACGCGTCGCCTGATAAGGCTATCGCTGATGATTCCCCGGCTGATCAAATGCCTATCCTGACTCCTACCTTTTCCTTTGATAGAAATGATTACCAAGCTGCGGCCGCTCCTAACTCGGCCCCTGAAACTCTAAAGTCCTTTCTAACGAATAAGGCATTAATCGATGCAGTTAACAACACCTTTTTGGAAATGTATGAATCGTACACCGGTAAAGCCCGTATGACTGGTTCTGGTGATTCCAAGCGCCTCATTATTCACTTCCAAACTATGGCGGCCCGTGATGCTTGTGTTGGTGCTGCCCATCAGCAGTTCCCTGACCTTGTATTCCACGCGCATGATCCTAGGCAGCTCCGGAGTAATGAAGATCTCCGAGCCATTCAAGTCACTGACATCCCTTTCTTTCTCACTAAAGATAACGTCATATCCTATTTCAAGAAATTCGGTAATATTGCGTCCTGTCGAGTTTACTCCAGGAAAAATGCCAAAGTTCAACAAGCTCGCATTGTCTATGATTCTGCACAGTCAATCGCCCAGTTTGATACCCAATGGGCGGTATATTGTTTTTCGACTTGCCTAAGAGTTACCCCATGTCACTATACGGTGGATCAGAAATCTTCACGTCGCGCATTTGTCGCCACCCTCACTCAGTTGCCTCCTAATACTAAGGACATTGACTTAGCTCCCCTCATCAGAGAACTTGGTGCTAAAGCTGTTAACGTCCCCCTATCTCTCAATTCCTATAAGCCCAAAAGATGGGCCTATATCACTTTCCCCTCCCAGGAACTTATGGATGCCGCTATGGAACAACTTATCGGCTATCAAGGTCACACACTACAATGGAATCTTCCTAACGACACCAACAAACTCTGCCATCGCTGTGGTAAACTAGGGTGTGCTCCCAATCAATGCCCACTCTGACAACAACGGGGCAGAACCCGTGATCGAAATCCTGTAGCTGCACTCAAAGAACGTTTTCACGTTGGCCAGCCCTCTCGACCCAAAAACACATCGCGCTCACGTTCTCACTCGCGTTCACGCTCTAAGGGCCCTGATAACTCTCGACCCTCTCGCACCCAACAATCTTCTTCTGCTCAACCCAAAGTTAACACCCCTAACATTCAACGTAATCGCTCTAAATCCAATGATAAGCGCGACCGTTCAGTCTCATTCTCTTCCGCACTGCGCACTCCTCCTCTTTCCACAGCGCACAATAAGCCCCCTTCTTTGTCCCAACAGGATGCCTGTGAAATTTTGTCTCTGCTCAAGGCTTTACAGCAGGACATGGCTGACATATGCGACCGCATTACTGCGCTTGAACTAAATGACCGTTGTATGACTCGAATTGAGCAACATATTGGTCTTCAACCTTTGTCCCTCGTACCTAACACCACACAATCTTCTGATATGAACATTGATCCCCCAGACGTCTCTAAATCCTCTGCTCCACGTGATTCTCTTCATGTCATCCCACCTTCGCGTCCTCTCAACCCTCTTTTACCTGATTTCGTCCCTTCGATGTCTCATGTAGTTCCCGCTAGCACTTCATCCTCGGCTGGTATCACGCCTTCTGCTCCCCTCCCCTCCCCGAAACACGCCAGCGCTGAAATCCAGGCTATCAATGAAAAGCACTCAGCCATTGAAAGTAAAATGGACATGCTCGTAGCCTCTATTAGCGGCTTTATTGGATTAATCAACACTTCTACTACCTCGAACTCGGCTAATACAGCCAGTTCCAACTAATTGTTTCCTTTTCTCTTCTTCCCCGTCTATTTTCTCATAGTGTTTCAATGACGGACAATAATTTTAATTATGATTCTTTCGTTCGAAATCCTCCCAACCCTATAGATGTAGAAATTCTTTCTTTACAAGACTCTTTATTTTCTTTTAATTCCTTATCCCCTCCCCTCTCCAATTCTTTTAATATTTCTTCACTTAATATTAATGGTTTAAAAACGCATTCCCATAACAAAATTGAACTTTTAAATAACTTCTTTTCTCTTAAACATATCTCCTTAGGTGGTGTCGTTGACACCCATTTACACCCCAGACAAATGCAGTTTCTATCAAAGCGCCTCTCTAATTACACTGTTTTCTCTTCTTCCTTGGATACCTCACAACATATCCGCTCTTCTGGCGGTGTTTCGCTATTCATTGAAAATTCTTTGGCCCCTCACGTCCACACTTACACTTCACATTCATCACGCCTGCTTTCTGTTGACTTGTATTTCAAAGGCAACATTAAGCTGCGTATTTTTGTAGTCTACATACCTCCTACCTCGGATCAAGCCTTACGTGATTCCACTATTGACTTGCTCATACAAACCCTCTCGGACGCTAAACAACTGGGCTTCCACCATGCTATCTGTGGGGATTTTAATATGCATTTAGATCATTTTTACCCCATATTTTTCAATCAACCCCAAATTGCCTCCAAACGTATCCACAGACTCTTTAACTTTCTTTTGAGCAGCGGTTACGTGGACTTTACTCCTGTCAACTTTTCTGACTCTTTGGGCACCTTTCATCGTGCAGATATTATTACTCGCATCGACTATATTTGGTCGTGCCCTCTTCTTAAATCCTTTTTGCTTACTTCTATCATCTCAGACGCTTGTGATAGTTCTCTATCTGATCATAACCCTGTCATCACTTATTTTGACTCCTCCCTCCTACTTTCTTCTATCAAATTGGCCCGTGCTCGTCAGCTCAAATGACGCACACGCTGCATTTTTCTTTTGGACTCTGTTTCTCCAGCTCTGTGGGATGACTTCTCAGCTCATATAGATGCTGCTTGTAATGTACCCCCCACTACCTTTGCCTCTTGGCACATCAACCGGATGTGCGAATATTTGCACTCCTCTATCATTGCTGGAGCTACGGCGGTTTTACCCTTACGTACGATCGGAAATGATCATATCCCGAAACTTCCTAAGGATCTGGAAACTCTCGTACAACACTATCGTTTCCTTAATCGGGTTCTTCATTCTATAAGACTTTTGCGGAAATATCCGCAATCCTTTTCTTCTTCACATGACCGTAAATGGTCCATTTACCTTATTCGTTTGGGAAATATATTTCGTCTCTATAAATCTTGTTTTTCTACCATTCCCATCTTACCCCTTACTTTATCTTCTTGTCGGGCAGACAATTTCAAACATATTTTTGATATTTTATCTCATTCCTCTTCTTTATTAAGAGGTCTACACCTTTTAAAAGAAAAAGAATATCAAGACCTTTCCATCAAGTCTCATATTGAGAAGCGTGATCACAATTTTGACACTAACATTTCTTCTTTCATCAATTCAGTGCTCTCTCGTTCCCATCGAAGGATAGTGTTGGATCGTGTTTTTATCGACCATCCTACTGCTCCTCGCCTGTTGACAGACCCTTTGGATATTTCCGACGCTGTGGTCACCCACTTCCAGAACGCGGTTCCCGTTAAAGCTACCCCGCCTCTGCACCTATCTGCTTTACCCGATAGATGGCGATCTGAATATTCACCCATGGATTCAATTTCATCTGAGATCTATGATTCTCTCTTATCTCCCCCTTCCTTGGAAGAATGGTTAAGCACGGTTTCCTCTATGCCCAATGGCAAAGCCCCAGGTCCTTCCATGATTACTTACGAAATGCTTAAACACCTTGGCCCTACCGCCAGCGCTCTACTTTTAATTTTGATCCGTAAATGTTTTGCTTCCGCTGACATTCCAAACCTATGGCGTCAAGCTATGGTCTTTCCCATTCCCAAACCCCATGATTGGCGGTGCCAATTACAAAATACTCGGCCCATCACACTTTTGGAAGTTATCCGGAAATCGTTTGTCAAGCTCTTTTACAACCACTTATCTTCCATCCTTGCTGCTCATAATGTTCTCACTGGTGGTAATTTCGCTGGCCTACCTGGAGGAACTTGCCGCGATCCTATTATAACTCTAGAATCTATTATTCATGATGCTAATTGTACCAATTCCCTCTGTGGATCTTCTCTCAAGATATCTCTAAAGCGTTCGACTCTGTTCATCTTACTATGTTGAAATTCGCTTTGGAACGTATTCGCTTGCCTGCTTCTTCCATCAAACTCATTTTGTCGCTTTTTATGAATCGATCAAACCGTGTCTTTACTGCCCATGGTGATACCCCTTCTTACCGGGTCCGCATTGGTATTGACCAAGGCGAGGTGATTTCTCCACTTCTCTGGGTCATATATATCGATCCCCTCTTGTCTGTGCTAAAGAAAGAGATGTTGGATCCTTATATTTTGCGTTCTCCATCGCTTCTCTCAACGCCTTCTGATAAGACATCCACCCTTTTGATTAACAATCTGGTCTTTATAGATGATTCAACCCTGATCTCTTCGTCTAAAGCTGGTCTGGAACATATGCTATCCACCACAGAAGAATTTTATGCACTAAACAACACTTCTGCCAATCACCAAAAATATGTCTTGATATCAAATTCTCTACCCTTGACCACCACTTCTGATATATTCCCGGTGGCGTTCAATTTATCTTTATCTTCTTTAAATAGTATTTCTTCTATTCTTGTTACCCCCATTTCTATTACCTCTTCTTTTCGGTTTTTAGGGGTTTGGTTCAATATTAAAGGCTCTAGGGACTTTGTCAAAAAACAAATTGCTCATGAATGCAGTTCCTTCGCCGTTACTCTCCGTCCGGCTAAACTCACGGCCAAGCAGGTCGTTTATCTTTACAATACGGTGCTCATCCCTAAGCTTGAATACCGTATGCAAGTCACTCACCTTTCGGATAAGGACTGTTATATTGCTACACGACTCATCCGCTCGTTGGTCAAGCAGAAGGCTAACTTTTCTCGAGCTCTTTCCAATCCCATTTTATATCTTTCTCAAGCTTTGGGATTGATTAATTTGTCTTCCCATTTAATTCAATGTCATGTTAATAATTTGTTTTTAATGGCTAATTCTACTACTTCTTTTATTCAACGTTTATTTGTTTATAGATTAATGTTGATTCAATTTCAATTTTTGATTCCTGTTTCTTCTTTGATGGTGGCTGATTGGTCTTTATGGTCCAATATGAATGCTTTTAAATGTGATTATATCGCCTGCACTCTTGCTTCCATGGTCTCCACCCCCTTCCGGCTGCAACATGCTAATTCCTCTTCACTATGTCCGGACCTTACTCTGCCTGGCCATACTCCTTTATATTCATGTATGAGCCCAAAAACCTTTAAGGCTTGCCTTAAAGTTCTCCGGAAGCGTCATTTATATTATCTTTCGCAATTGATCACGCCCACTGGCACCCATCTTGTTTCTTGGACTGCCTATCGGACTGCCTATATTGCTCAGTTAACTGATAAACGAGGTCGTTCTCTATCACATAAATGGTACTTGGATATTCAGGCTACTACTACTATCCCGGACTCTCATGATCGTTTATACGATCGTTACGTGTGTTCTCCTACAGACACTCCTGCTGTTTCTTTGGTTCCTGGGGTTACTACTAATCAAAAGAATAGGCATTGGCTTGTTACACTAGATGGCATTGCTGCTCCTCTTTTCGGCAAGCAGCTTACCGTTCAGCCTAAGAAAGACACTTGTATAATTGTTCATTGGACATCTGATTGCCTTTCCTCTCCTGGTGATGTTATCCGTCTTCACCCGTGCCTGGGTTGTGACGCTCACGTTCCCTTCCCTGCTGCTAATAAATACACCACTGTTGAACCAAGGTGTACTTTTACAGTTTCCCTTTTAAGGTCCTTGATTCTTCCTACTAACAGTGAGCGCATTCAGCTTAATATCACGGAAGTGGTTTCCCCCTACTCTTGGGCCGACCTATGTACTTTGGTGGTCTCATACTACACACGTCTTTCTATTTCCCCCAATTTTTCTCCTTCCCTCCCCTACCTCAATTCCGTTGCCACTTATGCGTTTGGCACTATTTGTAATTGGCCTTCCTCCACTCGAGCTGAAGCTGCTGCGATTTTTGCTACTCTCAGTGTTACTCCAGATAACTCTGTTGTTTCTATATACACAGACTCTCAAGCCGCTGTAGATGGTTTGCGTTCTTGCGCTTCCTTTACTTATACTAACAGTCGATTCTATTACAAAACTACCAATTTTGAACTATGGGCCTCTATAGAATGTTGTATTCGTGAAAAACGACTGTCAGTTCTTCCCGTTAAAGTCAAAGGTCACGATGGCAATTATTGGAATGATTTTGCCAATTCTCTTGCTAACTCTGCACATCAGTCAGATGATGCTTTTCCCCTTCCTGAGGCCATCATCACCTCCTCGCACAACGTCCGCCTGGTGTACGACGACATTGTTTGTGAATCCAATCCTAGGCGCCTCTTTAAGGTTTATTATCAAGCTACTTATATGAGGGACCTTTTATTACTCAAGCGCTTTCAGTTTACCTTTTGTCTGACTGATCGGAATGATTATATCGTTGACTGGGATCTTACCTGGTTCACCCTTAATTACTCTCTGTCTCACGACGCTTCCTTTCAAGCTCACCACGCTTCGAGACATTATACTTTCAAATTTAAGCTTTTCCTTGATGACTTGCCTCTCCTGGAGAAGTTGAAAATTACACGTCCAGATCTTTATATTGAAATTTTAACTTGTCGCTCTTGCTGCATGCGTAAAGAAGACCTGATGCATCTCATTCTCTGCTCCAAACGACGTACCGCTATGCATCAGATTTTTCAATCCTACCAGAATCATCTATTCTCCAAGCTTCATGAAGCTGGCGATTTGGCTGATGTGGATCCCACTCCGATGATCAGGAAGCTTTCTTCTCTTTCTTGCTGGTCTATTTCCTCTTCTAATTGGTCCTCTTATGCTCTCATCCGGGGTTGTTTGCCCAAACTTTTTATTGATTTATTCGAAGAATTATCCATTCCTAGGCAGTCTGCTATGAAGGTCGTAGCTGCGATTCACAACAATTTCATCCAGAAACTTCGTAGACGCATCTGGAATCCGCGTACCTTTGACAAAAGTCGATGGGAAGACGCCATGCACATTACTCTTAAATTAAAAACTACTCCTCGGCCTTCTAATTTGCCTGTTTCCACGTATGTGCCCTTTTCTTCGCTACCTCCTCCGACCCATCTCGTGACTTCACGTGACTCCGGTTTTGATTGGATTAAGAACTCGATGACTCAGGGATTACCATGGTATAATCATTTGTCAGGTTTTATGGGTCGTCTAACGGTGCTACTTAATAACAGCTTTTGCAGGATGGGATGTCGATTTTTATAGTGGGCGTGTTATCCGTTATTATGTTAGCATAGTTGCTTCTACTTTGGTTGGGATATATCAAGGGGGAAGATCTAGGGAAATTTAGTGTAATGTGATTATTCTTTTAGACTAATTTTTATTACTTTATTTTTACTTAGGAGACTATATAGCTTTATTTTTAGTTAGTTTTATTTTTTTTTTGTTGTTTCTTTTTATGATTATAAATTGTATCAGTTAAATAATAATTAATAAAGATATTGGTTACTATGCCGCGTTTGCCTTGAATTTAAATTTTATAGAATGTTCCATCCACGCGAAACGTCTAACAGTTTTTTCTGTTAAGGTCAAAGGCCACGATAGCAATTATTGGAATGAATTTGCCGACTCTCTCGCTAATTCTGCTCATCACTCCGATGATGCCGTTCTCCTTCCCATGGCCGCTCTCGCTTCTTCGCATAATGTTCGCCTGGTTTACGATGACGTTATTTGCGAATCCAATCTTAGACGACTTTTTAAAACTTATTTTCAGGCTGCCTATATGAATGATCTTCTATCACTTAAACGTTTTCAGTTTACATTTTGTTTAGTTGATAGGGACGACTATGTGATTGACTGGGATCTTACTTGGTTCACTCTCAATTATTCTCCAGTGCATGATGCTTCCTTTCAGGCTCATCACGCTTCACGGCATTATACCTTCAAGTTCAAACTCTTCCTCGATGATTTGCCTCTCTTGGAGAGGTTGAAGATTACTCACCCTGATCTCTACATTGATCTTCTGACGTGCCGTTCATGCTGCGATCGTAAGGAAGACTTGATGCACCTTATCCTTTGTTCTAAACGCCGTGCCGTTATACATCAGATTCTCCAATCCTACCAGAACCATTTGTTCTCTAAACTCCGTGAAGCTGGTGAATTGGCTGATATGGATCCCACTCCCCTGCTCCGGAAGCTCTCTTCTCTTTCTTGTTGGACTATTTCTTCTTCTAATTGGTCCTCTTATGCACTCATTCGGGGATGTTTACCCTGACTTTTTATTGATTTATTTGTTGATTTATCTATTCCCAGACAGTCAGCTGTGAAGGTGGTAGCTGCGATTCATAATAACTTCATTCAGAAGCTCAGGAAACGCATTTGAAATCTGCGTACCTATGATAAAAGTAAATGGGAAGACGCGATGAACATTACCCTTAAGTTAAAAACTACTCCTCGGCCTTCTAATTTGCCTGCTACTCCGTACGTGCCTTTCTCTTCTTTACCTCCTCCGACCCATCTCGTGATCTCACGTGACTCTGGAGCCGATTGGATTAAGAGCTCGATAATACAGGGATTGTCATGGTATAATCATTTGTCGGGTTTTACGGGTCGTCTAACGGTGCTACTTAATAACAGCTTTTGCAGGATGGGATGTCGATTTTTATAGTGGGCATGTTATCCGTTATTATGTTAGCATAGTTGCTTCTACTTTGGTTGGAATATATCAAGGGGGAAGATCTAGGGAAATTTAGTGTAATGTGATTTTTCTTTTTAGATTAATTTTTATTACTTTATTTTTACTTAGGAGACTATTTAGCTTTATTTTTAGTTGGTTTTATTTTATTTTGTTTTCTTTTATGTTTATAAATTATATCGATTTAATAATAATTAATAAAGATATTGGCTACTATGCCGCGTTTGCCTTGAATTTAAATTCTTTCTTAAAGAAATTATAGATATTAGTCATATGAACCTATTGGCAACAGAGTCCCAAAAATCATAGCAGCTTCTACCATTAATATTGTGGTAGACGCGGTTTCTGTCACGGTGTATGTCAACAAATTCGTCCATCATAGCCCAGTTTCAATGGACATTATAGTGGGAATGACGTGAACGTGTGTGGCGAGACATTATTAGTTTAGATTTGATTTTTATAATTTGATTTTGGGATGAGTAAAAATTTGAAAGAAAGTCGTAAAATGTCACTTTAAATAAAATTTGAACAATACCTCTTTGGTTTGATTTTATTTCTCGTTTCAATTCGTTTCAATTAAAATTTAATTTATTACACTTTTCATCATTAAACATATTAATTAAATCTCATGCGGATATGGATTATCTAAATATAAATATCATGATTAAATCAAAAAATAAAAAAAATCTTAGTTTGATTTCAGTTTCATTTCAATTAAAAATAATTGAAAATCATGTACATGTTTAATTGTTTTAAATATAAATATCAATATATCATATTTAAAAATAAAACAATTTATTATTAGCACATTCTATTGAATTTTAAATATTTCGCATACATTTCTTAAAAAAATTAATTTTTTTTAATCAATTTAATTAAAAATAATTATATTCTGATTAAATATTTTGCGTACATTTCTTAAAAAAATCATAAAAAAAATCTTGTACATCGTACATACAATTACTAAATATCATCCCCTTGTAATAAATAAAAAATTACGCAACACAAATTCAACACAAATTCAATACAAATTTAACAAATTTAACGAAATTTGGCCAAAATTAATAATTTTTTACCAGAATTATCAACACAAATTGAACACAAATTTCAGTCACGATTTATTTATGTCACACCCGCGTTATTAATAATTAAATAAATAAATCTGCATTTTATTTATGATATGCAAAACGTGACCATAAATTCTTTTAAGGATATAATTTTATTAAAATAAATCAAAATTTCTATATCAAGTGACTAAAAAATATATTTATTTACGAAATATTCATTTTGTTTATCAAATCGGGGTACTATATGAACGACACCATGTATAGACTCTATAGCTACAAAGTTATATAATTCTATCAATTTTAAGTGAGAACATCCATATAAATATGGGTTTCTTTTAGATTTAAAATCGTACCATTGAATTAATGCGAGATTTAGCGGTGGGTCTGTTAATACTTCTGCTAACAATAAGGCCTATAAATAATAAATATTTATTAATACTTTTATAATAAATTATTACATAAATTGGAAAAATACCTGTCCATAACAAAGTCCTTTGTCTGATATATAATCATTTGATTCTTCAGAATCCATTGAAATAGCTATGTCGCTAAACCATACTTTATTATGATACCTGTTTGTGGCACGCATTATGGCACCATTTTCCAGTGTTACCGATCTGTATATATTTATTCGGATTTCACCAATAATTGTGAAACCATCAAGTAAATCTAGATATGAATCCAGACAACTTATAAATCTAGCAAAACCAGTCTGCATTTTATTGTCTACAGAATCTTTTTTTTCATTAAAAAATGTATTTGCATCTTGTAAAGAGAATTCAAAGAGTTTTGCAGAAAATTTATAAGTGCAAGGTGTTTTTGCCGGATTCACTGAATGTTGAGACATTCTAATAGATATTGCTTGACGTTTTATCTATTAATTTAATTTCCATCTTAAGTTATATAATAAATATATATAATAAATAAATTTTCAAATACTTACAGTTCGTAAAAGCTGAGGTTTGACATCTTTTTTATTGCTAATTCGGTAGGGTATTTTAACAAAATATTTGTGAAGACTTTCGTAAGTTTCTGTAGTATAGCCATTTATTGCGCCATAAGATCGTATTGAGTCAATAATATGATAAACCCATGAATGCAATTTAGGTAACTTTAAATTGAAAGGAAAAACAAATTTAAAAGCCTTGACAAACATCCGGGCCCATCTATGTATTGCATCCTAAAATTTAAATATTAATTTAATTTATTTAATTTAAATTTTCAATTTTACTAAAATTTTAATACATACATTAAATTTCTCCAAGTCACTTTCACTAAATTCTTCATATCTACTTAAAATATACATTTCATTCCAATATTCGTACAATTTCGTAAGATCATCATTATTTACAAAATTATCTACTTCGTTATTATTTTCATCATATAAATTATCAATAACAAATATCATGACTTTCATCAAACTTCGATATTCACTAGCAGTTAATCTTGCAATTGACTGCAGTCCATTGGAAAAAATTTTAATGCCGGGAAAACGTGGAATTGCTGCTAGACAGCGATCTATTTCTTCAACTAATTTATTACTATTAACATGTTGCGATTTTAAGATATCGCACGTGAAGATAATTTGATAACGAAATAATCCTAAATCTAAATGATGCATTCTGTCAGGAACAGTAGCCAAGTAGATATTTATATTCCTTGATAATATAAATATTTATAATTAATATATATATATGTTATTATAATTATTTCTACTTTTGTATACTTACGGTAAATCCCAAAAAAAATTATGTACAGATTCTATGCAAATAGATCTTTGTGTATCATTTTCAAAATGTTTACGCATTTCATCATGAGTTCTTAGTATTACATCGTTAACCGATAAGTCTATATTTGCAAGATTTTCCCTTTTAACTAAACAGGAGTGACATGAAAGGTTTGAATTGGAGGATTTATAAACTAAACAAAAACTTGCAGCCTCCGGCCAATCTGCAATAATAGTTGAAACTCTAGGATAAAACCAGGTATTTTCATTATTTATAAAAAGGTCTATACCATCTTTTAATAAAATAATTGGTTCTAGTAAATGACGTAAAGATTTATGAAAGGTATCACGAACCAGATCTTTATTTGCAGCTTCTAAAATTGGTAAATATCCCAAAAGTTGCTTTGCATCCTGTTTATTACGACGCCATATTGGGATATTACCTAATGTAATATATATTGGATGCAATTGACTTTTTCCTAATGTATCTGTAGTTGTTGCATCTGAATATAAAATAATTGATAATAATTTGGAACCAGTAGGTAAGGATTCTTGCGTAGTTTTTCACCATTTTCCAGTGTTTTGTTCACTGTAAATACTTTCTCTATTATACTATAAAATAATATAAATA
Organism: Rhizophagus clarus; assembly: GCA_015698045.1. Classification (NCBI taxonomy): domain Eukaryota; kingdom Fungi; phylum Glomeromycota; class Glomeromycetes; order Glomerales; family Glomeraceae; genus Rhizophagus; species Rhizophagus clarus. The sequence continues at coordinate 623,628 of BLAL01000246.1, read as the reverse complement.
AATTAAAATAAATATTATTTAGATTATTGAATTAACTAATATTTACTATTTACCTCATAGTTTTCGTAAGATAGCGCAAAATTTTGTGTTATGTCAGGAACAGTTAAGATATTTTTGATGCACTGTATTAAGTTTTGATAATAAAGAAAATAATCTTTATCCTCATGTTTTGTTATAAGAACTTTACTAAATTCTAAATTAAAAAACTTCATATTATTCATAAATGCTCGTCCCTGTTCGATATTTTTTGGTAATGGTGATTCTGTAAGATTTGAATGTTTATTAAAAAAACGTATTATTTCATTACCACCTTTATTGTTTATTTTATATTTCGTTACTAATAACATTAGATCTTTATAAGCATCATTAGGAAATTCTGTGCAAGTTTTGGTATTGAGATTTTTGGGTTCTTCAAAAATTTCAGGCTCTTCAGATGAATCTAATATATTTTCAAAGTTACTATCTTCAAGGCTCATCTCTGATATTGAACTTCCAATACTGTCAAATGACATATTTTGTACATCATTATCATCATCCACCTAAAATTATAAACCAAATGAGTTAGTATAATTTGAGCTTTTTCTTGAGAGCTTTAAAAAGAATAATCTGAAATAACATAATTACCTCAACTTTATCATTTTCATATTCACTACTTAGATTACTTCTTGTATCCATTTCACTGCTATATTTTTCACTATCATTATTATCATCATCTTCTTCTACTTCTACTTCTACATTTTTTAAGCATTTTTGGGCGTGTTGAGTATATGCAAAGCGTTGACTGAATATTCGCATACAAAGGAGGCATTTGAAACTCATATTGCTAAATTAATACGTCAAATTTAATGAAAAGTATTAATTCACTATTCAATTTATATGAGATTTTGTGTGTTAATAAAATTATATTTCATTGTAAAAATTTATGAATTAATTGAATGGATTACAATTGATTGAGTTATTTGAATAGATATGACTACGCAAATTTACGCATTAATGAATGGAACTGGCTGTAAGAATCTGGTGGCTAATATCGCAGAATCATTCGCAAATTTACGCATTATAGCAAAATTTAAAATATGTGAAACACTCAGCAATTTTGCTGCCAGGAACTTGCCGAGTTCATGGGCTGGCAAATCTAAAAATAAATGTAACAAGTTTATGATGTAACATATAAATATTGTTTATTATTTTGTTTACTATTTCAACTTGCCGGCAACCTGTCAACCCGCGAACCTGACAGCAAAAGTGCTGAATGTTTTACATATTTTGAATTTGCTGTAACGGGCTGTAAGAATCCGGATGGCTAATATGGCTTATTCAATCGGCTAATCATCTGATAATCAGCCGCAAATTTATTGGCTTAACACATTTTACAATAATGGACGGATGATCAGCCACAAATTTATGCGATAATCAGTTATAAGCGTTCAAGATCTGATCAGCCAAATGAGTTCACTGGCTGCAACTTTTTTTTGCCATGCATACAAAGCCCCAACATGTGTAACATCTTATTTTTTTATAAATGGGTATTGATTAATACTTCGATTGTACTATATGCTTTTACGAGAGTTTTTTTAAAAATTCTCTCATGAAAGTGTTACAATTTTTTTTTCGTAATATCACGATGCAAAATTTTTGCATTAGTTCATTCATTTTTCATAATATTTCGCATTAGTTTATCCATTTTTCGCAATATTTCGCAAGTTTTTTTTCTTTTTTAGTATAGAATGGCGGAAATGACGTTATGACAGCTTGCCTCCTTTTTCTGAACCTCTGGTTTATGTATTTCCCCTTTTTCGTATTTTTAGTTCCTCATTTTCAAATTTCTGGTTCATGTCTTTCCCCTTTTTCTCATATTTTTCTCCTTTCTTATTTCTAGTTCCTCTTCAAATTTCTAGTAATATCTTTTTCTCCTTTTCGAGTTTAGTTCATATCTCCTCCCTCACATATTATCCCGATGGCTACAAAACGTGCTGAAAAATGAAATATTGATGATAATGAAAGAATCTCAAGACGTAATACTGAGAAGAGTAGTGAAGCCGAGAAACGAATAAGATTATCAGACGATAACGTTGAAGGTATATATGACATGATATGTATCATATTTTTTATAAGAAATTATATAATATATAGTAAATTATATTTTATTGTTAAAGTTAATAAAAAATCAATAGAGAAACTATTAAGAACCAATTCGCAGATAATTTCTAAGCTTGAAGTTCTTATCACCGGACAAAAAAATCTCAAAACCCGTCTCTCAGGCATAGAAAAAAAGCTCAACGATGATAACAAAAATAATAATACAATAGATCCAGAGTATATAAAGGTAATAAAGATGAATATTATTTAATGTAAACCTGAAATGCTAACCTCGTTTGATTAGGAGCTCGTTAAGAAGGTGTCGAAAATTTTATTTGAAAATTTTATTTATCCTTCGCAAGACGAGTACAAATTCGCTACCGAAAAATATTTAAAAGACGAAAACCTGGAATTTATACGCCAGTTCAAAAAAAATCAATGGATTATTTTTTTCGAAAAAAAAATTGTTCCAACTGTAAGTTAAAGCAATTATGAATTTTATTAAATTTCATACTAATATTTTTTTTTAATAGTTAGTACAACAATATAGAAGCATACGAGGGACGTTCACGTCTAGAGTCAAAGATGTTATGTATTCTGTTTTTGAAGCGACTGGGCATAAATTACCGTCTATTAACACTCAGGTTAGTCCGTCAAAGATTCAGGAATGGAAGAGTAAGCCGGAGGTGAAAAGATATTACAACAACCTATTTAAAAAGGTTAAAGATAGGCAACCTACGACATATATGTCGCTGATAATCGATAAGTTGCGAAAAGAAAATAAAAATCCCTCAAAAACACAAATAGCTTATGCGATTAGCATATGTGAAACGTACTTAAATCCTAATAATCAAAACATTCAAATGAGCGAAAGTATAATGAAGTCAAAGATAATCAACAACTTAGTAAGTTTTTAATTTACAATTTGCAAAATGTGAATTATTTGAATTACAGTTTATTTATTTATTTATTTATTTTTAGCAAAAGTTGGAAAATAGGGATAAATTTACACATTCGGACGATGATTCTCATGATGGTAATGATGTAGATAATGGTGGTGATGGAGCAGCTGACGATGGAGCAGGTGCGGCTGACGATGGTGCGACTAACGATGGTAGGCCTAACGATAGTGTGGCTAACGATAGTGCGGCCAACAATGGTGCGGCTAACGATAGCATAGCTGACGATAATATACTTTCTAGTGACTCTTATAACACAGAGGAGGAAGGTCAGTATGTAAATAGTTTATTAGAGAATTATGGGTTGCATAGGAAATAAATATTATTTTTTATATATATCACACGTAATAGCATTTTTTTTACCATAATAATATAGTTTTAATAAATAAAATGGTTATTAATTCTTAACAATACGGGTGTGACATAAATAAATCGTAGCTGAAATTTGTGTTCAATTTGTGTTCAATTTGTGTTGATAATTCTGGTAAAAAATTTGTTAATTTTGGCCAAATTTCGTTAAATTTGTTGAATTTGTGTTGAATTTGTGTTGATAATTTTAATTTATCACGAGGGATAATATTTAGTAATTGTGCATATACAATTTCTGTAACGATGTACATGATTTTTTAAAATGCGGATTTCCATAATTTTACGATATCGTATTTTCTGGCCAATCAAAATTAGGTTAATCCTTGCATGTGATTTAATCATTTAATCATGCACGCGTTTTTTGTCTTATTTATTTTTGTCTCTTATTTCTTTATTCTTTTGTTCAATATTTTTAATTTTTTTGTCTCTTCTTTCTATTATTTCTTTAATTATATACAATATATTTATATATATTTCATAATTTATTGCTTTGCAGGTATAGAAATATTTGTTTATTAATACTAATTATTTTCGTTTTTTTTTACCTCTTTGTTACTTTGTATCGTAATACTAACAATAATATCCATGTTTCCTTTATTCCTTTTTACTTGTACTTTAATACTAACGATACTAACAATACTAACAACATGTTTATTTTTTCCTTTCTCTTTATTTCTTTATTCTTTTGTTCAATTACTTTGCAGGTATAGAAATATTTATTTATTAATACTAATTATTTTAATATTAACGCGTTTTTTTTTACCTCTTTGTTACTTTATGTCGTAATACTAACAATACTATCTATGTTTCCTTTATTCCTTTTTACTTGTACTTTAATACTAACGATAATATCCATGTTTCTTTTACTCCTTTTACTGTTTCTTTAACTCTTTTTACCTTAATACTAACAATACTAACAATATTTCTTTTATCTTTATATCTAATACCAACGTTACTATAGCTGTTTCTCTTCTTTTTACATCTAATTGTATCGTTACTCTTTCTTTTTTTACTTTTATATATTCTGTATATAGTAATAAATACTTGTAATTTTTATAATTTAATTCATATTATATCTAATAAAATATACATTATATAAACTTATAGTACAAAAATGAATTTTGAAACATTACAAAATATTTATGTAAAATTACGAATCGTCAAAATATTTTAAAAAGTTGCGAAATATTACGCAATAAAATTACACAATATTATGAACCATAAAATTACGAAACTTTGCATATCGTAATATTTTGAAATATTTTAAAAAGTTACAAAATATTACGCTTACACAAACTTGCGGCAGGTCTGGAAACTTACAAAATATTATGTAAAATTACGAAATATTGCGAATGTGTAAAATTACGGAATATTATGAACCGTAAAATTACGAAACTTTGCATATCATAATATTTCGAAATATTTTAAAAAGTTACGAAATATTACTCTTCCGCAAACTTGTGGCGGGTCTGAAAACTTACGAAATATTACGATACGTAATCTTGCGCAACTTTTTGCACTATAAAATTTCCTGATGAATCCCGTAAGAATTTAATCTTCCATTATTTAAAAATTTATTGCTTATAGATCGAGCAAGCATTTTTTTATATTAAAAATTTTTTATGACAACATCGTGATTGGGTAGAATCTGTAGAAAATCCAGTAAACACGTTAAATTTCAGTTGTATGACAATTGGCAAAAATTTTGCTAAGGCATGCTTTAAACATCTGGATATTTATAAATTAAAATTAAATGTCAAAATTATTTGAACTTCAAAATTTATTGCTGAATAAAAGGAATTTATTATACAAATTAATAATTTTACTGAACTAAAAGTTATTGATCAGCATTTTTATAGTAAAGAAACAAACAATCTTAATAGAAACCTTAGATTTTTAAACAGCCATCAAATTACTGACTTCCATATTGAACAATTTTTTTTTATATTTTCTGCAATATGAATTTAACATTATCATCATATCAATTTGGCATTCAAGATAATATTCAAAAAATGTCTTAATAAATTTTATTTAGTGCCAGTGTGATTGATAAAATGCATTATTATTTATTATTATTATAAAAAAATATCAAAACAAAAAAAGAACACGCCACCAGGCGAACCAGAAACCTTTACGCCACAAGGCAAATCAGAAAAAAAACTCATCACCAGATGAACCAGGAAAAAAACCCGCCACCAGGCGGACCAAACAAACTACATAGAATAAAAAATTCGCCACCAAGGCGACCAGAAATAAATTAAAAAAAAACCTATTTCTCAATTCTTCCAAAAAATTTGATTAAATCGGCCGGCTTTAAAAAATTCTTTTTAAATGAAATAGGTACCTTTTCACCTCTTCATAAATAGCAATCTTTTGACTCGTACGGACTGATCCAACACCTGCAGCATTTTCCCCGGTAATTTTGCTGAATATTTGGGCAGGTATTAAGACCATGCCCGTAATATTCACATAAGTAACACAGATCTTTATATGAGCTGATAGGCGCAATCCAATTTGTTCTGCTAGATAAAGCGACCCCCTCTGACGTGCATATAAAATTTAAATTTGAACTGGGAGCCAGGTTTGAAGAAATTGGCGGGTTCGAGAAAATTGGGAAGATCGAGGAAATTGGTGAGATTGACGAAATTAAAGTCGTTAAGGGAGTTATTAATGATGAGGTTACTGAAGAGTCTAAGGGTAGCGAAGAGCTTAAAGATGAAATTGAATCTGACAAGGATCCGTATGTTGAGACCGGAGGAGAAGGAGAGACAATAGCAGAGACATTAAGAGGAGAAGTAGAGACAATAGGAGGAGAGATAGTAGATGAAGCAGTGGTAAGTCGTTCTTATATTATTAGTCAGTATCAAAACATACAGTATCAGCAACCTGATAGAGCCATATACAGCATCAATGCACCCAAAAAAACATAGTGTTAACTTACCTTGGAGTATTGTAATTAACATTTGAATTGTACTAGAATTATTCTTTATTGTTATAGAATGATTAACAGATATACTTAATATATCTTTAATCGCGTTTGGGTTATCAATTATATAAAAATCATCGCTAACTTCATTATTATTGTCGATAATAGTAGTGTTATCAATGTTATCGGGTATATTAAAATTAAGACACATTATTTTAAAAAGGAAGAGTATGAACTTTTTTTTTGATAAAACTTAAAGGTTCTTTCGGGTAAGAGGAGAAAATTCTTTTTTTTTTTTGATAAAACAAAGTTTCTTTCGGGTAGGAGGAGAAAATTTTTTTTTTTTTTGATAAAACAAAGTTTCTTTCGGGTAGGAGGAGAAAATTTTTTTTTTTTTTGATAAAACAAAGTTTCTTTCGGGTAGGAGGAGAAAATTTTTTTTTTTAATCATATTTATTTAAGGGTAGAGGGATCGACATGGCTGATCATATGGCTAAAAAAAAAAATCATTTTTTTTTTTACTTCGCTACAAGGAAAACTCACTCAATATTTTATGAAAAACTGCTTAAAAGTATTCTTTAGAAAGCTAGAGTTTCTGTCTTTCAAATAAACTTTAGTAAAGTATAATACAAATAAGGCTTATAATGAAATATTACACTATGAAGTCGCCATTAAGTTGCGAATCTCCTATGGTAAGTTGCGAATCACCTAGAGAACATATCTTCAAATTAACTTTAAACTTATGAAACCTTACAAGTTAATAGTATAATAAAAAAGAATATTTATGTCAAAAAATCATTGTGCATTTACTTATTCAAATAAAATTTTTTATTAATACCATTTTATTTTTTTATTATTAGTCATATTTGATTTTAAAAGTCTAAATACATTCAAAAAGACTAATAGCAAATGGTTAAACACTTTAATAAATAAATGAAGCGCATGTTTATACTCTTTTTAAATATGTATTTAACAAAATTCATATGGTAGTTTGCAAGAAATCATAAATTTTGCTCGTTTTGGGTCACGTGATGATCTACATTTTTTAGTCTAAAATCATATATATGTTGTGGCGTAGATACACTCTACCCTTAAAAAAAAAGGACGTGGGAATAAGATTTTTTCTAAAATTTTTATTTTTTTTTTTTTAAAAAAAAAAATAGGAACGTGAAAATAAGTTATTAAGGGAAATCGTTATAAAACTTTATTTTTCTTGAAAAATTAGGGTATTTATATACAACTAGCGAAGTGTTAGGCCTATCCTAAATGGGAAACATCATTCGAAAATCTCAGTATGGAATTGCTGGGCTTATTCTAAACAAGGCTTATCCTAGCACTAAGATGTTCCTGTTTAGTTGTCTAATTATGGATACCTTTTTATTTGAAAAGTTGTCGTCAATATTTGTTTAGTCACATACCATCAATTAAATTAATATACATTAGTAATCTGCACCAGAAAGACAACTAAAAAATAAATTCTTTTATATCAATATACATTATACATGACTTGCCGACCAATTATTCTATTAAACACCTGGGAAAGCGCTAGTAGGAAATTTGCACAACCACAAACTATAGCTTTACACAAAGCGATGATTAATGGTGAAATAAATATAGCCATATAATAAGTAAATCAATGGCACAATAAAATACAGCCTTAGATAGAAATAAAAAAGCATAATAATTAGAAAAAAAACAGAAAAAAAGATCTCTTTTTTGTAAGTACCAGCCAGTTTAATTAGTACAGTATAACCTGTTCTTCATGCCAAGTACAAACAATTTATCCAAATGAGATTAAATGATAATCTCAGTGCAAAACTGTGATTTTTATTGGTCTACAGAATTTGGTAAAATATGCAATATGCACATATGTAATTAGCTAATTAGGAATTTAAAGCAATGCTACGATCATTTAAACAGAAGTTTTATACAGTATATGCACATAAAACCAGTTCAAGAATACCAAGTCATCGAAGGAAAGGGAAATGGATGCTTTCTTGGATAAGGCGCATAAGAAAAAGCATCAGTGATGAAATGAGAGAAGAGAAGCTTCAGCATGAATCATCTACTCAGATATTTCTAACTCGCAGAACCGTTGCCTCTTTCTTTTTAAGATGTTTCTTTTCCATACATGATTCCCATTCTTTGATTTTTACTTTGCTTCTTCCCCGGAGATCGGTTGAGACAGAACTGAAATAATCAATATAGAGCGAGTTTAATAAAAATCAATTGTAGAACAAGGGCTAATATGTGAATTGTCTTCATCCATACCGCCTGAAGATACTGAAACTATCTTATTTCTAACTTTGGCTTAGTTCAAATCACTCGCTATCCTAGGAATCATTCCTTTCAGTTCAGTGCTTTAAATAATCTCTTTTTCCCAAAGAATTTATTTTTCGTTCTCATTACTAACGTATTTTGTATTCGTGTTTATATTAAAGTAAGTTGCTCTCTGTTTATAGGAGAGGTTAATTATTAATTATACGACTTAAGATGTTTGAGAAGGTTCAAGAAAAAGATAACTCGTAGTGTTATGATATGAATGCAAACAACTTTTTTTGCAGAAAAAGTTTTTTTTGGTAATAGGTATAACCACGATATAGAATTTTTAAAAAAAAAAAAAAAATTGAAAAAAAGATTAATTTTTACTCGATAATCACAATGTCCGTCATTATATTAATCAAATTTTTTTCCTTAAAAAATCTATTGAGATCAATGGTAAAAAAGAAACTTATTTTCGAAATTAATCGTAATAATGTGAGAAAAATATTAATTTTACTTGGCCATGATTTAATCACAATATCCATCATTATATTAATCATATTTTTTTTCCTTAAAAAAATCTGTATCATATGATGTAATAAGATCAATGGCAAAAAGAATTTTTTTTCTTTTTGTAATTAACCATATTAATCATAGATATAATTACGATGCAAGAAAAAGATTAATTTTTTTCGATCATGATGTGGTAAGATCAATGCAAAAAAAAAGGGGATAAAAAAAATTTTTTTTTTTTTATTCAATTATTTCTTTTTTTTTTTATATTGAGATATCATTAAAATGTCTTCTCAAGATCTTGATAAAGAACAAGGAATTCGTAAAAAAGGTTCTTTTATTAAACATTGGCAGCCATCGCAACCGCAATATCAACAACCTTAGTCTCAATGGCCGCAACAACCTCAACAGCTGCAACAACCCCAATCTCAACAACCGCAACAACCTCAATCTCATCAACCGCAACAACCTCAATCTCAACAACCGCAACAATCTCAACCCTAAACTCTACTTCAGTGGCCGCGACAACCTCAACAATTTCAATTTCAATGGCCGCAACCACCTCAATCTCAATGGCCTCAACAACCTCAACAATCTCAACCTCATCAATTTCAATGGTCGCAACCACCTCAATCTCAATGGCCTCAACAACCTCAACAATCTCAATTTTAATGGCCGCAACCACCTCAATCTCAATGGCCTCAACAACCTCAACAATCTCAACCTCAATGGCCGCAACCACCTCTACCTCAATGGCCTCAACAACCTCAACAACCTCAACAAAATCAGCAACGTCAATGGCCACATCATGAATACCAATGGTCGCAATCACCTTCTCAACAACCTCAACAATACTTACCTCAATTACCACCTCAACCTCCTTAACAAATTGATGATGAAAAAAAAATAGGTGACCTATAATTGAAATTCATTATTCTTTCTTTTTGTGATATGAATAGTTCACTTACCTTGATATTTAATAATTGTAGACAAAATGCTAAAAGAGGAGTTCTTGAGAATTGAGGAAATAATAAATATATCTCTGGATCCCTATAAAACAAAGAAGAAAATAGCGGATGAATTCAGCCTAATTTTACCCGATTATATCAATTTTATAACCGAGAAATACAGGAAAAGTCAAAGTCCCATATCAACAATAACATCACTGGAATCCTCTCTGGCAACGTCACCACATTCCCCGCTGCGTTCTCCGCCTTTGAAGAGCCGCACTCCAATGTAAATATATATAGTAAATCTGTAATATTTATAATTCATATGTTCTGAGCCCATTTATTTTTATTATAGGGATAATTTTGAACGACAACTCATAAATAACAATTTGAAGTTGCTGTCTCAATATTTTACTAAAGAACGTCACTACCCCAGAAGTCCTTCTCCAAGACCCAACGCGAATGTTCCAGATAAATATACGGAATCTAAAACCAGTCGCGAATATAGTCAAAAACAAATGAGTGAAATATTAGAAAATAATTATAGTTCTCTCCCAAAATGGATCTTAGATATCATTTACGTTGAATTAAGAGCACTATTCCTTCGTACTCGACACCTTGATCATTCTTCTAGAAATTTAATGATAGAAGATATAATTAGTAAATTATTTCCGCATTTTGCTAAGAAGAAAGAAAACAAACAAAAAATTAGTTTTATGGGCAAACGTTTTCGAAAAGTTTTTGATGGATGGAGGAGCGAATTATGGTCGAATATAGGTTTCACATATCAGAATAGTTGCACTAACGATAATATTTCCCAGTTAAAATCTAAAGTTTCAGTTTCAACTATATTTCGTCAGTGGTTGACATGTGTTTCAAATGAACTATCAGAAGAAATGGAAAGAGCGTTCCAAAATGTTATTATTTACGGGATTAGATGTTTAAGTGAGGAGGTGGATGATGACAAGACAGCTCGTCGCAACTTTTTTATGGCAAATATAGATTTATACACAATAAATTTGGACTTTGCTTGTACTGATAAAATAGATGTTACAAGATCAATGGAGCTGTCTCATTATTACATAAGTGCTGCAAGGTCATTTCCCGAAGATGATGACGAAAAGAATGATAATGATGAAAGAGAGCAAAGAAAGCATAAAAAAAAAGTAACTAAGAAGATTGCAAATTAAGGAGGCTAGTGAGAAGCGTTATTATAAATTTTATATAATATATTTTTATTATGTATCATTTTACATTTTTATCACGTCCTTTATTTTTATATTTCTCCAAATGGAGAGGACATTGTAGCTGGAGCTGGTGGTGATGATAATACTTTAAGGTTCTGGAAGATTTTTAATACTCTAAGAACAAAAGGGATAGAAAATAAATATTCGTGGAAACTCAGTGTTGGCAAGTGACATGAAATGATACAAATGATATTAGTGACATGTCACATGTTATTATATCATTTCAAGAGGCAAGTGACAAATGATTGTCATTTAAAATATATCATGTGACCTGCAATATATTTCGCATGTTTTTATTATTTAACTTTTTATTACATAAGATATTTAATTCAAATTTATCATTGAACTGACATAAACTGGCATTTCTAAAGATTCATTAAACAAATCAAGTAACTTCCATTTAGCTAATGGATTATCTGCTGGATGAGTATCCTGCCCATCTACTTCAAAATTATAAGTTTCTTCATTTATAACATCATCATTATCTAAATGATTTTCTGTATCAACCAATTCAATCCAATGCTCAATCATTTTAATCCACTGTTCTGAATTAAGAATATTAGTACCATTATTAGTATTTTCAAAAATATCATCCCTACTTTTATCACTGGTAGTAAAAGTATCTTCGAATTCTTCTGATTCTTCAGTATCACTTGTATCAAAAGCATTGAATGCAAATTCTTCATTTTCTTCACTTTCTTCATCTTCATATTCTTGTATTGGTTCAGCTATATGTATTCGTTTATATTGTCTTTCATATTTTTCTGTATCTTCCCGTTTTCTTTTATGCAGTATATCACTTCGCAATTGTGCCATAGCCAAAACCTTTTTATACTTTAAAAATAAAAATAAATGAGTATTCATAAATATAATTCAGAAAGTAAAATAATTTAATTATATACTTACATGTAATTTATTTCTACGTTTTAAGTGTAAAAATCCCATATTTGACCAAAGACGTTCAACTGAAGCTGCATTTATGCATATTCCAAAAAGTTGCAATGCCAATCGTGAAAGTTCAGGTGCTAATCCCCTTGCAGATTCCCAGAAATCTATAATATTTTCATCAAATTGATTGTAAGTTTCAGGATTAAAGGGGAAATTCTTTCGTTGATATGATAAATATTCCCGAAGAATACTTTTTGGCATTTCATTAAACCATGCTTGATAATAGTATATGAGCCATTGTCCAAAATATGCATAAGAAACTTTTTAAGCAGATGATTTAAATTTTGAAATACGATGTTTGGGATGAAGAATAATTGAAAGTAATAGTAATGGTTGTTCCCATTTTGCCCAACGTGATTCCAATCTTGTCACCATACAATTACCAAATTCTTCATTTTCATGTGAAGAAAATATTTTAATTATCCATCCAAAACAGAGTATGATCTCATATAGGCGTGCAACATCTTTTTGCAGTTTATTTAATGCACCACATAATGGTAACAATAAATTCTGAAGTTCGTATAATTGAATCCAAAATTCTACATTATTAACGATTCCAATTACATCTGGTGGAAGATTTTTATAGTTATTTTCATTATTATTCGTATTAGTTCTATAACGCTGATGAGACAATCCAGTTCGAGAAGTGCTTGGAGTTCCAATGCGTTCAGGTGAACATTTTGTAATTAAAGCCTAAAATATTAAAAAATTTACAAAAACTAAATAAGTATTTGTTGAAAAATGTTCGTTTGTGGCTTTGTAATCACCTAATCAGCGATCATATGCTGTGCAATATTGCAATTTAACGGTTGATATCATTTAATTTTTATTTACCTTTAAAGCAGCTTCTGTTTTCAAGACACTATGAAAACAAAAATAATAACTGTTCCAGCGTGTTTCCCCTGGAGTTATTAGTGCTATTGTTTGACCATAACATGACATTTGCTCATTTCTTAATAATCCTGTAAAATATGTAGAAGAATGAAAATAGCTAACAAGTCGAACTGCATCCTTTGATGCTTTCCAATATTGAAGTGATTCTTTGAAAATATCTCCTACAACCAAGTTCATCTGATGGGCCATACAAGGTAAAAATATTTTATTTGGGTATTCTATTCTTAATTGACGCCTAAAAAAAAGCAGAAAATAACAATATTTTTTAAATATTTGATATTAAAAAAAAATGCAAATAAAGAATACATTTACCTTGCTGCTGCATACTCTCCGGCAGAGTCAGAAACAAAACAATTGATTTTAATCTGTTTTGATTCAGCATTATTCATTAAACTTTTAATTAATGCTTTAACATCTTCAGTTTTAGATCGTTGATTGCTAATATCTTTAGCTCCCCAAATTAAAGTTTTACCAGATGATGTAATAAAAACAACTCCAAAAAGGTGTTCTTGTTTAATATTAGTCCAGCCATCAAACGCCGCTGTAACACCAATTATATCAGCTTTTGCCTGTGCTACAATTGATTCAGTTAATTGATTTGCTGATATTGAAAGAACACGATCGCTGATGGCCTTACGTCCTGGAAGTTTTAATGTAGGTGCAATACATCGAAAAACATCTTGTGTTTCTTTATTTTCCAAAAAAGTGAATGATAATCCATTTGACACCATCATTAATAGTATCAGATTTTCAAAATGAGAAACGTCCTTCTTAGACATTGGCCATGACACAAATCCTGATAAATTTTGTTGTTTGGTGATGATACTAGACATATTATTAGTTTCTACACCACTTCTCATATTCCTTTCTTCTGTATTCAAATTTGTCACAATTTGTTTTTCTTTATTTTTTTTCGCATCTTCAGGCACTTTACGAGATAAAATCTCTTGTTTTTCATCTTCACTATATTCAGAAGCAAAGTTTTCACATTTCTTTAAGTGATTACGGCATAATATTGCTTTATTAGATACAAAACATTCAGGTTTAGTAATAGCAGTAATTAAAGTATATTTTCTTATACAAGAAAAACATACTGCTTTTTTGTTAGCTTTAGGGTTATCAGGTGCACATAAATAAAAAAATTCTCGAAAATTGTGTTTTTCTTTACCCATTTTAGTTTATTAGCTTGCATATATAGTGAGAACTGAGAAAATTAAAATTGAGACAAAGAAAAATTGAACACGAAAACGCAAAAATCTTTAGATTCATCTTGCATAAATAAAATATTATCATTTATTTTTTTTCCAAATTTAATAAACGAAATATGTTCATTAAGCTATTTTGGGTATACGCCTCTAAAAGGATTACCGTTAAGGAATATTTGCACCGCAAAATGGATCATCAAATGACAATGATATTATCATTTAAAAATGACACATGTCATTTCGTCACTTATCATTTGTAAATGACATTTTTTTAAATGATACGAATTCTTATATCATTTTGATATCATTTGTGATCATTTAAAAATTAGCCAAATGACATTGTCATTTGCCATCACTGTGGAAACTTGATGGTCTTATAATGTTATAGTGCTTTGATTTTTTTATTCGATCAATAGTTTATAGTAAATATTTAGCATAGAAGAGCTATAATTTAGTAATTATACTTAACATTTACATTATTAATACTTTTATTATTAACACTTTTAATCATAAATAAAGTTCATATCAATAATTTTGCTTAATATATATATAATTTATTCTTTGCTGAAATGTATTGAATTGTGTCCGAATAGTAAACATATCATGCAAATAATCATCTACCGATCGTGGATCAATTTACTGATAAATCATTACGAATTATTATTAAAGTCGTTCCGATTTTAAAAATTTATTAACCATGTTGATAAAATTTAGTAAATGTATTGAATAGAATAATGTCTCTAATACATTTCAAATACTGTATATTAAAATATACATTCGTAAATAAAATGAGACTACTTTTACTGGACAAGGCAATTTTTTCAAGATATCGTATGATACTTTTATGATATCATAAATGTACTTAAAATTCGAATTTTAATATGGTTGTAAAGACATTTTACATAATAAAAAATCATTTTGAAAATCACATTAGAACCCATTTCCGATGCTTACCAGAACATCATAAAATATGTCATCCTGACAATATATTTAAAACCATTTTATGATAATTTTCACAATTTTGTAAAGATTGACAGAACATGATTAATATATTTTAAAATGCCAATAAATTATTTTATTATACGGCTAAATAATAATACATAAACTACTAGTATAATTTACAAAATAGAAAAATTCCAAAGAAACGAACTGTTAGTAATAGTACATTAAAAAAAAAAGATTTAAAAAAAAAAATGTTATAAAATACCCACCGAAATCTACACCCCTGAGCTTCAGTTGAAATCCCATGCTTTGAACCTGTCTAAAAAAAGAACAAGTGTTAGTACATTTCGTTAAAGTAGTAATTAAAAAAACTCTTCTCTTACCAAATTCTCAATATCTAAAATCATATGGAAAATACATCAAAGTATATCAAAAAAAATATATTTTTTCTTTCGAAATTGACCACCATATTAATCATACTCGATCATGATGTGGTAAGATCAATGCAAAAATAAGGAATGAAAGAATTGATTTATAATAATAAAAAAAAATGAGAAGAAAAAAAAAATTTTTGACTCACATTTTAACCTGTAGAATCATCATCAAACAAGTTTTAAAAATGTCTTCTCAATATCGTAATAAACCTATACAAGAATAAGAAATTCGTAAAAAGAATTCTCTTATTAAAATTTGAAAGCCTTTGCAACCGCAATCTCAACAACCTCTGTGGTGGCGACATACAGAAGTAGTCAAAGTCCCATAGTATATTTTTATGTAATCTTGCTTAATCGTATAAAAATATCAGAATTTTATTTTAATAATATGGCAGCACGTTATACATACTATAAAAGTTGTAAAAAAAAAAAAGTTTAATATTTGCGGTATTGCAGATGAGTTGCGATACCACAAATGAGTTGCGGCAATGAAGTGACGATATCAAATCAATATCGTAAATACATCTTTTTTTATCCCTGAAATTACCAATATCGTAACAATATCAAGACTATACCGATCAGATATTTTTTTAAATAAATGTTGTCACGATATCTCAGCAATAAATTGTGGGATGAAGTGACGATATCAAATCAATATCGCAAATATATCATCCTTTTTTTTTGAAATTACCAACATCGTAATGAGTTTCTGTAAAGTATTATAGCAATATAATTATTACATATATATATTAACTTATTATTATCTGATTTTAATTTACCTTTATATAAATTTTATTATTATCAATTAATAATATTTAAATTTTAATTATTTAAATTATTTAATAAATAATAAAATTTATATAAAAATTTGTTATTTAAAAAATTTTTAAAAATTAAATAAGTCTTTGCAAAATTTCTGATATTTCTATTATAATTTATATTTAAATTTTAAGTAAAAATTTTAAAATGATTGATCTAACATCAGGAAATTTTATAATGCAAAAAATTACATAAGTTTACGTATCAAAATATTTTGTAAGTTTTCAGACCTGCCAAAAGTTTGCGTAAGTATAATATTTTGTAACTTACTAAAATATTTCAAAGTATTATGATGTGTAAATCTTTGTAATTTTATGATTCGTAGTATTCTGTAATTTTACAGTTTGTAATAATACGTAATTTTACACAATATTTTGTAGATTTTCAGGTATAATATTTTGTAATATTTTATCTGTAATTTTGTGATTTGTAATATTTCACGATATTACAATTTGTAATAATCTGTAATTTTACATAATATTTTGTAAATTTTCAGACCCACTGCAAGTTTTCATAAACAATAATATTTCATAACTTTTTAAAATATTTCAAAATATTATGATATGTAGTATTTCTAATATTAACGTAATATTTCGTATTATTTCAAAATTTATGATGCAATTTTTAATATTTGGGCTTATATAATAACTGGGCATTAGATATAATTCAAAATAAACATAATTTTATTAAATTATAAAAAATTACAGATATTTTTATAAAATAAATAAATTACATAAAAGGAAAAGTAACAATATAATTAGATGTAAAAAGTAGAGAAACAACTATCAGCATCAATATTCCTAGTAAATATTAGTAGTATTGATATTGTTAGTATTAAGGATACAAATAAAAAAAAACATGTAAAGATAAAAGTAATATTGTTAATATTATTAGTATTAAGATAAAAGAATTAAAGAAACATTATTAGTATTAAGACAATAATTAAAGAAATATAATTGTTATTGTTAATATTAAATAAAGAAAAAAAAAATAAAGTTAGTATTCATTAGTATTAAGGCAAAGAAATAAAAGAAATAAAATTAATATTTGTTAGTTTTAAGATAAAAAGAAAGAAATAAAGTTAATATTCATTAAAGTAGTAAAAGAAACATACACAGGTCGAATGGAGTCAAATCGGTCATCAATCGGTCATGTGACTGATTGGTAACCGATTGGATACCTATTGATGACTGATTCTTTCAATAGGTCATCAATCAGGTATAAATTCCAAATCGGTTATCAACTGGTCATATGACTGATTGATGACTGATTGGTGTACGGTTAAATTTACCAGTTATCAATAGGTTACCAATCGACCATATCAGATTGATGACCGATTGGTTGCTAATTGGCTTATTATATATTAGCGGATTTTTTAGATTTTTTCAATAACGTCGTTTTAAAATATTTAATTTATAAACCATTTTAAAACTCTAAACTCTGATAGAAATTTTTTTTTGATAGATTTTCTAAGATTCATATAGGATATTTTTGATAAATAGAGATATTTTTATTTTTTGAGATTTCTAAAAGTTTGTATGGAAAGAGTTTATATGGGATATCTGATAAAAAATTTTTTTTATTTTCTAAGAGTTCGTATGGAAAGAGTTCGTATGGGGATATCTGATAGAAAAATTTTTTTTAAGAGATTTTCTAAGAGTTCATATGGGAAAGGTTTGTTGGATATCTTTGATAGAAAATTTTTTTTAAGAGATTCTCTAAGAGTTCGTATGGGAAGAGTTTGTATGGGATATCTGATAGAAAATTTTTTTGCGAAATTTTCTGAGTTCGTATGGGAAGGGTTCGTGTAGAATATCTGATAGGAAATATTTTTTTTGAGAGATTTCCTAAGATTCGTATAGGATATTTTTGATAAATAGATTTTTTTTTTTATTTCTAAAAGTTCATATGGGAAGAGTTCATATGGGATATCTAATAGAAAATTTTTTTTTTAAGAGATTTTCCGAGTTCAGTTCGTATGGGATAAATAATAGAAAATTTTTTTTTGAGAGATTTTCTAAGAGTTCATATGGAAAGGGTTCGTATGGATTCTTTGTTAGAAAAATTTTTCTTAAGAGATTTTCTAAGAGTTCATAAGAAAAGCGTTCGTATGGGATTCTTTGATAGAAAATTTTTTTTTAAGAGATTTTCTAAGAGTTTGTGTGGGAAGAGTTCGTATGGGATATCTGATAGAAAATTTTTTTGTGAAATTTTTTAGGGTTCATATGGAAAGGATTCGCATGGGACATTTTTGATAAATAGATTTTTTTTTTTTTTATTTCTAAGAGTTCGTATGGGATATCTAATAGAAAAATTTTTCTTAAGAGATTTTCTAAGAGTTCATATGGAAGGGTTCGTATGGGATTCTTTGATAGAAAATTTTTTTGAGAGAGATTTTCTTAGAGTTCGTGTGGGAAAAGTTCGTATGGGATATTTTAATAAAGATTTTCCAAGTGTTCATATAGTAGGGGGTTCGTATGGGATATCTTTGATAGAAAATTTTTTTTAAGAGATTTTCTAAGAGTTCGTATTGGAAGAGTTCGTATGGGATATCTGATAGAAAATTTTTTGTGAAATTTTTTAGGGTTCATATGGAAAGGATTCGCATGGGATTCTTTGATAGAAAATTTTTTTGAGAGAGATTTCTAAAAGTTCATATGGGAAGAGTTCGTATGGGATATCTGATAGGAAATTTTTTTTTGAGATTTCCTAAGATTCGTATAGGATATTTTTGATAAATAGATTTTTTTTTTTATTTCTAAGAGTTCGTATGGGATATCTGATAGAAAAATTTTTCTTAAGAGATTTTCTAAGAGTTCATATGGAAAGGGTTTGTATGGGATTCTTTGATAGAAAATTTTCTTAAGAGATTTTCTAAGAGTTCGTGTGGGAAGAGTTCGTATGGGATATCTGATAGAAAAATTTTTCTTAAGAGATTTTCTAAGAGTTCATATGGAAGAGTTCGTATGGGATTCTTTGATAGAAAATTTTTTTTAAGTGATTTTCTAAGAGTTCGTATTGGAAGAGTTCGTATGGGATGTCTGATAGAAAATTTTTTTGTGAAATTTTTTAGGGTTCATATGGAAAGGATTCGCATGGGATTCTTTGATAGAAAATTTTTTTGAGAGAGATTTCTAAAAGTTCATATGGGAAGTGTTCGTATGGGATATCTGATAGGAAATTTTTTTTTGAGATTTCCTAAGATTCGTATAGGATATTTTTGATAAATAGATTTTTTTTTATTTCTAAGAGTTCGTATGGGATATCTGATAGTAAAATTTTTCTTAAGAGATTTTCTAAGAGTTCATATGGAAAGGGTTCGTATGGGATTCTTTGATAGAAAATTTTTTTTAAGAGATTTTCTAAGAGTTCGTATTGGAAGAATTCATATGGGATATCTGATAGAAAAATTTTTCTTAAGAGATTTTCTAAGAGTTCATATGGAAGAGTTCGTATGGGATTCTTTGATAGAAAATTTTCTTAAGAGATTTTCTAAGAGTTCATATGGAAAGGGTTCGTATGGGATTCTTTGATAGAAAATTTTTTAAGAGATTTTCTTAGAGTCCGTGTGGGAAGAGTTCGTATGGGATATTTTAATAAAGATTTTCCAGTTGTTCATATAGTAGGGTGTTCGTATGGGATATCTTTGATAGAAAATTTTTTTTAAGAGATTTTCTAAGAGTTTGTATTGGAAGAGTTCGTATGGGATATCTGATAGGAAATTTTTTTGTGAAATTTTTTAGGGTTCATATGGAAAGGATTCGCATGGGATTTTTTGATAGAAAATTTTTTTGAGAGAGATTTTCTAAGAGTTCGTATTGGAAGAGTTCGTATGGGATATCTGATAGGAAATTTTTTTGTGAGATTTCCTAAGATTCGTTCGTATAGGATATTTTTGATAAATAGATTTTTTTTTTTGAGGTTTCCTAAGAGTTTGTATGAAATATTTTTAATAGAGGATTTTTATAACATTTTAAAAAAACAATACACTTTTTATTAAATTTATTTTAAATAAGTTAATATTATTAAAAAAATTAGGTATCCGAAAGTCCAAGGCAAATTATAATATATGACTATATGAGATGAAAAATTACAACTAACGATAGTAGGTTTTCAATTTATCTATTATTAACCAATCAAAATTCGGTCTGATCTTATGCACGTGACCTGATCTTAACATGCATATAAATAACCAAACGCGACTCTGTTTATTTTTCAAAAATCATACACCCTTTCTTTTCTGTTTTCTTCTTACTCTCATTACATTTTACAGGTATATTAATTATTGTATTTTTGCCATTAAATTTATGGTAATGATTACTGACTATATTTTATTTTATAATATTAACTTTACCTTTTTTTAATATTACTAATGTTATTCTTTTTTTTTTCATATTTTACTAACATCATCACGTATTTTTCTTTTTTTTTTTTTTTATAAATTTTATCAAACTCTTCATAATACTAACTTTTTGTATTTGTGTATTTTATTATTACTAATGTTATTCTTTTTTTTTTATATTTTACTAACATCATCACGTATTTTTCTTTTTTTTTTTTTATACATTTTATCAAACTCTTCATAATACTAACTTTTTGTATTTGTGTATTTTATTATAATTATTACTAACTTTTTATATTTACGCTTTACTATTTATTTATTAAATATTACTAACTTTATTAGTCATATACTAACATATTATTATAATAAATGTTTTTATTTTAAATACTTATCTGTTATTAATATAAATAAAGATACTATGTGTTTTATTATGTGCTATAATAAATTTTATTATTCATTATATTATTCTACAAAAATTGGTCATTCGACCATCAATTGACCATAATTGACCATAATTTGACCACATAATTTGACCACATAAATTGACCATAAATTGACCATAAATTGACCTTAATTTGACCTTAATCTGACCTTAATTTGACCTTAATTCGACCTTAATTCGACCATAATTTTGACCATAATTTGACCATAATTTGACCTTAATTTGACCTTAATTTGACCTTAATTTGACCTTAATTTGACCTTAATTTGACCTTAATTTGACCTTAATTTGACCTTAAATTTGACCTTAATTTGACCTTAAATTTGACCTTAATTTGACCTTAATTTGACCTTAATTTGACCTTAATTTGACCTTAATTTGACCTTAATTTGACCTTAATTTGACCTTAAATTTGACCTTAATTTGACCTTAATTTGACCTTAAATTTGACCTTAATTCGACCTTAATTCGACCATAATTTGACCATAATTTGACCATAATTCGACCATTTGACCATATTTTGACCATCAATCGACCATCAATCGACCATCAATCGACCATCAATCGACCATCAGTTGACCATCAATCGGCCTGCCCGATTGATGACGGATTTTGGCGGAAATCGGCTATCAATCGGCCACCCGATTGAATACTTATTGAATCAATCAGTTATCAATAAGATACCCGATTGATAGCTGATTGGTGACTGATTTGCCACCGTTCGACCTGTGATAGTTTGTATTGTTTAATATTAAGTAAAGAAACATAGTTAGTATATCATTAGTATTAAATTAAAATCTGTAAATATTTTTCACACTTCTAAACTTTATCACTTAAAAAATTAAGAAATTTTATATTTATATATATTATTTCTATGTAGGTATAAAAATTATTTGTTTCTCATAATTGCTTAGTTTTTTTTGTATACTGAGGTATCTATTCTGATTTTTTTTCATTAAAAATTATACTATTGAATTAATGCGAGATTTAATGCAGGTAGTCTACTAATGATACTAATAATACTGTAAAATTATGTAAGTTTATAAGACTGTAAATTCTTGAAATATTTTGACTATAATATTACATGAGTTTACAAACTGTAAATTCTCAAAATATTTTGACTATAATATTATATAAGTTTACAAAACTGTAAATTCTTAAAATATTTTGACTGTAATAACACGTGAGTTTATGAGACTGTAAATTCTCAAAATATTTTGACCGTAATATCACATAAGTTTACGAGATGGTAAATTCTTGAAATATTTTAACTGTAATATTACGTAAGTTTACAAGACTGTAAATTTTCAAAATATTTTGACTGTAATATCACATAAGTTTATAAGACCGTAAATGCTCAAAATATTTTGACTGTAATATCACGTAAGTTTACGAGACTGTAAATTCTCAAAATATTTTGACCATAACAGACATCAGAAATGTCACTTGAGTTAACGATCATTAATTAAAATAATTTTGTGTAACTATTATTGAATATTTTACCTCATAGCTAAAAAAAGAAATTTCTTACACAATGCTTACACAAATTAAATAAATTGATAATTCGTCATATATATTATAAATTTCCATCATCATTTCCACTTTAGTAATATTTTTTTTCTTTTGCATATACAAGAAAGTTCGCCTCAAAAATACAGTTTTTCTTCTGATTGAACTTAAAAGTAGGTATAAAATACAATTTAAACAGCAAAAATATATGTAATTTTACAAGAGAAAGAAGTTTTATTAAGTTAAAAAAGGCAGTTAGTTAGTTAGTTTTTGTGTAAACCACAAAAAACCACTTTTTATAATAAAAAAAAATATTTTTTATTCCTATAAAACTTTTAATAAAAGCTTTTTTTAACAGTAAATATTTATTTTTAGGTGTAATTTAGTGAAATAAACAACTTTCATTAAGCTTAAAAAGGTGATTATTAAGCCAGATATTTTGTTATTTATGAATTTGGTTAAAATTTTTTAATTAGAATGCTAATAAATCATTTTTTATTTATAAAAATAATATCATTAGATCTATCTTAGTGCTATAAATTGTTTTTTAATTGAAAAACTAGTTAGATATAATGGTTTTTTTGTTTATTTAAATCAAACTTTTAATGCTAAATCATGGTATTATGGTGATGATTAAAGATGGTTCTGCAAATAGGTGATTGCAGAATATTGCAGTTTGCGGTATTGTAAAACATTGCAGATTTTTAAATCTAAATCCACAATTCGCAATTATCTGCAAGCGGAATTGCAGATTATTTGCGGAATTGCAGAAAAATTGCGGAAAAAAATATTTTTTTTTATAGCTAACATTTCTTTTAAACTTACTAATCTAAAAAATAAATTTATTATTAATAAAAATATTAAAAAAAAAAATCATTTTTTCGTTAATATAATATTAAAAAAAATGATTTATTTTTTAAAAAAAAATTGGATCAGCCAGATTATATTATGGTTTATCAGATTTATCAATACCGTTAAATTAACTGGTAATATTATATAAAAAAAAAATTATAAAAACACTGAAACTAATAGTTCTGGCATATTTTATATAAAAAAATTAAAAAAAACGCCAGAACTAATAGTTCTGGCATATTTTACATAAAAAAATTATAAAAAACGCTAGAACTAATAGTTCTGGCATATTTTACATAAAAAAATTATAAAAAACGCTAGAACTAATAGTTCTGGTATATTTTACATAAAATAAATTAAAAAAAATGCCAGAACTAATAGTTCTGACATTTTTATATATAAGATCACAAAAAAAAATGCTAAAATTGACAGTTCTGAGCAGCCAATCAGAATTGTGGAATTACGGATTACTAACCGCAATTCGACTCCAAATTCTGCAATATTGCGGAATTTAAAAATCATTTGTGAACCCATCCCTAGGTCGTCGGAGCTGGGCTAAGCCCAGCGGAGGCTAAAGCCCCCTATACATCCCCCCTCCGTGGGAAACCCTACCAGATCCCCTTCCAGTTAGGCTCCAGCGCCTATGGCGCGTCTCTAACAATACCATGGATAAATACCATTTCCATACCATACCCCCATCTGTCCCAAAAAATACCCCATCTGTCCTACCATCTGTCCCATATATAACTACTCAAATTACTAATCTAACAAAGGAAAGAACAAGAAAACGAATAAGAAAGGAGAGTATAGGACAGATGGGACAGTAGGACAGATGAATATAAAAAAAAATCAGATCACCTTTCCCAGAAAAAACTTTTGAAATTCGGGTATAAAATGTGTCCCATCTGGCCCAATCTGTCCCATTTTCAGGAACGAGCTCAGACACACTTTAAAGTCCAAGTAGATATGCAAAAAAAAAACCCTATCACCTAGTACGAACTCCTATATATACCCCCATACCAGTCATCGATATTGGGCTATGCCTAAAAAGTGGCAATATTACAGGACCTATCCATAGAATACCGTACCTGAAAAAAAAAACAGCTATTATCGATCACCCAACTAAATGTTCAACTATCTCTTTTAATGGTTTTTTAAAACCAAACTCTTTAGCACGCTTTGCATAATCTAGTTTTAATCCAAGAATAAATGCTACTTTAATGTTTGTATGATCCAAATCCTCATTCCGGGCTATAGCAAACATTTTTATCAACTCAAAATATTCACTTACAGTGCCATCACCCTGTGTAGGAGCTGGTATCTCTTCTTTTTCGTCACTTTCTAATCTCGAAGTACTTGGAGGAGTTGTTGGTCTTCCCATTGTTATATTTATCACTAATAAATAGTGTTATATTTTCAATTAATCCTCTTTTGTCGCTTCTCTTAAATACTTCTTAATATAAGCCTGAACTTTATCATCGGCATCCAAAATCTTAAGACCAAGTTTCTTAGCCTTCTTGTTTGTAGCCGTCTTCTTTCTCTTTTTCTTAGCATCCAGAATTTCTCTTTTACTATGTGTTTTAACCTCCCAATTCTCACCAGTAAGGGTATTCTTGTGCGTCCCACAGATAATACAATCACCATGAATTCGATATCGACCTTTATCAGTCATATCCTGAACTTCTGAAGACGTTTCTGTCTTCTTTTTACACTTTGTACAATGTATCTCTGTCATATCCACAAATTTGAATTCTAGAAGTAAAACTTTAATTTTGAGCGATATGACCCCTTTAGAGAGGTATTACAAATTTTATAACCTATCAGGGGTACCAGCACATCATCTTAAAGATCAAGAGCATTATAACCTCTATCAAAAGCCTCTAAAGGAGAAAAGATCTGAGCGTCCAAAAGTAATCGTCTGGAAAGAAAATGCTACTCAGCAGTCTGATTTAGGAGAAATGCCTATAGACCCCAAGGGATACCATTATTTTCTCGTAGTAGTAGAAATATCCAGAAGACGAGTAGATGCTGAGCCTATCAAAAATAAGACAGCTAATAGTGTAATAAATGCTTTTATTAAAATATATGGACGTGGTCGTATCCAACCTCCTACTCATAAACTAGAAACTGATTCTGGTTCAGAATTTACTAACTCGCAAATACGTGATTTTTTCCTTAATAGCATTGGAGTTATGATGAGATTTGGCGAACCTGGATGTCACAAACAGCAATCATTTGCAGAACGAGCAATTCAGGCTATACAAGAACCACTTCTCAAAAGAATGACAGCACAGGAACTAAAAACTGGTGAGACATCAGTGGAATGGTCTGAGGACTTCCACGATATAGTAAGATTAGTAGATGAAAAGTGGCAAAGGGATCTACCTAAAATCCCAGAAGGTCCACCTAAAATTGACAAGAATACAGAATTACTATTAGAGGGGACACAAGTTCGAACCAAACTTCTTGAACCTATATCAGTACTTGGAAAAAAATTACATGGTAAGTTCAGAATAGGCGACATTAAATGGGACCCAAAAGTTCGTATAATTAAGAAGCTTATCCTTTCTCCTGAACAACCGCCTACATATTTACTTGATGGACCACATGGCCGGTTAGGAGTATCTAGATGTGCATATACTAGAAAAGAACTACAGGTTATTCCAGCTAATGAAAAACCCCCACCTGATTCGGTCATAAGAGGACGGCCAGAAAGATATGTACCTGAAAGGATTATTAAGCATCGTACTAGAAAGGGTCAACTCCAATACTTAGTCAAATGGGAGCGCTATCCAGAAGATGAATCTACATGGGAGCCAGCTGATAAATTACAAGAAGACGTCCCCAATCTAGTACGTATCTATAATGATACAAAATAGGTTATATTTTTTTTTCGAAAAATCCTAAAATTGTAATTAAAGATAAGGGTATAATAAAGTAAATCATATAATAAATATTCGAAATTAAACATATCCATTATATACTAAAAAATGTATACTGACATTGCTACATTCTTAGATATATCCCCAGAGTAGGTAGAAAACTGGCTAAATACTCCAATCAAGGAAACTGGCCACAATGTTAATGCTACTTTCAAGAGAACTGATATATTTCAGATACATGAAATTGCTCGTGTCATCATGTATCAACTTAACCAGCTTGCCGAAGAGGACTACTGGAAAGCTGTAATGGATTATAAGAATAGTGATGAAGAATTAGAACATGCTTATAAAAAATATGTAGGTACGAATAAAGCTCTTAAAGATTCTCTATATAAAAAATTTATGGATTTGGCCGATAAAAAAAGAAAAGCTTTTGCGTATCAAGTAGAGATAGAAAAAATTATGTTACAAGGTGGATTTGCATATAAAGATACAGAAAAGATTTATATAATTTATCATATTAACATGCTAGCTAATGGATTGGATCCTTATGAAATCCCAGGATTCGGTGAACCAGAAGAAGAATCATCTTGGCAACCAGATTACTGGGGAGATGAAGATCCAGACGATCCTGCAAACTGGCAATCAGGTCCGAATGAACCAAGCGATTCTGATGAAGATCTAAGTGATGATTCAAGTGATTTTGATGCCGAATGAATCTTATCTAGAATCCATTGAATAGATCTAATTTTATATTTTTTTTTATGTCCTATTTGCATCTGGAATTATGGGAATAAAATAGTCTTTATCATTGCAGGTAAGGGCAATATGACTTCGAGATTCATGAATATCATAATTATACCTTCTAAGACATGCTCGGCTCAAACCAATCTCTCTATGCTTATATCCTTTCAGGACTACAAGATCTTCTTTAATGATACAACTACCACTCTGTGATGGTGAAAGGTTTATCGATACATTTTTTACTATACCAAGTGTCTCACCATTCCCTGATGCACCAGTAATACTATGCTTTATAGATTTATCAGCTTTTAGTTTTAGTTCGTGACATGCTTCTTCTTGGATAAAGGAAACATTAGCACAGGAATCGGCTAAACACTGAATATCTACCCCATTTACATTTCCATTTATAGCTAAAAGATCTTTAGTATTTTCCAATCGAGCGACATCAATATCCATAGCCGTTGGGCCATAATATTCTTCTTGTACTGCTGGTTGTTCTTGAGGGGCGCTATCATAATTTTCTAATATTTTATAAACGATCTCCTGAATAATCTTTCTGATATCAGCAAGTTTTAGAAGATTTAAGAGCTCCGTTTTAGTAAAATTTGTTGATGGCTTAATAGCAGGGATTTTTACCATTTTAGTGGATTTAGATATCAATTTAGATGGTGCTGATTTAATTGCTGGTGGTGATGGTTTACCTTTATTTGAAACTATCTTTTTTTTTGGACGAGCATAATTTCTCCATTCTCACCTTGAACCAATTCTATAGGTACACCTCGAATAGCATTGGAAGTATCCATAGGATCATCATGATCATCCAAGGAAAGGTCACGTATTGCCCTATTTAACTCTGCATCTTCACGTCTTTCTCTAGCTTTTGCGATTCTTTTAGCAATCTTACCAGCTAATCTTTGTTCTAATGTATTTCTAGGAGCAGGTCTACCTGGTACTGCATCAAATAACTGTTGTAAATGCCTATTATCAACCTCATCTTCATCAGGCGGATTAAAAGCTTCATCAGGAATATCATCCCAATCATCATGATAACGAGGCTTAGGTTTAGGTTTAGGTCTATAAACTGGCTTTACATCTCGAGCCTTAAGACTTTCCTGTAATTGACGAATTTGGGATTGAAACCCTTCAGCCTGTTGTTGCAATAATCGACTCATTTCTCCTTGGGTAACTGCATGATTTTGTACTGGTTTTAATATAACTGGCTCCTGACTAACTGGTGGCAATTGCTCTGGAATAATTTGTCTATCCCTCTGATACTGTATATTTTCTCGTCTTTCTCTACCAAGACGTAATTCAGCCTTTCTTTTTTCAACTCGTTCAAGAAGACCTACTAATTCCTCTATATCTCGTTCAGCACCAATCCTTTCAGCCTCAATAGCACAATCATCATTCAGACCTCTTAGAAACTGATTAACTAAAACATCATTGCCATAACCTAATAGCTCAGCACTTCTTCTAACTTTATCATAGAAATCTCGAACAGGCATATTTTCCTGAAAAAGGTTACCAAACCTTAACTGGCGTCTGGCATTCTGTTGTGTAGGAAATTCATTACGCATTTTAATTAGAACATGACAGGGACGGGCTGGAATTACATACGGATGACCGGCACCAGCTCCACCAGGAATTATTGCACCAGCACCAGCACCAGCAACAGCACCAGCAACATTGTGGTTAAGAGGATCATTAGTAAATTCCATACCAGCACGATTTAGCCAAATATCTCTATTCCCTTCTATGGCATAATCAGGCCAGACATCAGTGACTGGATTAGCAATACCAGCACCAGCACCATCAATCATATGAGCCCTTGCACCAGAAGGGTTAACCCATGTAGCTACTGGACAATTAGCACCAGCATTACCAGCCATACCCTTAAATGTGGCCTCATCTCCATGCAAATTACTAAGAAGAATATTTCTAAGTCTAACTCTCTTTCCTAAGATATTAGCATCATACCATCTGGAGGCCGGACCAGTTAAGCAAGCACGAAGTATACCCATAGCTTTCTCCCAACCTGCTGGATTACCAGCAACAGCCGATGGATCAATTCCAATACTATGAATATAACCTTTATATAACTCAAAAAATCTCTCAAGATCATCGTCATCATTTCCAGCAAAAACTGGCATTCCTATTGCAACGGTAGCCATACTACTGTGGGATTATCTGGAGGAGGATTGTTGACTATGGGATTTGCTTGTCTAATTCGAAACCACTGCGCTTGAATTCTAAGTACAGCCAGTTGTGCTTGCATTCTATCACGAATTCGTCCCAAGTTTCTAGATGTAAGTCGTTCTATTGCAAGTTGGTGTGTTAATCTATTATTTCTTTGTTGCAAAGTATCCCTAATTCTTCTTTGCCGTACTTGCTGATCTTGTAATTGATTAGCTTGATCACGATTTGCATTTACCAGATGATTTTTCTCATTTTGCAATCTGTTCCTCTCATTTTGACATGCAATAAGACGTTGTCTAATACCATGAATCTCACGTTCTCTAGCATTGGTCATTTCTTGCAAAAATCTTAATAAACCAGTCGAAGTATCAAGCTCTTCCCTAGTTTGTCTTGCTCTTTCTTCAACCTGTATACCATGATCTATAATCAATCCAATAATATGCTTAATCTCATGATTAATATTTATAAGATTTGGTGTAACAGTCATTTGACCATTTACCAGCAGGGCATCTGCGCCATTCTTAAGTGCATTAATTAGCTGATTAATATCCATTGCTACTAAATGTGCTGGAGGAACGCCTGTAGGATCAGTGGGAACATATGCCATTTTGAATATACTATACACTATATACTACTAATTGCTTAAAATGGACTTATATGTGTACAATTTGGATGAGTATACCGGTGATACTAGGCAAGGAAATGAATATGCTCCAGTATGGAATTTTCGTCTTGCTGTAGCCGGTAGCTCAGATTCTGGAAAGACTACTATGCTTCTTAATTTACTAATGGGAGATGCAAAAGCCAAAGAGGATGGAAATCGATATATTCTTTGTGATGAAATAGTCCTTATTTGTAGGTATTTAGACGAACCTAAATGGCAAATGGTAAAAGATTTCTTTGATGATAGTGAAGACGTTACTTTTAGAGCAATTTCATATCACCAAATACCGGATGTAGAAGACTTTGACCCCAAAATTGCTACTGTAGTTATATTTGAGGATTTAATGGATGCCCCTAAAAACATCCAAGAAAAAATAACTGGATACTTTACCCATGGACGACATAGAAATATTTCGGCTATTTATGTAGCCCAAAGATTCTTTGCCATCCCAAAAGCAATTCGAGAAAATGTAAATTATATTTCTCTACATGGTGGGTATGGTAGTTTAAGTGATACAAAGCGCATCATTAGCCAATATACTAATGAGTCAGATTCTATTGCTCCAATCATTGATGAACTAACCTTAGGTAGGGAATTCATAGTATTTGACTTAAGACGCCCTAAAACTGACCCTTTAGCAATCAGAGTTCGATGGGATACTAGTCTTAGAACTTTTATGGAATCGTCCTTGAATAACGCTTCTAAAATGATCACGTGTTCATCTAAGATCGATCTAAGATCATCCAAGAACGATTCTAGAATCATCACAGATTCATCTAAGATCGATCTAAGATCATCCAAGAACGATTCTAGAATCATCACAGATTCATCTAAGATCGATCTAAGATCATCCAAGAATGATTCTAAGATAGTTAAACGATTTACTTCTTATGGGCAGAAGGCAATAGCTGAAGCTAAAAAGAATAATTTGTTAAAGGAATTTGCCTGAAACTTTCCTTCTCCTAAGGAACGTAAACTTTACTTAATACCAGACGCCTTATCGAAGGTAAAAAATTCAGAAATTTGGGCTAAATATGTTTTTAGAGAAGCTTATGGAATAAATGATCGTACTCTTGGAGATGAGTATAAGAAATTCCTGTCCCAAGTTAAGAATGTATGTGTTACTAGAAATAATTCCCCAGTATCAGTAACACCTTTTGATCGATATAGAGAACTTTTGAATGAGCGTCCTCTAAGTGGTGAAAAAATAATAGAAGGTATTGAAGCACTTCTAAAACTATTCAATGATGGCTTAATGAAAAAGCCTACCCTACAAGTGGGAATTAACAGTCTATTCCATTCTTTCTAAAAAGCTCAAGTAACTCTTCTCTAGTCGCATTTATAGTTATAGTACTTTTTTCCTTGCCATCTACTACTATTCTTGACATTTTTGTTACTAGGCCAAAGGCCCTCAATGCACGAGAAACACAGTTTTTGCTTAATGGATTATCTATTACAGTACAATACATATCATAAAATACAGAAAAGGGCTCATTTATCCCCTCTACTGCATAGAAATCAAATAAAAATCGATATAAAGCTTTTTCTCCTACATCCCTATCTAGCTCATTAATTCGTTTGAGTAGCCAAATCTTGATCGATTCAACATCTGGTTCAATACCATTTAACTGTTCTTCGTAGTCTCGAGTAAAGGTAAAAGTAAGTTCATCATCTAGAGAGACCGATCTATATATTTTGATTAGCTTATATAAATTTTCATGTAAGCTGTCTATATCGGTACATCTTTGTACAGTTCGTCTGAATTCGATAGTAGATAGGCCTCTTCTTGGCTTGGCCAATACAAGTCCACAAACTGGGCAGTATTTTCTAATTTGCTCAACCATTTTTTTCAGAATTATCTACATAAAAAATAAAATTATTTAATTACCTGTTTTTATATTCATTCTTTACTACAGTCTTCACAAAGACCGCTCTCAGGTAATTCGTTAAGATTTACAGGCATTTGGCACTCCTTGCATAAGGCAATATTAAGTTCGGCAAGCCTTCTTGATTGTTCCTCTTGTTGTGCTTCTCTTCTTCTTTGTCTAGTAAATTGGTGTGCTTCTTCAACCCCTTGCCTATAACTTGGATTAAGTCGTTCCCATCTAGCACGATGAACAGTTATATTACGTGCAGTTTCCAAGTATTCAAGTCTAACCTGAGTATCTTGCAAATACAATAAAGATGGATTAGACTGCGTGATTTCTGCATATCTTGGAGGAACAAGATAGTAATCTTCTATTATTTCATACCCAGCCCTTTGAATTAAATAATAATACGTTCTAGTTCCAAATTGAACCATACGTCCAGTATCTACATTGAGATAACTTTCCCTTACAGAAGGAAGTGGAGGTGCAGTTGCTCTTCGAACTAATCCACTATCAAGATAATCATATCCTTCTAAAACTAGCTGATTGAAAGTTGAACCACCAACACGAATTGTTCTGCCGGTCAATGGATTAGTAGTATATCTATTAGCACTCATCTTTTTTTTATTGTTACTTTAGTATAGGCTATATTCAATTACGATTTTTTTCTAAAAATGAAAAATGCCTAGTGACAAAGTTACTTTGTCATCAGCCTTTGCACAAAATTTTTAATATTGCCTAGTGACAAAGTTACTTTGTCATCAGCCTTTTATGCAAAAAATGAAAAATGCCTAGTGACAAAGTTACTTTGTCATCAGCCTTTGCACAAAATTTTTAA
Source organism: Rhizophagus clarus (assembly GCA_015698045.1). NCBI lineage: Eukaryota > Fungi > Glomeromycota > Glomeromycetes > Glomerales > Glomeraceae > Rhizophagus > Rhizophagus clarus. Next base: position 590,744 of record BLAL01000246.1, on the reverse strand, counting down.
TAATAAATTTATAGCTTATTACCAAGAAGTTCATCTAAGACGTCCTCAGCTTCATCTTCAGTAAGTTTACGTCTAGGTGGTACTTCCTTAGGAATACAATTATATAAATCATAGACCTTTATAATTTTAAAAGCAAGATCTGGATTATGTGAATACTTTGCTCGAATCATAGCAACCTTCTCAGCATGCGATTCTTTATTTGGCAATAATTTCTTAGCTGTATAACGAATATAGCCTTCTGGATTGTTGGCAGATTCTATTTTCTTAATATAGTTTACGTGGTTCTTTATAAGATAACTTTCTTTACCGTATCCATCTTGTAAACCTGCCAATATGACACCTTTTAAAGCTTTTATAATTTCGGCCAGATACATTTCTGGCTCGATAAAACTAGGATGCTTGTTTGTGAATGGGAATGAGTCGTCGTGTTCCATCTTTGAACTTCTACATCTAAGGAAAAAAATATTTAATTATACGGTCCATACCACTTGGTTGGCATTTTTTACATGACACTCTCCTTCTTTTTCGAATTTTAGAGCTTTTAGAGTCTTAAATGCATCTTTAGCACAGGCTATAAGAGGAGAAGAGTTAACGTCTTCTTCTAGAATGAACCCATCAGTATGAATACGTCTGACTTTATCCACATAGGGTTGTACCATTTCAGAAATAAACTTTCGACCATGTGCTAGAAGGAATGGAGCAATTCTAGGGTATTCACCTTTAAAGGGATTACCTGGATTCGTAAACTGGAATCTCCACTGCTCTTCTCCTATTGGTACAATCGAGTCTAATACCTCACCATCTGGAAAGTCAAAAGATTTACTCGATGTTGTAAGAGTCTTGTATGTTTTCTTTCTTTGGCAAAGTGCGCCCCATAGTGTATTAAGAATTCTTTTAGCTACTTGGCTAGCGATACCACCTTGATTTTTAATTTTTAAGAGAAAATCTACATACTCTCCAAAGATTACACTGCCTCGAATTCGAGTTTCTTTTTCATAAATAAGAGCATTAGAGACTCCATCCTGAATTAATGTAACTTGGAGACCAAGAGCTCTGGCACGTGTAAGATCAATATGAGTATATACATTATGATAATTATATCGAAATAGTGGGGTATCCCTCTTTTCAATACTTGCACGAAATATTCCAAAATGGCTATATCCTCGATGGTTAGTAAAGTCTTTTAAAATCTGAAACTTACCTTTACCGTTAGGAAAGTTTAAAGCTGATTGCTGAATACTAGGATAAAGACTTGTTTTATCGTAACTTCTTCCATATCCTTTCCAGTTATTTTGTGCCCAGATAATCCCTCCCATCATTGCTTTACTTATCCATTGCGCCTCAAGTGCGTCAAGAGGTTCATTAGCAGGAATACCTACACTTAATTTTTCGAATAACCATAAAGCCGTTTTCTTTATGTTCCAATCAAGTAATGATATATCAATTGGGATGCCTAGCTTTTTCGTCTCCTGTAAAAAGGCATCTCGTTCAGCATTAATTCTGATATATGCCTTTTCCAATGATTCTTGACGTTTAGCTGAAACAAAGGAGTAGTTTTTGCTAAACTTAAGTTTTTGAAACTGCTGGACGGTAATAGACTTAATTGCCTTTCCATTATATATTTCAACAGTATCTTTTACTTCATTCTCCCGATAAGTTATAGGCTTCTTTGGCCTTTTACATTCAAAGCTGGGATGTTTTCTATCTGGATTGGGTACGAGAGAATAGTGTCCATTAGTGAGAGTGAGGGTTATTCTTCTTTGTGCTGGACTCTTAGAAATATAAGTATGATCACCTACAACATTGATAGCAATACTTCGAGCCAATCGTTCTATTTTTTCAATACAGGCAATTGGAATAGGATCATCTCGTGCCAAATTTAGATAATCTTTAATGTACTCAGGCTTTTCAATACTTTGAGGCATATTCGAATAAGAGCCATAAGCCATTTTTAAGCACTGATAAAGACAATCATTTGTATCGCCACATCCACCTGATACTGCCGGTGAATCCCTCATATAAATGATAAAGTTATCAAATCGCTCTGGATCACCACTGTCAGGTGGCAATTGACTCTCATCATAGTGATCAAGTAGAGAGAAAAGGTTTGCGTCTTCTCCATTTGTAGTCCATTGACCAGGCTTCCAGTTCTCATAAGGAAGTAGGATTAGAAACTTTTTGCCTGGATATCGGGCTTTAAGTTTTTGATCAAGATTTGCAATTCTTTCTCTAGAGAACTGTCGGCCACTAAATTTAACTTCTATGATATCTGGCCTATTTGGTAAATGACGAACTAGTCTTGAAAACATTTCTTTGAAATATATAGTATTTATTTAATTACTAATTTTTCATTAATATATTTGAAAAAATAAAATAACTAGCTCTTATAATTGATCAATTTCACCAAATAAGCCATCATCAGATAAGCCATCATTATAATCTGATTCATATTCTTCACCATTGGCCTCTATACATTCACGTTCATTTATTGTGCTATGGCATTCTATTATCTGTGGTTGTAATTTTGCAACTTTATAGCCAGAAGGAGGTTCTACAAATACGGTTTCCTTATTCTCAATGTATTTTCTTAGATAGTCAGCAAGTTCTACGCATTTTATGTGCCTATCCACCTCATCATTATATTTGATCCATTCTTTTAGCTTATCTATGGCGTCGCCAAATTGGACGAGATACAGATTATCTCTTCTTGCAATTTTATCAAATTCCTCCAATTCGGCTAAGAGTAATTCCCAGTCATATTGATCATCTTCGTAATATTTAGCCCAGCATTCTTTGGCTGTAGAATATAGCTCATTTATCATTTCATCACGAGAATTCTTGTACCAGGGCTTTATGTAGTCATATTTATGTCTATCTATCCATTCCCAATATTTGGTAGTATTCATTTTAGGCATGGGATCTGGATTAGCTTTTTGAACCGACTTTAGGTCTTGCTTTGGTACTTCTTGTGATATAGATGGTTCAGCTGGTATAGAAGGACCAGGTATTCCGTATGGCTCTGGTTCTATCTCTGGTTCTTCCTTTACCTCTGGTTCTTGTTCTGACTTAGCCGAAGGTGGTATAAGAGTATTTAGTTCTGTTATGAAGTTATCTATTAGATTTTCAACAGATTCTGAAGCAACGGGTTGGTCTTCTGTCTCCTCTTGTTCTGACTGAGAATCCATTACTTCCTCCTGCTCACAAATAGAATTAGGAAGTCTTTCAGGTGGAATATCAGGTGGGACTTCAGATTCTTCATAACTTTCAGGTATATCAATATTTTCAGCTTCGTCTATCATATTCTTTTTCATGAATGTGGTATAAAGATCAGCATATGGAGCTGAATACCATTGAAGTCTTTTACTAGCTTTTCGATCTCCAACTCTCTTTTGTTTAGCTTTTATTCCAAGCTCTCCTATTGCACGAGTAAATTCCTGTACAGTGGGGGGCTTTTTATTAGAACCGGCATATGTAGCAAACCAAGCTTTAAAATCGTGATATAATACAGATGAGGATTCATCTAAATCTCTATACTGGATTAAATATTTTTCTTTAATGAATTCGTGAACTTTATTGATATCTCTATTTATCATCATTAGTTTAGTTTTTGTCATAGGGATCTTACGTTCATCAAAATCTGGATTAAGCTTTACATATTCTAATGCATAAGAATAAAAGGCTTTACCAACTTCTGGATCTTTTATAGCCGAATCTAATGGAGCATAATAGTGGTCCATACCAATACCATTATTAACGTACTTTTCTGAGATATCTGGAATGAAATATCTTCTGTCATTTCTATCTAGCCGAATAGTCTTGCTATTATTACTGTTAATTATTAGATTTGTAATATTGGTAACAGGATAAGGTGTCCTATACTTTTCTTCTATCATTAGAGTGTCGCTATCTATAAAGTCTTTAAGGCGATTTGCAAAAGTAATCCAGTCTGTGGATTTGGAATTAGACATTTCTTCTAAAATTAATAAGCACTTACCTTCTAGCTCTTTATTAAACTGCCCAGTAATAATTCGTTCATTTGCAGTTTTCATAGTAATTTTTGGGCCAAGAACTCTTTCACGAAGAAACCATGTAAGCATTGTTTTACCTGTTCCTGGACCTGAGTATAGAAACATTGTTTTTTGCATCTTTTGACCAATAGCAATACGCATGACCAGATTTTTCATATAATAAGCTTGCCTTTTATCTGATGAACAAAGCACTTCTTCTATATGATTGATAATTAGCTTTACCTGATCACGAATTTCTTGATTAAATTCATGAAATGGAGGTGAATTAGGATGAAGAAAGCCAGCAAATTCATTGATATAGTATCCACCATCTGTATCACGATATATTTTAGGCTGAAATTGATTCACTTGAGGAATAAAGAATGGGGTATTTCTAAAGAACCAAGCCTGAATATTAAATGTATCAACTACCTTTCCTTCATTATCTTTGAATTGTACAGTATCACTTTGGATAAAAGAATCTTCAGCAACTTTTTGAGAATAATGCTTGAAAACTTGATTTTTTGGAAACCACTTATATACACCTATATCACTACGTGCAAAGTAACTTATCAGATACTCTTTAGCAGGTGCAAGCTCTTGAAAAGACTTAGCTGAATATAAGTACTTTCTAAGAGTTTTGCTACTAAATTCTCGAGTAGGTGTGGCTAAGAAGAATTGATCACGAGACGCTTTGTGTGATTGGCTTTGGTTACTCATTGTTAGTTAGATACTTTACTACAAGTTTTGTTTAATTTATTTTTTTTTTGATACCTATATATGGACTATGTTTAATTACGATTTTTTTTTTCAGGTATATTTGTATGCTATTGGGAGGCATAGGGATTTGGTACGAGTAGGTATATATAGGTAGTTGGTACAAGAAGTGATGCTATATATACCCAATATTTTGGTACAAAGAGCAGGATTTTTCATCGTACCAAATTCTGACCACTTTTTGTACCAGGAAAATAGGGAAATTGGTGTTCTGAAGGCTTTAGAAATGTAAAATTGATACTTTTGGATCCGGTACACTAGTTCGAGGAATTTTTCCAAAAAGTTTTATATATATAGCATTGTATATAGGTATATATGTATATAGTGTCTGGAGTTGGATAATATTTTGGAAATTGTCTTCGTACCATCGTACCAAACCATTATTGTGTATGATTTTGCCTTTATTTTGTGATTTTGATGGTTATTTGATATGTTTTCTGGTACGAGGACTGGTACGAAGTTGGTACGAAGGGTATATATAGGAGGTTGTACCGGGGGAAATGGTATTTATCCATGGTATTGTTAGAGACGCGCCGTAGGCGCTGGAGCCTAACTGGAAGGGGATCTGGTAGGGTTTCCCACGGAGGGGGGATGTATAGGGGGCTTTAGCCTCCGCTGGGCTAGCCCAGCTCCGACGACCCTAGTGATGATGCTAATACTTACAATTTATTAAAAGAAATTTAATATTTTTTAGATTTTTAATTTATTTGGCATGAAAATAAAATAAAAACTATTTACATATCGGCGGATTTGTCTACCTTGCATTAATTACTAAATTTTGATGATTTTTATAATTTTTATTACCCAAACCTGATCTGTAATACTAAAAAGTCACTTGATAGACTGTCATTTGACTAAATAATAAGTTGAGTAAAAAATTTACATTTGCGAAACTTAAATTATTCAATGTAAAATAGATGCCAAAAACCCATTTCACTAACAAAAAACCCATTTCTCACCTGTATAGTAATTTTAATATATATTATTAGAAAGTAAGTGTACTTTAATAAAATAAAGAGTAAAATAAAAATTTATATAGTCACAGTAGCTATGAATATAAAATTTACGACTCTGAATATTATTAAAAAAATTTTTTTTCATGATAAATTTTAAAAAATTATCTAATTTACATTTATCTAATTTTACGCAATATAGGAATTTTTATATACTTTCAAACGTATTTAATATTAACATGTAATCCATATCATAAAATTATGTTGATTATAAGAAAACAAATCTGCCGATATGCATCAATTTTAATTTTTTATTACTTTTATAATCATTTATAAACATTATATACACTATTTTATACTTTTAATTATAATATATAATATATGCTATTTATATAAAATTCACTGTTCAAATACAAGTGGATATTTCCAAAGGAAAATGAAAAGAAATGTTAAAATAAAATACTCTCCCTCTTTTATCTTGATATTTCTTGTTCAGAATCCCAAATTCTAGTACTGATAGGTAATTGCTAAAAAATACAAACCCAGGTATCCTAAAGAAAAAAAAAAAACCTTCCCTCCATTCTACTTACATTTCCACTGAAGTCTGGTATCAAAGAAAGGCTAAAGTTTACGTCCCTAAAGAAAAAAAAAAGAAAGAAAATATCAGTAATGTTCTCAAATCAAAAGAAGGCCCCTCTCATTCAACCACTATGTTTACATTTCTGCCAAAACTCAATATCCAAGAAGCTGAAATCTGCCCTAAAAAAAAAACAAAAAATGATTATTAATAATGTTCTTGAATCAAAAAAAGAATCTCCCCTTCATTCTACTTACATTCCCACTAAAATCTAGTATCAAAAGGAGGTTGAAGTCTGTGTCTTTAAAGAAAAAAAAAAGAAAGAAAATATCGGTAATGTTCTCAAATCAAAAAAAGGCCCATCTCATTCAACCACTATATTTACATTTCTGCTAAAGCCCAATATCCAAGAAGCTAAAGTCCATATCCCTAAAGAAAAAACAAGAAAGAGAACGTTAGTAATATTTCCAATTTTTTAAAAAATACCATCCTCCTTCCCATTCTATGTATATTCACTATTCATCCTTCTAGTATTCAATAGGTCACAGTTGAAAGCTCTTAAAAATAAAAAAAGAAAGGAAAAGTTAGTAACATTCCCAATTCAAAAAATTCCCTCTCACTTCCCATTCTACTTATATTTCTGTTTACATTTCCATGTCAGGTATCTAAGAGGCTAAATCCCAAGTATTTCCAAGTCCAAGAGACATTCTAAATATAAAAAAAAATTAATTTTTTATAGTTTTGTTGGAAAAAAAAATATTTTTAAAAAAAAAGTATTATTGGAATTTCTACCAAATTATATGCGTTTAAAAAAATAGAATAAAATATTAGTAATATGTTTCGCTAAAAGATAATTGAAAAAAAAATAATGTTTTTTTTCATTTTTTATAGATGAAAAATATTTATAAAAAAGTTCCATATGGTGAAAAGTTAATTATAAAATTAAAGTTTTTATTAAAGAATAAAATGGTTTTAACTAATTTTTTATAAAAAAAAATTATTGATTTTTTTTTTTGAATCGTAAAACTGTCGCAGATATTTTTTTATTAGTTATTGATATTGATAAATCTTGTTTGGTAAACCGAAAAACTGAAACGGGTAGGAATGCCAAATAAAACACTTGCCAATTTTAGTAAGCTTAAATTATGAGTCGATGTAAAAGGAATGTGTTATTTTTAGATTAGTATCACATGTGCCTTTTTATGATTACGGCAATTTATATTAGTATAAAAAAAATGTTTTTTTATTTGATTATTAGTTTTACATGATTTTAGAAACGCCAGAACAAATAGTTCTAGCGTTTTTTTTTCAATTTACATAATAGAAATGCCAGAACCATTGGCTCTGGCATTTTTTTTCAATTTGCATAATAGAAATGCTAGAACCATTGGCTCCAGCATTTTTTTTTCAAATCTTCATAATAGAAACGCCAAAACCATTTGTTCTGACATTTTTTTTTCAATTTTACATAAAGAAACGTCAGAACAAATAGTTCCAGCATTTTTTTTTCAATTTACATAATAGAAACGCTGGAACTATTGGCTCCAGCATTTTTTTTCGAATCTTCATAATAGAAACGCCAGAACTATTTGTTCTAGCATTTTTTTTCAATTTTACATAAAGAAACGCCAGAACAAATGGTTCTAGCATTTTTTTTTCCAATTTACATAATAGAAACGCCAGAACTATTGGCTCCAGCATTTTTTTTTTGAATCTTCATAATAGAAATGCTGGAACCATTTGTTCTGGCATTTTTTTTCAATTTTATATAAAGAAACGCCAGAATAAATGGTTCTGGCATTCATCAGAAAAGTTATATTAGTTTAGATCTGTAGCAATCTGCAAAAATTGCAGATTGTTACTTTTTTTTAACTATTTTTGATAAAAATCTGCGCAATATTATACACGTTATGCTTTTTATTTTTTTGAAGATTTTTTTATAAAAATTCTGTGATAATCTCCAAAATTGCAGATTTTAAAAACATTTCGCACAAAAATCTTTAGGGATCTTCAGCATTTTCTTTTTTTATTTGATAAACTTTACATAAACTTTTTTTTTATTTTGATAAAGCTTTGCACTTCTGATTTGTTTTTTTTACAGCACTTTAAAAAAATAATTTATTTCAATGTTTTTTAAAGAAATAATTTTTAATTTAAACGAAATAATCTGTTAAAGCTATTAAAAAAAATTGAAAATTATTTTTTTCTTTTTTAAGCTTCGAAGCTTAAGAGTAATTTTTTTTAAAAAATTAAGTTCATCCAACGTCTGGTATATAATCTGCAACATGCAGGATTTTTTTTTTCATAGGGCTCTGGACTTCTTTTCTTTATAAGAAATACTTGTCAAACCCAGGCTTAAGTTTGTTAAAGAAACACCTTTACCTCACATTTCATATGTGAACTGCATCTTTAAATACTATTTTGAAGGTAAACTTTGAAATTCTTTTTTATATTTTGTTTGGAGAACATTTCTTACTAACGTTCAACTATTATTATTTTTTATTTAAATCATATTTTTTATATTTTTTATTTATTTAAAGAACTTTAACTAAAGTTCGTTCCAATTTTATAGGTCTGGAATGTCAAAAGACAAGTTCTGGACTCCACTATCATCATCTTTTTTTTTAATAAATATCGTTTTTATCCAGAATACCTAGTTTTGAAGGTCATTTGACCAGTGTAACCTTCAGAAAAAAACTTTTATTATTATTTAACGAGCATTAGCTAACACTCATTTTCCTTTTTTTTGTAGATTCAGAACATCAAAAGTATGGGTTCTGGACTCAATTTCAAAAAAAAATTTTTTTTTATTAATTTGTATTGACGAACGTTAAGTAATGTTCATTTTTTTTCTTTTTTTAGGTCTAAAACTCCATTTTGAGGTAGACCACTAAGTAAAAAAAAAACTTTTTTTTTTGTATTTTAGTGAAACGTTAGTAACGTTTTGCTTTTCTCCTTTTCTTTAGGTCTGAAACTCCACTTCGAGGCAGACTACTGTAAGTAAAAAAAAAAAGATTTTTTTTTTTGTATTTTAGCGAAACGTTACTAACATTTCGCTTTTCTTCTTTTTTTAAGGTCCAGAACTCCATTTTGAGGCAGACTATTAAGTAAAAAAAATAAAAATAATTTTTTTTTGTATTTTATCGAAACGTTAGTAACATTTCGCTTCTCTTCTTTTTTTTAGGTCCAGAACTCCACTTCAGGGTGAACCACTAAGTAAAAAAAAAAATATTTTTTTTTTGTATTTTAGCGAAACATTAATAATGTTACGCTTCTCTTCTTTTTTTTTAAGGTTTAGAACTCCATTTCGAGGCAGACTATTAAGTAAAGAAAAAAAACAATTTTTTTTTATATTTTAGCGAAACGTTAGTAATGTTTCGCTTTTCTCCCTTTCTTTAGGTCTGGAACTCCATTTCGAGGTGGACCAATTCAAGTAAAAAAAAAATAAGTTTTTTTTTTCATATTTTAGCGAAACGTTAGTAACGTTTCACTTTTCTCCTTTTTTTTAAGTTTGGAACTTCATTTCGAGGCAGACCATTAAGTAAAAAAAAATAATTTTTTTTTACTTTAATTTCAATAAACATTACTAATGTTTGTTTTTTTATATTTTTTAGGTCCAGAACTCTTTAGAGGTGGACTATGGTATTTTGAAGGTATAATATCTTCAAAAATTATTATTTTTTTTTGTTTTATTTAAACGAACGTTACTAATGTTCATTTTTTTTATTTTTTAGGTCCAGAATTTAGAGAAAGACCGATATTTCGAAGGTATAATACCTTCAAAAATTTTTATTTTATTTTTATTTTTATTTAAACAAACATTACTAATGTTTATTTTTTTTTATTTTTTAGGTCCAGAAGTTCTTTATAAGCGGACTACTGTAAGTAAAAAAAAAAATAATTTTTTTTTACTTTTATTTTAACGAACATTAACTAACATTCATTTTTTTTCTTTTTTAGGTCCAGAAGAAGTGGACTGAGTTATTTCGAAGGTAAAAAAACTTCAAAATAAATTTTTTTTTATATTTTTATTTTACAAAATATTACTAATGTTTCGTTTCATTTTTTAGGTCTGAAACTTTAATTCGAAGCAAACCATGGTATTTTGAAGATAAAGAAACTTCGAAATATCTTTTTTTATTATTTCAATGAACGTTAACTAACATTCATTTCTTTCTTTTTTACGTCCGAAAGAAGTGGACCGCAGTATTTCAAAGGTAAAAAAACTTCAAAATAATATTTTATTTTATGAAACGAAATGAAACTAACGTTTTATTTTATTTTTCTTTTTTAGGTCTGGAACTCGAAGCAGACTGAAGGTAAAAAAAAAATTATTTTTTATCTTATTTTTATTTCAACGAACGTTAAATAACGTTCATTTTCATTTTTTTAGATGGACCCCATCTCGCGGCGGACCAGATATCATTCCAAAGATAAAAAAAATTTTTTATTAATGAAACGTTAATTAATGTTTCAAATTCATTTTTTAGATTTGTGTCTTTCTGGAGATCTTCTAGAGGAATTCGAAGGTATTTATCTTCGAAAATTTAAATTTATTATTTTTTTTTTAAACGGAATGTCAACTAACCATTTTATTTTTTATTTTATAAGTCATCGGCTTTCCAGACATTTACCAGACAAATTTCGAAGATTAAAATTTTGAAAAATATTAGTTTAGGTCTGCAGTTTTCTGACCTGTCTCTGGATAGAATTTCAAAGTAAATGGAATTTAATTTTTTTTTTTTGTTTTTTTTTATTTAACGAAACATTTACTGACAGTTTCGTTAGTTTTTTTTTACAGGCACAGGAAACTGAAAGAAAGGTTCCAATTCTAATATAAAGGTAAAAAACCTTGAAAAAACCATTTTTTACATTTTCAATAAAACAGTGAAAGTAAAGAAAAAAAGGCTGGGAAATTTAGTGCATTTAATACCCAAAATAGTATAGTTAATAGTATAGTAAATTGATTTATTTGTAATGCTTTAATTAAATAAATTAAATAAATTAATTGATGTTAATTAACGATAAAAGTAATTGTAAATTGTCAAAAATTTTGAAAAATTTCGCAGATTTGTTTTTGAAAATTTTCACAGTGTTTGCAGAACTGCACAGAAATCCATGAAATTTTTCAGTGCTGCGTATCGGCATGTCCTCAGATCTGTGTAGAATTGGATTCTGCAGAATTGCGCGGATCTGCGGACCAAAATTTTTCCCGATGTTTTTTTTCCAATTTATATAATAGAAACACCAGAACCATTGGCACAAGCGTTTTTTTTGAATTTTCATAATAGAAACGCCACAACAAATGGTTCTAACATTTTTTTCAATTTACATTATAGAAACGCTGAAACCATTTGTTCTGGCGTTTTATTTTCAATTTTAAATAAAGAAACACTGGAACAAATATTTTTGGTGTTTTTTTATTAAATTTGCATAATAGAAATGTCAGAACCATTGGCTCCAGCATTTTTTTTTCAAATTTTCATAATAGAAACGCCAGAACTATTTGTTCTGATATTTTTTTTCAATTTACATGAAAGAAACACCAGAACAAATGGTTCTAGCATTTTTTTTTTAATTTACATAATAGAAACACCAGAACCATTAGTTCTGGTATTTTTTTCAAATTTTCGTAATAGAAATGCTGGAACAAATGGTTCTGACATTTTTTTTTGATTTTACATGAAAGAAACACCAGAACTATTTGTTCTGGCGGTTTTTTTTCAATTTATATAATAGAAATGCCAGAACCATTTGTTCTAGCCTTTTTTTTTGAATTTTCATAATAGAAATGCCAGAACAAATGGTTCTGATGTTTTTTTTCAATTTTACATGAAAGAAACGCCAGAACAAATTGTTCCAGCATTTTTTTTCAATTACATTATAGAAACGCCGGAACTATTTGTTCTGGCGTTTTTTTTCAATTTTAAATAAAGAAACACTGGAACAAATAGTTTCAGCGTTTTTTTTTAATTTACATAATAGAAATGCCAGAACTATTTGTTTCAACATTTTTTTTGGATTTACATGAAAGAAACGCCAGAACAAATAGTTCTGGCGTTTTTTTTTCAATTTACATTATAGAAATGCTGGAACCATTTGTTCTGGCATTTTTTTTCAATTTTAAATAAACAAATACTGAAATAAATAGTTTTGGCATTTTTTTTTCAATCTGCATAATAGAAATGCCAGAACTAATGGTTCTGGTGTTTTTTTTCAAATTTTCGTAATAGAAATGCTGGAACAAATGGTTCAGACATTTTTTTTCAATTTACATAATAGAAATGCCAGAACTATTGGCTCTGGCATTTTTTTTTTGAATTTTCAAAATGGAAATGCCGAAACCATTTGTTTTGGCATTTTTTTTATTTTACATAAAGAAACACTGGAACAAATAGTTTCAGCGTTTTTTTTTTAATTTTGCACAATAGAAATGCTAGAGCAACTGGTTCTGGCATTTTCCTTTCAACTTTACATAATAGAAATGTCAGAACAAATAGTTCTGGCAATTTTTTTTGATTTCACATAAAAGAAACACCAGAACAAATGGTTCTGGCTTTTTTTTCAATTTACATAACAGAAATATCAGTACCATTTGTTGCAACGTTTTTTTTTCAATTTTACATAAAGAAATATTGAAACAAATGGTTATGCTATTTTTTTTTCAATTTACATAATAGAAACGCCAGTACCATTTGTTTTGGCATTTTTTTTCAAATTTGCACAATAGAAACACTGGAATAAATGGTTCTGACGTTTTCTTTTTCAATTTACATAATAGAAATGCCAGAACTATTAGTTTTGACATTTTTTTTACATTTATTTGATCTAAATATATGTCAGATCAACGGATTGGGTCAGTTAACTGACTAATGCTAGAGTATTTTAATGAAAATTATTTATTATTGAAGAATCTGACGATACATTAAGTTTGGCCAAAATTATGTTAATTCTGGCCAAAAGTAAAACTGCACCAATTGCATTTTTAAAATTGTACACACTTTTTTTAGGTCATAATATTGCATATCCTTAACTTATAGATTTAGACAAATTTTTTGTCAAGAAATTTATAATACTTTTTATAATAAAATTTAACATATTTGGGCGATGAGACAAATCTGCCGATATGATTTATAAAAAAATTCATATTGGCTGTGTTAGCTGTTAAATCACAAATACATATACTGTAAATAAATAAAAATAAACAAGTAAAATTTTTTTTTTATATCAAAATAGCATTAAAATAAAAGATATTTATAAAATATTTCAAAAAAATAAGCAAAAGTAAAAGTTTTCTTAATATTTTATTGGTTTATTACATTAAAATAAGTTAATAATAGGTAAGCTTTTTCAGCCAGATTGAACTGAATAAAGCAAAGTTTTTACTATTTATTGTTTATAAATGTGTTCTTAAGAACTAGACGAATATGCTTATAATTATTAAAAATGATGTCACATTATGTAAATGCAGTATTACTTATAACCTGAAAATTTTGATTTTAGCCAAATTTAGGCTGGCATTATAAATTTGGCCAGAATTAAAAAAATTTTGGCCAAAATTATGATTTAAAGATCATTGATTTTAACCATTTGTATTAACTTTAACCAACTTTGGATTTTACATATATACTATAGACTTTAAGACCATACTGTACCAATAATTTATATTGCGATATCATAGTACAAAAAAACTCCCTTCTAATCTTGTGACATTTTCACTGACTAATAATATCACATAAATTTACAATACTATAAATTCTCAAAATATTTTAACCATAATATCATATAAGTCTTACGATATTGAAAACTTATGTAATATTTTGACTATAATATCACGTAAATTTAACAAAATTGTAAACTCAAAATATTACACTATAAACATTCGTAAACTTACAAAATTGTAAACTTGTAAAATTTTTTACATTATAAAATTTCCTGATGTATTTAAATTAATACACAGGTCGAATAAAAAAAAATCTCCAAAAATCGGCAGTCTGATTTTTGTCTGATTTTTGTATATATTTGTCTGATTTGTGGTTTTTTATTGCCAATTTTATGGCGCAAATTGTTCATGAATGGCATTGCCAATTTGTGCCAAAAAATTGGCATTCCTATTTTTAAATAGTACATGCAAATCAGCACTCCTATTTTTAAATAATGCATGAAAATCGGTACTCTGATTTTTAAATAGTACATGCAAATCAGCACTCTGATTTTTAAATAGTGCATACAAATTCAACCAAATTATTTTATATTTATTTATGAAGTATGACACATGCAAAAATTTATTTTTTCTCAAAAAATTTTATTCAAAGTAGTTTAATTTAAAAATTTACATGTTTTATTAGTAATTAAAAAATAAGAATTTATTTTAATAGAAAATTAATTTAAAAAAAAGAAATCTATAATGAAAGTAAAAAAATGAATCAAAGTAAAGAAATGTGTTAAAAATAGGAATAACAATAAAGAAAAAAAGCGAAATAAAAGAAATGGGGAAATGAAAAGAAGTAAGGGGAAACAAAAAAAATGAAAAGAATATAAAGGTAAAGAAAATGAAAGGAATGAAGAAGGAAATGTAAGAAAAAAGGATAGTGTAATATAAAAAAAAACAAAAAGAATAGTAGGAAAACATAAAGAAATGAAAAAAGAGAAGGGAGATATAAAAGAGCAAAAAGAAAGGAGGGGGAAACATAAAGGAATGAAAAGAAAGAAGGGGGAAATGTAAAGGAACAAAAAGAAAGGAAGGAAATGTAGAAAAAAGGAGGAAATGCAAAGGAACAAAACGAAAAGAAGGGGAAATATAAAGTGATGAAACAAAAAGGAGAGTGAAACGTAATAGAACAAAAAAATGGAAGGCAAAACGTAAAAAAGAAAAAATAGAGGAAACATGAAGAAATGAAAGAGAAATGTAAATATACAAAAGAATTGAAGGGGAGATAAAAAGAATGGAGAGAAGTGAAAAGAAACAAAAAAAAACAAAAGAAACAAAGTAAACTGAAAGATGGGTGAAAAGAAAAGAATGGAGGGAGAAGTGAAAATAAACGAAAAGAATAGTAGGAAAACATAAAGAAACAGAAAGAAAAAAAGGGAAATATAAAGGAACAAAAAGAAAGAAAGGGGAAACGTAAAGGAACAAAAAGAAGAAAAGAAATGTAAAAGAACAAAAAAAAGAGGAAATAAAACGAAAAGGGAAAGGAACAAAATGAAAAGAAGGAAGAAGTATAAAGAGTGAAATGAAAAGAAGGGAAAATATAAAAAATAAAATGAAAAGAGGAGGAACGTAAAAAGACGAATGAAAAAGAGATGAAACATAAAGGAATAAAGCAAAAATAAGGGCAAATATAAAGTGATGAAACGAAAAGGAGGGTGAAACGTAATAGTCAAAAAAAAAATAGAAGGAAAAACGTAAAAAAAAAAGAGAAAGAAATAAATAAGAAATATGAATATCCAAAAAGAATTGAAGAGAGACGAAAAGAATGGAAAATAAACGAAAAGAAACAAAGGGAATAAAAGAAAAAATGAAAGAAAAGTTAGTAAATAATAAAATGTAATCGATCATAAAAAAAATAAAATGAAATAAAAAGAAACATACTTGTAAAAATGCCCAATTACTAAAAACGTCTGATCAGAACCTGCAAAAAAAAGATGGATTCGTTAATAAAAATGTTTCCTAAAAAAAAGAAAAATAAAGTTTTGAAAATTCAAAACTTACATTCATTACGTCCATTGTTCAAGAATCGAAAACCAGAAGCTACAAAAAAAAAATAGAAATGTTAGTAAAATGTTTCCTAAAAAAAGGAGAAAAAAGTTTCAAAAATTTTAAAATTTACATTCATTACGCCCACGGCCATCGTCCAAGAATCGAAGACAGGAAGCTACAAAAAAAAAGATGGAAACGTTAGTAAAATATTTTCTAAAAAAAAAAGAAAAATAAAGTTTTGAAAATTCGAAACTTACATTAATTATGCCCACAGCCATCGTTCAAGAATCGAAGACTGGAAGCTATAAAAAAAAAGATAGAAACATTAGTAAATGTTTCTTAAAAAAAAAGAAAAAATAAAGTTTCGGAATTTTGAAACTTACATTCATTACGCCTACAGCCATCATCATCCAAGAATTGAAGATCAGAAGCTACAAAAAAAAGATGGAAATGTTAGTAAAATGTTTCCTAAAAAAAGGAGAAAAAAGTTTTGAAAATTTTAAAACTTACATTCATTACACCCACGGCCATCATCCAAGAATCGAAGACTGGAAGCTACAAAAAAAAAGATGAAAACGTTAGTAAACGTTTTCTAAAAAAAAAGAAAAAATTAAGTTTCAAAAATTTCAAAACTTACATTAATTACGCCCACGGCTATCATCCAAGAATTGAAGACTGAAAGCTACAAAAAAAAGATGGAAATGTTAGTAAACGTTTCCTAAAAAAAAAGAAAAAATAAAGTTTCGAAAATTTTGAAACTT
This sequence comes from Rhizophagus clarus, assembly GCA_015698045.1. Classification (NCBI taxonomy): domain Eukaryota; kingdom Fungi; phylum Glomeromycota; class Glomeromycetes; order Glomerales; family Glomeraceae; genus Rhizophagus; species Rhizophagus clarus. The sequence continues at coordinate 573,969 of BLAL01000246.1, read as the reverse complement.
ACATTCATTACGCCTACAGTCATCATTCAAGAATCGAAGACTGGAAGCTACAAAAAAAAATATGGAAACGTTAGTAAACTTTTCTTAAAAAAAAAGAAAAAATAAAGTTTCAAAAATTTCAAAACTTACATTAATTACGCCCATCGTCTAAGGAGAGAAAAAGAGATATTGGTATGTTTCTAAAACCATTAACAATAAAACCTATTGTCAATTCGCGTTTCTGAAATCTTCAAGGCTGCATTCTATAAAAATGGAGGAAAAAAAGAAACATTAGAATGTTTCTTTAACACAAAACTTGCCGTTTTTACAATAAAGCTAAAAAATGTTTTTTTAAATTAAATAAAAAAAAATTCGTTTTTTAAATTAAATAAAGTTAAAAAAAAATTGTTTTTTATGTTAAATAAAAAAAAAATTCATTTTTTTAGATTAAATAAAAAAAAAATACGGCTTCTTTGGATGACGGTATTTCAGTAGTATGTACCAACTTTTTGTTTGTTTGTTTTTTTTATTTAAAGAAATACATTCTAACAGTTGCTTTTTTTTATTTGTAAATGAGCAGAAGGAAAAAAAATGAAATGTAATAAGCAAAAATAAAAAAAAATTATCAATAAATCAATAAACAAATGATGTAATTATATAGTCAACCAATTAAAGACAATTATTTTTGATTGAAAAATTGGCAGAGTTGTATAAAAATTGGCAGAATTATATAAAAATCGGCAGAATTATATAAAATTGGCAGAATTATATAAAAATTGGCAGAATTATATAAAAATTGGCAGAATTATACAAAAAATCAGCAGAATTACATAAAAATTGGCAGAATTATATAAAAATTGGCAAGAGCATATTAAAATAAAGCAAATTCTGATTTTTTTTCATTCGATCTGTGATATTTAATATTGTAAATTTTAAATTTAAACTTTTTAACAATAAAATTTTTTAATTTATTAAAATTATATTTTTAAATATATATCAAATTAGAGATTCCAATGTTATAAATTACTTTCAAAACTAAAAATTTCATTATTATATAAATTTAAAATAACAAAGATCAGAAATTTTACTTAAGGTAATTTTTTACAGGTATATTGATTAAAGTAATAAAATAATAATATTGTTTAATTAATTATTAATGAAGAATATTTAATAAAGCCTTATTCTAAAGGGCTTATTAAACTTGAGTTTATAATTAGATTCCACTATATAATAAGAAGTTGTAAAAAAGTATTATTATTATCATATAAGTTAATAATTCTTGACTTGGTATTCTGTGTAAAGTTTTTTAAATCAAATTTTCAAATCTTTAATTACACATTTTCAATTAATGATGTTTTTCATCATTTGATATTTTTGAGCTAGCTCAATAACATAAATTTTTGTACCCAGTAAGAAAATTACATACTGAAAATATACTGAAAATAATCTGAATTTTAAGAATATTTAACTATAAAATTATGTATGTTATAAGTATAAATTAAATATAATTTTAGAATATTTTATGTAAGATATTTATATCCATAAATAATGCTAAAATTATATTTGAAAATACTGCATTTAATATGTAAAAAGTTCATAAAATATCCTTAAATTTTGCCTCTTTAAGTATATTTTAAGTGTAAAATTATGTCATTAATTTCTACTTAATTTCAGGATAAATTTTATTTTGTATTATTATATATATTCATCATTATTTAAGAATATTTAAAGCCCATTTTCAGTATATTATAAAATTGTAATTTGCATATATTTCAATAATATTTCAATTAGAAATAACATATATTTTCAGTAGTTTTAAAGGTCATTTTAGTTCAAATATAATAATATTTTATGTATCTTTTAATTAGAAATAGCATACATTTTTACTTACATTAAAGGTTATTTCAATTACATTTTTACATTTGATAAAATATTGATTTAACAATATTTTTAGTATATAAATACAATATTGATATGGTTTGATTTTATTTCAATAATAATTCGTGTACATTTTAAAGGCTACGCTAATAACTAATGAATACAAATAATTTCTATGTATAGTAAAATGATTAATTTCATATTTCTGAAACTATATAATATAAAACGAAAATAAATCAGAAATAAAATAAATAAAGAAAAGATACAGTTGAAAAAACTTATTTTTCATACCTATTACACAATAACTCGAGACCCATTTAATTTAATGTACACAGGTGGTCTTAATAAATTGGACTCGTCCATTCCAACAGAAAAATCTGATATATCGAGAAATCTGACATATCAAGAACAAGTACTATAATAATCCGTTCCAGACTCGACTCTGATATATCAAAGCTTCTGGTTTATCGAAGATCCAATTTATCAAGACTACCTGTGTACATGTTAAAGAGGGGAAAAAGGTATATTAGTAATTTAGTTATTTGATTTTAAATCCAATATAATAAAGTTTGATGCATACCTGTTTAATAAACAATAATTTTTAAGTAAAAAAATACTTACACACGTCTACAGTTAACACCTCGACATGGCTACATTAAAATAGAAAAAATAAAAGAATCAGTTAATATTAATTTCAACAATAACTAACTATTGGATTTGAGAATATATTATAATTTTATGTTGTAATACATATTAATAAGCCTCAACCATATCCTTAAGAAAATAAATAACCCACCTTCCTGACGTAATTAATTAAACTTTCACAATCGGCTCAGTCAATTAAATAATGATAATTTTCTTCTTCCCAGGCTTTGGCTAGTTTTTCCGCTATAATTGATATTGTAGTAGAAAATTTATGTATTCATACTGTCTTTCTCTGTGATAAAGTCAACTTCTCCTCTAGTAGGGTTAATTAAGACTTTCCCATTCCAGAAATTCAGGTTTTGTATCATGTATCCTTTGCTTCTGGTAAAATATTTTTTTCGTCAGTCAGTTTATGAATAACATAATAACATAGATAACATAGACTTGTTACCATTATTTATTAGGAAGGAGAAATTAAAATAAAAAAAAACAAAGTAAAAAAATCTATAGCTTATAATAGCTATTTCATCATCGCTTATCCGTGTTTAGCTATTTTTAGATACAAATAAAGTTAATGGATTAATCTTATTCGTGTTTAGCTATTTTTAGAAATTAAGCAATATACAACAAATATTCTTAATTATTCAGACCATAATAAAGTTTTATTATAAGTGCGAACTGCTGCAAAAAATCAATGTCCAATATTTTCCCAATTAGAGTCATCAAATGCATTTTCTTTATCAATTATATAATATCTATTATCTATTTTAGCAAAACCTATACAATGATCTAAACATCTTACATCGATAAATTCTTTTGATCTGAATTGAGTAAAATGTTTACATCCATATTCATCTTCTACAATTTTTGATGTTAATTGTACATAGGCTAACATGTAAACCTGATGGTTGAATTCATGAACAAGATAATAATTTATGATTCCATATATATCTACAATAGCGAGTTGAGGAGGCGCGTTGGGTCTGTGGGCAAGTTTATCTATTGTGCGTCTTATCTAAAATATTTATAAATAAAATATAAAATCAAAATTAAATCAAAATAATAGCAATGATAGTAATCAAAGTTAAAAATTTTACCTGAGCATAGTAATTATTTCTTGCAATTGTATTATTTCTTTTTATACAACTACTACTAATATATTGTCCATCCGAAGTTCTTAATCTTCCATATCTTACACCATAATTATTAACCTCCTAAAAAAAAAAATTATTTTGTTATTGTATGAATTTAAAATATTAAATAAAAGCTTTATATTACCATTTCTAAATCATTATTGTTTGTCCCTTCGTAAAATTTAATCAGATGTTTGTGTTCTTGGCTTGGCAAAGAATATTGTGTAGAAGGGGAATAAAATTCTTCTTCATACCCTTCAGTACTAAAGACCCGTTCCTTACTCCATTGTTTTAGCGGTTTTTCTTTGAAAATAGCTTTTGAGATAGAAAAAAATGGTAACATATAAAATTGCTGTAATAAAGTAAGCATATTTGCAAGGTTGCTATATGGCTTGATCTTTGATTTAATGAGTGGTTGTAATATACCACACACTCTCTCCATAGGAAACTGCCAATGGGTCCAACTAGGGCCACAATATTTAATAGAATCTGCTACATGTAACAGGTAATGAAAACTTATCTTACATGCTGCTAAACGTTGGCCATTGTTCTGATAATACTCTCTAAAATAATTAATCATTATTATAATTATTACATAATTATAAATTATAAAACAGAAATCATTACCTTTCATAATAATCTGAAAATTTTTTAAGCAAAAGTTGTACATCATCAATTTGTTCTTCGGATATTTCAGGTTCTAAACAAAGCTTTACAGCCTTCACAAAGTATGCCCATCCTTGAAGATGTCTATTATGTAACGAAAAGTAAATTTTTTGTTTAGTTAAAAATTTAAAATGTATTAATTCAACTTTTACTTTTTATTAAAATACCTTTTATCCAGATATGCCTTTAGTAATGGTAATGAAAATAAAATTATCCAATTTCTCCATTCTACCGCTTTGTAACCATTATGATATTTAAATATGTCACGTGGAGGGCGACCAATTTCAATAGGCATATCTTTTTTTACTTTTTCCATTTGTATGCCAATACTTTCCCACTGTGATTTTGATAACTCATAATCATTAGACAATAATAGATTGTTATTAAAAAATTTTCCACTCCAATGTGCATACATTGATGATGCCACATTCTCGAAGAATAAATGCATTATGTCTGTTGGGAAAGACCACGGAAATAATAATGTTTTTAATTTCAACAATTCACTGGACCCCTTAATTCCTATATAGTAAAGTAATTAATACAGATTTGTAAGTGTACTTTTTTCTCAAGAAAATCATACCTGTTTCTCTGATCATTTCATCTTTTCGATCTTTATTCATTTCTTCTGCAATTAATTTTCCCATATTGATCGTATCATCATGATTTCTTATATTACAAAAAGCAGATGATGGATAGTATATGTGTTTATTTGATGTGTGACAAGTCCCTTTTATCATACAAAAACGACAAGCTTTATACGAATTGTGTCCAGAGAGGTTTAAGCTTTTGCTTAACGCTGGAACATCACCCGTCCATGTTAATAAATGTGCGCGTAAAATAAAAGGTTCATTTGTTCGTCCGTCTATACACTGAATTCCTTCTATAATATTTAACAAAATAAAATTTCAATTATAGAAAAAATACATTTTATTAGATATTAAAATTAGCTTTACCTTCAAGTTCTTGTAATTCTTTTATAAGAGGACATAAAAAGGAATTAAAATGCTTTGGCGAACGGGGACCTGGTATTATCATTGTCACCAGTAGATTTTCTTTTTTTACACGAATAGAAGGATGAAGGTTATTATTTATTAATAAGATTACCCAGCAATCATCAGTCTGTTGTTCAAAGATCTGATATCCATCACATGTCCCAGATAGTGCGATATCCCGATCATCTTTAAAAAAATCCCTTTGTAGTAAATCCTTATATAACCTATTGAAAGAAACATATTTTTAATGGCCTTTTTTTTTAAAAAAAAAAAATTTACTTTATAGTAATTAAATTATACTCACAATCCGTCAAAGATATCAGCATATATTTCTTCCTCTCCTTTATTTTGGAAATAAGTACTTCTATATTGTAATTCTTCGGCTCTTTCTTTATTCTTGTATTGAATTATTAGGCGTTGTTTTACCGAAAAAAAAAATGTTGTATTTACAGGTTTGCCATTATCATCAAATCTGTTTTCAGCACAAATAGGGCAACTGGCTAAATTTTCATATGATGATGTAAATGCAATACAACTGTTTTTGCAAGTATCGTATCTATGAGGTTCAAAAGGAATTATGCTATTGATTTTTTTTTTCAACTTATAGATTGTTAAATTAGAATTAACATTATCAAGTATTTTGTTGAATGCGATGTCAGATATTGAATGGAGTACTTTTATATGTAAAAGACGTAAACCTTGAATCAATTCATCTAATTTAAATAAATATTATTATTTATCAAAACTAAAATCAATAAACATAGAATTAACTGTACCATCGTTTATGTTTGTCATTTCAGATTCCTCAAATTCTTTATCATCATCTGTTAATTCATCATTCTCTTCAGAAATATATGCACTTGTTTTTGAACAATCACTTTCAGTTTCTATGTCTCCTTTATCATCATCTTCATCACAATCTTTATTATCAAGACTTTGCCTATCACTATTCTTATCGTAATCTTCGTTATTAGGAATTGGATTACCATTATAATAATCTTCGTTGTCAAGAAATGGCTCATCGCTATCGTAATCGTCATAATCTTCTGATCTGCAATTAACATGACTTTGATGATTATTAAAGTATTATTATAACAATAATGTTTTAATAAAGTAAAATTTACTTTTTGTTATAAACAATTAAATAATTACCTTTTAGGTATGTCTTTTAAAATTAAAGGAACATGATCGTTATTTGAAACATTGCTTTCTGAACTTGTATCTGATTTATCCGATTCATCGTCTTCGAACTTTCTTTTTTCAGCTGCGTTACAACTTGAAATTGATTCACTATCGCTTTTTGTTTCTGATCCGCCTTCTGCTTCATATCCATTGATTTTTTCAATATTTGCTTTTTCTCTTTTTTGATGTTTTTTAAAAGTTTTTTTAGTAGACAACCACTTTCCGTTACCATCTTTAGAATTTATTTTACAAATACGACAAGAACAAAAAAATGGCATATTAAAATGTGATAGAATTTATAAGTAACAAGAGCTATTTTTATAAACAATCACATATTGTATTACATGATTGTATTACAATTTACGAGAGGTCGTGTTACAAGTAACTCTTCACAACATACAGATATAGAGATTGTGTATCGTAAATCATCTTTCTAGAGATAATATAATAATGACAATGATATTCGACAGTTCCATAATAATTATTCAAAGCCATACTGATTGTATTATGAGCAACGGTTCATATAAAGCCATAATAATTATTCAAAGCCATACTGATTGTATTATGAGCAACGGTTCATACAAAGCCATACTAATTGTCAAAGAGATTGTGTTATGAGCAACGGTCGTATTGATGACCGATAAATTGAATCATTTTATTTTATGTATTGTTATCAATGAAATTGATTTAACCGTGTTAATACTGACAAGAATGTAGTCATTAATAATTTCATAATTGTAATTTTCATAATAATTTTTTTCTTATGACACCAACACTTGGGTCATCCCACAGTGAAATGCAAAAGTTATCTAACAAAATATTTAAAGGTATAAACGCCCTCTCACCAATTGTTCGCAAGGCTTTCCTTCAGTCAGAACCCAAGAATAAAGTTATATCGGTTATTAGACCTGTGGCATCAAAGCCCGAGGTCACTGAAGGAGACCAGTATCAAGCATGGGTTCAGTTCCATTTGTTAATGAGTTACGCCAAGAACAGCTACTATCTCACTTACATACCATAAATCTCCCGTTAAAGAAGTTTTTGGAGAGGCACTTTATCAGACCATCAGGGCAGAAAATGAGTCGAATACTATAAATGGTATTTCGCGATCAATAAAAAATAAAAAATAAATTGATTGACAAACAACGCGTCAGTCGCATCACGTTTAAGTATAAAGTATAAATACACGCTATCTCATCATTTCTTTACGCACTTTTTTTAATTTTTAAAAAAAATGGAACAAATACCTTCTGAAATCAATACCGAGGTATAAGAGCAAAAATATAAAAATATTTTTAATAATCTATAATCGAAAATTCTTACTTTGTTACTTTGGTATTTTAATATTATAGCTCAGGCTCATATATAAACCTACGAGTAAATATAACTTACAAGACACAATAGGCTTGAAATACGAAAAACAACGCTGGCTTGCTTATTTGGTAACTATTTATTAATTTTTAATAAGAAGAATAAAAATTGTTTTTTTAATAGTTAATTTTTGTAATAGGAGATAATGCGAGAATGTCTTTATGAAAAGAACGTAGATTTTAACGTTAATTATAGGAGTCAAAAGCATGTGATAACTGCACAAATTGTTCGTTCTGTGAATATTAAATTTTAATTCTCATCATTTCTTTTTTTTTTTTTAAAAGTATACTAAAAATTATTATATTATAGTTTAAAAAAAGGGCTCCTGACTTCCCTGTAACCGCAGGTGACTGGGCTGTAAAGGAAATGCTTGTTAGCACAATTCAAAATAAGCGTAAGTTATAATAACTTTATTTATAACTAGTGGGTTTATAATAGAGATTAATTATTTCATTTTATTTTATAATAGGTTATTATCTAAAAAAAAAGAAAAATGAATTAGAAAATAATTTAAGAGTTCCACCACGAAATTCTCCAGCATTACAGGACCGTTCTCCACCACCCCCTCAAGCACAACAAGATCCTCCTTCTCCAGTTGAGCCTCCTTCTCCAGTTGAGCCTCCTCCTCCAGTTGAGCCTCCAGAACCACGTACTGATGAAGAACAAGTTCCAATTAATCCTCCAAAAAGGGTCCGGAAACAACGTGAAAATGACAAAGAGAATCAGAATAATGTTCCTAAAAAAAGAGGAAGAAAAGCAAAATCAAATAAATAAACTTAATCTCGGAGATGTCAATTTCTTCTTCTTGTAGTATAAAACGAATTATACATAGTTTTGACTTAATTAGTTCAATAAAGTTATGTATTAGAGATATAAACTATTGATTAATTCATCTTAAGGTTGAATGAAAACTATTGTTCGTGTTACTTAATTATTTTAATGATTTTCATTTCATTCGAATTACAGTAATAAAAAATTACTTCCGTATAAATAAATTGAATTGTGCAATGCGTAAATTTGTCCACGCCTCATTTATGCTTGGATTGGATGTTCAATCACTAAATAAAGTAATATCATATAAAATAATCTACACACTATAAATTACTTTGATAAGAAATTTTACACATTTAATCTTTGTTCTAAAAAATCGCTTTAAATCTTATAAATACTTTTCCCTTCAATTATGATAACTTACAGTTGAAAATGGTTCACAAAAGAAGTCAAAATAAATTACAAGAACGAAAAAATAAATCCTTTTCAAATAATAAAAGAAAAAGAGATAAGGTGAGTGAACACTTTAGAACCGCCTAGAGTGGTTACTAGGTTCGCCCGTAGTTTTTCAGATCTTTTAGATAGCTTTTTTTATTTTTTTTCTTCTTATATCTTTTATTTTTTTGTTTATCTTTTTTTGGAGGGTTTAATAAAGGATGAAGTATATAATTGTATTCGGTTGTTATCTGGTTTCTAATTAAAAAATTGGTTTAGGTCAACTCTTTAAATGAAACAATTGAAAATAAAGATAAAGGTAAAGGTAATTATAAATTATAATTGTATAAATAATATCAATTACTAACATTTATTTAGAAATTACACAATTAAAACGGCAAAAAACATTTGCCGTTGAATTATATCAACAAAAATTAAACCAAATAATAGAAATAGAAAATAAATTAGAAAAACAAATGTATAGAAAATGAATTTTGTAAATAAATTTTGTAAATAAATTTTGTAAATAAATTTTGTCAATAAATTATATGTCATTATAATTCGGTTCTCCCAACTATTCTATTCATCACTTCCGATTTAATTACATTTTTACAAGATTCCAAACGTTTTGTCACTACTAGAAAGCAAGAATTTTACGTAAGAACATGCGAGACAAGTTTTGTGAGAAAAAAATCATTTTTACACGAGAAAAAATTCTCAGGACAATCCTAACTGTTACACTGAAGATCTGCTACTATCAATCAAATTTTACGTATTACTACGATCTTTGAATTTTTGAAGTTTATTAAATATTTGTATAATTTGTAATTAGACAAATTTTACTAAAATACTATAATGCTAAATTCTGTTGGTTTATCTATATAAAATACGGTACTGACAAAAAGTAAATTTTACTCTTAGTTTAATATAATTTAACAAACAGATCGTGTATTTGCTAAAATCCTTCTTTTTACATGTATTTTCTCACGCAGATTTTTCTATATTTATACAATCCAATTACGCAAAAGTTATTTTTTCTTTACGACAAAGAAATTATTTTAAGTTTTCGTAACGTCTAAAACTATGGCTAGCTTTTGATACTCTCTTTAGGTAAGTCTGCGCTAAGATGGAGAGACCCGCTTGGTCCCAAATTTTTTTCCCTCAACAGATTGCATAAAGGAATTGGAAAAAAAGGTGCAGGAACTTCAAGAGCAAGTGGATGGTATGGATCGGGATTAAAAGGATAACTAGAGAGAATTGCTGCGGGTATATAATGAATTAAAGAAGACAGAGAGGAAGTAAGTAATCAACTTTTTTGCTAATAAGGTTCCTTAAATTAATATAATTTTTGACATTTATTTTATTAGAATTACTCGTTTAAAAGCAGAAAGGTAGGAAAGGATTGAAGAAGGTCAAGGAGAAAATAAATTTTTGTAATAATATTATTTATATTCCTAATATATTTTTTTCATATATATGTGTTACAAATTGTTTATTATCGTTGTTATAAGTTGGTAAATATTGATGTGCTTGGTAAACTAGTTTTAAAAATGAAGGATAAAGTATTGTCAAATCTAGCGCAAGAATAGTGACAATACAAAGAGCAATGACAATACAAAGAGCAATAAAATTACAGGTATTGCGAATAAAGTGACTACACTAAGATACAAATGTACTCGCCTACTTTTTAGATCTTTAATCCCTAAACAGAAAAAAAGAAAAACCTAAAGAAAAAGAAATAAAAAGAAATAACGAACTACTATCTAATAAATAAATCGACATAATGAAGTAAATAAATTTGAAAAAGGATAATCAAAAATATTATAAAAAACAAATCTATTAATGCTCCTATGATAGTCGTGAAGGTAGTTGCTGGAGGTCCATCTGGGTTAAAGTGAAGTCAAAATCTAATGTTTGTGTTAACCAATTAGATAGTCTAGAGCGATTGATTCGATCGGGAATTTCTCTTTGGAAGATCGTGTAAAAATTCAAAAAGCTTTAAACTTGGAAAAGATAGAATGTACTAAGTCACAAATTGATTAGATTTCTGACTGATCCCGTGAATCATGCGTCATCAGTTTAATAATTTTCGCTACACTCTCTTATCACACCACCCGCTATAATATAAAAATGATACAACTTATGAACGAGGTCTACATGGTGAATTTATTACCCTATCCGAAAACATGGGAAAAAGTCTACCTATAGACATCTCCTTCGTAAGAGGGAGTATAAATACTGGAGAAAAAGAAGAAATAATCATATGTTTATTTATATTGAAATGTTGAATTGTGGGATTTATAATTAACGTTTATGGAAATCTTTCACATTTTTTTTTTATCATATAAAAAAAAGTTTTTCTTAGCTGAATCATCTTATATTTCGTTTCTGTCTTTCTGATATGGGTAAACCTTCAAAAGCATCCCGAAGAAATGGAATCACTCGCCTACGACAACGACAAAAACTAAAGAAAATATCTTATATAAAACAAATAGAAACAAAGGAGGAGGAAATAGGCGACTTACAAATTGAAGTACAAAGACTCAAAAAATTTATTGAAGACGCTGGAGAAAAAGTAATTGATGAATTTATGAAATCTGAACGTGAAAAGCAAAATTTGTTGAAGTGGATTAATTTCTATACCGAACAAATAAAAGATATGGAGAAAAAACAATATTTAAATAAATTGAAAACATATATAAATACGTCACAGTCATCTCCATCACAACAATCACGATCATCACAGTTTCCACAACAATCACAAACACAACAGCCGTCATTTAAAAGTTTGGATGACTACTTTAAGTATGAAAAGGAACAAAAGGACAAGGTAAATTTTTTATTATTTAATTTTTGATAGATTTTTATTCATTCAATAAAATTCACATATAGGGAAGTAATATGAAATTCGACTAAGCTACGCACAAAACAAGAGAAAAGTTGTTTTATATTAAAAATTTTTTCTTTTAATTTTATTTTTGATCTTGCTTTTGTTGGTATCTTTTCATAATAAATAATAAATAAAAGTTCATCTTAATTATAACACTACTTTGTGATTTTCTCCTGTAAAAACCTAGTATATTTATAGCGTAAAGTTATATTTTATTAAAAGAATAAATTCATTCATCACACCATGATTTTAAAAAGTGTATACGCAAATTATTTTCAAATAACATCCAGCAATTTCTGGAGTTTTAATTAACTATCTTTTTTAATCAAAGATCAAGATGGAATAAAGGATTAAAGGCAGAGACAAATTAAAACCAAAAGTAATAAAAAAAGTAAATTTAGTAAAAAATGCCTTAAAAAGACAAAATGAAAAAAGAAAGATATAAATAAATGTAAACGAAAATGATACAGACAGACATATAATGAATATTTTATCGACCTATTCCTTTCATTTCGTTATGATTTTTGAAGATCATGAAGGAACCTATCCCGTCAAAATTTACTTAAAATGAGGATCGATCAACATCCATAATATGTTTGTGACACCTTCTTCGGCAAATACATTTTTTTTTGCACAAATTCAGGAGTTTGTCAAACAATCCTAACTGTTACATTAATTGTCAAATTACTAATAGTAAAAAAAAAAATCATTGTTTTTTTTCACTAAAAGATGTAAAGATGTAATTCAATATCGAATTACATATTACGATTAATATGTCGCAGCAAAAAAAGCCATGAAATCGAATTACATATTACATATTACGATTAATAAATTTATCAGAAAAAAATTAAAAATTCATTTTTTAGTTTTTCTTCTTTCTCTAATTCTCCTCTTTTTTAAAAAATTACTGAATTTTTTCTACCACCTTTATCGCAATTTTAAATATGGACTCCTTAAGTTTAATAAGAATACCAAAGATTCACCTGCCAAGTCCAATTTTACCTTTTAATTTTGATTCTGGAGAACAACCAGGTTTGCAAAGTTAATTAATTATTTATTTTATATCTAATTCTAATAAATCAATTAATATCTACTTCAATTTGAATCAATATTTCATAATTGGATATATTTAAAGATAAACCGGAACCATCAGTCCCAATAATTCCTCCGAGTGGTTCTCCCAGTGGCGGGGTTTCTGAAACTTTTAGTAATAATGGCACTAATAAAAAACTGAATATAAATAATGAATTTTCCGATAATGATGATAGGAATGAAAAACAGGGCCATGATCAAGGTTAGTTTTAAAATTAATATGATTTTATTAATATATGTGCGAACATAGTAATATTAAAGTTTATTAAATATCATCATAAAGTTATTAATTAATACAATTTTCATACTTGTACAATAAGCATCGCGAGACATCGAAGAAAATTCAAACAAAAACCATGTTGGGGAAAGTAATGGTAGGCTTCTTCATCTTTTTCTTTTTGTTATTTACAAAAAGTAAATTCTTGTTTTCTTATTTATATTTTATAGATGATCAAGTAAAAGTATTAGATACCAATACTGATGATGCTAACGAAGATTTTTGTAAGTTTCAATTTATATCTTATAATCTTTAGTAATTTAGAGCAAACAGTAACATTTAAATTTATGTTTTTTTTTTCTATTTATTGTAATATATAAGACTCAACCCAAAAAAATGATAAAAAAGAGTGAAATTCGGTAAATTTTCGCATTTTTTTTCTTACCTTGTTGATTAACAAAAGTAATACTTACTTTTTGGTATTTTAAATTATATTAGATACCTCGATGCGTAAAAGGGCTAAACCGGGTATTGTATAATTCACAGAAAGTAAACTCTGAAACTTGAATTTGAAATAATATGTATATTTTTTTTTAGACGAAAAAATATTATTGGCCATTAATAAGATCGGGGGTCCCGCAATAGATTTGCTATTATATTCATTGAGCAAATTGAAAAAAACCGGAATCAAAAGTGTAACAATGAACTTGGTTAATAATAATATCCAATTTGTAGATTCTACAGGAACATTAATGATAAAGCCAAATCACGTTAACTCCGATGATATAACAATTAATGCCAATTTCCCTCACTATGATTATAATCAAACCTCGGATCTCAACTTCAGGGCAAAATTTATCGAATTAAAGAAATCCAAAAAATTGGATATGGCAAGTATAAGATTGGCGGAAGATTTGCATAAGCTGCTAGATTATATTGGAAAATTACCAAATAATCCACCTATACGTGATAGGTCAATCTTCAGCAAAAAAGAAAAGTATAGGGAAGCCCTTATTAGTCATTTGGAAAAGATAAATTCAACAAAAGATTTCCAATTCTTTCGTGGTACTCAACGTATTAATTTGATTCCTGATGACAATCAAAAAAAAATTCCTGATGAAAATCAAAAAAAAATTCCTGCTGAAAATCAAAAAAATCGCAGATCTTTTAAAATTTCACCAATTCGCGTGCAAGAAAAGACTTCATCACTTACTGAATTATCCGATGAATTCAAGAAGATTGCAAAAGATTTATCGGAGGATATATTTTTATGCGTGATGGGAGAAGCAAATGAGCAGGGAAATAAAGAAATGGCAAGACGCAGGGAACTAAGGTTCCATGTCGAGTTTTTCAGGTCATATATACAACTACAGGCTTTTTGTGAGATAAACTTAAACAGAAAACAATCAGAGACGACAAAATCTCAAGCAAAGATATTAATTTCTCATTTTTACCCTTTGATTTCTTTACCGAATATGGAATTGATGCTTCAGTGAGCACCACGTATTTACAGGTTACTAGAAGTAGCCAATTTTGATTGGCGACTTCTAGATTGTTTTGAAGAATTAACTGCGTGCTTTTTTAAAAGTGGTGTAAAGTCAGCAATTAACTTTGAAATCTGGATTAACCTAGTCCGTACGGGTGAGCTGATTAGTTATGACGAAGAATTAAAAACTCAAGAAAGAAACAGGGAAAACAAGAGGATTAAAATTGAAATTATTAAGGAATATTTTGATATTTCAGGGGTTAATTTTGACGAGATGATTGATAATGAATAAGTAGTAAACAGAGAAAAAAAATTTTTTTTTGTATATTTTGCAGTCTAGTAGTTTGCATTACAATTAGAATGAATTATATGATAAAGGATATCCAAATAATATGCAATTAAATCTCTTTTATTGTTTGCACATTCTAAATAAACTTGTTATAATTGCTATCATTTAGTTCGCTTACTGTCATAAATAAATAAATAAATAAATCAATCAATTTGTGGCTTAGCCTATTTTGAGTTTTGATGACGTGATTTTCAATTTTTAGTATTAAAGAATATTATTTACCACAAAACTAGTATATTTTAAGGGTAGATTTTTATAGGGATATATCATACTTAAATTATTGGTAAATTAATTTAAGAATATTTTTCATATCCAATCAGAATATTTTAAATATCCGTTGATATTACAATTAAAAAATTAAGTATATTTTTCGTATAATTTAACCTTATTTGTTATTACAAAATACTATTTTAAATAAACCGTTTATAAAATTTCAGTACATTTTAACAATATTATTTGTTATATAAGGATATTTTAACCATAAAACTAATACATTTTAAGGGTTTAGATTTTTTATAGGGGTATCATACTCTAAGGATTGTTTATATATTAATTAAAGCACATGCATGCATAAATATACTAAATCAGTGTAATAAAAATTTGATCAATATAAAAAGTTTTACATATGTTTTGAATTAAGATAATTTTTCTAACTAAATAATTTTTTGAATGAAAGATTAAAAAATATGAAAAAAGAAGAATAAAATTCTTATTGGTAAGAAATTTGTTTATATTACATTGTAGCATAAACTTATTAATCTTTACAAAACAATCATTACATTTAAGTCTTATAAGAAACACAATATTCTTTTTATTCTGCAAGAAATATTTTTTTTAATATAACAAAAAAAAATTTTTTTTTAATAAAAATATTTATGTTAAATACTTTATTACTAAATAATGGCATAATTTTGTAAATAATATTTTCAATTTAAATCCATGAGAAAAATTAAATTTAATACTTAAGTAAATTGAAGTTAAAATAGTATTGAAGAATAAATTTATCTCTTATGTAAATTACTTGAGAACTTTCAAATTCTTTAATATAGGTCTCAATTTTTTTGTCTAGTAAGATAAAAACTTTAATTTTAAATAAATAATTTTTGATGGATCTTTATCATTCAGTTTTACAATGCCAGTGATTTTTTTGATACTGTATTCTTTTGTTAACTTTGAGTAAAGTTGCCTGCCAAAACTCAATTGGCCAATGTTGAAATGTCGAAACCTAAAATATGTCAAAATGCCGAAATGCTAAAATAATTTTGACACGTCAAAATTGTCAAAACTAGTTTTGACATATCGAAACTGCTGAAACTAAACATCACAATGTTTCGCAATGGTTTCATTCATTATAATAAAAATTAAAAAATAAGAAACATTTCGCAACGTTTTTTATTAAATAATTGAAAAACTGTTGCGCAATAGTTTTTTTTCTTTAAGTTAAAAAATAAAAAACGTTTCGCAACATTTTTTATTAAATGCTTGAAAAACTGTTGCAAAACAGGTTTTTTTCTAAGTTAAAAAAGCTTGAAAAATGTTGTGTTTTTCGCTTAAAAATTCAAAAATAAAAAATGTTTTGTAACATTTTTTATTAAATAATTGAAAAACTGTTGTGAAATGGTTTTTTTTGTTTAAAAATTCAAAAATAAAAAACATTTTGCAACGTTTTTTATTAATAATTGAAAACCTGTTGCGAAATGGTTTTTTTTTGTTTAAAAAATCAAAAATAAAAAACATTTCACAACGTTTTCTATTTTTTTAACTTAGAAAAAAAAACTATTTCGCAACAGTTTTTTTTTGTTAAATTGACAATAGTTTGATATGTATATATTATATATATCACGTGTTGAAATAGTTTTGATAATTTTGACATGTCAAAACTCTTTAGTTTCGGCAGGCAACTTTAACTTTGAGTTAAGCTGTGAATATAATATATCATGGTCAATTTTGCTGGTATTTTTTTTGTATAAATAAAAAAAAAGTATATTTTTTTTTTTTTGTTTGAAAAGATTTTGTTGATTCTTTTTTAAAATTTTTTTAAGGGAATCAGATCTTTTAAATATGCTTTTAAATAGGTCATAATCTTTTTTTTTTGAGAAAAAAATTTGTATGTAAATTTACTTTTTTAAGTAATAATTTTTAAGGGAAAAGAGGAGAGTGTTTTTTTTATACAATTGAATTTTAGAAAAAAAATTATTAATTAATTAATTAAATTAATTATTAACAGTTAAAGAAAATTCTAAATTTAATGCAAGTTTTTATTAACTTGTTTTATTTTAGCAGAGTTGAATTTTCTTTTTTAATAAAAAATTTATTTGAATTTTTTCATATTTACTAAGATTATTACAAAATATTTGACAAATATATCTATATAAGGGAGATCATTTGATATTTGATGTTTGTTTTTTTATTTTTTTATGTATACTATAACGTGTAAAAGAAGTTTGATAATGGGTTTATTTATATAATTTATTTAGTGTGAAAAAAAAGATTATTATAAAATATAGAATAAATCTATATAAGGAAGATTATTTATTTATTTAGTTTTTTTCTGTATCCTGTAAACATATGACAAATATTTTTTTTTTATTTATATAATAAACATCTGTTTGTTAAAAGAGAAATACTCTTAGATTTAAGATTCAGATTCATTATTCTTACTCCTAAATCTAAGAACTAAGGTTTAAATTTACAAGCAAATTTTCTAGTAGATCATAACCAAAAAAGAGTATACCTGGCAAGTGTTTTGATGATTGTACAGCTGGGACTTTATGGGTTACATAATTTTAAAAAATATAAAAAAAAAACTGTAACACTAAATTGAATAGCACAACAGACTATCTAATAGGAAAATTTTAACATCAGTTTTTTATACTACAATAACCTATTTCATAAGTGTTTTGATATTTAATACACATAAATACATATAATTTTTGTAGAGTTTTTTAAGCTACAAAAGAGTACAGACAGTACACGAATGTGTCTAGAATAGCCAAAAAAAGCTGTAGACATCAAAAATATATAACACTGCCATGGTATACCTTGAAATTCTGTACAAGACACACAAAACCAAGAATCTAAAGAAAGAAAAATATCTTTATTAAACAAACAAAAAATTGGATAAAATACAATAAGTGAAATTATTGGTCAGTCTATTAGAATCATGCTGATTTTGATAAACCAATATATAATTGTTATTGGTTATGTTTGATATAAGCAAACTGGGACTTTTTCGTATATCTTATTGATTATTTTATAATAGTGTAATTAAAATTTATGTATCACTATTATAATAACATATGCGGAAAATGTCTAGTGCTTATATAGAACATATACAATAATTTTTGAGAACGGTTAAATAATTGATATTTTTGATGATGGCTAAATATTAATGACTAAATATTAGATATATTGACAATTGCATATATATTTTAATAGATTTTCAAAATTTAATTATACTTTTTATAAACTATTAGTATAATAGTAGCATGATCTTGTCTGACTGACACAATAACTATTATATATTATCTCATGAAGATAAACTCTAACCTTCTAATTTCAATGCTAAAAAGCTTAAAAAAGAAAAATAACTGTTAATAAAGAAAAAGTTCTTAAAAAATGTAAAAAAGAAAAAAATTTATCAAGTCGATTCTAAGACAAACTTGTCAAATAGAGTCATGAATTGACTCAATTTTACCTGGGTCAGAATCAAATTTATAAATCGTAATAAAAAAAAATTTAATATGGTAATTCTTTTAATGTTTATTATACAGTAAAATGACAAGCTTAATAGTATATTATTAGAATAATGTAAGAAAATGTACAAATATATCCATAAATACCATATTTAATGTTTCTATTAATAAAAAAAAATAAAAACAAATGATAAGTTTCACAATGAAACTTATCTATTATTATTTTTAAATTCTTAACGCTCCTAATGATTGATCCTGAAGGACCTAACCTACTGCCCCTTACAGTAAACATTTCTATTAATCAAAAACAAAAAAAAATGATAAGTTTAGTAATGAAGCTTATCATTTTCAAATTCTTAACGTTCCTAATCAATACATCTCTATTAAAAAACAATATATGGTATATTTTACAATAAAACTTACCATTTTCGCTATACAAAGAATTCTTGCTTTAGAAATTTTTTTTTTATTTCTTTATTATGAATGCCAAAGACAATACAATCACTATGTAATGTCTTCAATTCCTTTAGAACTCTTTGGAAGTTAAATTACAGAATTTAATAAATTAAATACATTGTAAAGTATTTTTTGAAGTGGTAGAATTCTACGAATCAAAAAAAAAATTTTGTATAGATTATTGATTGGTCTCAGACTTATTATCAATTTTAGCAAATAATCAATTATCCATTTTTTTCATTCTATAACTTCTGTTGAAGAAGTGAAACAGCTTCTAGTTCCTTTGAATGCACTGAGATTTTAGTAGGTATTTTTTTTTCTTTAATTTATTTCTTTTAACAAACAGTTCTTTTTTAACAGTTCATTTTTCTCTATTTTCTAGGTGACTATCAGCTTTATGAACATAAGATTTTGGTAAATATTTCAAGTAGATTTTTTTTATTTTGTTACCTCTATTTTTAACTAATTTTACTAACAGTCTATTATTCTTCTTTCTTTAGATGTCTTTTCAGTCCCTTGGAAGTGTATAGATTGCCTATTCTAAGTTTATTTTTGTCTTTTAACAAATTTTATTAATAGTTTGTTTTTTATTATGTAGACAGAATTTGGATGACACTTTAGATGGAATTTAGGGGTTTTTTTATTTCTTAAATGAAGCTTTGTATTTTGCTTTTTCTTTAGTTTTTTTAACAAAGCTTTGGTTTCTTTTATTTGTAAGTTGATGGGTCTTTAGTTCTGAAGATAATTTGTTGTCTTTTTTTTTTAACTTTTTTAACAAATAGAAATGAAACATTGAGTTTAATTCCTTAACTAACATCTCTACTTCTTTTCTTTTGTAGGTCTTTGTATGGTTAACACATATTGGCTCTTTAGATAAGAATTTTTGTAAAGTGAAAATAGTAAATTTTCTCATAAAACTTTATTGTAAATTTTGTTTTGTAACTATAATGATGTATTTTATTAATTATTATTAATAAACAATTTATAAACGAATACAATACAATAAAAATAACAATAAAATAATATAATACTATTTAAACAATAAATAAAATGTATAAACCTCGATCTGGAAAAATTAACTTGGGTTGACTTGAATCAACTTGTGATTAGACCTAGATACTATATGAAACTGAAAATTTTATTTAAAGTTAAAAATGTAAAATAAAATAAAATAGGTAAAAGAAAATTTTTTTAATAGTAAATTGTATTTCACAATTTTCATATTTTATTAAGCAAATTTATTTTTATTATCCTGGCTTTTTATGTTTTATTGTATAATGTACTAAAGCATGTTTAACAGCTAGTCTCTTGTAAAAAACATGCAATATGAATCTGATGCGGTAATAAAAAAGATTAAATATATTTTGAGTAATATTCGTTTATAAAGCACAAATAATTAATTTATTGGACAGATCTTTGAAAATTATAAATAACATTGTATGATATATAGTAAGTATAATAATTAATCTAAATTTTGAAAAAAATAATTTACTCTATGTGGAGGTGATGTATATGTTCCTTTACTCATATGAGATTTTTTAGGTATTGAAGGTAAATTTGGCAATGTATTTCGTAAACTTGACACTATGTTTTTTACTTTATAATTCCTGTTTAATATAGTTTTAATCTATATCCCATCAGCACAGATGATTTCTTAGAGATACGTAGAGCTTCCAATACATTACTTTCCATATTACTATTACTTTGTCTCAGGTTAAATGTATGCTCATTCCTATAAACATAACTGAATATTCTTCATTGAATATGGGAGTAATTGTACTAAGGCTGATAGTAGTTTTACCAACTGTTGCTACATAGAACCTTATTTCATTAACCTTCCATTCATTAAGATTTTTTACTGTTACCAAAATGCAATGTAATTCATAAGCAGCTTCTGATATAACCACAATTTTATCTTTATGGATAACTGCATTTTCACTTGCAAATTCTGCCAGAAAGAATGGATATTGTTCTTCATCCTGATCTTACAACAAAGTCTAATATCAAATATCCTTTATCACACTGATCTGAAATTAAATGAGTAAACTCCCAAACAGAAGCAAGTTTTGTATCATAGTTGAGACTGAGAACAGCAGAAAAAATTTTGGCCCATAACTCCATTTTTATATGATTTTCAGGCTCATCAACATGTGGTAATGATAATAAATATAAAAATACGGTTAAAATAGCTCTCAGAACTGTATTTATATTGATATCATAGTATTTGGTTGATGAGTAAAGTTGGTAAGACCACTGATATAATTTATCAAACCACTCAGAATTATCACTTATTTTATTTTTTTCTTGCAAGCTCTGCATTATTTTTATTAATGGGTCAAATCATTGGTCTTTTTTTTTTAATGCAGCTAAGGTATTCTTTAGGTTTAAGCTTGATAGGAAAATATTTGTAATTTAGGAATTTTGTCTGGAATTATGATCTTTGAAAATATCTCATAATCAACAATGTTCCATTCCAACATATTACAGTACATGCATGGTGGCCTTGTTGTGATAGTTGCTCTGAATTTTGGTTTAATAATTCCCTTAATTTCCTACAATAATATTTAACTTAGGATGTTTATTATAATCATAATTGATATTCAAGCTTTTTCCTTGCTGTGTTGAAGTTGTTGCATGATTATCATCATCATCATCATCATTATCATTATATCTTTCCCAAAATCTTTTAATCATACTAGATTCAGCATCATCCTAAAAGAAGGAATTATTAATACAATGTAAAAAAAAAATATTTATCATATATAATTAATTAATTACTTACATGAAAAGCTTCCAGTGTATCAGTCACCTTATTGTTCTTATTGCTACCAATCTCATAATTTGATTTGATATATTCCAATGTGTCTACATAATCTTTATATACTTTACTTTTATCAAGTTTGATATGGGCTTTATCCTTACAATAGTTTAGATATGTTAATAAATTTATATCCTTAACTTCGTTCCAATAACCAAGATCAAAGCCTGCTTGTTCCATGATTTCTCTTACTGATTGTTTAATTTTCATCTTTTTTTTTTTTAGTATTAATAGATGTGAGAGTGAGAGTGAGAGTGAGACTTGCAAAAAATTATCAATTACGAATAGATTATTGTATTGTTATAAAGTTATAACTTTTAGGACCAGCAAAAAATTTAGGAAAAATGTCGTTGGCGACCCCTATCCCCTTTACTATCACGTGAGAAAACAAATTTTGATTGGCTACACGATTACGTCATCATAAATACTCGTTTTCGATATTTAATAATTTTCTTTAAACCCTTCGCTCAGCTCACAGAGGCACGCTTTTCTTTCTTTTCTGTTTTTTTGTTTCTTGTTCCTTATTAAAATATCTTTACTCTTTTTAGGCTTTTCGGCTCTTCCAGTTTCGCAATTAAGGTATGTACAGTTCCGATTTCGTGTTTTTATTTTTTTTATTCGCTCTTACTTCGTTTCTTATACATATTACATTTCTTATCAACTAATTTATTCTTTTAGATCCTTTTGTTTAGTTAACACTAAGGTAATTTTTTTACTTTTATTTTTTTTTTATTTTCGTCTATTAATTACCATTCCTTACTAACTCATTCTATTCCTTTTGCTTCTCTTGTTTGTTTTTTTATTTCCCCTTTGCTTTTATTTCCCTTTAATTTTTTCGCTTCTTTTAACTTCCCTTTGTTTTTCCGTTCCTTTTGATTATCGCTTTCATTTCTTTTTATTTCCCTTTGTTATTTTCACTTCTTTTTGTTTCCTTTTCGTTTCTTTCATTCTCTTTCATTTTCTTTTCTTTTTTTTTCGTTCCTTTTTATCCCCTTTTATTATTTTCATTTTTTTTCGTTACTTTTTCATTCCCTTTTGTTCTCTTTTATTTCTTTTCGTTATCCTTTTTGTTCTTTTTTTATTTTTCGTTACCTTCGTTTCTTTCATTCTACTCCCCTTACTTTTCTTTCGTTTCCTTTCATTCCATTCCCTTTGTTTTCTTCCTCGTTTCTTCTCATTCTATTTCCCTCTTTTTCTTATTTCTTTTTCTTTCACTCATTCGCCTGCCCTTTTTTTCTCGCCTCTTCTCATTCCACTCCCCTCTTTCTCTTATTTCTTTCACTCATTCACATGCCCTTTCTTTCGTTTCTTTTCATTCTATTCCCCTTGCTTTTGTTTCTTTCCATTTCTCTCCATTAATTTTGTTCTTTCACACCTCTTTCATTTCCTTTGTTTTTCATTCATTTTTATTCCTTTATTATTTTGTTCTCTTTTATTTCCCTTGTTGTTTCCGTTCCCTTTATTCTCCTCTTCGCTATTTTTGTTTCTTTTTAATCCTCTCTTATTTTTAATTTTTTCTTTAGTTTTTTTTTGTTCTTTCTATCACCCTTCATTTCTTGCTCTTCTTTTTATTATTATTCGACCTTTTTATTAGCATGTTCCCTTATCTTGGAAATAAAAAAGTATACAATAATATCAATAGAATATGTAAACTTTAATAAATTGCACAACTTTAAGTTTTCAAACTTGTAAAAATGTTCTTTTGTTCGTGATAAACCGTTAAAAATTCTTAAATTAGACAATCAAGAATTTTATTTAAGTCACGTATAGGGGTCGCTATGGTGACAGGGTCGAAAAGTAATAACACCCAAAAATTTAAATGTATTTATACTTTTAATTTTGACTTATTTTTAATTATAATACCTTTTATTTACAATGATGCAAGGATAATAAAGAAATTAGTTAACAGGAGGAATTTCCAATAAAATAAAGTTTATGAAATAATTTATAATAAGAACAAAGTTTTTTTTTTTATAATCTTTCACATGTCTGTAAAATAAAAAAACTTTTTCTGTTTTCGGTCTTACCTTATTGAGTCCGATGGTCTTCAACTCTTCGTGAGTTCAGTCATGATGTTTTAGATGTGTAACATAAACACATGTTGATGCGGACTCAAGTGATAAATAAATAGAACATTCCTTTTATGATATGTTTACCATGTATACTTGACATTTATTATTTTCTAAACACGCAAGACCATATATAAAGTATTCCTTTGTTGCCTTTATCTTTTTATTATGATTTAAATTATTGAGGGTCCTTTGTTGACTTTGTATTCATGCCTATTATAATTTAAATTTATAAAGAATTTCGAAATAAAAATAATAAAAAATTTTTCGCTTATTAATATTTAATATTTTTAAAATATTTATATTGACTTAATCTTTGTTACTTTTATTTATGTTTCTTTGTTATTTTGTTTTATTTGCTTATTACTTAATTAGTCTTAATAAAAAAAAAAAAAACTTTATCAGTTGTGTACAAAAAAAGCGATTGAGTCAACTATAAATTTGGAGATGATCTCAAAATTTGTAATAATTAAAATTGATTTTAAAGTCTAAATAATAATTATAAATAATGAACAAAAATTTCTTTGTTAATAATTTATTAATAATAATTATTACGTTGAAATATTACATTGAAAACAATGATTTTGTGATAACCCATGCATTTATCATTCCATTTCCATCCGTTGACGTCATTTCACCAATTATGTACAAGTAATACTTTCAAATACACACTTTCAGTTATACAACATCGTTCTACTTTAAGTGGAGATGAAGGAGTATAATTTTGGTATTCGGTATTGTTCTTCCAATACCCCTGCTAGTTTTCCTTTTTCGATTATGTATCACTTTTTTGTCTCATTTTTTTTTTATCGCGAGTTGAAAAAAATAGCGTGACGGACTTTAACGGTTTAGTTTAAATAACAAGAGCAGTGAATTGGGAATCTTATAAATAGAAAAACAAAAATATTCTCATCCTGTTTGAAGAAGCAAGTAGCATAAGTAGACCGAGTGTGAAACTTTAAATGATATAGCAGGTTTAAAATTGTTATTATCTGTTATGTAATTTTTTTTTGTTTATAATTCCTAATCTTTAATCTTAATTTGCAAGATTTTACTTATCATCATTATACGTTATGTCGACCTTACCAAATCAAACATCACCACAGTCACGTGTTTTATAAAAAAATAAACAAAGGTGATAAAAGATAAACAAACAAATGAAAAGAGGAAAAAAAAAAAAAACTCTCTCCTCTTTCCTAAAATTTTATAAACCGCAGTATAAATTTTAAATAAATACTATGGAAAGTAAAAATACATTTTCGTTGTTGGTTCCTATCGATGATAAACCAGAAGAAGATATGCCTACAGATAGTTTAGCGCATGACATAACAAATGAAGCAAGAGAACTTTTTTTTCAAAATTTTTTCAGTATTATGAGTCATTCTATTGAAGAACTTCCCAAGGGCTTTTTCCAACTCTCACCGGATGACCAACTAACTTTTTAATGCAACAGTTTGGACAACATGCCCACCCCTCATGTTATGATACTTATGCAAAACACACACTAGCTCCTGCTGCTTTTATATCTTTTCTTTTCAACTTTAGTGAAAAAGTAGCCATAATGTCATTCGTACCTGCTGTGGCATTTCTTGAAAAGAGCCTGGAAGCCCTTCCTGATGGTTCTACCACTACGGCTGAAGAAGTTGTACAAGATAACATGAAGATAACAGCAGATACCAATCAACAATCTTCTAGGATAATACTGGAGGATACACCCACGCCTATACCTGATTAAGCTAGTTCCTTAACGCTGACTTCCAAATCTGATAAAGATAAGTCAGGGGCTAAAAAATCGAATGATCAGCACAAAAAAGGCAAGGATACTCCCAAGGCAGGCTGAAAGTCAAGTGACAAAAATTTCAAGAAGATCACTAAAATGATCGTTATGAAGGATCTACCTGACAATCTCAAAAATAATGTTAGAGATGTTATGCTTTATGACATCCTAGTAGAATGGTTTCCAGAAACTATCCTCACACACCTCACTACCTGGGGACAAGTCGCATTAATGTCTATCAAATCTTAACGGAAGTATTGTACTATCCGTCTAAAGATAGCTTTCAATGATTTCACTCTTCAAGCGTTCGATGGAGGTAAATGGTGTCATCGATTACACAACCTTGAAGTACGCTGGTTCCCTGGGCGGTAGACACTTAAGTGAAGACATAACCGGTCAACGTTCACTGCAAAAGTAAAAGGATTACCAGTATCTGTTACCACAGATCCTATACTTACCCAGGATTACGATAAACAGGATTCTTTTTTTAAGGATCAAGGCCTTAAGGCCTATAAATTCCTCAAGCAAGGTACTGATCATGTGACAATATTGGGATACTTCGAAAATTACAAGGATTTAAAGACGGCATTAGAATCCCCCTTTGTCTATGAAAGAACTGAGTTCAAATGGTATCGATCAAGCGGTCGTCCTCCCAAGAAGAATTCTGTAAAGAATTCGGCAAGGTCATCTCAAAAACGCTCCAAAAAGGATAGTGGAGCTCAAGGTTCACCCAAGTCTTCATCAAAGCCAGGTTCATCACGTTTCGTGAAGTGTAACCCTCCGTCCAAAAACAAGAATAAGAAGATGAACAATTCAAGCCTGGACAAAGCGGACATCCTAAAGCTTGTTTTGTCACTTTTAAGTTAGATGTTTAGTAGTTGTTATTTTTAGTTTTTACTTTCATTTTCTTAGAGAGGTGTAGTTTGTTTGTTGATATTTGACCCCCTTTTTATTTTTCCTTATATCCTTATTCATTTTATTTTTCCTCACTTAAAGCTAGGATAGTGCTACTAATTATTTTTGCTTTTTCAGGTTTCCTGGCGGAGTGAGAGTGACTGTGTACCACCTTTCCTGGTGTGGTGATTACACCCTCATATAGAGGTCACGTTGCTATCACCGGGATCCCCCTGTCATGGCGACAGTTTATTTCAGAATTTTATATACTTTATCTATAGGATTATATGAGTATTTCTGTAATATGTGGTATCCTCCTGTAAAAATAAGAATAAAAATAAAATAAACAAATGAAAAGAGATGTAGGGGAACAAGATAAATGAAAAGGGATAAAGGGAAATGAAGATGATCAAAAAGAAACGAAGGGAAAAGTAAAGGGAACGAAAAAAGTAAAAGGTAATAAAAAGAAACAAAAGAAACGAAAAATAATAAAGAAATAAAATGAACGAAAAAAATAAAGGGAAAATAAAGGGAATGGAAGGAGAATAACAAACAATAAAAGGAATGAAGGGAAGCAAAATATAAACGAAAAGAGATGAAGGGAAACGAAATGAACAAAAGGGATGAACAAAAACGAAAAATAATGAAGAAAATGAAAATGAATGAAAGAGACAAAGGGAACTAAGGGAAAAAATAAGAACCTCCGGAATGCTTACCCATAGGAAAAGAAAAATAGTTAATATCGTTTTAAGAATGAAAAGTAAACCGATAAAAGAAAGAGTTGAAAAAGACTTGCTTGAGTTTTTACCGAAATAAACGTCTAAAAAAAATACAAAGGTTAGTAAAAGAACAAGGAAAAGAACAAAAAGAAAACAAAAAAAAAAGAAAAGAAAGTAAGACTCACCTTGAATTTCTGCAGAAATGGAAACTAAAAACAGCTGCGTCTAAAAAAAAGGAACAAACAAATTAATAAAATATAAAAGAAAGGAGGACAGGAGCAAGAAAAAAGAAAAAGAGCTTACCTTTAAATCTCGTCAAAAATGTAGGCCAAAACAGTCACTCCTAAAAAAGCAAATAAATTAGTAAAAGACGAAAAAAAAGAAATAAAGGAAAACAACTTACCTATTAGTTTAATCTCAAAGTTAAAGGTGGTCGCGCCTAAAAAACTTTTAAAAAAAAAGAAACGGAAAAAATAAGCAATAAACGGTGCGTTTTATAATTTTCGAGTAAAATTATTAGTATTAAAAAAAATAATAAGCGAATGGTGTTGTAAGTTGTAATTAAAACCACCCTCTTAACTCTAAATACTTGTATCTTGTTTTTTTTTTAAATAAAGAAGGAAGAAAATAGATGTATTTAAAAGTGATTAATATTTCATTAATCATGATTTAATTAATAATAAAGAACAAAGAAATTATGATTTTAATTATCATATTGATTCTTTCATGTCTATTGTTAAAAAAATCATTTTAAATTAAAAAGTTCTTCGTGTATTATAAATAATTTAAGTAATTAGCAAGGTTTTAAAACTTTACAACCTTCAAAATTATTTCTCTATCAAAATTATAACTGCGTAGGTTAAGAGTAAAAGTTTTTATTTTTTAATTTTTTATTGGCTAGTCCATAACAAAATACTTTAAATTAAAAAAATAAGGTTCATATTTTATGGCCTCTATATAATTGTTTTTATATTATTTCGAGCAGTTTATACATAATACATTCAATATAAAGTTTAAACGCTTATGATAAATACTTAATTAATTAAATATGTAAATACCAAATTAAATATCATATAATTATTTATTAATTTAAAAAAAAAAGACTGATTTAAAGTTTAGATCTTGTAAAATGATTGGACTTTACGATTATATTTACATAATCTTGAATGTCATCTAATTGAATTGCTCGACTGATGCCGAAACAAATATTATATACTGTATACTAAAAAATGAAATACTAGAATATAATAAATTAAATTAAAATCGTGAGATTAAGGTCATTAAATTTTCTGATAGTTTTCATCCTATAAAATTGTGTATAAGAAGATTATAAATATGATTATACTGTAGTCAATAACAAATAGCATTTAAACTCAAAACACATGCACAATATTGCAGGTTACTACTTTCCCAATATTTTTCTTTCCAAAAGGTCATAAATTATTTTGCGAAAGTCTTTTAAATTTAAAAACTTCATACCAACAGCACTGTAAAAAGTTGTATTGATCACTAAATAAAAAAAAAAAAATGGTTTATAAATTAATGTAAATTATTAGCCAATAAATAGAACTGTAAAAGGAATAGATAAAAAACATACATGATAATTTTTTAGTTTCTTTAAATTTTTCTTCTTTATTATCGGAATTAATAGCTATTATACAATTTAATCTAAAAAGAAGAAAATGTTAGTACTACTAAATCAAAACAAAAAAATGAATGGTAGGCATGAGAAGAGTACATTATATTAATCTAAAAATATACTATAAGATGCCCTTTTTAGAAAAGCATAAATGTTGGTATACTTAATAATTATACCACATTGGCTTTCAAGGTGTTACCCAAGATACTCCCCAATGACTCTTATCATGCAGCAAATTCCTTGCGATTAAAGATTTGAACCCATCAGGAATTCCTGAAAATCAGAGAAGGACGTTCACAGTAGGCTTTCCGCCATAGGGCTGCACAACTGTGGCCACGAAGTGCTTCCAGTTCTCTGAAGCCAAAAATACCCAATGAGAACAAATGATCACATGAAAAGATGACATAACTGTTGAGAAAGATACATAATCATTCCTCCTTGCACAGAACAATAGACCTCAACAGGGATTACAAAAATCCACCATCTTGATCACGCCCCATCAAGTGTGTTTGCCACCTCTTAAGTGTGTTTGCCACCCCTTAAGTTGGTCTTATAAGTAAAAATTGATAGGCACCACTCGGATATTGCTTTTCAAACCATCATAATATTTAATGATAATAATGATAATAAATAGTACCTTAATATTTTTTCATACTCATTTTGTCATTTCGTCCTGAACGCAATTTATTTTTTTTTTAAAAAACATATATATATATATACAGAAAGAAACATTAATAAACATTTCTAATTAACAATATAAGCAAGTACGTAAGATAATGAAAATTTTCTGTTATGAAACTTACCATTTCGGCGTTTCAGCATCCTGAACTTGAAATCTAAAAAAAAGAAGAAAATAACAAAGCGTTTAGCAAACGTTTCATAAAAGAAAAAAAATATATATTCTTAATAAAAAAAAAAATTCCACTGAAATCTCACGCGTCTATGCTTAAATCTCACGTGTTTAGACTCATCTCACGCGTTTAGACTCATCTCACGCGTTTAGGCTCATCTCACGCGTTTAGACTCGTCTAAAAAAAAAGAACAAAAGCGTTGGAAAAGTTTCTTTAAAATAAAACCAAAAAATATTTTTGTCTTCCTATCAAAATCCACGTTGTAGACACGTCCGAAAAATAAATGAAAAAAAGAAAATTTTACGAGTCAAGATTCATCTGAAAAAAAGAACGAAATGTAAATAAGCATTTCGTTAAAGAAGTAAATATAAAAGGTTCTCTCCTACCGAATTCCGTGTCCAAAGAAATTCGAAAAGAGAGAAGTCATTAGGCTGTAGTTGTAATGACGGTTGTATTAATATTATCTAGGGGTTAGATAAATAAACGGGGGGGCCAACTCAAATGTTACACAGGCTGATTATTACTGCCAGAATTGAAGCATAATCATATATTTTTCCCAATCCGAAAGTAAATAATTTTACTCCTGAGAATTACCTTTTTGAGATTTAACTGTGGCTTATATGTTCATATACATCAAACATCTATTAATTTATTTACGTTATTACCACCTTTCTTGAGAAAATAATTTTATAGAGTGTACGGTATATCAATTAATTAATCTTAAAGATTTAGTTTATCAATGCATCAAAAAAATATGAGCAAGAGATAAATAAATCTTTAGATTATTTTTTTTTATCATATTAGATATCATAAAAATTCTAACTTATTAAAAAATTAATTTAACATTTGTATATAATATCACCTCTTTTCCTTTAGTTATCATAAAATAACAATCAAAATTCTAACATAAAATAGTAAAAAAAAGCATACCAGAACACTAATAAATTGCATAAAAAAAAATTAGAATAATGACAATAATAGTATTTTATATTTAAATAAATAAAAATAAATATCTTGGTGAAATTTAAATTTAAATTTTTTTTTTATTTTTAATCGTATAATATGCCACACAGCTTTTTTTTGCTATTTATTTTATTTATTGATTGTTTATTTAGTCTATATACAAGCCACAGTTAAAATCTGAAGAGGGTAATTCTCAAGGGTAAAATTATTTACTTTCAGATTGCATGGAATTCTGAAAATTTCTTAGGAAAAATATATGATTATAATTGAAGCCTTCAAAAAATCAGGTACACAAATGAATTTCATATTAAAAAATTTGTTTTTTTTTATTTTTTCAAAAGTGCACATATAAGAAAGTAGCTGATCCTAAAGGTTAAGGTCATTTATATTAGCTCTATATAAGCGAAATTTTTTTATTTAAATTTGATCACTGGTTAGTTTCATACTTAATTTTATATGTTTCTATTACTTTATACTAGAAAGTTAGAAATTGCACACTTTTTTTTTGAGATCTCAATAAAAAGCTAAAGATATTTTTTATTCAGAACGTTTAAAAAAGTGTTTCTTCTTTTATTGTATTTTATTTTTAAGTATTTAATAAATTTTTATATAGTTTTGAGGTATTTCAAGTAGCTAATCCTATTTTTTAAAAGATATAGAAGCAGAATTTCAACAAAAATTATATTTACAAATAGTTCAACATTTTTCTAGTTTCGTATGAAAATTTTTTTTATAGATTTTATTGATTATCGATCAATCTTTCACTTTAAACATGGGGTAATATTATATTTTAATATGTATAATTTTACATATGGCTTCAGTTCAGTCTCATGACCACTAATTTGTATAATATTTGAATTGGACCCCTATTTATTTATCTTACCCTTAAATATTATTTCATGATTTCACATATATTATGTAATACAGTATACAAATAAGGATAAAACTCCAGAAGAATTCTGGATAATTATAATAGAAGTCATATGCAAAAAAAGTATATAAATATATAATTTTATACTGTATTTTTTAGGTTAAATAAATAAATGGAAGGACTAACTTAAGAAGATCATCTTATCACATCACTCTCAGATACAAATCATTTTGATCTGCAGTCTAATTTTTCTTTTTTAACATATCTCTAAATACAATTTTTATGCGTAACAAAATAAACTTTATCACATAAAAAAATTTTTTTTTCTTAAAATTTTATTTTAGCTAAAAAAAAGATTTATAATTTTTAAAATTATAGTAAAAATAATTTTGTTTATTTTTTAAACTATTTTTTATTGACAAAACTATTCTATTATATAGTATTTTGATATATTTTGACAAAGATTTTGTTATATTAAAACGTTTTGTTTGAATCTTTACATTATTATTTTTTAGAAGATAATATTGGACATAAATTTTCAGCATTTTTTAATTTTCTTTTGTTTCTTGTTTCATTTTTTTCTTTTTAGGTATTATAAGTAATATTCTTTAACTTAACCAATTATTCACAATTATTTAAATTATTTAGTAATGTAATTATTTTTTCAGCCACATTCTTCGTATCAGAATCAATTTCAGCTGGTCTATTTTGAGTAAGTCTATTCATACTATTTTCAACTGTTATTAAGTCATTCAAATCAGCAAGAAGATTTGATACTAAATTAATATATTCTTATTTCCAAATAGATATTGAATGCTTTGTATTTAAATAAGAGAAGTAAGAGAAGTGGTAGTCTCAGTTGAAGTGGTTGTTTCAGTTGGAGAAATAGTAGCTTCAGCTGTAATTGAAAAAACAATAGGTTCAGGTGGAGAATCTTCGTTAATAGAAATTATATTATCCATAATCATATTATTATTAGAATTAATAGATGAAATTGAATCTAAAATATAATATTAAATTAATGATATTTTTAAATACAAATGTATAATTATAACAAAAAAATAAATTCACTTTCTAAATTACCTATATATACTTCTTGTAACTCCTATTCAAATAATAATAATTCTTGGGTCTGATTCTTATTTAAAGAGTTAAACACTTCCTCTTGTAAAAGAAGAGTAATTATGGTAATTGATTGTGTTGCAAATTAGAATAATATGTATTTTGTGAAGGTTGTGATCGTAACTAATTAATCCATATTATAATAACATGAATGTGTTTGTAAGCACCACCTTTCACTGGTCAAAATTAATTCTATCAGATACATATCGGGAACTTATATATCGGCGGCTAATCAGATAAATATTGGGTATTTTTACATATTGGGTACCCAATTTATTACACTTCAAAATATGCCTAATTACCAAGACCTCGATATATAAACTATTGGTCACTGATATGTCTTTTAATATATATTAGACACAGTTCTATCTTATACATATCAGATACCTGATATGTAATACAAATTTTAATACATTAGATTTCATATTATATAACGTATTAAGAAATTTTTTAAAGTTTACTTTCTTTATAGATTTTTCTTTTTAGAAAATTTTAATTCGTTTAATGTAGTTAAAAAATTTTTATTATTTTATTTGTTGAATGTATTATCAAGTTTATAAATTTTTTGTAAAGTGTTTAAAAGTATAATTATTATTGTTAATATTTTTATTTTATTACGTATTTTATTACAATAAATTAATAAAAAAGTTACAGTCATTTATAATACAAGTTTAAGAAAAGTTTACTCAAACTTTTCTTAATTGTGATCACGTTAGGATCAAGAGGAACAAGGGAAACTGCAACCTAAAATAAATAAAAGAAACATTAAAACTGTTTCTTCAATATTCAAAAAATATCCCTCCCTCCCTCCTTATATTTCAAGTCTGGAGTCCAGCAATCTGAAAAAAATAAAGAAAGAAACATTAGTAATATTTCTTTAATATTAAAAAAAATCACCACTCTTTCCAAATTACATTTCCAAGTCTAGTTCGTCCAGAAAGGCTGGCAACCTAAAAAAATAAAGAAACGTTAGTAACGTTTCTTTAATATTAAAAAAAATTCCCCCCACTCCTTCCAACATACATTTCAAGTCTGGGAGTCCAGCAACTTAAAAAAAAATAAAAAAAAATCATGGTTTAGAAAACTGTAAAAATAGATTGATCATGATAATCAATGATCGTTAAATTAAATTAAAATGCCAAAATTATTGCATGTAAATACCAAAAGGTTTTGGCAGTTTAGCAAAAATAAGTTTGATCATGTATTTTGAAAATGTGAAAGATTATTTCAAGATTTTATATTGTAAATTGATAGATTAGTTTTCTCAATTTGATCTATAAAAAGATTTTAGTAACATTTTGGAAGAATCAGCAGTATTAGATCTGTCACGCCTAAATGTTCTTTTTTTAAAAATTTATTGGAGACATTTCATCATTACAATATATTATATAATATATGATGACAGATTGTTTATTCAATTAATACTAATTAATACTTTAATAAAAAAAAATGAATGTTTATTAAATAAAAGCAATTTATTATAATAAGCTTTAATTACTTATAATTGAGGTCGAATTTTTAATTTCAGTTGAATATAGGCTGATATTAAATCAAATTATAAAATAGTAAAAATATTAAAATAATAATTAGGTGAATATAAAATATATATATATTTAATAAAAAATAATAATAATAAAAGATAATAATAAAAATAATAAAAATATAAAAATATAAATAAAAAATAAAAATAAAAATAAAATATAAAAAATACAAAATAAAAAAAAAATAAAAATAAAAAAATATAATTTATAGATTCTGACATCACTGATGCACAGTATTTCTACGTCGCTTATGACTGTGATGGTTCTTTAAAAAATATATATAAATTTAGAATTTAAATAACTTAAATATAAATTAAAAAAATTCTTAATAATTATCAGGTCTATCCCAAAACCTTGTGCAGAACTGCCTATAATATCTTTTTCCTTCCAGGACTACCTTTCATTTCGCATACCATTCCTCCATTCACAGAAATCCTAAAAATGTTAATACTATTAATTTTTTATTTTTTTTTTATTTTTTTTTTATGATTTATTATTATTTTACTAACATTAAAATTCCTGACCAAGTTTCTTCACTTTTTTTCTACCTATTGGCCAGTGAACCTCATGCAAAACCATCTCCAAATTCTTCGAGCTAGGTTCTCCCAAAATTTGAAGCAGTTCCTCCTAAGTATGTCGTGGTAATAGTTGTTCTTTTTCCTTTATATTATTTATTTAATTTTTAGATCAGGAAATGTAAGAGAAAAAAAAACTAGAATATGATCAAATTATTTATTAGTTTTCATTTAATTTTTTACCTCCTATATCTTATTAAATATTCAGTTATTGCATCAGTCCAATTTGCGGGCATTTTAAGAAAAGAATATATAATAATAAAAAATAACAGTAACAAATTTTAAGAAAAAGAATATATAATAAAAATAATGACAACAAATTTATTGTAAGAAAAAAAAAGATGAAACCTCTTTTTATAAACAATTTTTTATTACCTAGTATTATTATATTAATTACTTTTCAAGAACATTTACGTAAATTGTTCTAATTTCTCAAATATGTCATGATTGTTATGATCTGTTTTCTTTATTTTAATTATAATTAGGGATGGGTCTGCAAAAGATTTTCAAATTTTGCAATATTGCAGAATTTGGAATTGAATTGCGGTTAGTAATCTGTAATTCCGCAATTCTGATTGGCTGCCCAGAACTATCAGTTTTGGCATTTTTTTTGCGATCTTATATATAAAAATGTCAGAACTATTAATTCTGGCATTTTTTTTTTAATTTATTTTATGTAAAATATGCCAGAACTATTAGTTCTGGTGTTTTTTATAATTTTTTTTATATAAAATATGCCAGAACTATTAGTTCTGACGTTTTTTTTAATTTTTTTTATATAAAATATACTGAAACTATTAGTTCTGGCATTTTTATAATTTTTTTTTATATAATATTACCAGTTAATTTAACGGTATTGATAAACCTGATAAACTATAATATAATCTGGCCGATCCAATTTTTTTTTTAAAAATAAATCATTTTTTTTAATATTATATTAACGAAAAAATGATTTTTTTTTAATATTCTTATTAATAATAAATTTATTTTTTAAATTAGTAAGTTTAAAAGAAATGTTAGCTATAAAAAAAAAATATTTTTTTTCTGCAATTTTTCCACAATTCCGCAAATGATCTAAAATTCTGCGGAATTGCAGATTATTTGCGGAATTGCAGAAAAATTGCAGACTTGCGGATAATTGCAAATTGCGGAATTGTGGATATTTAGATTTAAAAATCTGTAATGTTCTGCAATACCACAAACTGCAATATTCCGTAATCACCTATTTGCGAAACCATCTTTAATTATAATACAGATACAGATCTACAATACAATCAATCACAATAAACAAGTTAAACTCGACCTAAACTCAATTGTTATGATTGTGATTCCAAAATATCAAGATAAAGGACTTCTTTTTAATTATATATCAAATCTAAAAAAGGTAAAATCTACAGATACGTAAATAAATAGTGTTTTTTATTTTGGTTTATAATAAGCTTTTGCCAATTATAGACTACAAATAAAATAATTACAGATCTACAATACATTACACAAAGATCTTGAGTGAACGAGTTAAACTTGAGTTAAATTTGAGTTCAACTCGAGTTCAAAGCGAACAATTTAAATTTAAAATAAAATATCCAAGATTAACAAAAAAGTTGGTAACGTTATAATGAAATTCACAGGTCAAATGAAAAAAAATCAGATTTTACTCTATTTAAAATAGCCTTGCCAATTTCAATATAGGACATGCCGAATTTTGCTTATTTTAGTATAGCCATCTCTATTTTTGCCGATTTTTGTTATATTCTGATTTAAAAATCAGAAATGCTGAATTTAGTGGCCGATTTTTACACAGGTCAAATGAAAAAAAAATCGGATTTTACTCTATTTAAAATAGCCTTGCCAATTTCAATATAGGACATGCCGAATTTTGCTTATTGCCGATTTTTGTTATATTCTGATTTAACAGTCAGAAAAACTGATTTTAGCGGCTGATTTTTACCTTTTATGACAATTGGCAAAAATTTTGCTAAGGCGTGCTTTGAACATGCTGGATATTTATAAATTAAAATTAAAAGTCAAAATTATTTGAACTTCAAAATTTATTGCTGAATAAAAGGAATTTATTATACAAATTAATAATTTTACTGAACTGAAATTTTTTAAAAAGTAATTTATTGATCAGCATTTTTATAGTAAAGAAACAAACAATCTTAACAAAAACCTTAGATTTTTAAACAGCCTTTTTTTATATTTTCTGCAATATGAATTTAATTAACATTATCATCATATCAATTTGGCATTCAAGATAATATTCAAAAAATGTCCGTTAACTTTTTATTAGGAATGTAAAAAATTAAAAAATATTTCATACAACAAAAAAGAAAGTTCATCCTGCCACCACGGTCCAGAAAAACTTTTGAAATTCACCACTGCTACCAGCAACCCATGGTAAATTTCGTAAGAGAAAAAAAAAAAAATTAAACTAATTTTTCTAAAAAAAAAAAAAAATTAAACTAATTTTTTTTTTAAAAAAAAAAAAATTAACTATTTATAAATCAAAAAATTTACAATCTCTTCCGGAGAACGAAATTCCTCGTTAAATGGCACGACCTCTGGTTTATTTTTACATTCGCTGATATTATGTCTGGGCTTTCAACACCGTAAACAATAATTACCCCATCGATACTGCGATTTTAAATTGGGGCAATTTTTTACAGAATGGCCAAAATACTTACAAATTTTACAGGCCTCTTTATATTGATTGTATGGGATTATCCAATTGTTATTTGTAACAGATATTAACACATCCTTTGAAGAATACAAAATTCTTGGCGATACTGATGAAGAAGATATTGACAGCGAGAGGTAAGGAATAATTTTTGTTACGTTACTCAGAGCTAACATTGATACATTGTGGAGTTATTTTAGCTCTCCGTAAGAAATCCCTGCTCTATTACAATTAATAAGTTCGAAATCTTCAACATCACTATCTTTATCTTTATCTTTATCTTTATCGATAACCGTAATCATTATATACTCGTTAATCGGTATACCGAAAGCTGTGAGTGTACTTCTTTGGTATGCCAAAAGTCTTTCGTTGTTATTTAGAATAGGAACGTGAACGTATACTCCTTTGAAATCTTTCGTTATTATTTATAATAGGGGACGTGAGCAGATATTGTATGTCTAGGGGACGAAAAACAAAAAAGAAATAAAATATAAAAACTTTACGCAAGAAAACGAAGTGATGATGATTTATAAAATTACGTGGTAATAAAGTGTTATTTTATGAGAGAAACTAAGGCCCTCTATATATAAATTCATATTTTTTTTCTCATGAGAAAATATAACATACGAGAAAATTTTTTACACCCTGCAATGCTACCTAATATAAACAATATACATGATGGATAAGCCCATTCATAAGCGGTGGTTACCTGCCGATATGCCAGATATAGTAACAATACAGCCACTTTAGCATGAAAGAAAAGTTCCAAAAAAATAACGTATTTGATCTACAACTGATCTACCAGATTTATTCTTGTTAATTTTTTCTTTAATAATTGTTTTATACTTTATGTAATATTTAATATCAAAAATTATTACACGATTAGAATTATTAATCACAGAGTATGGTGCTTGTATTGTAATGCCGTAATAACACTATTTCAATCATATAAGAAAAACTGATTTGCAATACGACTTTACCAGCTTAAAATAAGATCTCTAGGTATCTGAATTATCTGATTTTCTCATGTGGTTAGAATTAATTACGGTATATGTAACCTTTATCGTTATTCTTGTGCCAAAAAAAAATGATAGTTATAATTTAATCAAATACAAATGCTAAAATTGAAATTTGCCATTCCGATTTTACATATAATTCATTTTATATTATATAAAGTTTTTAAAACGAAATTTTTTTATTTAAAGGAATCACAGCCATATATTCTTTTATCTTTCTCGTTCCAATTTTAAAATTACATCTTATAAATTTTCCTAATATATGATATATCGGTATAATACTATCTTGTCTCATATCATAAAACTCATCTGTCCATAATTCTACATTACATGATTTTATGTCGTCATCTACTTGACAAAAATATCTTGTCCTGTGATCTTGAACAGGCCTGTACCATTTAACTAACGCTAATGTATGAGTTAATGATCGTGAATTTTTTAAATAAATAGTATGTTCAAAATAAAATTGAACTTGACCGGGGTATATATTGATTGATCCATCTTCTTGTACAAATTGAGCTAATATATACGAAGATTTTTCATGGCGAGCTGCCTGAACAGAACCATAGATGTCCGCCCCAATTCTTAGTCTACCGTAACAGTTGTATAATTTTATAGTTTACAACAATATCGTTATTTGAAACCGTTATAGAATAAATAGGAACGAAATTTTCTTCATACAAACTATCATAAAATTCTACTAGTAGGTCCAAGATGTAGTTTGGGAGACAAGTTTCTTTGCATGGTTTCATTAACAACCCAGGAAAACGTTCTGTTTCATAAGTCGATTCATCCTCAATAAGTGAAAGCCTCAGAAAATTTTGATACTCATCACTTGTAAAGTCGTCAAGTGCAGCAA
This sequence comes from Rhizophagus clarus, assembly GCA_015698045.1. NCBI lineage: Eukaryota > Fungi > Glomeromycota > Glomeromycetes > Glomerales > Glomeraceae > Rhizophagus > Rhizophagus clarus. The sequence continues at coordinate 534,341 of BLAL01000246.1, read as the reverse complement.
GGCTGCCAGCAGATTTTCTAGGTTTTATAATGTCCAAAGTGGTATTTAAAATATTATCATCGCAATTCGTGAGAAAATAGTCGAGGAAGGAATTTTCGATCATGATTTTTATTAATTCAGTTTCAATGTTACGCTTGCTATTTTTATACGATCCTAAATAAATTGGTCAAATTATTATTATAATTTAAGATAATGTGATTTCAAATCAGTAAAATTAAATACATACCAAGAATTCTGTTCATTCTTTCGAAGCTAAAACACTAAAATGAGGATAAAGGTCCATAATCGAAAGCGCATTCACATATGTGAAGACATAAATGAAGGTTTGGGCTTATTTTTTCTTGTCTGTATTTTTTTTTGATTAATTTGTTCATCTCGAGTAACTTTGTAAACGCTTCATCTAATTCACTTTTTTGTAGTGCACGACTTGTTAGAACCTTGCAAGCGCATACAAAATAAGCAAGGATTTTTTGATCGATCTCTCCCAAGAAGCTCCATGTGATAGGTATAGCAAAAATTAGAATAAACGTTTTCCACATATCTGCCATAAAATTTGAAAAACCATCACCAGTTGCTATTCTAACAGGACGACGACCAAGGTCACTTGGAAACTTTATCATGTCAGCTTAGGGATGTGCCATGCGCATTATGTGTTGCATAATGTGATGCGCATAATGCGCATAATGCGCATAATAAATTTTACAATAATCTATTAAATTGTAATTTTGGTAAAAATTATCTTAATTCCGGCTAGAATTATAGTTTAACAAAAATGGAATTTATAGATAGATTTGTATTACATTAGATCTTCACAAAAAAAATTTTTTTTTCTTCGTCTAAAATGCCTCCAGCTAATCCTATTTGGGCGCACTTTAATAAACTTGGACATGTGGCTGGTTTTCAGCAAGCTCGTGCACAATGTAAATACTGTAATTATGAAGTAAATGCTGCAGTTAAAAAATGTATTGCACATTTTAAAACCTGTCCAAAAGCAAGTATAACGGCTCTTCAAGGATTTTTTGGACCGGATTTTCAACCTAACACAATACAACGTAATAATTCTCGTTTATCCACAGAGCAAAACAATATTACTACTACTGTTACAAGACCTATATTACAATCACAAACATCAATAAATAATTTTGTTGATAGAATATCTTCAGCAGAACAAGATGAATGTGAATTATTATTTGCACAAGCAATTTACCAATGTGGATTATTCTTATCATTATCTGAATTAGAACCAATTAAAATCCTTTTTCAAAAACTTCGTCCTTGTTTTAAACTACCTTCACGAAAAACTTTATCAACAACATTACTTGACAAGGTATATGATAGTACAAAAAATGAAGTAAATAATTTGATTAATTCAGCAAATTATATTTGCTTAATTTCCGATGAATGGTAGGTGTTTTTAACTACAATTTTAACTGAAATCAATAAAAATATCTAATATAATTTAATGTTCTAACTTCTAGGTCGAATATGATGCAGGAACATTGGACTAATTATTTAATTACCACACCAAGACCAGTATTTTTTTCTGCTCATCAAACTGGCGAAATTAAACAAACAGGAGAAAATATTGCAGCTGATCTTGATGAAGTTATCTTGAAAATTGACCATTCTAAACTTTCAGCAATCATTACTGATAATGCATCCTCAATGAAAAAAGCATGGAAACTTTTGGCTATTAAATATCCAAAAGTAGTTTTCCTTGGCTGTGTAGCTCATTTCTTAAATCTTTTAATTGGTGATATTATGAAACTCCCTTGGGCGGACAGAACTATGAAAAATGAAAAGAAAATTGTTAAATATTTCAAATCACATCAAGTTCCAGCTGCAATCCTGAAACGATATCAACTTTCTAATTATGATAGGCGAATCTCACTTAAATTACCTGTAAAAACACGTTGGGGATCATCAGCTATTTGTCTTAATTCACTTCAGGTAAATCAACTTGCTATTGAATTAACAATTATAGAATTATCACGTAATCAAACTGTTAGAATTGAAGATGATATAAAAAGTATTGTATTAGATGATGAGTTTTGGGAAGATGTTGATAATCTGCTTAAAGTTCTTAATGAACTTGTTATTGGAATTTCTATGTTTGAATCGGACACACCTTCTTTATCTAAAGTACTAGATTGGTATCATAATCAATTAGAATCACCAGGTAAAATATTATTTTTTGTTAGTAAATATAAACAAAAATTATTACTAATCAAATTTAATTTTCTCAAGTCTATGTATTTGATGTAGCAGGAAATAATATTAAAAATATTATCGAAAAAAGGTGGGAAAGGATTTACCACCCTGTTATGGAAGTTGCGCACCTGCTTGATCCATCATTTCATGGACGCCACCTTACTTCTGATTCAATGAATAAAATTTCACTGTTTATCCAAAAGTATTATTCAGATAATGCAGTAATTATTTGGACACAAATCTTGAATTATAAGGAAAAAAATAGAGTTTTTGCAAATAAACTTGCTTGGGAAACAGCCGGTAAAATTGATCCTGTAACTTGGTGGTGTGGAAATTTCAGTGATTCTGCACCTGAACTTACTCAAGTAGCAAAAAAGGTTCTATCCATTCCAACATCGTCTGCTGCATCTGAAAGAAATTGGTCAGCATTTGCATATATTCATGATAAAAAAAGAAACCGGTTGAATGCTGATCGCGTCTTAAAATTAGTGTATATTTATAGTAATTATAAATTACAAACGCCACGAGAAACACCAGAATGGAAAGTGTTTACAAATGAGCTAGATAAAAATACTTCATTAAATAGGAAAAATATAGATAACGAAACTCAAGTTTTAGAAGAAAGTGAAGAAAGCGAAGATAGTGATTATGAAGATGAGCATTTGTTAAATAGTAGTAGTGAAAGTGAAGAAGATAATTTTAATGACAGTGAAAATGATGACTCTGATGTATCTTGTTAATAAAATAAAATAAATAAATAAAATAGTTTTTATAACGAAATTATTTTTTTTTTTTATCTGTATAACGGTATTACATATATCATGTGCATAATGTGAATAATACGCATTATGCGCATTATGCGCATTATGCGCATCGTAAAGTGAAATTTTCGCATTTTGCCCATCCCTATGTCAGCTCGCTCTTGCATTATTTTGAGTTTTTCGTCATTTAATATACCTTTACCGATCCAGAGCTTCATTACAATCCACTTCGCTATCCCAAGAAAAAGACAGTGCATGGGATCAACTACACAAAAGCGCACAGGATTAAAATAAGGCAATTGGTATATCTCCGACCAACGAACATGATACCGGGAGATATAGGCTTTCCGCGACTCTTCAGTTGCGCATTTCTTTTATTCACTTGCTTTTTCCCTTATTACATCAATATCTCTCTCAACAAACCAGTCGTCAATGTCTTCAAACCCCCAAAATTGAGTTGATTATTTACCAAGTTTGCAGATTTATAGCATCGATAACATGCGATGCGAGCTGATATAAATCCACATAATTTTCGGGTAGCAGGAACGTCACTGGCACAACCTATGATCACGCCACGGATAAAACGACCGTTGTTGTTTTCATAGGTTTGTATATGATATCCTTCCCATAACCAATTTAGCTGACTTATAATCGGATATAAGTAATTGTTTATTTCATGTAGCTTTGGCTCTTTAGGACCGGGTATAACTGCTAATGTGAGAATGTTGTGGGGTTTGAAGCGTTCGCTTCAGGGTAAATTACATATAACGGCATAAACAACACCAATAGAATATTGCGAATTTATAAATGGCTGGAACTAATCCAAATTTAGCATTAATCTGATATGAGTATCGGCAGATTCTTTTGTAAAAAATGGTTCTTCACTATCATCTGTAAAATTTTTCCAAACATCACCATCATAGATATCGAATAAGGTTTCAGTTTCGTTTTGTCTTTCTGCCCACTTTCGACATGTGATCTCAAAATTTTTGCGACTGAAAAATAGGGTTAGTTGGTGTCTAATGTTAATTAACGGAAATGTCATTATCAGACGGTAAATTGGATTATTACCATTATCTCTATTACTATCTATTTTTCTGACTAGAGGGTTATTACATTTTTGTCGAAATCTTTCCTTGCTATGATTTGGATAGTTTATAAAATTACATGTTGGGATTACTGTCTTGTTTAATATTTCTTTTATGTCATGCAATTTGTGGCATTTATTGCATGCAGCGTATTTAATAATATTCGTTGATATTCCCAATATTTTTTTGGCTACGTATAGGAAGGAAGAAAAAGCTGAAAATTTATTTTCATCTATCATTATAAGAAAAAATCTTATAAATTTAAACAAAGAATCTATTGTAACATTGGAAAGTTTATATCGTTGTTGATATTGTAATATCCATAAGATAATCCAGACATAATTATCATTGACGATATTGGGAAGTTTTGGTTCACCATCGTCAAAATCTTTTGACGCAAAATTGATTTCTTCCTCATCATCATCATCAAAGTCTTCAGAATCTCCATATTCTTCATCGTCTTCAGAGCCTCCGGAAACTCCATCTTCGTTATCATCTTCATAACTTTCAGAATCTCTATTTTCGTCGTCATAGTCTTCAGAATCTCTATCTTGATCATTATTCATATCTCTTTCGTTATCCAGTATTAAATTTTCAAGAACCAAATTAGATAATTTTCCTTTTTTTAATGACTTGTATTTTGCCAATTCATGTATATCGGGTAACGGCTCACACTCCATTGCTTTATTATTGACAGCATCAGATTGCTTTGCATTAGAAGGGATCATCTCGAGCAACGGCTCATACTCCATTGCATAATTATCGTCAACATTTGGCCTAACATTAGAAGGCCCAGCTTCTTGATCGTCACTAAAAATATTATTCGCATATGATTTATTATATTTTAACTTATGCGAAGCTTTCGTTCTTGGATCCACCAACTTTCCATTACATTCTTTACAGAAGCAGTGTACTTTAGTTCTTATTCTTGTGGTCAAGTCGGTTATGCTTCTATCGGATTTGGCAATAGCTTGAGAGTTGGACATTTTTTTTTTTAATTTAGGAAAATTTTTTTTTTAATAAGTTAAATACATTACAACCAATCAAATTATAACACAATTACATGCATATCGGCTAATTGTTAAAATTGGGTATAATGATTTTGATCAACATTACACAATTTTAATTAGTAAAAAAAAAACTTAGCAAACGCACCCTAAAAAAAAAAAAATTTTCGGTCACTGTAATATATTATTTCAGGCGAAGTAGGGTAATTTTCATGTTCACAACGTCTTTTTTGCTTAGAGTTCGACATTGAAGTAACAACTAACAAAATCTTTTTACGCGTTAAAAAAATAAGTTTGTACAGCAGATATACAATTAAAAAGATCTACTAATTAACTCGCGATTAAAAGCAAATTAAAAGCGAATTAAAAGCGAATTAAAAGCGGATTAATATTTAATTATGCAAAATTGTAACACAGATTTTATTGCCATTGAAAAATTTTTCCAAAAATCACAATTGTATAGAATTAAATATTACATTACATTCAGTAATTCAAAAAATTATTATACGTACAAAGCGCACATTATCCATAAAAATCATTAACGCAGCCCATCAATTCATACGCGCTTTATATGCAAGAATAGCACTATTAAGAAAAATGCATAAATTTGCAAAGAATTAAGAGTATGTACGCTGCACGTATCCAATTTACATACATCACTGATTACAAGGAATAAAAGGACAATTTATCATTAATTGATTATGTAGTTATATTTGCGAAATATATTTAAATACCCATTCTAACACTAGTTGAAAAAGGACAATTCAGCCTAAATTTGACCAGGTCGAATATAGGTCGAATGACGATCTAACCTATGTCAAATTGAGGCTGATTTTTTTGGCGCATTTAAGGTGCCAATCGTCTCAAATTCGGAAAGAAAATTCGACCATCATTTTACCTATATTAGGACATTATTACATATTTATTCGACCCTAAAAAAAACTATATTCGACTACTGTATGTAATCCGAATATAATTGATAAATAGGTCGAACTAGAGGTTTTTCAAGGTCGAATAATAAAGCATCATTTTGTATTTTATAAGCAAATAAAAACCATTTATTTTATATATATTGACGTATATAGTATATAGTAATATAAGATAATTATATAAACCAACCTGCATATGATCAACTGTACAAAAAAAAATATAAAATATCCAGTAATAATTATATAACCAAAAAAAATAAATATAAAATATACTAATAATATTCGTCTGCATCAAATATTTCATGGAGTTCTTCGTCTTCCGTAGCCCTTCCTTTTTCTTTTCAGTTTTTTTCAGCTTTTTGTTGCTAATATGATACAACATATGATATAAACAAAATTAATTAACGATATTTGCGACGTAAAAATATTAAAATAATTCAACTTACTGTTGTCAAACTTTCACCAATCTCATCCAAATCTTCAGGTCTAGTTGAATTCATTTCCGCCGAATTTAACAAGAAATCTGAATATGGCTCTGTTAAATTCAGTTCTATTGGCACACGATCCTCGTAAGATTGAATCAAATCATCAACCATGTCGTCATATTCGCTAACGCCAATTGTTTCGTTTGTTTCATCTGTCTCGTACATTTTCATTTTATCGAGCGCCCATTCAGGCGCATTCTCGAGAGGTTTACTAGACATGAAGTAAATATCATCATTATAAATTCGCTCCCGTTGCTTTTTTGCGCGTTGAATATATTCTGCTTCAGGGTCTAATACGTCTCGTAATAGCTGTTTTAACTATTAAAACAAAGATAAACAAATATCGAATAAATATTAAAATAGGTTAGGAGCAGTAATCACTTTAATACCTCGTCTGAACACCATGACCGATCATATACATGCAAGAACCGCTTATTATCAGGCAATTTCTGTCTTGAATCGTCTTCAGAATCTGATTGCTCAATGGAATGACAATCATTCTGTACAAGCATTGGTAATAATTCGTCTTTATCGAATTCCTTTATGTTGGCGTTATTTCTTTCGTATAATTTTATTGCCGCCTTTACTCGTCTATTTTTTTTCTGTTGAATATATAAAGATTAATTTCAAATGACTAAAAAGAAGTGCATTAAAATAAAATACTGCTCACTTCAGACAATCGCACATTCACATGCATCCTACGGTCGACTTTGTCTAATTGGCCTGATAGTCGTTTCCGTTGTCTATCTCTTTTATGCTTGTGAATCGATCGTAACCAGTTCGACAATTGGGTTACAGACGGATTATAATGTCCACTCATCAACCTCTTTAATTCAGGTATCAATTTTTCGTATATCTTTGCTGTCTGTTCACTAAAAGTCTTGCCGTAATCCAACCGATATTCTTCAGGTATTTGACCTTTCAAGAGGTTTTTCATTTCGTCCTAAACAATAAGAGGAAATAATAAAAGCTGTATATATACATTAACACAATTCGGCTGCAAATAGTCTTGTAAAATTCTTACTCTTGCAGCTGAAGCGGCAACTTCATCAGGCGATTTCTCTCTCAATTTTAATCTTTTATTGGGGCGTTTTGGTAAATATTGCTGCGGAGAATCGATAGTCTTTTGAGATGTGCGAAGTTGCTTGAGCCGTTGAAGTTCTTCTTGGAGAGTTTTATTCTCTTCACATAATTGGTTCGATTCATCACCAAAAATTTCATTAAACTGCCGTAGTAAGGAATTCTCCTCCTCGACCCTACGAACACGGTTTTGCAAATTATCTATTTTTCGTTTCATTTCTGATACTTTGACCTTTTTCTGATTCAATTCGTTCTGTAGTCGAAGGGTTTCATTTTTTAAATTTCCTAGCTCTAAATTACCTATTTTAAATTATAAGGATATGTATCGAATCGTAACGAACAGATGTAATATAATAAATATTAAAATATAACAAAAAATTCAGTTTACCCGCTTCTTCATTACTCGGTCGAACATTTCTTGGTGCTCCTTCTTCGTGATGTGAATGGTAACTTTTCAGTACATTAATATTAGGATATCTTTTAATAATATCAGAAGTTCGTTAAGATTGAGTTTGAGTTTGACTTAATGAGGCTAAAATATCTTGCGAAACAACAAGTCTAAAGGGAGCTGTAGTATTAGTATTTAGTGATGTTGGTGTTGAAGTAATATTTCGTGGTGTGGCAATATTTCGTGGTGTAGACGAGGCGGTGGTATTAGTTGGTGTTGACGCTCGTGGTGTGGCAATATTTCGTGGTGTAGTATTAGTTGGTGTTGACGCTCGTGGTGTGGCAATATTTCATGGTGTAGTATTAGTTGGTGTTGACGCTCGTGGTGTGGCAATATTTCGTGGTGTAGTATTAGCTGGTGTTGACGCTCGTGATGTGGCAATATTTCGTGATGTAGTATTAGTTGGTGTTGACGCTCGTGATGTGGTAATATTTCGTGATGTAGATGAAACGGTGGTATTAGTTGGTGTTGGTGTTGAAGCAATATTTCGTGGAGGAGTTGATGTTGTATGTGGCGATGGTGTAGACGAACCAGCAATATCTGGTGAAGGAACATTTGGTTTTGATGGTTTCTTACGAGCCATTATTGTTTTAAAATTATTTTTATTTTTTATTATTATTTTTTAAAAAAGAAAAAAGGGCGATTTTTTGTATGAAACGAGGAAATTGGACCACTATTTATATCTATTTCTTTACTATTAAATTAGACTTTTAACAATTAACGATCACAAACATTTGTATAAAATTAGACTTTCAATAGGCGTGATCAAATTAGACTTAAACTTTCGCATCAAATTAGACTTTTAATTAATTAAACATATATTAAACATATCAAATTAGACTTTCAATCATTAGCCGTTAATGATCAGATTAGACTTAAACTTTCGCATCAAACTAGACTTTCAATTAATTGAACAGTTAAATCACATTGAGTGCGTGGTATGGTATATATTTTATTTTTTAAATTTTGGTTTTCGTTTAATTTTTTATTCAACTTCTTACGACTAATTTTTTGTATTCGAATTTGTCTATTTTGTTAATTATACCATCAATATCATTTTAAAACGGAATATAATCACAATATCACTAAAAATTCGACATCACTAAAAATTTGATATTAATAAAAAAACCAAAATATTACTAAAAATTCGACATCACTAAAAATTTGATATTAATAAAAAAACCAAAATATCACTAAAAATTCGACATCACTAAAAATTTGATATTAATAAAAAAACCACAATATCACTAAAAATTCGACATCACTAAAAATTTGATATTAATAAAAAATCACTATTAATTAAATATAACAAAGTATATTATAACTTTATTCAACGTAAAAATCATATTACAACTTTATCGTATCTGACTTTTATCAAAAAATGAAAAAAGGGGAAAGAAAACGCATTGCTGCTAATATCATAGACGAATATAATAATCCTAGTTCATCGACCTCTGAACAAACATCTACTGAATTTACGATCAGAAAATCAAGAGAGAAGGTTTCGTGCTTTTGCAGCCATTGTAATGGGAAAATGGTCGATCCGCGTACGAAGGAGGAACATGAGCAAACGAATGAGCAAACGACTTCTTTGGAACCATTAAATCGCGATAAGGCTCCAATGTCTCAAGAGTTAGTAGAACTGATTGATTCGACAATATTATTAGCAGAACCACAAGATACGACAATGTCTATTGATACACATTCTGATAATGATACGTATGAGGAACAGAAATATATATTTCTTCCACGCAAAAAAAGGGCAAAACCAGGCACATTTTGTCATATCACTGAAGTTGAGCTAGTTGCTGAAGATTCCTCTTATAATGTGCCAGCTGAATATAATACGGATGATATCTACACTAGTGAATCTTCGACACAAGAAGATTCTCCTAATGATGAAGATAACGATTTTTCAGATAATTTTGAGAATTACTCTCATCCTATGTTCGACATACCGGATATTTCAGACACACCAGATATTTCAGAATTACCAACAGATGAATTAATTAAAGGGATTTTGATATGGATTATGAAGTTCAGGTCGAGTCATAACATACCAAATACCGCAATTGAAGAATTAATACAATTTATTAAAATAATATTGAAAGTATGTAAAAATATCAATTACGAATCATTCCCAAATTCATTGTACATGCTAAGAAAAAAGTTAGGACTTTTCGATCGATTTACGCAGTTTGCAGCCTGCCAAAAATGCCACAAATTATACAAAAAAGAGGAAATAATATCAAAAGATAATAATACCGTTATGAAATGCAGCCATGTTGAATTTCCAAATTCGGCTACAAAGAGATTAAAACAATGTCGTACTCCTTTAAGAAAGAAAATTTCTTTAAATAATAGTATATCAATTGTTCCTGAATTAATTTATCCAGTCTCGAGTATACAACAGCAGCTTTCTAGTATGTTCAAGCGGCCAGGATTTGAAGAATTACTGCGGCATTGGACACGTCGTTCAATAATTGACAATGTTCTATCAGATATTTATGACGGCCAAATATGGAAAAATCTTAAGGAATCGTCTGAACAAGGGTCAAATAACTTTTTCCGACCAGACAAGGCTGATGCTCATCTAGGATTAATGATGAATTTGGATTGGTTCCAGCCTTACGAAGGAACGATTTACAGTACAGGTGTAATTAGGGATGGGCAAAATGCGAAAATTTCACTTTACGATGCGCATAATGCGCATAATGCGTATTATTCGCATTATGCACATGATATATGTAATACCGTTATACAGATAAAAAAAAAAAATAATTTCGTTATAAAAACTATTTTATTTATTTATTTTATTTTATTAACAAGATACATTGGAGTCATCATTTTCACTGTCATTAAAATTATCTTCTTTACTTTCACTACTACTATTTAACAAATGCTCATCTTCATAATCACTATCTTCGCTTTCTTCACTTTCTTCTAAAACTTGAGTTTCGTTATCTATATTTCCCCTATTTAATGAAGTATTTTTATCCAGCTCATTTGTAAACACTTTCCATTCTGGTGTTTCTCGTGGCGTTTGTAATTTATAATTACTATAAATATACACTAATTTTAAGACGCGATCAGCATTCAACCGGTTTCTTTTTTTATCATAAATATATGCAAATGCTGACCAATTTCTTTCGGATGCAGCAGACGATGTTGGAATGGATAGAACCTTTTTTGCTACTTGAATAAGTTCAGGTGCAGAATCACTGAAATTTCCACACCACCAAGTTACAGGATCAATTTTACCGGCTGTTTCCCAAGCAAGTTTATTTGCAAAAACTCTATTTTTTTCCTTATAATTCAAGATTTGTGTCCAAATAATTACTGCATTATCTGAATAATACTTTTGGATAAACAGTGAAATTTTATTCATTGAATCAGAAGTAAGGTGGCGTCCATGAAATGATGGATCAAGCAGGTGCGCAACTTCCATAACAGGGTGGTAAATCCTTTCCCACCTTTTTTCGATAATATTTTTAATATTATTTCCTGCTACATCAAATACATAGACTTGAGAAAATTAAATTTGATTAGTAATAATTTTTGTTTATATTTACTAACAAAAAATAATATTTTACCTGGTGATTCTAATTGATTATGATACCAATCTAGTACTTTAGATAAAGAAGGTGTGTCCGATTCAAACATAGAAATTCCAATAACAAGTTCATTAAGAACTTTAAGCAGATTATTAACATCTTCCCAAAACTCATCATCTAATACAATACTTTTTATATCATCTTCAATTCTAACAGTTTGATTACGTGATAATTCTGTAATTGTTAATTCAATAGCAAGTTGATTTACCTGAAGTGAATTAAGACAAATAGCTGATGATCCCCAACGTGTTTTTACAGGTAATTTAAGTGAGATTCGCCTATCATAATTAGAAAGTTGATATCGTTTCAGGATTGCAGCTGGAACTTGATGTGATTTGAAATATTTAACAATTTTCTTTCCATTTTTCATAGTTCTGTCCGCCCAAGGGAGTTTCATAATATCACCAATTAAAAGATTTAAGGAATGAGCTACACAGCCAAGGAAAACTACTTTTGGATATTTAATAGCCAAAAGTTTTCATGCTTTTTTCATTGAGGATGCATTATCAGTAATGATTGCTGAAAGTTTAGAATGGTCAATTTTCGAGATAACTTCATCAAGATCAGCTGCAATATTTTCTCCTGTTTGTTTAATTTCGCCAGTTTGATGAGCAGAAAAAAATACTGGTCTTGGTGTGGTAATTAAATAATTAGTCCAATGTTCCTGCATCATATTCGACCTAGAAGTTAGAACATTAAATTATATTAGATATTTTTATTGATTTCAGTTAAAATTGTAGTTAAAAACACCTACCATCCATCGGAAATTAAGCAAATATAATTTGCTGAATTAATCAAATTATTTACTTCATTTTTTATACTATCATATACCTTGTCAAGTAATGTTGTTGATAAAGTTTTTCGTGAAGGTAGTTTAAAACAAGGACGAAGTTTTTGAAAAAGGATTTTAATTGGTTCTAATTCAGATAATGATAAGAATAATCCACATTGGTAAATTGCTTGTGCAAATAATAATTCACATTCATCTTGTTCTGCTGAAGATATTCTATCAACAAAATTATTTATTGATGTTTGTGATTGTAATATAGGTCTTGTAACTATACTTTTCCGCGAATTAATTACGGTTTCGGCATTACGTCTGTAAAAATATGTCGTAATAATTTCGGCATAGCTATTTTTTTTTGACATATTGCCGTATTGTATTTTTACAGCCGTATTAAATTTATACAGACGTAATTGCCGAATTGTCAAAATGATTTACGCCAATGACATCATAGTATCACAATATATTTACATTAAAAATTTTGCATATTTGTTTAAATGTTCTTTGTTTCTACTTTGAAATTTTCTTTGTTCTGCTACTTTTTTCAATAAAATAAAGCAAGTTATAATGAGTGAAAGTGAAAATCCAGTACTAAAAAAGCCAAATGCCAAACCAGGTCGAAAACCAAAAGAAGTTTGGAATTTTTTTATAGCTATTGGAGAAAAAAAAGAAGGACACCAAGGTTGTAAATGTAAATATTGTCCATGGAGTCAAACACGTGGTGAGCCAAATAATATGGAAGCACATTTGGCACTTAGTTGTCATAAAGCACCTTATGACGTTAAAGAAAAATTTTTACTTATGGTTAAAACACGTGGAGAAATTGAAACTTTAGAAATATTATCCAAAAAAAGAAAAGTTGGATATCAACAGTCAATTACAAAATACGGTGAATCAAAAATAATTGAACCAATTAAAAAGCAAATTTGTGATCGTACAGTGGCCAAATTTTTTATCTGCTGTGGTGTTTCTTTCCGTCTTGTTGAACATCCTTTTTTTATTGATATGGTTAAAAGTCTATGTTTAGGGTATGATCCTCCAAGTGCAAATGCGCTTTCACAAGATTTTTTATATGAAGAATTGGCAAAAATCGTGGTTGATCAGCATTTAGAACTAAAAAGAACAAAAAATTTAACGTTAGGTAATAAAAAAAGATTACAATTTTTATTTGTTCTTATTTGTAAACAAATTTATTAATTATTATTATTTAATTAGGATTTGATGGCTGGACAAGCCCTTTAGGACAGTCATTATATGCGTTTGTAATAATGACACCTGATCGAAGAGAGATTATACATTGCATAAAAAATCTCTCTGCTAATTCCCATACAGCAAATTTTCTTGCTGATCAGTTAGACGAAGTAATTACTGAAATTGGTGCAGAAAATTTTGCTGCAGTTGTATCAGATCATGCATCCGCTTGTGCAGCTGCTAAAAAAATAATTGCTGAACGGTATAAGCAGATATTACCCATCAGATGTATTGCCCACCATGTAAATCTTATTTCAACCGACATTTGTAAAACAACATTTGCAAAGGATGTAATTTCAAAATGTCAAAAAATAGTTAAATACTTTAAACAGTCTCATCAAGCTGGTGAAGAATTACGTTCAAAAATAACAAATGAAATAAAAGGAGGAGGACTAAAAACATATGTAGTAACTAGGTGGACTACAGCTTGGGACTGCACAAATTCAATTTTACGACTTGAGCAAATACTTAAAAATGTAAGAAAAAATATATTTGTATTATATATTCATTTACTAATTTTTTATTAATAATTAACTAATCAAGGTATTAGATGAAACTCCGGAAAAATTAAGTACTGACATTTCAGAACTTATTCGAAGTCGATCTTTTTTTACCGATGTTGAAGCTGTAAATACTCTCCTAGGACCAGTAAAATCAGTTGTTAAATCACTAGAATTTAAAACAACAACTCTTGCAGATTGCTTTATTGAACTGATCAACCTTTCACGGAAAATCAAATCACTTCCGCCTGTTTCCAATTATGATTTTAAGCATCAATGTGTTGAGCTGTTTAATAAACGTTGGCAAGAATTTGATATTCAACTTTACATTTTAGCATACTTACTTCATCCGCACTACAGAGGTAAATATTTTATTAAAACTTAGAATTGTTACTATAATAATTTTTTTAATTCTTTTTAATATTAATTTAGGAAAAGGCTTACGACCAACTGTATTACGTGATGTGTATATTTTGGCTATGAAAATATGGATTAATATGGGTGGTGGCGAATTTTCTTCCGCCGATTTAATTTCTCAAATCCAATCTTTTTATTTAAGAAAAGAAGAATACAACATTCCATTTAGTACAAGTAAGGGTGATGCTATTACTTGGTGGATTTTGTGTAATCCCGTTCATAATAACGAAAATCATATACAAAAGTTGGCGTTGAAAGTATTGGCAATAACTCCTCACAATGCCGGATGTGAGAGGGTTTTTTCAGTATTGGGATGGTTTGCAAATCAAAGAAGAACTAAGTAAGTTTTAACTTTATATTTAATATACGTTTTTACAGCTTACTTAATATTTTATAATTATATAAAATAGATTGAAAGTTGAAAAATTGGAAGCTATGGCCAAACTTCATACACACTATATTACAAATGCCCAAAAAGAATTAAAATATGCTTATGCAGGTGTATCAGAAGACGATTTTCAATTTTCCATACAAAAAGCACTGTCAGAAGCTAACGCGAGTGACGATTTAGATGAGGATGAGGATGAATTTTTTGATGATGACGATAACGAAGAGGATAATCACGATTCAAACATTCCTAGTCAGAGAGATACAGAAATCGAAAGATGGGTTGACATAAATGATCCAGAACTAAAAAGATTACTTAATATAGAAGTAAATGTAGTCATTGAACCACATCCATTACCTATTATTAATCATGGTTCAAATGTATTTGACATTGAGGCTACCGTTGATAAAATATTAGGTAGTTAATATTTGAAATTCAATTTATTTTTTTACGTGAAGAACAATTACCAGTATTCAAAAATAAACAATAAAACTGAATATTGTCTATTTGTGTCACTATATGATTTTTGTATTTAACATAAAATAACTGTTCAACTCTCAAAGTGAATTAAAGATAGTGCTCGCATGAGCCGAAGATTCTTATTGAAATATAAAATTTATTATCATTCCTAATTTCTTTTCTCACCCACAATTACCTTCTAGGGTCATTCCATAGTAACCCGGGAAGGTCCCTACAAAAAAAAACCAAAAAAAGGAATGTCAGTAATGTTTATTAACGATCCTATAATAATAGGATAATTCCCATTCTATATTACCTTCCAAGGGCCATTCCGAAGTGCCCAGAAGGGTCCTACAAAAGAAAGGGAACGTTAGTAACGTTCATAGTAAAAAGCAACACTAAAGTCCCTCTCAACTTACATTACCGAATCTCTAAGCCGAAATTCAAGTCCAGGAGCCGTTCCTAAAGAAATAAAAGGTTAATAGCGTTCCCATAATAAAAAAATAACACCAAAATTCAACTTACAGTACATTACCGAAGTTCTAGACTGAAATTCAAGTCCAGAAATCGTCCCTAAGTCAAAAAAGAGAAGAAGGAACGTTAGTAATGTTCCAAAAATAAAAAAAAAAATCACGAACCCTTCCCCCTGTACTTACCGTTCTAGTGTTTCAGACCGAAAATGAAAAAATAATTTTTTTAAAAATATTTCGGCTTAAAAACCGACATAAATAATTTTTTTTCTTTTAACTATTCGGCTTAAATTTTTTATTAAAAAAATAAGCCAATCGGTATTTTTTCAAAAGTCGGATTTTTATTTGTAATATTTTTTTTAAAAAGGTTAAAAATCACGATTTCGGTATCAGTCATATGATTTTATTTACCGATCATTTTTATAAAAAAAATTATTTTTTTCGTTAGCCGTTAAGAATGTCTACTAGAATCTGTAAGTATATGGAAAACAAAGTTTTTTGGAATTTACTTTGAAGAAACGTGCTAAACGTTTTTTATCTTAAGTTTCGGTTTTCTGGAGTCTATAGGATATGGGTAAGTACGAGTTTTTTTGGAATTTACGCTGAAGAAACGTACTGACCGTTTCTTTTCTTATTTTTTGTAGGTTTCGGTTTTCTGGAGTCTATGGGATACGGGTACTTGTATGGGGGACGAGTTTTTTTGTAATTTACTTTGAGGAAACGTATTAACCGTTTCTTTTCTTATTTTTTGTAGGTTTCGGGTTTTCTGGTGTCTATAGGATAATGGTAAGTGTGTAGGGACAAGTCCTTTTGGAATTTACTTTAAGGAAACGTACTAACCGTTTCTTTTCTTATTTTTTTGTAAGTTTCAGCTTTCTGGTGTCTATAGGATACGGATAAATGTGTGAGGATGAGTTCTTGTGGAAGTTTTTTGAAGAAATATAATAATTTTATTTGTCTCAAATTAATAAATAAAAATTGGACTTGATTTTATATAAACTTAGATTCGAAATTGTATATTTTATAGTAAAATTTGAACTTGTATGCTGATTTTATAGTAAAATTAGATACATAAAAGTTCTATTAAAATTTTTGAGTCTGTATATATGGGATCCTGGTAAATCGGATCGATAGGTCATATGATCGATGCCGAAATCGCTGTGACGACGGAATCGATATCTTTTTTTTTTTATTTTTACTTAATATGTGAACTGTGTAAACAAGCCGGCT
This sequence comes from Rhizophagus clarus, assembly GCA_015698045.1. Classification (NCBI taxonomy): domain Eukaryota; kingdom Fungi; phylum Glomeromycota; class Glomeromycetes; order Glomerales; family Glomeraceae; genus Rhizophagus; species Rhizophagus clarus. Next base: position 517,219 of record BLAL01000246.1, on the reverse strand, counting down.
CAGAGCTTTTATTAATGGTGAATCAAATGCGAATTAAAGTCTGTCAAAATATATTACTGTATTAGGTCTGTCAAAATGTATTTACGTCTGTCAAAATATATTTTGTCTGTCAAAATGTATTTCGTCTGTCAAAATGTATTACGTCTGTCAAAATGTATTACGTCTGTCAAAATAATTACGGTTACGTCAATTCGGATTCGGCTCTGCTGCCGTATATTTCGGCATTCTAAGAATCTAATTCGCGGAGAAGTATACTTGTAACAGCAGTAGTAATATTGTTTTGCTCTGTGGATAAACGAGAATTATTACGTTGTATTGTGTTAAGTTGAAAATCCGGTCCAAAAAATCCTTGAAGAGCCGTTATACTTGCTTTTGGACAGGTTTTAAAATGTGCAATACATTTTTTAACTGCAGCATTTACTTCATAATTACAGTATTTACATTGTGCACGAGCTTGCTGAAAACCAGCCACATGTCCAAGTTTATTAAAGTGCGCCCAAATAGGATTAGCTGGAGGCATTTTAGACGAAGAAAAAAAAATTTTTTTTTGTGAAGATCTAATGTAATACAAATCTATCTATAAATTCCATTTTTGTTAAACTATAATTCTAGCCGAAATTAAGATAATTTTTACCAAAATTACAATTTAATAGATTATTGTAAAATTTATTATGCGCATTATGCGCATCGCATTATGCAACACATAATGCGCATGGCACATCCCTAGGTGTAATATACGCAGTAATATGCAATCTACCTCGGGATGTTCGATTTAAGCCCGAAAATGTGCTTATACTCGGCATATTACCAGGGCCCGATGAGGTTAAATTGCATAAAGTTAATCATTATCTTTCGCCAATAATAACGGAATTAGAGTCACTTTGGGAAGGCGTGAATCTTAATCGCACTAATGAATGTCCAAATGGCAAAGATATTTGAGCTGCATTAATAATTGCTTTGTGCGATATTCCTGGAGCTCGAAAATTATGCGGGCATATCTCTGCCCCCGCATCATGTCATCGATGCGAAAAAAGGGCCAATAATCGCAATTTTGGTGGCATGGCGGATATGAGCGACTGGTTTATCATGAAAGATCCAGTAGAGCATCGTCAAAAGGCTTTGGAATGGCGACGATGCAAATCTAACGCAGAAAGAGAGAGATTCGTCAAGGTGAATGGCGTAAGGTGGTCTGAAATATTAAGACTCTCGTATTTTGATCTGATTCGGTTTGTTATTATAGATCTGATGTACTGCCTTTTTCTAGGAATCGCAAAATGGATAACAAAACGAATATGGATCGATGAAGATGTATTAACAGAAAAAGCTCTTCAATCAATTCAAAAGAAAATGAGCGAATTTAAGCTACCATCAGATTTGGGACGAATTCCTGGTAAAATCCATTGCGGTGAAGTTTTTCTAACTTTACCACTGACCAATGGCGCAACTTTTTCCTAATATACGCCACTGTTGTGTTATGGAATCATCTTCTGAATAAAGATCGCAAAATTCTTACGTATTTCGTAAGAGTTTATACGATTTTAGTTAGACGAATTGTGGAGATTAACGATATGAAAGAAGCCCATGAACTTTTAGTAAAGATAATTAAATTGATCGAAGAGCATTATGGCGAAGGAAAAATAACGCCAAACCTCCACCTATCATTACATCTATGTGAGTGCTCTTACGATTACGGACCCCTGTATTCATTCTGATGCTTTAGCTTTGAACGAATGAATGGCGTATTAGGTAATTCAAATTTAAATTCATTTGCTGTGTCGATTTTTCGAATTATATTATTCCATTAAGCAAAGATTAATAATAAAATATTTATTAGGATCGTTGCCTAATAGCCACCGCCAAATTGAACCTGAACTAATGCGTCGATTGACGACCAAAACACAAATAAACGATATTATCAGCTCAAGTTCAGAAGTAATCAGCATCGAATTACTCAATAAACGACCTTCTGTCAGTTCTCTTTCCGAATTTCTAACAAATGAAATGTATCAATTTTTGATGAATTCCAGAAATATATTGGAATCACCAATTACTGGTTGCGAGGAATTTCCAGGTATATTTTTAGCACCGCGATCCGAAGATATTCGTCTTGATGAACAAATCTACGATTTACTTATTGAATATTATAAGGATACATACGTAGATTCTATATTCAGAAAACCGTTCACAGAAAATTTACCCAATTCGACGATCGTTATCAACAAAGCAAATCGATATGGAAGATGTCAAATCGGTGCAGAAATTTTTGGATCTGCTGCTGCAACACGACATATTAAGAGCTCATTTGTCTTAGCTAAATTTATTAATCGTGATGGGAATAGCGTCGATACTTACCCAGGTCAAATCCAATTTTTTTTCGAACATAGCGTTCATTTATCCTCCCATAATTTGACACACAAATTGGCTTACATCAAATGGTACAAACTGGCAAATTTGACATCCCGATTCCATTTCAGTATTGACGATGATGTCGAAACTTGTAACGTCGAATTATGGGAAGATAGTTTCTATTTGAGCAGTAGAGACAATATAATCCCAATACACAACATTTTAGGTCGGTTTATACCTGTAAAATACAAAAAATCAGATCGATCTAATGCCAAAGAATATTTAACCGTTATTCCTATAAATAGAAAGTTCCATTTGCGTTGATTTAATATAACATTTATACTAGTCTGAATTGTTTAAACATTTTTTAACAAATATTGTATCATTGTTTTTTATTATACTTAATAATATTAATATAGTAAATATATTATAACCATTATTTAATATAGAAAAGTGAATACAATTCGGCCATTATTCGTGTGAGGCCGAACATAGTTTAATTTTTATTATACGCAATTTGACCATCATTCGGCTGGATCGAATCAGAGTTGAATATAGATTGAATTGCATATCATTATTAATTTAGGTCGATTTTTTTAAAAATTGGCCGAATCTAGGCCAGATTTTTTGGAGGCCGAATATTCCTTTTTCGATTAGTGGTCGTAGACGATATCGCTCTCTTTCAAAAAATAATCGTTAAATTTATTTTTTTTATTAATTATTATTTTTATCTTATTTTTCTTTTTTTTTGCAAGATTTCACACATATAAAATAATTCTATTATAATAAAAATATAATATATTTTATCAAACTTAATTTTCAAATTTCGTGATAATTGATAACGTTGGGACATTAACCATTTTTTTGGGATGCGAATTGGTACTAATGTTCACGTCGTGCATCCTGGGAGCTATATTCAAAAAAAAAATTTGTTGCGATTAAGTACCAAATTAGTAATAAAAAAGTAAAGATATTAAAATGTGATGCTTTATTTATTCGCTTGAATAAAATCGAACAAAAATTGGTTAAAAGAAATTTAAATTTATTTATTTTCTATATTTTTGCCATCTATTAATTTCATTATCTAATTTTTTTCCTACGTCTATTATTTGTTTTAATTTTTGTTGATATAAATCAACAGCAAGTAATTTTTGTCGTTTTAGACGTGTAATTTCTAAAATAAATGTTAATAATATTAAATTAAGAATAAAATTAAGTAATTTATTGAAATTTATACCTTTATTTTTATTTTCAACTGTTTTATCGATCTAAACCAATTTTTTGAATTAGAAACCAGATATACAACCGAATACAATAATCCATAACAAAGCCTTTATAAAAAAACCCTCCAAAAAAAGTAAAAATAAAAACAATATATAAGAAAGAAAAATTATAAAAAATTATCTATCTAAAAAGATCTGAAAAACTACAGGCAGACCAAGTAACCACTCTAGGCGGTTCGAGTGTCCACTCACCTTTTTTCTTTTTGAAAAGGATTTATCTTTTCGCTCCTGTAATTTATTTTCACTTCTTTTATGAACCATTTTGATAAAATAAGAAAAATTATTTTTTTTTTTCACAATAAACATTGAAGGATTACATCCTAAATCCTAATATAACACTCAACATGTGCGCCACTTCCTTTTTATGATAATACCACCACCAAAGTTATATCTAGCAAAAAATTAGGGTTAGGGTATAGATTGGCGTATATGATTTAATACGTTGGGCGCAGTTTGTTATTATCACGTGAATAGAGATGCTAAAGATGCATAATTGCAAGAACGCGCCAGAATGCCTAATTTGAAATTTTCCCGTGAGAACATGGTATATTTGTGTATGTTCCCCACGCTTTCTTTCTTTTCCCCACGCTTTCTTTCGCTTTCTTTCTTTCCCCACGTTTTCTTTTCTTCACGTTTAGTATGATGTAATAAATTTTCGTTGTTGCTTTTCGTTAAATATTCGACGATATTTATATCGCTTTTCGTTCATATCACAACAGCTTTGACAATATCTTTATCGCTTTTCGTTCACATCACAAACAACTTTTTTATCGTTTTTTCGTTCACATCACAAACAGTTTTGACAACATTTTTTATCGCTCTTTCGTTCACATCACAAACAACTTCGACAATATTTTTTTATCGCTTTTTCGTTCACATCACAAACAGCTTCGAAATATTTTTTATCGCTTTTTCGTCACGTCACAAACAGCTTTGACAATATATTTTATCGCTTTTTCGTTCACATCACATCACATACAACTTGAACTTCGACAATATTTTTTATCATTTTTTCGTTCACATCACATACAACTTCGACAGTATTTATCGCTTTTCGTTCACATCAATTTTCAGAAAAACTTACTTCCGTAAGTATAATTTTGAATATGATATCATTTATTAATATATATAGATTAATGATATATTTTAATTAATTGATTATTGATTGGTTGATAGCGATATAGTATAATTAATTAATATTTTTATTGTTCATTTTAATTAGGTGATTAACGAGGCTAATAATCAGATGATTCCAAATATGTATATAAGAGACTTTTATCTCTTGTTCGATCTTTAATAATACCATAATGAAAAAATACAAATCTTTAAATTTAAACCTGATCTCTCGGGATGTCTCTGTTCCTCATCATAATAGATCTCAACAAGAATCAGATTCCTATTCCCATCGTCGTCGACGTCCTTATCATCGTTCCCAATCAAGACATTCGCATAATCATTTCCAATCAAAACATTCGCATCATCGTTTCCAATTCCGACGTCCTTATCATCGTTCCCAATCTCGACATTCGCATAATCGTTCCCAATCTTGACGTTCGCATCATCGTTCCCAATCTCAACGTTCTCATAATCGTTCCCAATCCCATTCTCATTCTCGTTCCCTGGATACCGTCTTCGATCTCGCAATTCTCATCATCGATCCCACTATGTTCCTAATGATCAAATGATAATCCTCTCTTCTTCGGATTCATCTCCACAAAACAGAGGAAGATCATTAACGAAAAGTAATATTATTTTAAATTAGTGTTAATTATATTTCATATGACTTATACCGATTTAATATTAAAAATTATAGGAACATCATCTCATATGTCTTCAACATTAAGTTCAACTGCTCTGGACCCAAATAGCGGTATTGCTGCTCTCACACGCTTATTCTGGCTTAAATGTAAAAATTTTCGTGCTAAAATGATTTATATTAATTACTGACTTTTAATAGGTGACGCTAAAAGTAAGGAAATCCAGGATTTGAAAGGTGCAATCTCAAATCTCACGCAACATTTAGAAAATCTATTTAAGGGTACCAACTCTAATAAAACGTTGTCGCCTGTTTTTATGAGTAAAGAACAAAAACGTGAATTAGCACCCATGTCAAAAAATTATAAGAAGACACTTCACGTAAATATACATCTTTATTAAAAATTTATCTTTATTAAATATAAATTGATATTTGATCATTTTAATGATCTTTTATTAATAACTAGGATGAAGTGGTCCATATTTTAAATAATATAAATCCGTCGCTTTAATTCGACGTATCTAAAACTTACAGCAATCAGAAAAAAGCGATGAACAAGAAGCTTTTGCCGGCAGTAAAATCTGCAATGAACCCTTCTATTCAAGCATATGATGTAGAGATATTAAAAATCATTAAACAATTACATAAATCGTGCTGAGAGATGTGGAAATTGAAACAAGAAGGTAGAGCGGAAGAGCACATTAGAAGGCAACATATGAATTCAAGAAGGGAGCAGGTATAAATTTTAATTATTCGAAATAAAACGTACACAATTAATTGATTTTAATTTACTGTACTTCATTAGAAGATGTCTCAGCGCAGGAGAGGATTGCAACATATGATATCGATACGAGATAACCTTTTATATGAATGCCATTCTGAGAATTTGACTTGGGAATCCTATATGAAAGATTGCGAGAAAGCGTTAAATACGTCAGATCTTCATTCAGATGAATGGTCATCAGATGATGAAGAATTGGCGAAAGAAGAACGTGATAAAAAAATAAGATCAAAACGATTAGCCAGCACCAATTCAATAATAAAAGTATATGATAAAAAGTGGCGATCGTCTAGGGTATGTAAAGTTGTGAAGTTAATTAATTAATATAACATTTATACATAATAAACTACAAATTTTTATAGATTAAACAAATCTTATCCCGGGCGAAAGAAATCAGGATAAGCATCAGAACAGGATTAAGTCGTAAACGTTACCGCTCGGATGATATTGTTGATAATAAAAGTAAGCCCAATGAAGATATGCCGGGCTGGTGAATTTCCTCAAGGTGGGTTGCACAAGAATCAGACGAAGATGACGACGATGAGGATGATAATGACGAACTAAACGATGGCGATAACAATGTCGGTGGTGGTGATAACGATGGCAATGTTGGTGGTGATAACGATGACGATAACGATATTGGTGGTGATAATAAAGATAATGATAACGATGTTGGTGGTGATAATAAAGATAACGATAACGATGTTGGTGGTGGTAATAAAGATAACGATAACGATGTTGGTGGTGGTAATAAAGATAACGATAACGATGCTGGTGGTGGCAATAAAGATAACGATATCGATATCAATATCGAAAAGGATGACAACGGTAATAACAATGATGTTGTTAATGCTAGAAAGAATAGTTTGGATGGACCTTTTTACTTATTTGTGCCAGATAGTATTAAGAAAGGAAGTACAACGTCAACTTCATCAAATACTAGCAAGCATTTGTCAAAGACTAGGAAGCGTTCAATATTTTCTTGTCATTAGGTAATACATTTATACATAAATAATCGTATAATATTAGTAATAATAACAATAATATTAGTAATAATAACAATAATATAGTAATAATAACAATAATATAGCAATAATATGTAGTATTGATATGGTAATAATATAGTAGTAATAAATAATAAAAAAATTTATATATAAATAATATATTCTATAATTGTTCATATTAAACGTAATTAAAAATTGAAATGAAAATAGAGACTCTGGTTAGTACGAAATAAAAACTGGCATTGATTATTAGAAATTTGCTTATATCGATAATAAAATTGTCATTCCTATTTGAAGATTAATATATGTCAGTGTTAAAATCGTCATTTTTTATTTGAACGATTATTGTATGTCAGTTTTAAAATCGGCATTTTTTTGAGAGAAACGGCATTGGTTGTTTGACCGTCGGCAGTCTGATTTTGGATGATTTATGGTAAGAATCGGTACAGAGATTTAAAAATTGGTGTTCCTATTTTTTTTTATCAAAAAAAGGGAATTCCGATTTTTTGCTTTTCGTGCCATAAAATTGGCGGAAAAAAACCACAAATCGGACAAATAAAGCAAAATATCGGCAGTCCGATTTTTGACCGATTTTTACTTATTTGACGTGTGATTAGGTATACACTCAATAGTTCAAACTAAAGTTGCCTGCCAAAACTCAACAGGCTAATATCAAAATGTTGAAACTAAAATGTGTTAAAATGCTGAAATGCAGTTTTTAAATTAAAAATATAAAATCAGTATCAATAATAACGAATTTGTCTTTAAGTATATCAATAAAAAATATTTGGTTCATTGATTATTTAAGATTGATAAACTTTATCAATTTTTTTTTAACGTAATTATTTTTTTTTATTTTTAAAAACCATTTTTTTTCAGTTTTTTTAAACCGATTTTTTTTTTATTTTAAAAACTTTTTTTAAAAGAAATTATTTTTATTTAATTCATTATTAAAAAAAAATACATGAATTATGAAATATGAATACTGAAGTTACAAGCCAGAATTTGAAATTAAGGTAAGAGGAGAAGGAATTTTTCATGTGTTCTTTTCTTTAAGAAACGTTTTTAATATTTCTTTTTTCTTTTTTTAGGTTGCCAGACAAAAATTACGAACCCGAACTTTGGAATTATGTAAGTGGAGAAGAGGGGATTATAGTATTTCTTATTTTTTTAAGAAAAACATTTCTAACGCTTCTCTTTTTCTTTTTTATAGGTTTCTGGATGAATAATATGACCTGGATCAGGTAAAAGGGTAGGAGAGTGGATTTTTTTTATTAAATTCTTTAAGAAATGTTACTAAATGTTTCTTTCTTCTTTTTTTTTAGGTAGCCGGACGAATAATATGACCCAGACTAGGTAAAAGGGTAGGGGAGTAGGTTTTTTTATTAAATTCTTTAAGAAATGTTACTAAACGTTTCTTTTTTTTTAGTAGCCAGACAAATAATACAACCCAGACTAGGTAAAAGGGTAGGGGAGTGGGTTTTTTTATTAAATTCTTTAAGAAACGTTACTAAATGTTTCTTTCTTCTTTTTTTTAGTAGCCGGACGAATAATATGACCCAGACTAGGTAAAAGGATAGGGGAGTGGGTTTTTTTAATTAAATTTTTTAAGAAATGTTACTAAACGTTTCTTTCTTCTTTTTTTTAGGTTGCCAGATGAATAATATGACCCAGATTTTAGAATTATGTAAGTGGAGAAAAGGGAATTATAATATTTCTTATTTTTTTTAAGAGAAACGTTTCTAACGCTTCTCTTTTCTTTTTTATATATTTCTGGACGAATAATATGACCCAGACTAGGTAAAAGAGTAGGGAGTGGATTTTTTTTATTAAATTCTTTAAGAAATATTACTAAACGTTTCTTTCTTCTTTTTTTTAAGTTTCCAGACAAATAATATGATCCAGACTTTGGAATTTAGGTAAAAAGAGTGTTGAGGAGTGGGTTTTTTGTTATATTCTTTAAGAAACGTTACTAAATGTTTCTTTCCTTCATTTTTTTAGGTTGCTGAACAAAAATTACAAACTCAGACTTTGGAATTATGTAAGTATAGAAGGGGGGATTATAATGTTTCTTATTTTTTAAGAGAAACGTTTCTAATGCTTCTCCTTTTCCTTTTTATAGGTTTCTGACAAATAATACAATAAAATACCAATAGTTATTTGCAATTATTAATTTTGTATTTGCATGATTAAATCAAATTTTAAGTAATTAAAGTTATGTTTGAAATTATGTTCAATCTGTATTGATAATCCTGGTAAAAATTTATTGATTTCAGCCAAATTTTGTTAAATGTATTGAATGTGTATTGAACGTGTGTTAGTAATTTGATGATATACAAATGTGTAAGATTTTAAAAAAATGTACATATTAGATATATAAATATAAAAAATGCGATTTAATTACTAATTATATAGTATAAGATTATGATTGGATAAATATCACGTGATTGCAGATCATTTGTTATTATTTGTGTACATAAGATTGAAAAATAGTTTTTCTTTTATCCTGGTTTTCTCTTATCTCTTATTTTTTTTTATTCATTACTTTCTTCTTTTATTTAAGTTATTATTTAAATATTACATATATTTATTTTTATTTTATTATAAAAGAAATTTTATTAAACAAAAAGTTGTTTTAATAGGAATACTTTACACAAAAAAATAAAATATTTGGTGTTCGCATAATTTTTTACCTTTAAATATAATTAATTTTATCTGATTATTGTTCTTTCTATTATCTTTTTAAAATCATGAAACATGTTTGTATAATTTAATAAAATAAGTACAGATGTTTTGTTTTCTTTATTTTTTGGTCTTTATTATTTATACTATTTGTATCATTTTTTTTTATTACTACTAATTTTATTTTCTTTTATCATTACTAACTGTATTTCTTTTACTACTAATTTTATCTTTTTTTGTCGCTATTAACTTTATCATATTTTTATTGTTACTAACTATATTTTTCATTTATTATTACTAATTATATCTTTTTTTATTATTAATAATTGTTGTTTTCCTTCTTTTATTTGTATTTATTATTTTAATTATTTCTTTATCATATTATTATATTTTAATTCAAATAATAAATAATAATGTATTAAGAATAATAATATAATTTTTAGTACAAAACGTACATTACAAACTGGAATATTATACTATTTATAAATAAACACCTGTATAAAATATACGTTATAAACTGGAAAATTATACTGTTTATAAACTGAAATATTATACTGTTTGCAAGTAATTACCAGTGTAAAGTATACGTTATAAACTGGAATATTATACTGTTTATAAATAACCACCAGTATAAAACATACGTTATAAACTGTAATATTATACTGTATATAAGTATAAAGTATACAAATCTTTATATTTAAAAATACCATATATATGATACAGTGTGCAAAATACTGAATATATATCGTATGTGAAAATACTGCTATAATACTTTAATCATACTGTATTCATACTGTAATAATACTGTTCACAAAATACGGTAATACTGTATAATAACTGTATTCATATTTTTTATAGGGTTGTGATATTTTAACAAAAAATCAAATTGACGTTATTAAGTTAATCTTAACTATGTTTATTTAATATTGATTAGTTCGATATCTCTGTGATCACTATACGACATTTATTTAATATTGTAACTATATCATAGCAATAACGTATTAATATCAAATTAACATTGCCAAAGTATTATAACATTTATTTGATATCGTAACTATATCATAATAATCACTGTGCATGTAACCCCTTAATTTGCTTTATTATAGTTAACATAATAAAATTTTTGATACAGCATCCTCTTCCAACATATAACACATATGTAAAGTTTAAAATCAACCAAAATTTATTTAATTAGTTAAATTAACGATTTTTGAATTTATAATTCTGGCTGAAATTTCCTTAATTCTGGTCAAAATTATAATTTCAGCCTAAATTTGGTTAAAATTGAAAATTTCAGGCCAAATATAACACTTCATTTATACAAAATAACTCTCAAAACTAAATATGGGAAATGAAACTTCCAAATGGCCCCTAAGTGTTTATTAAAAAATTTTTTCAAATACATTTTGTTTTTCAAGTTGGATCTTAGTTAGAAGTTGATGTATTTTTTTCATTAAAAATAAAAAATTAATGCAAAAAACTTGTTATTTGTCAACCATAATGAATATTATAAAAATTTAAATTAATATAGAAAATATTTTATATCATTATATAACAGGTAAAAAATTAAAATGCATAAATCTAAATAATTTTTTAATACAATAAATATAATTTAAATTCATTAAAGAAAATTTTTTTGCTTTTTATTTTATTTATATAATTAAATTGTAAAATTTCTTTATTATTTTAGTAGTTTTAACTGTAAAATAAATTACCCATTAATTTTAAGAATAATTAAATATTAAAAAATATTTTTTTTACAATAAAAATCTAATATTTAAATATAATTGGACAGAAATAAATTGGTTAAAAACAATGAAAATTTTGTATTATTTTTTAGTTAAAAATAAATATATTACCTAAAAATGAGCTTAATAACGTTATTCTCCTTTTGTTTACTAATAATAAATAAAAATTTGTCATTATTTTATATTAATAAACAGAAAAATATTAATAGATTCAATAATAACTAAAAATCTAGTTAGATAACCAGCACTATTACCTTAATAAAAGTTGTTTCTTTTGTAAATTTATGGCTAAAAATTATTAGTTAAAAATTTTTTTTTAAAATTTTATGACACAAAAAATCTTTTTTTTTTTTAAAAAAAACAGTTTTTTTGTATTTATACAAAAACTAATTGAAAAACTGCCCTTATAACCTTAGAAAATCTTTCTCCTCGTGTAAAATTACATATATTTTTGCTATTAACATTATGTGTTTATCCATACTTTTATAAAGATCTCAAAAAATAGTAGTTTTTAAACATAAATTTCACGTATATGCAAAGAAAAAAAAATAATTGTAAAAATGGACAATTAGTTTTAAAAACTGATAAAGCACATGACAATCTATGATATTACTTAATTTGTATAGGAGTTGCATATTAAAATTGATGGTTAATTATAAAATGAAGTAACTCAATTATAGTTACACAAATTTCTTTTAATATGAAAATGATCTACATGTTACATGCGCGGTGATTGATAAAGATATCATATTAACATCAAATTAATATTACGAAAATGTTTTTACATTTATTTGATATCATAACTATATCGTAAAGATAACATATTAACATCGAATTAACATTGCCAAAGTATTATAACATTTATTCGATATTATAATTATATCGTAAAGATAACATATTAACATCGAATTAATATTGCAAAGTATTATCATAACATTTATTCGTTATCGTAACCATATCGTAGTGATATCATATTAATATCAAATTAATATTACGAAAATATTTTTACATTTACTTGACATCATAACTATATTATAGAAATATCATATTAATATTAAATTAATGTCACTAAAGTATTATAACATTTATTTAATATCATAACTACATCATAGTAAGTTCATAAATTATATCACAAAAAATGATTTTATATTTATTACATTATAATAATAATTTACATTAATAATAATAATAATAATAATTTATATTAATAATAATAATAAAAAAATAAAGGTGTCCGTTCAACATTAGGTACTGATTCCTAGTAGATCTTTACGCAGTACTCTAGGGTTTTAGTTTTAGTAGCTTTGGTTTTGTTTTTGGTTTTAGTTTTGGTTTAGTTTTGGTTTTAGTTTTAGTTTTCTCCCTAGAGTTTCTGATCACGCTTCCACCATACAGGTTTACTAACGTCTACTAAAATGCACACCTAACAGAATAATAACATCTGAGAAGTGAAGTAATATTCAATGTGAATAGAGTAGATGGGTCAGATATGATAAATAATGAAAACAAAATAGAAACAAAATAAAGGCGAAAAGAAAAAAGGAGATAAGATCAAAAAGAAATAATAAAGAATATTGATGGAAAAAGATGAAACGAAAAGAAAGGGAGATGAAGAAAGTAAAATAAAAGGAAAAAGAAACAAAAACTGAAGGGAAAACAAAAGGGGGTCACATTTTCCTTTTTCTTTTTTTTCTTTTCATGTGATGAGTGAATACATCTTTATTCCTTTTATTCTATACATAAGTAGGATCCAATCGCTAAGGGTAAATTTAAAAAAATAAAAAATATAAAAAAAACAATTATAATTAATATAATATACTCTTTATAAAATATATTTAAAATTTAAATTTAATACATAACCTTGGGATAATAGTTAGAGCAAGTAATCTCTGGGATTTTGAGAAAAAATAAAAATGATAATATTTTTAACGTTAGCTCTTTAAATTTTAAAAGTGTTAATTCTTAAAATATAATATTATAAAAAAAAAATGCTGGCTGCTACAACTGATGCCACCCCAGACAAAGTAATTGGTGGCAGAAAATATCATAAAATATTCAGCCCTATTTCATAACATTTTTCTCTAGGCTAAACAAATATTACAAAAGAAAGCTTTAAATATATTCAGCAATTTGAACATAGCATTTGAGAATACATTCTAACCCCCTTAAGTAATATCACAGTCTAACAAAGAAAGATTCAAACTACACCCTATTGTAAAGAAAGTACATAACCAATCCCTCCTACAGAACCAGTAGACTTAATGAATATGGTAGAGTCCAAAAAAATATGAAAAATATGCGTATATCCCATTTTCATACCTGCTTAATGACTTCACTATTTATTTAAAAGTAGTTTTTTTGTCTTATCCCTTAAACGATAATGCAGGCAAATTTGCTTGCAATTTAAAAAAAAAGTAACACCAGCTATATAAAACTTTTTTAATAAAAGCCAGAATTTTATAAAATTTTACCACATTATTGATCAACATATGGCCATTAAATATATAGTTAAAAATCTGGCTGTTTGGCAAAAATTAAACCAGAAATTAATTTGTAAAAATGCTGATCAAAACTTCAGAATTTTGGAGTTTTCAGAGTTTTGCATTTTTTTTTATTCCTAACGTTATATTTACTTATTTTTTTTATTTTTACCATGATACTATTGAATATGATGAGCAAGATTTGTTTGTTGTTGATTTTGCAAGAAATATTCACAATATTACTAATGAAAATGATGACGATATCGAAAATTTTGATAATTTTGAAGAAATTCATGAAGAGAATATTCAAGGCAGAGGTAGTAATAGAGGTAGAGGAAGAGGAAGAGGTAGAAGTAGAGGTGGAGGTAGAAATAATAATAGTGAAAGAGATAATAATAATGGTGAACAAATTGCACAACTTCCACCTCCACCTTTTTTTAATGCTTTTCAACATGTTAGACCTTTACATGAATTTAAAATAAATTTATCTAGAGATTTCCTCCTTTCACCATCACCTTATTCTATATTTTCTCTTTTTTTTTCTCTTGAACAAATAGAAATAATTGTTAAAAATACAAATAAATATGCATATGTAAAGAATGCAGGAGAAGGGCGTGATTGGAAAGAATTAACAACGAAAGAATTTAAAATTTGGTTAGCAATATTAATATATGTTGGTGTTTTTAAATTACCTAGTATCTGAGATTATTGGAATAAGGATAGTAAATTTTCTGAGCATAAAATTACTACTTTTATGTCTTTAATTCGTTTTGAACAGGTATTTTAATTTTATTATTTAATTTAATATTTTTATTAAATTAATTAAATTTTATTAAAACTGTTTATTGATATATTTAGATTAAACGTTTCATGCATATTTCAGATTGTACTATTCCGCCTGAGTTTTGGTATTCAAAGGTAGATCCTTTAGCAACTCATATCTGAACAGTTTTCAAAACAATTTGTATACCATCTTCAAACGTTTCTATTGATGAAATGATTGCAAGATTTTCTGGAAGAAGCGCTCATACTGTAAGAATTAAAAATAAACCTATTTCAAAAGGTTACAAGATTCTTTCTCTTTGTGATGCTGGCTATACATATACTTTTATTTTTACCTCCAGAATTCAAACCCACCCAGAAATCCAGCAAGTATCAGATTTAAGTAAAGTAGGAAATGAAGTATATCATCTTACATCTCAATTACCAATAGAAGATAAATCATTCAATATCTATATGGATAATTATTTTTCTAGTATCAAACTTTTCAAATACTTGCGTGAAAAAAAAATAGGAGCATATGGAACTGTTCATATAAATAGTGCTAATTTTCTAAAGGTTTTTAAAGTAAATAAAAAATTAGATTGGGACACACTTTCTGGGGGTGGTTGTTGACAATGTATTAGCCATTTTGTGGATGGACAATGGCCCAGTGACGATGCTTTCTACTATTCATCAGATTGATAATGAAAATGAAAATCAGATAGAAAGAGTACGACATCGACCACGAGAGACAAGCACAAATGCAGCTAAAGTTCAAACAATTTTTGGAATTTTAAGTAAAAAAACTTTACCAATTCCTGTTATAATTGATGACTATAACCACTTCATGGGTGGAGTAGATATTGCTGATCAATTACGAGGGTATTATGAAACTCAGCTACCAGTACGAAGAACATGGATGCCACTGTTTTTTTGGCTTTTAGATACTGCATTAGTTAATTCATATTTAATATTAAAAAAAGTTAATACAAATATTAATCATAAGGATTTTAGATTACAAATAGTATGGGATTTAATTGAAGAAAGTTTAAAAGAAAGTGAAAAAAAACCACATACACGAAACCAAGTTGATGAATTAACAAATCAATTTAAGTTTATTTACGTTGATTCTACTAAAAAGCAGCAATATGTTACAACAAAATATGAGCTTCCTATAATAAGATTATTTCCAGAAGGTCATTATCCTGAATGGAGAGAAACAAGAAGTAGTTGTGTATGGTGTAAATATTTAGTAAAAAAAAATCAAGAAAAAGCAGCAAAAAATCCGCCTCAATCATAATTATATTGCATAAAATATGATTTAGCCTTATGTTGTAATAAGGAAAGAAGTAATTGTTTTAAAGATTTTCATACATATAGGGAAGATGATGACTAAAAATAAAGTTTTATTTTTATTTTTTCCATTTAAAATTAGTTAATTTTCATAATATTTGCATTGCACTTTTTTTATGAATTTTACAAAAATTATTCTTTTTTTTAAACTATTATGTAATTTCAAAATCTTATTTTTAAATCTTAAAAACTCAAATAATAAAAATTATTTCTCATAAACTACTCTGCATTTTATTATTAAGGTTTAACAGGTTATAACCAAACCCCAATGAGTTTGCCAAAAATATATGCAAAATTTTTTAAAAAACGGCTATTAATGAAAAGTGCAAACTTTGATCGGTGATTAATTAAACGTTCTAATATGTAAACTAGAAAATGATGATCATAATCACGTGATATAAAATTCAAACGATTTGGAAAAAAATTTTTATTAAGGTAGCATTAAGGGTAGAGTGTATCTACGCCACAACATATATATGATTTTAGACTAAAAAATGTAGATCGTCACGTGACCCAAAATGAGCAAAATTTATGATTTCTATTTTGTTAAATACACATTTAAAAAGAGTATAAACATGCGCTTCATTTATTTATTAAAGTGTTTAACCATTTGCTATTAGTCTTTTTGAATGTATTTAGACTTTTAAAATCAAATATGACTAATAATAAAAAAATAAAATGGCATTAATAAAAAATTTTATTTGAATAAGTAAATGCACAATGATTTTTTGACATAAATATTCTTTTTTATTATACTATTAACTTGTAAGGTTTCATAAGTTTAAAGTTAATTTGAAGATATGTTTTCTAGGTGATTCGCAACTTACCATAGGAGTTTCGCAACTTAATGACGACTTCATAGTATAATATTTCGTTATAAGCCTTATTTGTATTATACTTTACTAAAGTTTATTTGAAAGACAGAAACTCTAGCTTTTTAAAGAATACTTTTAAACAGTTTTTCATAAAATATTGAGTGAGTTTTCCTTGTAGCGAAGTAAAAAAAAAAATGATTTTTTTTTTAGCCATATAATCAGCCATATCGATCCCTCTACCCTTAATATTTCTAAAAATATATGAGAACTAAAATTTGGGTAAAATTGCAGGCAAATTTGCTTGCGAGGTTTTACCATTTAAGGGATATGTTTTTTGGCAAACAGTCTTTGTGTTAACGATTATATCGAATATATAAACTAAAATACCAAAGTACTGTTAATATTGTAAAAGATAAGTAAAGTATACTTGGATAAAAGCGAGAAGAAGAAAATATCGTAAAGTGTTAAAATAGTAATATTTGGCTTCACTATTTATTTTTTTGTCTTATACATTTTTTGGCGAATGGTCTTCATGTTGGTGGCTATATCAAATATATAAACTAATATACCAAAGTATTGTTAATATTGTAAAAGATAAGTAAAGTATACTTGGATAAAAGAAAAAAGAAGAAAATATCGTAAAATGTTAAAATATAAGACAAATATAATATTTTTAAGAAGAGAGAAGTGTATTTTTAAAAAATAAACAAAAAAAAAATCACGCATTAATAAACCAAATTTTAGTTATTTTTAGATATCACATGCATATAATCAAAGCGATTTTTATTACATCATGCATAAGGATCAATATAATTTTATTGGTTAATTTTAACCAAAATTTTAGTCATTTCTTCATTACATAAAATATTTGCTATATCCATTGGTGAAAGCAAGACCGCAGAAGATATTTATGAATTTTTAAAAAAGAATGAAATTTCAGTTGTTATTTTAATGATTTAAAGATTATTTACGTTAATGCTAAAATAAAAAATTATAAAATCAACAATTTCTCTAATAATAATTAAATTACTATGCTATCTTAGTAACAAACTTGATTATTAGTTATTTATTAAAAATTTTTTAATCCAAAAGCAAAAATGAATATATATAAATCAACCTTGTCATTTCCTTCAGTGAGATCTATTAAGTTTTCAAAAGTCTGATTGGATTTTCACGTGCGAGTTATTAAATGATTAGGTAATATAAACTTATTTAGGATGTGATACATGATTTCCTTTATTTGCAGGATCGATTGATTATATTGAAACACTTTTCGCACTTATTAGCATTTATATTATCAATTAAAAGTATCATCTTATATTTGAAGATAAAAAATTTATTATAAGTTTGTTTATAATTTTGATTTTTTCATAGATAGATTGCTATTTGATAATTAATTAATTGGTCAGGATTCATCAGGTACTTTAATAAAGAATTATATATAATTTGATAATAGACTTTAATAACAAACCTAATTCCTTTTCTTTTTCGATCCAATATGTCTTGTTAGCTCTTGATCCATTTCCAAAACCCTGATTCTGGCATTCTTTTGATTTATATTTGATATTGCTTTATTCTTTTCAAAAAAAAGCTGATCTTTTTTCTCTTCCAAGGCTTTTACCTTCTCTTCTAATTGATTGATTCTTTTTTTAAGAGCCTCAACATAATCTGCAGAGGGAAAGGATTAAAGAGGAATAGCAGAAAGTGGGGTCAGTTATGATCAACTCACCCAGTAGGAGTGTCACGTTAAAGCAATGACTAGGCATCCAATAGTCCAACAATTCAGGTACTTCACAGGACCATTAAGAACATCAACCTAAGAGGCGAGTTCACAGTAGTCATTTTAGAAGCTTAAATCTAGGCCAGACTATGTACGGAAAGCTGTAGTATTCACCCACCTGTTTCATAAATTTCCTTTCGCTTTTTCTTCAATATTTTTGTTCTGAAATGATGTACCAATTTTGCCTTTACGGCCTGTGATTTGTGAAGCTTGTGACAGCTCATATTTCTGTATAAGATATAATAAAGGAGATAAATAATTGTAATCGATACTTCAGAAAATAAATCATGACTCATAATTTCTACATGCAGAGAAATGCAAACCTATAAGAGAGGAGAAGAAAAGTGGAAACAGTTTTAAGAAAAGGAGGAATATTTATATAAAACAGGCCTGATACGTCAACATGAAGAAAGGAACCTTTTATGAATCTATTTCACAAAGATATAAAATATATTTGACTAAAGGATTATACCAGAAAAAGCTTTTTCTTTCATCATAGAAATGGAAAAAATACTAAATTGGAAATTTTAAATGTGCTAGAGAAAATCGATGATAGAAAAATAATGTAATTTAATGTGTAGAATTCAATAATGTTTAAGGGGCAAGTTCACTGAGTTGGTTACACAAGTACAATTAAATTTTCATCACTTTAAAATTTTATTAATAACGAATTAACAAAAAAAACTTTAATTGTTAAATGTTGGCTTTATTGTATCAATTATTAAGGTTTTGCATTATTTTTGTATCAAATTATTAAAGTTTAGCATTATTTGATTATCGTATCAAACTATTAATAGTTAAGGTTTAGCATCAAATAAAAGAAAAAATTTTTAGAAAAATTTCATAGGTGAAAAAAGGAAAAAAATTTTGTATTTACTATTATCGATAGTATCATTATTATCCATGGTATTCTGGCTATTGTTGTTGCTTTAGGCTATAAATTGATTAAGAAAATCAATAAAAAAATCTATAATTTGATTAAATTTTTTTTATGATTTACATACATCTTCTATTCCTTCGATTTCTTTAATTTCAAGTCTGGCTAACTCTGATTAAAGTTTGTACAAATTGATCATTTAGAAACATATTAAATAATATTGGAATACATAATTCTAAATAAATATAAAGCAATTAGAATTCTTACCCAGTTTCTCCCAGAAGCAGGTGTTTATTATATCAAAGAACACCGCTCCTGAGTGACTCCTCACGCCTCTAAAGTCATTTGTAATAACTAATAATTGATCCTAAAATATTTTAAAGTCATTAATATTACAAAAATTTTTATTTATTAATATTTAACTCACACGATAGTTAGTAATGAACCCATTGAACTTCGTCTGGCATTGTTGTCCTGTATAGTTACATCCACAAGTATTATTAACATTTTCTGCTACTGATCTCCAGAATTTTTTTCTGCTGCACCCTAGAATTTGGTAATAATATTCATAATTTTGTGACCTTCGCTGCTCAATGAGAGCAGCAGTTTGTTCATCTGTCCATTCTACCTAGTCAGTGGAGATGCGGCAAGAAGAAGTAGGATTAGATAAAGATTTAGCATTATTAATATGATATCGAGATGAGGTTGAAGGATCGCGAGAGGTTGATGATGATGTATTTGTGTTATTTGAAGACATTATTAGAATTTTTGAAATTTAGTGATGTTATATTTAACAAAAATTTGTTATATATGAGTGAATATAAGACAAGAAATATATAATTAAAAAATTAAAAAATATGAGAAAGTTTCATTTTTTAATTATTTTTTCTAATAATTCTAATTACATCATTTCAATCATTTTTTCTAATAATTCTAATTACACCATTTCAATTATTTTTTCTAACAATTAATTACGACATTCAATTATTTTTTCTAACAATTCTGATTATGCCATTTCAATTATTTTTTCCTTTTTAAATTAAAATGATTTCATTAATTCATGATATTACATCATAAATTCATAGAATTTTAAAAATTAATTCCATTACTTGTTTATTAAAAGTGATTAAAATGTCAATTTTCCATTGTTTTCCATTGTATAAAAAAAAATTAGCCATTAAAAGTAATTAAAATTTTACATAAAAAATTAACTTTATTTACTCATAATATTTTACCACATCTTTTATGATATTTTTTAATGCGAAAAAAAAATTTGATTTATTTTACTTTTCGTGATTGATTTAATATGTTAATTTTTAAATGTTTAAAAGTAATTAATAAATATTGAACACATTGAACGAGAATTATGCTTATATAATACGTGAGACATTCTAAACTTAAACCTTCTAGAATTATACTTATTAAAATGAAATACATAATTATCACTTAGTTTGAAAATGGAAATCAAATATGGGACATACTACAATTCATAACACTAAAATTATAAGTCCAGCAAAAAACTTATAATGTATGACTATTAACATGCGTATTTTATTTATATGATCGTATTTATTAATTTAATTGAAAAAATTAGTGAATATTAAAATATTTTTAAATTTTATAGCACAAAAATCATTTATTGATGATTAATTAAAGAGTGCTACTAAATCTATAATTTAATTTTATTAATATTTATGAATAAAGACGTAATATGTTAAATAAAAATAACTTACATGTTCCAAAGAATTTACTATCCTGTTGCCACTTCGAGAGGGAATAATTATATCTTTCGTCATACTATCCAAGTTCTTAATGACAGATAGATCTTTGCCATTCCAAGAAACCTTGAAGGTTTTTCTTATAAAATTTATTAATGTATCAAAGCTACCAATCTTTTTCATTTCAGAGAGATTTACAGCAGTGAGCTGTCGATTCAAGAGTTTTTGAACAAAATGTTTATCAACATAGTCTTTTACTTCTTTATTTGATAGGCTACCAGTGATCGCTCTGCAGTTAATTATTTTTTATTAACATAATAACAGTTACTGGAAATGTCACAAAAAAAGAAGGCAAATTTTTTTTATTAAGGTTAGCAAAAAAAAATTTGTGGCACAGTATCCTCTTCAAATGTATAGCGCATGTATATAATTAAAGTTGGCCAAAATTAATTAAGTCTGGTTAAATTTGCTGATCAATAATTCATAATTCTGGCCAAAATTTTGCTAATTCTGGCCAACCTCGTAATTTCGGCCTAAATTAAGTTAAAATTGAAAAAATACAGATCAAATATAGCATTATATTTATATAATATAGTACTTTAATTTAAAAGCAAAAATATAAACTTATTAAGTGCCTTTACGATTTTATAAAAAAAAATTCCCATTTAATCTTTATTATTCAACTTGAATCTTTATTTAAAAATAGTCTATTTTCTTTATTAAAATAATAAAAAATTAAAGATCGGAAATTAATACCATTACAAAAAATGCTAATTCCCCATAAGTATTAATCATCGCATTATAAAATTTGATATACAAGTAATTTAGACCCTCCTGAACAATATTACTTAAGCAATAAAAGGCAATTTACTTTGACCAAAGTGTTGAAATTATACTCTAAAATTTCTAAATGAGTGAGAAAATATAAACGTTAATTTCTCCCTATATATTAATCATAGTATTATAAAATTTAAGATACGAATAGATCTAACCTGCCTAAACAACTCTACTTAAGCAACAAAATGTAGTTTACTTTGATCAAAGTATTGAAATTACGCTCTGAAGTCACTAAACAGATGTAAAAAAATTTAGAAATTGAAAATTAGTGCAGTTTTGTAAAATATATATTACTCTATCATCGGGAAAGTTATATCAGTTCAGATTTATGGTGATCTGCGATTTTAGCAGATTGCCGCATTTTTTTAATGCAATTTTATTAAGAATCTGCGCAATACTGCAGAAATTATTTTTTTATTTTTTTCAAAGATTTTTTTATGAAAATTTGCAATAATCTCCAAAATTGCAGATTTTTAAAAACACTTCGTACAAAAATCTTTAAAGATTTTCACAATTTTCTTCTTTAATTTGATAAACTTTGCATGATAAACTTTAATAAGCTTCCAGTTTATTTTCTACACTTAATTTCCTTTAAAACACTTAAACTTTTTATTCGCAATACTTTAAGGAAACAATTTTTTTCAACATTTTTCATAAATATAATTTTTTTTTCAACACCTTTCAAAGAAATAAATTTTTTTCAACGTCTTTCAATAAAAATACCCTAAGAAAAAACTTTTTTTTGTAGTTTTTTAAGCTTCGAAATTTATTAAATAGACTTGCTATCTTTTCTATCTCCCTAAAAGAATCATTTTATAGACCTTCTACAAGGACTAAATGTACTTTCGATGGTGTTCTAGACATACAAATCATAAACGAACGTTAGCTAACGCTAGTTTTCAAAGGTAACCTTCAAAAAAAATTTTTTTTATTAATTTTATTTAACAAACGTCCATTAACGTTCGATTTCCTTTTTTGTAGGTCCAGAATACTGAAAAACAAGTTTTGGCCTTCATTTCGAAGGTAAACTTTGAAATGTTTAATTTACTTGTATTTTGACGAACGTCGCTAACTAAGGTTACTGCATTAAAGTTTGTAGCCGATCAGCTTCTGCGGTGTCATATGACCTAGAGATCAGTTGATAATTTAAAAAAATTTCTTTTGCAGAACTTCAGAATTAAAAAATAGGTATGTTTTTTTTCATATTTCTTTTTTTTTTTGTTTTGGAAACGTTTCTGACATTCCTCCCTTTTTTCTTTACTAGGGCTCTTCTGGACTTTAGAATTGTCGAAGAATGAGTGAACAAAATTTACTTGTTTCAGCATTTCAAGCTGAGTTTTTGCTGAAAATCTTAACTGGACTCCACATTTTGAAGGTATTGCCTTCAAATAATTTTTTTTTTTTATTAAATTAACTTAATGAACGTTGATTAATATTCATTTATCTTTTTTTTTTAGGTCCAGAATACCAAACATATGGGCTCAGACTCTATTTCGAAGGTAACTTCGAAAAAAAAATACCTTTTTTTATTTTTATTTTCAACGAACATTAACTAACATTCGTTTCATTTTTCTTAGGTCTGGAACTCTAATTCGAAGCGAACTGAAGTATTCGAAGATGGAAATGATTTTTTTTTATATATTTTACAAAATGTTAATGTTTCATTTCGTATTTCTTTTTTTTAGGTCCAGAACTTCATTTCAAGGCGGACCACTGTAAGTAAAAAAAAAAGTTCTTTTTTTTGTATTTTAGCGAAACGTTAGTAACGTTTCGCTTTTCTTCTTTTTTTTTGGTCCGGAACTCCATTTCGAGGTGGACTATTGTAAGTAAAAAAAAGGTTCTTTTTTTTACTTTTATTTAAATGAATGTTATTAATGTTCATTTTTTTATTTTTTAGGTCCAGAATTTAGAGACGGACTGGTATTTTGAAGGTATAATATCTTCGAAATTTATTTTTTTTTTTTGTTTTATTTAAACGAATGTTACTAATGTTCATTTTTTTATTTTTTTAGGTCCAGACGTTCCATTTCGAAGACTGGACTCTATTCGAAGATAAAGCCTTCAAATTTTCTTTTGTTTTATTTAACGAACGTTAATAAACATTTATTAATGTTCGTTTTTTCTTTTGTAACCATTTTCAAAGGCCATTTGATGGTACGACCTTTGAAAAAAAATGTATTTAATTTTTTTGTTTAACGAACATTGCTAACATTTGATGTTTTTTCTTTTTTTAGGTCCAGACAAAACCTGGACTATTCGAAGGTAATGCACATTCGAATTTTTTTAAAAAAATTTGGTTTTTTATTTATCTAACGAATTCTATTTTTTTTTTCTTATTTTAGGTCTTGAACGCTCCATTTTGAAGGCCGAACTTTATTTGAAGGTCAGCCTTCGATTTTTTAAAATTTTTTTTTTTATTGTTTTTATTTTACTACCATTCGATTTTTATTTTTTTTTTGTTTTAAGTCTGGAGCTCAGGCAGACCAGAATATTTCGAAGGTAAAAAAGACTTCAAAATTTTTTTTTATATATTATTTTATGAAGTGTTACTAACATTTCATTTTTATTTTGTAGGCTTGTGCTTCCTGGATGCCATAGTAAAAGGAAAGTGGAAAAATGATGAAGAAGAAAGCCTCCTGAACAAGATTACGAAGGTACTTTTGAAAATTAATTTTTTTTTGTTTTGTTAATGAAATGTAAACTAACGTTTCGATTCTTTTTCTTTGTAGGTCCATAGCTTTCCAAATGCTTTCTGATAGAATTTCGAAGGTAAAACTTCGAAATTATCTCATTTTTTTATTTAAACGAAAAGTCAGCTAATATTTCGCTTTTCTTTTATTGTAGGTCTACAGTTTTCTTTAAGAGTGATAAAATTTTAACGTTTGACGCGTTTAGTTGGATCGAAGTTAAAAGCTGTTTGTTGGAATCAAACCAACTGGAACACTGTCCAAACCATTAACAATAACATAATTTGAACGTCTGTAAAGAAAAGAAAAGGGGACTTTTAATTAGTGCATTTAGTTAGCAAATAGGATAGTTTAGTATACTATGTACTTTTAAATTTGTAAATATCTTTAATTAATAAATTGATATTAGTTAATATTAAAGTTAAAACACTGCCTAATTGTAAATTTGCATTAGTGTTTTTGAAAAATTTCGCAGGTTTTTTTGTGCTTGCAGATCTGCGCAGAAATTCATGAAATTTTTCAGTGCTGCGCATCGGCATGTCCTCAGATCTGTGCAGAAATATACTTCGCAGAATTGCGCAGATCTGCAGACTAAAATTTTTTCTGATGATGAATGTTTATTATATACTTAAAAAATTTATAATATAAATATATTTGACATTTCTGAACAACATAACTTAAGCCGCAGTAAGCAATATCATTTTGTCAATGTATCAAAATTACGCTCTAAATATGTAAAATAGATTTAGTTGTCAGTTCCATTATAAAAACGTGAGTTTTTTTTCAAATATTATACCTATATTTATAAAATTTAAGATCCAAGTATTTTGGATTTTGCTAAACAACTTTACTTAAGCAATAAAAGGTATTTTACTTTGATTAAGGTGATGAAATTTCGTTCTAAAAATTTATGTATATTTAAAAATAATGTGTTTTTTTTAGTTTTTCATGTTTTATACAAAAACTACCTAAATAACCGCTATTACAAGCTTAGAAAAACTTTTTCTACTCGTAAAATTACATATATTTTTACTTTTAAAACTGCATATTTTTTTATTTCTCAACTTCAATCTTGAAAAAAGTGTGTTTTTAAGGAGAGTTTTTCGTACATTATAAAAAAAAATTTTATTATTCAAGATCAGAAAGTAAGAATAGAAATTGATAGAACACATGATAATCTATCAATTTCTTAATTTGTATAAGTGTAGTACATTAAAAAATTTAATGTTAACTACTAAATGAAGTAATGCGATTGATGTTATGCAAGATAATTTTAATATGAAAATGATCTGCATGTGACATTTTTGGTGACTGATAATAAACTCATTAGATATAAGATATATTATCAAACAATAAAATAAAATATACCTATTTTTTCTAATATTTTTATATTCATTTATCTCATGTTCAATATTTTGATTAAGTTTATTACAGTAGTCAGCAAAGGCTCGATGAGTTTTTTCTAAGAAATTTTTTCCTTCTGTACTGTAAATTTGAACCTTAAAAATTTTTTAATTAATTCATCAAATGTCTTCCCATGCAGATTGCGGGTACAAAAAAAGAGACATTTGATGGACTCGTCCCAAAGATAAGCATTATCCTAAAATATTAAAAGATATGTTATTTACTTTAAAGAATTGGATACAAAATAAATATATTTAGCACTAACATCAGCACTAGAACTACCACTTTTCTCTTTTTCACGATTTTCTCTTTCTTTTTCATCTTCCTTTCCATCATCTTTTCTCTTCCATTATCATCTTCTTTTTTATCATTATTTCTTCGATTAGAAGCTAAACCTATTATTTAGTAGTATATCATTTAATTAAAGATTAAATATATTATTAAATATTAAGGCCACACACATATATGATATGTATATAATATTTACCTGAAATAAATTGATCAATATCGTTAATATTGGTCTCCCTCCTTTTCTTTGCTTTTTGACTTAGACTTTGATTTTTCAAAATTGTTACTATTATACATATTTTCAGTATCATTTTATTCTCAAAGTAAAATTTATATTATAATTATATTTTATAAAGTTACATACCTGCTGTCTCTTGATTTGCCTTATGTTTAAACATAGCAAAAAATAAAGATACAAGATACAAAAATTCTGAGATACAAAAATTCGAACAAAGTAAAATATAAATAAGAGACCTCATCCCAATTTTCAAACTCCCGAGCTGACCTTGTATTTCCAAATTTATATGGTATATGTTGAGATTATACCATATTGAGATGTTTATTTCGTGATAATCTTACAAGAGGAGATGATTTATTTAAAATTAAAAATAGAATCAATTTGAATTATACAAAAATTTAAATTTTAATTATTTAACATATTGATATATTTACATAACGAAAGGAAATTTTTATTTAATAAAAAGAAAATTTAGATTCAACAAAAGAAAAATTTAGATTTACTTATTTAACAAAAGAAAATTTTTATTTGTAAGTTGCTAAAGTATTTGTTTATAAATAAATAGGACTATTATTACATCATTCAATAAGAATCTGCAGATATTTATCTAAGATAAATTTGCACTTTCTTTTTTGATTAAGCGCAGTAAACATAACCTTTTACAGCCATAATTGCTGATATAATACATACTATAGTATAAAATACAAATAAATATTAGAGTGAGAAAAGTTTCATTTATTTAATTAACAGACCTTGCTTTAGTTAGATTTAGAGATGATACTTGAATCTCGACCGATTGATAATAACAAATAATGAATAAATGCACTTTGAATATAAATGAGAGCCATGTTTCAAATAATAATGCGAAGTATGTAATTAAATGATTATATTGTATTGTTTAGTTTATTATTATAATAACGTAAAGTATGAATATAAAAAAAAACTTTTTACATAATATGTGGTAAACGTCTCTAGCTTATGTAAATATGGCTCTAAGGCAATCCTCATGTCAATGTCTTGACAGTAACATCACACAGGTCAAGAACATAATATTTGTGACTCTAAGTAATACAAGAGTGTGATTGAATCTAAAATTGGATTCCATCAAATAAGACTCCATTTTCTGGCACATGTTTATTGATCATCTAATCAACAATTAATCTATATTCAGATAGTTCAACAGTGTACCGTATCAAATATTGACCTCTCATACTGATTTTATGAAAGAATTCTTCTATATATTAGTAAAACTTTGGTATTTTATTTTTTTTTTTTTGTATGTTTAGTGAAATTACAGCCTAGAGCCTAGATTAGATTATCTTTTTTTTCTCTAATCAGATTAGATTACTATAATTATATCAAAGTACAATTAAATTCTAACCATAAATTTTGTTAATCAACAATTCTACAAAACTATTTATGTCTTATTTAGTTATGAGAAAGAGATATGTTCACTCCACTGCCAGTTCCGTAAAACTATTTCAAATTCGCAATCAGTTTTCTCATACTAGTCGTAATGAGATAACAGCAAATTCAACTGAAAATAACAATGAAATGTTATCTGAAGACATCGATATAAAGGATATTAATAGAAATGACAATGAATCAATATATTTTCAGCATTATGATAATGATATAGTTTTGAGGGATAATGTAATTGACGAATCATCAGATGAAGATGGTGATGATGATGACGAAGAGGAAGATTATAATGAAGAGGAAGATTATTACAATAAGGAAGATGAAGAAGAAGAAGGTCACAATGAAGATGAGAAAGAGGAAAGTCACAATGATCACAACGACGAAGAAGAAGAGGAAGGTAATAATAACGAGAACAATGACATACATCAAATTATTGAAGCTTTAAATAAAGATGAGATACCATTCTGTGATGGTGAATTTTCACCTTACTTAAATGATTATACAACTACTACTCTATTCTATTAGCTCCAGAAATATAATATTTCTATAAAAGCATATGAAAATCTTGCTAACATCATTCACAATCCTCAATTTGAGCCCACTCATGTAGTAAAAAATATCAGAAGATTCCAATCTTGGAGAAAACGTCTTCTATTACTACCAATAATAACAAAGCCTATTAAAATTTTATCAAAAAAAACTCTGTCAACTTCATGAGGTTCAAAACTTTCGTACCAACTCTCAATTAGTGAAATTATATGGCGTGTTCTTAACAATCTGATACTGATGAGACATATGTATTTTGGACTGGGCATTGATTCTGAAACAAAATCAGAATTTTGGCATGGAACTCTATAGGGAGAATCTCCACTTTTTGGACAAAATAAAATAATAATATCAGAAGATAATATAAAATAATATAGTTTGATATAATTATAGTCTGTGTTAGCAAAATTGATTGATTTATTTTTGATAAAATAGTAATATACCAATCTGGTGATTTTGTCTACTATAACGATAATAATGGTCATCGAAGACTTGGAAGATTAAGCGCAATTTTGAAAAATGATAACGAAAATTATCAGTTACAAATTCAAAAAATTCTGAATTATGATGACTTACCTGAAAATTTAAAAGGATTATCAAGACAACGTCATTCTCTTGTTGGTAAAGTTTGGTTGGTAAATGAACTATTTCTAATTATCATGACCTTTCAAATTCTAAAAAAAGCGACTATATTAATAACGTTTTAACAGGACCCCAGAAACTCTATATAAAGGTTGGTCTAAATTTTGGGAAATTTACTATTAACTTTACTCAGTTTAAGTCAAAAATTTACTAGTAACATTACCCAACTTAGAAATAACCTTAAATATTTCCTAATGTATTTTACCCAAAATAAAAATAATCTATTATGTTCTTATATAAGCAGTTTATTAATAAAATGCAGAATATTATACAATTTATTAATTAAGAATTGATACTAAAATATTTATTATATGTTTTTGTAAAAAGAAATCAAAAATTTCCCAAGAATTTCCTATTAAACATAAATGACCAATTAGATTAATAACTGTTGAATTAGTGCAAATTATATCCAAATTATTATTATCAAAGTGATAAATCACTTGTTTTGGAGGATAATTTATAGGACTTTGAGACTTTCGGCTTGCATCTTTTGAAAAGAAAAAAAAAATAGAAAAAGAAAACTGATTTATCGTAATTTTTACAAAAGGTATATATATTATCCCTATAAAATTGCATATGCTCATTACCCATTATAGTAATAACCTTGAAAGTGATAATAGGACTTTTACCCATTTTATAAAACAACAATTTTATTTTTACCCGATTTAAGAATTAACCTAAAATTTTTTTATAATAACATTACCCGACTTAACAAGTAACAATTTTGGATTTTACATAATAAATTTACCCATTTTAACGGTAACCTCTATATAGAGTTTCTGGTGTCCTGTTTCAACACCAAAATATTTCTGAAGATTCATTGCATATTACCGAAATAATTTATAAATGTAATGACCGTTGACACATTTGTGATGTGAAACTTTTATACCAACATCCTTTTGATTACATTTCTATTAGAGATCCACCCTCATCTATGCCAGTTTATAAGCTGTTTTTAGATCTTTATTATGATGATTTTGGTATGTTTAGAAATGTGTATCATTCTTTAGGTGGTGTCTATGTACAGTTTGGCAACATATCAAAAACTATTTTGTTCTTGGGTTTGTTCTATTTGGTGGCAATTTTAACGAATTTATGCTACCATTTATTTCAGAAATGAAAGAACTTGAAAAAGGTAAGATAATGACTGTTCAAGGACAAAATGTATGGGTAATTGCTGGTTTGGATGTTGTTACAGCAGATTTACCTCAAGGTAATGACTTGGCAGGAGTACTAAGGTATTTCGACTTAATTAATAATTTAATAAAACAATTTAATGATATAATTTGTAATAACTATTGAAAATAATTTAGGCATAATGCAAATAAAGGTTGTTGTAATTGTACAATTAAAAAGGAATTATGGAGTTCTTATAATTAGGATACTGTGATAACATTACGTTACTATCATATTACAAATAAAGAAATTTTAGAAATTTTTCAGGAACTGGTAACATCAAGAAGAGACCAACTTTGTACAAAGTATAGTTTAAGACAATTGCCTAGTATTTTAGATAAATTAAAAAGGGAAAGGTATCTACAAGCGCCGCAGGACATTTATCATGCCACCGTGAGAAAGATTGGGCAACTGCTAAAGTTAACCTGTGAATTATTTTCACGAGAAGGAGAAGATGATTTCATTAAAATTTGAAAAAATTTTGAAATTCCAAAAAAGTGGGATAATCTATCAAATCTGATCTCTTATCATAATAGTTTTATGATGTCTGATCTTCTCAGACTAGCTATGATTATGCCATTCTTGCTAAATCAGTTTCTAAAGGAATCAAGTCTTAAGCATAATGAAGCAGTTGCTATTCAACAAAGGATTGATGCACTTCAAATTAATTTAGTGCCAAAAAGCATTATATCTTGTTGGGTATATGTTGCGAAAACTATGAAGACAGTTTTTAATAAAGAATTTACGTCAGATAGCTACAAGGAATTACAACAATATCTTGAAGAAAAGTTTTCAATCCTTCCAAAGGTATAGTTATGGAATTGAAATTCAAAAAGTGTGGAATAATTTAAATATGATTCTAACAATAATATTCTTTTTATATATTAGGTTTTTGCAAATTTTGTTAATTTACCAAATATACACATTAATATGCAACTTCTAATGCATGCTAAAACCTTTGGAACACTCACTAATATTCAGGTTGGTATAAAAGAGATGGTACATCGTATTTTTAAGAAAATGGTACTGAAGATGAATTGCAAAAACATAGACTTAGATTTATTAAAGCATTATAATACTATATTTGCAATTTGACATTTAATAGATGGTGGTATTGATCCAAGATTTAATAGGCCTTGTACTGGATTCACAAATCTTGGTCAATTATTTTTAAACTGATACGTTACAGAAGATAAATATTCAATTGAAGAACAAGCTCAGAATGATGATGCAGAAGGTAAAATTAAATTATATATTATATATTATATCATATATGCATACATAATATTTACTATTTTAATTTAGTTACATCCTCAGTAAATTTTATTTTGAACATTTCCTTAAAAAAAAAAAATGCCAAAGGAGGATCAGAATAACCTTCTGTTGACTCTGCAGCATGGTTTTAAAACTGAACTGTTTTTATCTTATGTAGATATGAAGTTCGAGACAGCTCTTATAAATTTTTTAACTAGCTGGTAGAGGTATGCTCTGAATCTGGTCAATCTGGATATCTGGTAAACCATCTGAAAAAAACAGATTCAGATTAATCCGTTTGTATCACTGGTTTGACCGGTTGGTTCATCAGATATCTGATCAATCTGATGATTTATTTGTATCACCAGTTTGACCAGTTGGTTCATCAGATATCTGATCAATCTGATGATTTATTTGTATCACCAGTTTGACCAGTTGGTTCATCAGATATCTGATTAATCTGATAATCTATTTGTATCATAGATATCTGATCAATTAAAAAAAAAGTTAAACGTAACAGATGATTCTGGAATATAGATGAAATCAAAACAAAAATAACAAAGTCAAAATGATCGGCAAAAATTTCATGGAATCATAGTTAATTACGAAGTTGAAATAGATTACAAGGGTCAAAACAGATTTCGGTTATAACATTATAAATTTTTATTTTATTGTAATAAAATAATTTTATTGATAATCTTAAATCTTCAAGTATTAAGAAAAATTCACCTCCAATTTTACTAAATTTATATATATTTTAAGTCCCAGTTCATCCAAAGAGTCTGGCAACCTAAAAAAAAAAAAAATAGAAGCAACATAAGTATGTTTCTTCCAGTATTAAAAAAAAAACTCTCCACTCATTTCCTGATAACTTACTTGCACATTCCAAGTCTGGGTTCATCTAAAGTGTCGGCAACCTAAATAAAAAAAAAAAATAGAAGAAATGTTAGTACTTTCTTCTGTATTAAAAAAAATCACTCCCTATTTACTTGTACACAATTCCAAGTCTGGACTTCCAAATATAAAAAAAAATCAAAACGTTAGTGACGTTTCGCTAAATAATTATAAAAATCCAAAAGATTACCTTTGAAATTACCAGTCTGGACTTCTATGAAAGAAAAACAATGAAACGTTAGAACTTAGAAGCCAGTGAAAGCATCCCTAAAGAAGAGAAGCAAATAAATATTAGTAACATTCCCAAAACAAAAGGAAACCCAAATTCCTATTTACCACTTGAAATCCAAGTCATCTTAGTTGGAATCCAAGTTCAGGAAGGCATCCTTAAAGAGAAGAAGCAAAAGAAGCGTTAGTAACGTTTCAAAGGTAAAATTCTTCTTCTCAAACTTACCTTTTATATTCAAAATCGAAATCCAGATCCAGGAAGTCATTCCCTAAAGAAAAAAGGAACGTCAGTACCATTCCAAAGACCAAAAACAAACTAAAAATCTCCACCTCCTAACTTACCTTTCATAATACAAGCTAAAATCCAGGTCCAGGAAGGCGTCTCCTAAAAAAAAGAAGAAGAAGCAAAGGGAATGTTAATGATGTTCCAAAGGCAAAAAAAAAGAAAATCCTCCACCTTACAGCTTACCTTTTATAATCCAAGCTGAAATCTGGTTCCAGGAAGGCACCCTCTAAAGAAAAAAAAACAAAAGGAACGTTAGAGATGTTCTAAAGGCAAAAAAAAATGAAAAATACACTCCTCCAAACTTACCTTGCATAGTTTAAAGCTCCAAGCCGAAATCCAGTTCCAGTAAGACATTCCTTAAAGAAAAAAAAATAAAAGGAATGTTAACGATATTCCAAAGATAAAAAAAATGAAAAATACTCTCCTCCAAACTTACCTTGCATAATCTAAGGCTCTAAGCTGAAATCCAGATCCAGGAAGGCGTCCACTAAAGAAAAAAAAGAAAAAGGAACGTTAATGATGTTCTAAAGACAAAAGAAAAGAAAAATCTCTGCCTTTCAGCTTACTTTTCATAATCCAAGCTGAAATCTGGTTCCAGAAAGGTGTCCTCTAAAGAAAAAAAGAAAAAGGAGCATTAACGACATTTCCAATGACAAAAAAAAACGAAAAACCCTTCCTTTTAACTTACCTTCATAGCCCAAGCCAAAATCCTGATCCAGAAAGGCATCCCCTAAAGAAACGAATATTAGTGACATTTTTAAGATGAAGGAACAAAAGAAATTTACACTTACTGTCTGAAATCAAAGCCGTCCAAATTGTATAAGTCGATTCTGAAG
Organism: Rhizophagus clarus; assembly: GCA_015698045.1. Lineage (NCBI taxonomy): Eukaryota > Fungi > Glomeromycota > Glomeromycetes > Glomerales > Glomeraceae > Rhizophagus > Rhizophagus clarus. Next base: position 483,096 of record BLAL01000246.1, on the reverse strand, counting down.
GGAGAAAACCGAAGAGTCGAAGACTTCTAAAAAAGAAAAGAAAAAAAAAATAATAATAAAAATAAACACCGGATAAAAAAAAATTATCAGATTTGATCAGATTATCTGATTAATCTGGTCAATCCAGTCATCCATGTAACATCCAATCAATCTGATGTTATCTGACAGTTCCATCCAGATTATCTGCGAACCATTCATTCTCAATCTGGATGATATATTTTTTGATCAAATCAGATGACGGATTGAACGGATTCTACCAGAGCATACCAGGACCAGGAAAACTAATAATAGAGGTCACCAGACAATAGTAAATTGGTGAGTTTACTCAAATTAAAAATATTTTGCATAAGTAATTGACTTAAAAATCTAACAATTTTACACAGGAATGTCTGAAGAATATAATGAACCATAAATTATTCTTGTAAAATTAATATTAACTGAGATCATTAAATTTTCCGAAAAAATTTTTATAATAATGCGAACCACTTTTAAAAAAATTTATTAATTATGCAAACCACCCTTTTGTGTTACACAGAATATATAAAAATTTAAATTGAGTGTATAAATGGCAAATTTAACTCTAACCTTAAGCAGATATTGTTAGTCCACACATTTTGGCTTCATTAAAAATTGAATATATCAAAAATTTAATCAACTTTACTAGTGTGTCGGGTGCTACAGTGACCTCTATTATAAGATTTCCCGGTCCTAGCATACCTCTACTAGCTGGTACAAATTAGCATCATACTTTACTAAAAATGCCTATTTTTTTAACATAATTTTATAATATGTTTATTATACTTATGTAATTCTAATATTATTTTGTAATGAATGAAATTGTTTTCATGTATTTTGCAATTGATTACAATACTATATTATAAGGAATGGTAAAAATCTTACAAATTATAATATTATAATAATTTAAATAATATATCTTTTTTTTTTTTTGGTATTGAAGCCGTACCATAATTTATTAAGTAAGATAGGATTATAACTATAATCACTTCTAACTTGCTATGAGTATTTAAATAATATATCACAATAGTAATTGTAATAAATTTGTTATTAATAATGTAATTGATAATTTGAAATCATACTGCAATATATCTCATAATAGTAATGTAATAAATTTATTATTAATAATGCAATTGATAATTTGAAATTGTATTGTAATGATTATATTCTTAATGTAATATGATATTGCAATAATTATATAATTAATATGAAATTGTATTGAAATGATTATATGAAATTATACTGCAATTGTTATTGAAATTATATTTTTAATATAAAATTATATTGAAATTATATTGAAATAATTATGATATTATGAAATTATTTATTATTTTTATAATATACTAAGCCTTACTACTGAAGACTCCCTCTTTTTGTCACCATAGACAGGCGGAGAAAACAGCAATGGCTCTCCCCCTATAGGTATTAATGGACCTCTACCTGTTTACAAAGGAGGGGCTTTTTGTAAGGTTAAACAGATGTTGTATGTACAATATATATGTACATATGTACATCCGTAACTTATTATAATATAACTATAATAAAAATTTAATTAAGTTAAAAAAAATTTTTATCTCGTAAAGAGGAGCCCCTATTTATATTAAATTTGATATCACATATATCACGTGATCTACAGCATTAACAATTAAGTTTAAAAAAAGCACTTAGCTGATCTCTTTTTTTTAAACTTTAATGAAACTTTCCTATATTCTCATTTCCATTTTCTTTTCCATTCCCATTCCCATTCCCATTTCTTCATTCTTTCCTCTTTTTCTTGTTCCATTTTCCCATTCTCTAGTCATCTAGCCCTTTTTTCCTCTTTCGTTCCTTCCTCACAGTTTTTCCTTTTTCCACGGCTTTCTTCTTCAATTTTCCTACAGTTTTTTCATTCAGATGCACATTTCGGTAAGGAAAGTTTATTTTTTTTAACAAAATATTTTACTAATACGTTTTTCATTTTTATTTTTTTAGACGTTTATTTCAAAAGTTCTAAACATACTTGACCTATCTTTAAAGACCCATTAATAAACTTTTAAATTTATGGTCTTTCAATGTGTAGAATTTCAGTAGGGAGGCTCAGAATATTTTTTTTGAATTGTTACTTTTAGCGAAATATTTCACTAACATTTTGTTTTTACTCTTTTTTAGACATGTAGATTTTGGTAAGAGATTCAGAAAATAAATTTTTTTTTCAAATTTATTTCTTTCAATGAAACGTTTTTAATGTTTCATTTTTTTTATAGATGACCGTTCCTTAAGTACTTTGACATGAAAAGTTCAGTGAGGGAGGTTTTTTATTTACTTTGAATTGTTCCTTTTTAATGAAACATTTGTTTATTTTGTTTTATAGATGGCCAGTTCTTCAGGAAACTTGGACATCACGTGAGAAGTTTGATGAGAGTTAGTTATTACTTTTGATTAATTCTTTTAATGAAACATTTTTACTGACTTTTTATTTTACTATTTTTTTTTAGGCGACCATACTTCGTGTTTATTAACAAGGGTATATGGATATATTAATAGAGATATGGCCACTCAGTTCCTTGGAATGGACACGTAAGATCCAGTATGAAAGTTATAGAAGTATTTACTTCAGATCTTTAGAAGCGTAAGTTTTTAGTAAGAAAGCCAAAGTTTTTTTTACAGTATAAATTGATTTTAATGAAACATTTCTAACGTTTTATTTTATCTTTTTTTAGACGATCTGAAATGTAGATTCTGGTTGGAAACACTATCACATTCATTTCATCAGCATTTACCATCATGACATTCAAAATCATGTTTACCTATAGTAAGAGCAAGATCACGATCACGATTACCTATTTACGAAATGTGTAGACAAATGATCAAGCTCTTTGAATGTGAAATTTGAAAGTTTTTCCTTTTTTAAAAAGTTTGTTCCTCGGCTCTTTGGATGAAATCCAGTGAGAATATGAAAACTTTAGCGAGTTTAGTAGTTTCCTTTTTTTTTAACAAACTGTTTCTAACAGTTCATTTTTTTTTCTTTTGTAGACAGGCTTGATTTTTTGGGTATTGAATGCAGATTAAGTTTTGAAGTCAAAATTCAAAAACTTCAATGAAAAAGCACGTTTTTTAATTAGATCTTGGCTTTTAATTGTTGGAAAGCAGTAAGTTTTCAAATAGATCAAAAATTTTATTTAAAAAAACGGTTTATATTAATGTTAACTTTATTTATTTCTATCTTGTAGAAATCATCTGATCAAATTTCAATTTCAGATCTTTAGATAAGTTTTTGAATAAGAATTTCAAAAACTTTAATAAAAAAAAAACTACTTTTTTTATCTCTATTTTATATAGATTACAACATTCAACTTTTGGACTGTAAACGGAATACCAGAGTTAAAAACTTTCTTTTTTTTATAATTTCCTTTTGTTTACTAATCATTTATTTGGACACGTAGAATTTCGCATAATCGAAGAATGGTGAAGGAAGTTTGAAGAACATCAAAAAATTAGATTAATCAAGAAAGAAGCTGACATTATTGTCTAAACCAGGCAATTGGTGTATATCATTTTTGGAAGCATCTTTAAAGTCAACTCTTACATAGCAGTCCATATGTGATGAAATTAATATTTAGACAATTAAATTTTACATTAGAAAATTAGTTTACAATGTACATATTTTACAATTAAAATTTACAATTTATTTTTTACTAATTAAAAACAATTTGAAATCAATTTAAATTCAATTACATTTGGATTATAAAATTATTTAAAAAACCATCTTAAGATTATTGCAAAATAATTACAGAATAATTACAAAACCATTAAAAAACTATTGTAATTTTTTGATATTATTTCGCAATGAAATTATAAGCCTAGATAACATGGTTTTAATGGATGACAAAATGGATTAAAACCATATAAAAATAATACTGTGGCCATATAAAAAGTATATCAAAAAAATAAGCATTTTTAGTAAAGTATACCATTGAAAAAAAAAATAGTGTCCTTTCAAAAGTCCACTTACATCTTGGTGATTTTGTCACAATTTATAAAGAAGATCATGAAGAATTTTATACAATTATCAAGGGGATTTTTCAACATAAGGGTAATAATGACAAATATTATGTCTTTATTGTTGTGGATTGGTTTGAAGATACTGGGATTGAATATTTACTGTTAAAATGTTCACTTTATCGCCTTCAAGTAACAGGGAATAAATGGAGGCGCATTTTTTCAATTACTGTAATAGATAATATGTAAAAAATACATTTTATTCATAATTGCAATTTAGGAGGATGTCAAGGATCTGATCATGATACCACAAACAGAATTTAGATAAAAAATAGTTTTTATTTTACAGCTATATGATTAATTAAAATTACTGGAAGATTGTTATATTTTACAATAATTGCAAATAATTAATTAATTTTATCCAATAAAAATCTAGTTCTAATATCATATATATTTTAAATAATGAGTAAGAGATTGTCAAGATTGTCATACCTAGTGAAGTAAGTGTCTGAGCTGATTAGGTCTTTTATGAAAATTTTGTTAACACTATACAGAAGAATTTGGTTTTTTTATTTGCTATTGGTGGTGTTATGATCATCACATGTTAGAAAAAAAAAGTGGCACACAAGTATATAGTCTTATGTAAAAATTTAACAGGTTTTTTATTTTAACGAGTTTTCTTAATACTTTATATCATCTCAGTTGAAATTAAATTTTAAATTAAATTTTAATTAAATTACAAATTAATAAAATATATATAAAAACATTTAAAATTTAGTATTGAATTTATCAATCATATTAATTAATATGATATTGATTTAATATTTTATTTATTTCACATTTTTTTAAAAATTAATTATTATTTTTAATAATAAAATGATATTAATTCGTTGTATTAATGATATCAAATTAATATCAATTCAATATTTATAAAATGATATCTTTATGATATCATTTTAATATTAAATAAATATCAAAATGATATTATATCAATATCATATTTGTTTCACATTTTTTGTTATTGTTTAACTTTATCAAAATGATGTCAATTCATTATATTACCTATATTGAAATGATGTCGATTTAATATTTATAAAATGATGTTTTTATGATGTCATATTGATACTGAATATATGTCGATACGATATCATATCTATACTATATTTGTTTCACATTTTTTAAAAATTTTATTGTTGTTTAACTATATCAAAATAATGTCAATTTGTTATATTTTCAATATTAAATTAATGTCAATTTGATATTTATAAGATGATGTTTTTACGATATCATATTGATACTGAATACATGTTGATATAATATCATATCGATATCATATTGATACTGAATACATGTTGATACAATATCATATCGATATCATATTGATACTGAATACATGTTGATATAATATCATATCGATATCATATTGATACTGAATACATGTTGATACAATATCATATCGATATCATATTGATACTGAATACATGTTGATACAATATCATATCGATATCATATTTGTTCACATTTTTTTAAAAAAATCATTGTTGTTATAACAATATTAGTATGATATCGATTCAATATTTCTTTAAGTAAATATCTTTATGATATCATTTTGATATATCGAATTAATAATATACTGATATCATTGCGATATCATAATGATATCATTTGCAAATCAATATTGTTATAATGTATATTTAATATCATTACTATATCAATTCATCATCATTTAGAATTTTTAAGTTTCTGTAAAGGAAAATAATAAAAAAAAAATAAAATAAGGGCAGTGACATATATTAGCTAATATTTTTTTATTATAGGCGCTTACCCCCCCACCCCCAGGTAAGATATCTTGGACACGTGCAACCAATCATATTTTTTAAAAATTGTGTAACCTAAGATTTTTGCCTACCCCCCCACCCCCTAAAATATTAGCTAATATATGTCACTGCCCTAATTGTTTTTTTCAAATAAAGGGATTTGAATTTATAAAACAAGATTTTTTTTGTAAGAAAAATGTTTAAAAGATTTTAAACTGCAAATTGTTTATTCAAGATAAAGTAATACATGTCATATTTTGTAATTGATCAGCTAAAATAGTTTAATTTTTTATATTTATTAGATTAACAGATTAGACTAATAGTAATAGTCATCAATCGGTATATACCTATTGAATTCAATTTTACTAGTAGTAATAATAATATATTAAACTGAATGATAACTATTGAATTATTACCTAATTTATTCGAATTAAAAAATATGATCAATCTGGCTAACCTGAATTTTTATATAGTTATCAATTAGGTATATGCCCTATTGATTACTAAATTTTGGCTAACCTATTGGACTAATAGTTATCAATAAAGTATATACTTGATTTATTAGCTTTTAAACTGTGTTTTTCAATTATTTAATAAAAAATGTTGAGAAATATTTTTTATTTTTGAATTTTTAAGTGAAAAGAACCATTTCACAATAGTTTTTCAAGCTTTTTTAATTTAGAAAAAAAACTGTTTTGCAACAGTTTTTCAATTATTTAATAAAAAACATTGCAAAATATTTTTTATTTTTTTAATTTAGAAAAAAACCAGTTCACAACAGTTTTTTAATTATTTAATAAAAAATATTGCAAAACATTTTTTATTTTTGAATTTTTAAGTGAAAAAAACTGGTTTACAATAATTTTTCAAGCTTTTTTAACTTAGAAAAAAACCCGTTTTGCAATAGTTTTTCAATTATTTAATAAAAATGTTGTGAAATATTTTTTATTTTTTTAACTTAAAAAAAAACCATTTTGCAACAGTTTTTCAATTATTTAATAAAAAATGTTGCAAAATGTTTTTATTTTAATTTTTAAGCAAAAAAAACTGTTTCGCAACAATTTTTTAAGTTTTTAAATTTAAAAAAAAACCTGTTTTGCAACAGTTTTTCAATTATTTAATAAAAATGTTGTGAAATATTTTTTATTTTTTTAACTTAAAAAAAAAACCATTTTGCAACAGTTTTTCAAGTATTTAATAAAAAACATTGTGAAACATTTTTTATTTTTAAATTTTTAAGCAAAAAACCATTTTGCAACAGTTTTTCAAGCTTTTTTAATTTAGAAAAAAAAACCATTTCACAACAGTTTTTCAATTATTTAATAAAAAATGTTGCAAAATGTTTTTTATTTTTAAATTTTTAAGTGAAAAAAACTGTTTTACAACAGTTTTTCAAGCTTTTTTAACTTAGAAAAAAAACTGTTTTGCAACAGTTTTTCAAGCATTTAATAAAAATGTTGCGAAACATTTTTTATTTTTTAACTTAAAAAAAAAACCATTGCGCAACAGTTTTTCAATTATTTAATAAAAAATGTTGTAAAATGTTTCTTATTTTTGAATTTTTATTATAATGAATGAAACTTGTTGTAAAATATTCTGATGTTTAGTTTCAGCAATTTTGACATATCAAAACTAGTTTTAACAATTTTAACATGTTAAAATTATTTTAGCATTTTAGTATTTTAATATATTTTAGGTTTTGACGTTTTGATATTGGTCAATTGAGGTTTGGCAGGCAATTTTATTTATTACAAAACAACCCCTATCTTCAACCATTTACTCATCTTTTAACATTACAACCTTTCAACCTTCAAAATAAAAATGGTCCATTTTTAACAGCTAGACATTTTTAATCTGATACTCAAACACTTTCAGTAAATACTCGTGATATAATAGTATCAAACTATGACTTTTCTAATGAAATTTATAATAAAGTCTTTCATTATACCAGATTGATGGCAGGTTTTGTCTAAAAAAGTAAGAATTTATGGTTATCAATTCCAACTCATGACCCTAATTTAGAACTGCTATTATTTTCAATTATATTTATGGATGAAAAAGGCCATTTCTATGATATTATAGAACAACAAAGACAAAGTCAAAATAATGAAACATGTTATGAAATATATAGAAAATACATCAAACAATGATTGATGAACTTTGATTCAAGGTGGAGACTTCATCACCATTAGCCTTCATGATCTTACCTTTAATTAGAGAAATTGCGACATTACCAAAACACACAATGATTATTATGACAAGCATAACTTAACTTTAGTAATAACCAAAACCTCTTATCAGTAAGAGATTTACTTCGTCCTAGTGCCTATACTTCTTACAATATAATTGATGAAAATATGACAGTACCTATTCCTACATTTATACAAACTGAAGACTTATATTTTTACTAAAAACAACTCCACCTAAATGTTATGATTTAAAAACTAGGATTACCAACATTATTCATAATCCTGACTATGGCTGAAAATTGATAGATTCACCTTCATGATATACTTTCCAATAGTGATAATAATGATACCCTACCTATAAACAGACTCTTTCATTGCATTAACTATTTTGTCCACAAGTTTAAATCTTTGAAAAACAAACTTTATAAAAAACCTGAACCAAGGTTGCCTGTCAAAATTAGGTAGTTTAGGCTAAGACCAAAACTTTTTTGTAGCCAAAAGTTTAGGCAATTAAAAGTAAATTTGCCAAAATTATAATGCCGAAATTATTACCAAAATGCCAAAATTTGATCAAAATTATAAGCTGGCTTTAATATCATAATTCTGGCTAAATAAAAGATCAACATAAAAATATCCTTATTTGAATTTTATGTAACTATTGTGTAATACAATTTTCCAATTTTACTGGAAATCAAAATTTTCTTTTTTGGAAGTTTATGTAATATCACGTGATTTAATGCTGTGATTTCAGCCAATTTTTAATTTTGGCCAAAATTAAGAATAATTTCGGCTTTAGTTTTGAAATAGATTTGATTGGCCAAAATTTTTCAGAATTTCCTTTTTAGTTTCAGCAGGTAACCTTAACCTGAACTAATAGGTTTTAGCGAGATAACAATCTTCATTGATTGTGTTAAGTTTCAAAACAGAAGTACTGCTCACACACATAGCTGCTATTGGACTACTAAGAGTATTGAAATTATGATTAATAATAATATCATTCATTTAACCATGCCAGACCTAATATACAAATCTAAACTTTATGTTACAGTAGTAGCTAATCAGATACATATTTGTAATAAAAAATGCAAAGGTCCTGCACCTTCAGAACAAACCTGCAAGAAGGGGTTTTCACGACCTTACAGTAAAACAACTCATTATAAAGAAGGGAACTCTCAATATATCTACAAATGTTTAATTAAAGTTGACTCATGGGTTGTTTCATATCATCCTGTTATCTTCCTACGCTGGGATGCATACATGAATACACAATATATAACAGATTAAGAATTTGCCAGATATATGAGCAAGTATATCATAAAAAGTAAATTATCCCATATATTTAACATTCAGAAAAATGATTTACTAAGAGAATACATTATAGTATAAAGACTTGGTTCTATGGAACTTATATTTCTTCTTCTTAGACATCAAATTTATAACTTTTCTGCTACTATAAAATTTCTAACTATTGAACCACCAAATATAAGAACTTGCACTATAATCCCAATTTATAATAGAAGAGAATGATAAAAACCCACATTATGATGACAATATTATGAAATACATGGCTCGTCCTCATCTTTCTGAGTTTAATAACTTAACCTATCCTCAATATTTTGAAAGATACTCTATTATATTAACACAACCTGCTCATACACTACACCAAATTTACTATGATAGACTAGGTAATTATGTTCTAAAATGCTCAAAAGAAATAGTTACCAGATACCAGTTTTTGAAAATTGAAGATGGGAAACCATATTTTTATCAACAGTTACTCTTAAGAATTCCTGCAAGAAATGAATCTAATTATAAAATCACATCAAATAGCACTTATTATGAAAAGTTTTTATTATTGTTTTCTGATTTTCTAGCTGAATTATAAAATCAAATTACCAACACTCAACAATCTCATATAATACAATTAAATAATAAATTTTCTAAAATGCTGAATAGATTACTATTATCTCTCAGTCAACAACTCCCATTAAATCTTTCACATATAATACAATTACAGATGGAAGATTTAAAGTTACTTTTCCATATATTTTCAGAAACTGCAAATTCCACTATTAGGATGTATTTAGAAAAAAATGATGGTATAAAATAGCCATATTTCTTTATAACTAGTTCTGCTAGTACCAGAAAATCCTATATTATACATATAATTATTAATTTACTTAAATAAAGACATTCTAACTACCTACTTCTAGTACCTACAGGAATAGCAGCTCAAAATATAGGTAGTAAAACAATATATTCTGAATTAAAAATTGTAAATACTCAAAGAGGTTTTAATACTTATGCTTATACAGATAATGAATTGAAATCTAGATTAAAGAAAATTAATACTATAATTATTGAAGAAATATCTATGGTGTCAGCTGAACTACTAGATTTCATCTCAAATATTTTTGCAAATCTTCATAATAATGCTATTGCATTTTGTGGTATAAATGTTATAATAGTTAGTAATCTGATATTACTTTCACCTATTTCTGATCAACAAGTATTTTGAGCTGCTATTTGGTTACTCTTTTACCCATTATTTTTAGAATCTCCTCAACAATAAAGTAATGATAAAACATTTTATTACATTCTACAAGAAGTACAAATTGGCAATATTTTTACTGAAACCTGGAATATTTTGCAATAATATCATATTGAATTTTTAACTAGATTTGCTATTAAAACATCTTTTAATACTACTCATATTGTTGGGCTTAGAGAAAATGCACAAACAATTAATACAATGATCTGTAATATATTTCCTATTTTCAATAATAAATTCTTACTTTCACAAGCCTCAGATTTTATAAGCTCTACTTCCTAGGATCGATCTCTTTGCAATAAAATGTTCAAACCAAAAACTAATCTACTTTTATGTCAGATTACAACCAAGTGCACATGTTATGTACCTCAATAACTCTCTTATTGATCAGGAAATATATAATGGTACAATGGATTTAGTTACTGATGTAAATCCTTCTCAACCAAGTGTATGTGTTGCTTTTTCCACTTGAGGTTCTATAATAAATCTAGATATATATAAACAAACTCATTATTTTAAGATCAATGAAAATAACTGTCATTAAACCCAATTTCCTTTACAAAATTATTTTGCCTTACTGTTCACAAAACTCAAGGATTAACTTTACCTAAAGTCACTCTTGCTTTAGATAGAAACATATTCTCAACTGGTCAAGCTTACATCACCTAGAGCTCTGAATTTTTGGTTTAGTTCCATTTTCAGTTCTGATTTAGCTCTCTAATATAAAATTTTACCAAAAGTGTTTTTCAGCCTAAAATTTTTACTGAAAAACATTTTCAGGTCATATTTTTAACCGAAAACATTTTCAGTTAAAAAACACTACCAAAAAAAATGTTTTCAGTTTGAAAAATTAGTTCTAGTTCCATTTTCAAACCAAAAAATAGAACTAAAACTATTTTTTTGAAAAACACTTCAAACTGAAAATATTTTCAGATAAAGTTTTTTAACTAAAAAAACGTTTTTCAGTTAAAAGATGATTCTGAAAATGTTTTTCAATAAAAATCTTATTCTGAAAAGTGTCCAGTAAGAAACCAAGTTCAGAACTGGAAATGGAACTGAGAACAAAACTGAACTGGAAATTCAGAGCTCTAACATCACCATTAGCAGATGTCCTAAATGGAGTAATATAAATATATCTCACCTTGATAAATCTGCTTTCATGATTAATTCTGATGTAATACTTGATAGAAACTATATCTAGAATGAATCCTCACTTATTTTCATAATATAATTATTAATAAATTATTTATTTAGCCTATTTAACTCAGTTAATAACTAAACTCATATTATACATCAACTAATTACTACCAACAAACATTTATTTATGATTTATATAAAAAATATATTCTTTTCACAAATAAAAATAAAAATAATTATACTTTTTTTATATTATCAATCTTAATTATCAATTATTAAATACAATACATTCATTGTTTATTTATAAAAAATATTTGTTAGTGAAATAAAATCAATTACTAACAAGAATAACTTTGCACATTTTTTTAACCAATTAAAGTTTAAAAATCTAGTCACATGATCATACTAACAATATTCCTATCATAGATACTAGAAAAAAAACTACTGGCTAGTTTAACTTATAAAACAGCATGTTAATTAACATAACATTGTTTGGTATCTTATTCTAACATTATAAATTTTTATTATATACAATAAATAGATATTTTAGTATATAGTGAATTTTATTTTGCTAATGTATAAATTTTTGTAACTGTTCTTTTACATATAATACAATAAAATATGCATTTAATCAAAAAAAATATAATTAAAAATCATGTATATCACGTGATATATTAATTATTAACTGTGCAGTCTGATCTTTTTTTTTATTATTTTACTTTTTCCACTTTTCTTACTTTTATTTTTCCCAATTTCCTATTCACTTTTTTCCATTTTCCTCTTTTTCACCTTTTCCTATTTCCTTATCTTTTCCTCTCTTTCACCTTTTCTTTTTCCTTCATATTTTTCTTCTTCCTTTACTTTTTGACTTTGCATTTTCTCCAGTTTTTTTAAACTCTACATTTCAGTAAACCTTTTGGTAAGACTTTACTAATTTATTATTATTTTTTTTTAATGAAACTTACTACTAACAGCTCATTTTTCTTTTAGGTTTTCTAGATCATTCTTCGTTTCAACCTTTTAATATATAAGAATTGTATAGTACACTATAGAGAAAATTCCTTTTAATAAAATGTTTACTATACACTTAACTTTAATTATTTTTAATATTCTTTTAATAAAACATTTTTTAACGTTCATTTATTTTTTTAGGCAGGTTGGAATATTAAAGATTTTGGCTAAAACTTAAAATGAGTCTAGTAATTCAGTAAAAAAAGTATTTTATTTAAAATCATATTTTTAATAAAATACCTGCTAACATTTCATTTCTTCTTTTTTAAATAGCTAAAAGATGCAAGCTCAAAGTTTAGGTCTTTTGATTTTTTTTTTTAAGAAAAAATATCAGAATTTTTTTTTAAATGAAATTTTATTTTCCTTTTTATCTTTAGGTTGATGCATACTTTTGACATTTTGAATATAATTTGATGATTAAAATAGATGAAGTTTTTTCTTTTCATTTATATAGTCAGATTTCTTTAGACACGTGGACTTTTTTAGACATGTAGGCTTTTTTTTGAGACGTGTAGAATTTAAGTAAGAATTTAATCTTTTTTTAATTTATTTCTTATAACAAACCATTTTTTAACGTTTCATTTCTTTTTTTTTAGGTGACTTGTTTTGATTCTAGATGCATTTGATTTAGGTGGGATATATTTTTTCTTTATTAGTATTTATTTTAGCGAAATGAACAAAACTTTCACAGGTCGAATTATTGTCAACCAGATATCAATCAGTCATATGCCTGATTGATGGCTGATTGATGACATATTAATGACCGATTGATGATATCTGGTTAAATAGGCATCAATCAGCTATCTAATTTCAATTAATCATCAATCGGCTATATGCTTATTAATGACTTATTACTACCTGGTTGGTGATCGATTGATGAAATGTGATTGACCGATCATTAACCTGACATATAACCGATTCATGACAGATTTGAAGTTAGATACATAGCCGATTTGACCAATCGGTTACCAATATGTTATTGACCAGTCATCAATCAGACATATGACTGATTGATACTGATCATATGACTGATTGATACTGATTCCCATGATAGTTTATATATTTATAGATGCAAAAAAGTTAAGTTGTACAGTCAACGGGGTACCGATAATTTCATTTCACGTATAATAAAAAAATCGCGTTATCCAATATTGCATACAATTTCACATTGTAATGTAGTATATACCAATACTTGTACTGGTCCTTTTATAGCAATATATATTTACTGATATATTACTACATTAGTATTAATTCGGGCCAGCTATAAGGTTGGCCTAAGTAAAAAGATTTAATTTGAACTTTTGTTGTCGAAAGACTGTCGAATTGATAGGCTGTCCTAAAAGGACTGATGGTTCCCGATTTTTTTAATTATTTTTAGGGTATCCAATTCACAGCCGATTGATAACTTTAAAAGGGTACAATTAGTTATCAATAGGATATCAATAGGGTACCTATTGGATATCAATTATTATTATCAAGTTTTTTTTAATTCACTTGTTGAATTAAACTATTGTTATCCATTTTTCTTACTTGGCAAACTTACCGATTGATACCATTTTTGCAATAATATGCATAATTTACTAAAATGTAACCAATCGGACATTTATTATAATTGACTCATATTGTTAATTTTATTTCAATTAATTATAAATGCCAAATTAATGAATTATTACATTATATTCTATTTAGTTAATTTGTCTAATTTTAATGGAGCGTTAGTAGTGTTTGCTAGCATTCTTAATTTTTAATAAAATTTTCCAACATCAAGATGTTTCATCAGTTTCGAGGATCCTATTATAAACATTATTAGTAATGTTTACCAACGTTCTAATTCGAGAAACAATGTGTCGAATTGTCATAAATTAGTAGGAGTTCTCAGCTTTCAGATACATGTATTTCTAAATACATTTAAATTTAATAATTATTTAGGTTATCAAAAGTGGTAGTGTAAAAAACAAAAATGGGCTTACGATTACCATTGAAAGAGTATATTTGAAATGGAAGCAGTTCAGTTATGGAACATTTCATCATACACCGATTATGTGGCTCTACTGAGGTTCCGATACCTGAGTCATAAATTATAAGATATATATTAATGATTATAAATATAAGATGTATAGTTAATCCACTGATTACCAATGCCTAAAAGTGCAGTCTAACCGAAATGCTACTTACCTGAAAAACCTTCCCATGCTAGTGCTAACTAATATTTTAACCCGAAGGATACCATTGGTCTCCATCAAATTCTTAAATGAAGTGAATAATCGGTAGTATTCATTTCTAATTGCTGAGAGATGTGGCAATCGAGCTTGCACTTGATTGCCTTGATTGCGTTAACTGTTAAAATATCTTAAAAACTTGAGTTGTTAAAAAGATGAAAATTCTTGTAGGAGTAAAAGTTGGTACACATTCATTTCTGACCTTAAGAAATCTTATGCAATGTGCTGCGAATTAGTCAATTTAAATAAGGGCGTACGTCACATTTTTAATCAGAATGAAGACTAGCTAATAAAGACTAATTTCTTCTTGTCCTTGGAGTGTCTATTACTAGATAATACCTATTAACCTTGATGACAGATTTCATGGTACTTCAACGTGTAAAAAATTGTCCGCTCTTGATGTGAAAGGTACTTAGGAATCACCTTTTCTCCCGATTAATGAGACCCTAGGTCAGAGGAGGCTAGCCTATCAGGTATAAGTACCCTACAACTTCATCCCTAGGTAGTCAAAAACCTTGTGCAGTTCCAGACCACAGCATACTGTATAAAAATAAAGTATATAATTTTAGTATTCCGCAGATTTGATAAGTCTATGGAAGTAAATTATGATATTCAGTTTTATTAGTAACGAGATTTGTGAAATACCTTAGTTTCTACCTTTGTATATCTTTCGATGTGCGTGCTCTGTCATGAAATTTTGCACAAATATTTGCCTCTCGTTATTTGAAATTATAATACTCCAGACAACACTTTTTTCAATTTTTCTTCATGCACCGGTTTGATTTTATTTTTATATTTAGCCAAATTTTGGGATATCAAACAGTGACCTGACCAATCAGATTAAAATTTGGTAGATCATTTCTACTGGGTAATGCCGATGGCATGTTTATATGACCGAGTGAATATCGCAAAATCGGTGTACTACAGATCTGAATAGACGGACAATCGATAACTTATAATATTCTATCCGTGTTGAATTATAATCTAAAAAAAATAATTTATTTAATAAATTTCATTACCGATTGATATCTATGCTAAATCAAGGCAGGAATTTCTCATATGATATTCCTTGGTTGGTATAAATTAACACCAATGGCATGCATTTTTAAACAATTGAATTATATTAGGCTTTTTTCTTCCGATTGCCTTATTTTCTTGTTTTTTGTTTATATTAAAAAAATTAATTAATTATAATGTTATATAATAACAATAGTAATATGCTTTATTTTTTTTTTATTTTTATTTTTTTATTCCGCCAAAATAATAAAAAAACGCATGATAATAAAAGATAAAATTTTTAACTAATCTAATAAAAATATATATATCAGGACATATAATATGCTCGCTTATTCATAAAATATAACCATACCGGCATACTGGTATCTTAATAAATGTAAAAAAAAAAAAAAATTTACAAAAAAATTGATCAGTCTATTCTTCGCCTGAAGAATAATAAAATGATAAACTTGACAATGCGTCGGAGTCACATTTACTATCTTCAGTATTCTCGGTCTCCTCAGTTTCTTCAGTCCCTTCAGACCCCTCGGTCTCTTCGGTCTCCTCCTCAATATCCTCAGCGATCTCCTCCTCAATATCCTTAGCGGTCTTCTCCTCAGCATCCTCAGCGGTCTCCTCCTCAGTATCTTCAACATCACGAATAAATTGCATGACATTTTTCAATCGGCCACTATAGCTGGAAAGAGTCCATTTTGGTGATGAAAAAGGCGCAGAAATCTCCTTTTCGTTAAAATTTGTGTCAAAGATTCTGGTTCTTTTCTTTGGGGTTCTTGATCTTTCTCAACAAATCGATCTACATAATCATGCAAAAATTGGCGCAACTTGATAATATAGTTAGTATAAAATCAAACAAAATTCTCGAAAAAAAAGAAACACTTCATCGGGAAAGTTATTTCAGTTCAGATCTGTGGTGATCTGCGATTTTAGCAGATTGCCGCATTTTTTTAATGCAATTTTGTTAAGAATCTGCGCAATACTGCAGAAATTATTTTTTATTTTTTTTTCAAAGATTTTTTTATGAAAAATTTGTGATAATCTCCAAAATTGCAGATTTTTAAAAACACTTCGTACAAAAATCTTTGAAGATTTTCACAATTTTCCTCTTTAATTTGATAAACTTTGCATATTTATTTTGATAAACTTTACATCGCTAATTTTTAAACTTTTTTAAAGAAACAATTTTTTTCTATCACTTTAAAGAAATAATTTTATAATACTTTTAAAAGAAATAATTTTTTAACGCCTTAAAAAAAATAATTTGTTTAAAGATACCAAAGAAAAAAAAAATAAATTTTTTAGTGGATTTTTTTTTAAGCTTCGAAGCTTGTCAGATACTCGGACTTCAAGAATAATTTTTTTTTAAAAAAAAAAAAAAAATTAAAAAATACTGTTTCTTTATAAGGTTCGAAGTCTTTAAGACAAGTTTCCAATGTTCGGCAGAATGCCAAAGGTACAAGTTCCGGATTCAAACAAAAATTTTTTACTTATGGTTTTAAAGTGCAGGATGAACGAGAAATTAGGAAGTTAAAAAATTTGTTTTCAAATTTCGAAGTTTTACGGACAAAAATGGCAAGATCTGTCTTGCGGAGCTATTTTAAAAATTTTTTTTTTTGTAGTTTCTTTTCTAAGTTTTGGATGAGCCCAAAGCCCTTTCCAGACTCTATTTCGAAGGTTAGAGGTCCTGGAAGCTGAAGAACAGCCCTGGACTCTCCACTTCGAAGGGTAGAGGTCCTTGACGCTGAAGAACGGCTCTGGACTCTCCATTTCGAAGGTTAGAGGTCCTTGACACTGAAGAACGGCTCTGGACTCTTCATTTCGAAGGTTAAAGCCTTCAAGTATATTAATTTATTTAACAAACGTTATAAACACGTTCAATTCTAATTTTTTTTAGGTCCAGAAGCCAAAGTACAGCTCCGGACCTTTTTATTATTTAAAATTTAACGAACGTTAATATTAACGTTTGATTTTTGCTTTTTTTTTTAGGTCCGGAAGCTGAAGTATAGCTCCAGACTTTTTTTTTCTGATGGTAAAACCTTCAAAAAATTTTTTTATTGAAGTTTAATTCACGAACGTTAGCATTAAACACGTTCAATTCTAATTTTTTTTTAGGTCTGGAAGCTAAAGTACAGCTTCAGACCTTTTTATTATTTAATGAACATTAATATTAACGTTTGATTTTTGCTTTTTTTTAGGTCCGGAAGCTGAAGTACAGCTCCAGACTTTTTTTATTAATTTAATTTAATGAACGTTAATATTAATGTTCAATTTTATTTTTTAATTTTATTTAACGAACATTATCATATGTTCGTTCTTACTTTTTGTAATCCAGAACACCGAACATGCGACTTTGGACATCATTTCAAAAGTAATTTCGAAAAAAATTTTTTTTTTTATTTTTATTAACAAACGTTAACTAACGTTCGATTTCTTTTTCTTTTTTTTAGGTCCAGAGTTTCATTTGAGGCGGACCGGGTATTTTGAAGGTAAAAAAAAACCTCAAAATTATATTTTATATTGAAACGAAACTAATTAACGTTTCGCTTCTCTTCTTTTTTTTAGGTCCAGAACTCCATTTCGAGGCAGATCATTAAGTAAAAAAAAAAAAAAGAAAAAAGTAATTTTTTTTTGTATTTTAGCGAAACGTTAGTAACGTTTCGCTTTTCTCCTTTTTTTTTAGGTCCAGAACTCCATGTCGAGGCGGACCATTAAGTAAAAAAAAACAATTTTTTTTACTTTAATTTCAACGAACGTCAACTAACGTTCGTTTTCTTTCTTTTTTTAGGTCCAGAACTCCTTTAGAGGCGGACTATGGTATTTCGAAGGTATAATATCTTCGAAATTTATTATTTTTTTTTGTTTTATTTAAATGAACGTTACTAATGTTCATTTTTTTTTTATTTTTTAGGTCCAGAATTTAGAGGCGGACTGGTATTTTGAAGGTATAATACCTTCAAAATTTATTATTTTTTTTTGTTTTATTTAAACGAACGTTACTAATATTCTTTTTTTTTATTTTTTAGGCCCAGAATTTAGAGGCGGACTGGTATTTCGAAGGTAATACTTTCGAAATTTATTATTTTTTTTCTTATGTTTTATTTAAACGAACGTTACTAATGTTCATTTTTTTTTATTTTTTAGGTCCGGAATTTAGAGGCGGACTGGTATTTTGAAGGTAATACCTTCGAAATTTATTATTTTTTTGTTTTATTTAAATGAACGTTACTAATGTTCGTTTCTTTTTTTATTTTTTAGGTCCGGAACTCTAGTTCGAAGCGGGCCGCGGTATTTCAAAGGTAAAAAAACCTCGAAATAATATTTTATTTTACGAAACAAAATGAAACTAACGTTTCATTTTATTTTTCTTTTTTTTTAGGTCCGGAACTTGAAGCGGACTGAAGGTAAAAAAAAAACACCTTTTTTTTATCTTATTTTTATTTCAACGAACGTTAAATAACGTTCGGTTTCATTTTTTTTAGATGGACCCCACCTTGCGGCGGACCTGGTATCATCCCAAAGATAAAAAAAATTTTTTTGCTCATTTTTATTAACAAAACGTTAATTAACGTTTCGAATTCTTTTTTTAGATTTGCGTCTTTCCGGAGGTCTTCTAGCAGAATTCGAAGGTATTTACCTTCGAAAATTTAAATTTATTATTTTTTTTTAAACGAAACGTCAACTAACCGTTTCATTTTTTATTTTATAAGTCATCGGCTTTCCAGATGCTTACCAGACGAATTTCAAAGATTAAAATTTCGAAAAATATTAGTATAGGTCTGCGGTTTTCTGACCTGTCTCTGGATAGAATTTCAAAGTAAACGGTATTTAATTTTCTTTTTTGTTTTTTTTTTTATTTAACGAAACGTTTACTGACGGTTTTGTTAGTTTTTTTTGCAGGCGCAGGAAACTGAAAGAAAGGTTCCAATCCTAATATAAAGGTAAAAAACCTCGAAAAAAACATTTTTTACATTTTCAACGAAACAGTGAAAGTAAAGAAAGAAAGGCCAGAAAATTTAGTGCATTTAATACCCAAAATAGTGTAGTTAATAGTGTAGTAAATTGATTTATTTGTAATGCTTTAATTAAATAAATTAAATAAATTAATTGATGTTAATTAACAATAAAAGTAATTGTAAATGTCAAAAATTTTGAAAAATTTTGCAGATTTGTTTTTGAAAATTTTCGCAGATTTTTTTGTGTTTGCAGAACTGCGCAGAAATCCATGAAATTTTTCAGTGCTGCGCATCGGCATGTTCTCAGATCTGCGCAGAATTGGGTTCCGCAGAATTGCGCAGATCTGTGGACCAAAATTTTTCCCGATGTTACTGATGATGATCTCCATTTTAAATCTTTGGTCACAATTAGATTTTTGCTGGGATTTTCTGGATCAGTCTCTGAATTCTCTGGAGAATGATATAGGTTATTATCAAGGATCGGCTGTAGATCTGTACTCTAAAATTGTTTTATTAATTGGTCATCTGCTAATTGTAGACGTTTGATCATTTTGGATCGCTTTATTCGTTTCTGTATTAGAATATAAGTTAATACAAAGGGTAAATTACTTAATAATAATATTTAAAAAACTAACATCATATCGTCGAACATTTGAATGCTTCCTTTTATCTTGTTCTTTATTATAAGCTAGTGATTTGTCTTTCTTTAGAAATCCCTCACGACGATGACGATGGAGCGCGTGGATTATCTGGTAGATAATGCTTTCTGTAATTGGGAAAATGTTGGTATTGATATTCTCCATTATTATGGGAATGATTATATCATTGATAATATTTCATTGTTGACTAAAAGTTTTGCTTAATTTGAGCTTGTTGATTTCTGGTAACTTGTCATATAATCGAATAACTTTCCACTGTAAATTATTAATATTAGCTAATAAATTAATAGCTTACAATAATTAATGAAAAGTTACTTACCCGCAAATCTTCTGAGATTCTTTGGCATGTCTTGTTTTTTAAAATAGATTCTTGCGACATCTTCGCTAAAATTACTTTGATTTTCAGAACTTAGGTTTTTAAAATTAGAATCTTCAGAATCATCATTATCCGAATTGCTGCTGGTTAGATTTTTAAAATTAGAATCTTCAAAATCATCACTATCCGAACTGCTGCTGGTTTCTGAAAGAGCTCGTACTTTTCCTTTTTCTTTAACTCTTTCGGTCTTTCTTTTAGTCTTTTTGTCACGCTTTTTCTTTCTATCACTATCGTTGACTTGTTCTTTTCTACCATTTTTTGTTTTTGGTGCATTTTTTGATATGTTTTTGCTACTGCTGGCTCGTTCTTTTCTAATATTTTTTGATTTTGATGCATTTTTCTGTACATTTTTCTATACCTCATCATCACTAGAGCCTACAATAACAATCGGTTCTTCCTCAGAATACGATGAACCTGTTATTCCATAAGGATTTTCCCCAGAACGTGATGAACCTGCTATCCCATAAGTATTCCTATCTAGCACGTCATTAGCTTCATTATCTTGGTTTATCTCTTTATTCACTACCTCTTCAATATAATCTGTAAGATATTTGATTTGCTGAGTAAAAGCTATTAATTATTTTGATAAAGGTAAAGAAATTTGGTAAGTTTTATAAAAAATAATATATTGTGTCGGTTATTCACTTATCCAAAAGTCCATCAAGTTCTTCTTGTCTTTGCTTATCAGCCATATTATTAGAAACTGGTTGCAAATAAAAAATAATTTATTGATTTTATTGATCTATTTATTGTTAATCTAACATACTCGATTAACTAAATAATAATAAAAAACAACAATTTATTGATCTATTCATTGTTAATCTAACATACCCGATTAACTAAAATAAATAATAAAACAACAATTTATTGATCTATTTATTGTTTAATGTAACATACCAATTAACTAAAATAAATTAAAATTCATGATATTTGATCATTTGAATCTAATGAGTAATAATAAAAATAAAAAAATAAATCATGTATAGTTTAACATACTGGTCGATTTTGGTTTAATATACAAATAAAAAAAAAAAAATAATGTCGTTTAATTTGATCTAACTCATTCAAATTCGATTTGAGTTTTAGCATGATAATCTAAAAAATTGACAATTTACTTACTATACTTAAACTAACATCCAATTAAAAAAATTAAGTTTCGCAACAGGTTTTGCAACGCCTGTTGCAAAACCTATCGCTTTCATCTTCATCAATATCACTCATTCACAATCTGAACTTTGAGAAAAACCATTTGTTATTTTGATAATAAAGAAACTTTGATCACTTTACTGAAATATTCAAATCTAAAACAATATCTTAACGACATCATTATGAGATCTTGACGATTTCATGACGATATTCTAAAATGATAACGTATTGATATAGTTATGACTCTCTTAACGATAACGTAATAATACTGTGACGATACAGTAAACAATAACAAAACAATATCTTATTGACACTAAGATAGCATCATTTTGTTACCAACACGATATCGTCGCAGTATTAATTACATTATAACTGTGCCAGCATGTTATCATTTAAAGATCGTTATGAAGCCAGTACGATATCGTCGCAGTATTAATTACATTATAATTGTGCCAGCATTTTATCATTTAAAGATCGCTATGAAGCCGGTACGATATCGTCGCAGTTATCATTAAAAGATTGGCATGAGGCCAATATGTTCCCATATCGATGTCATTAAGATATAGTATACTAACTAGTAGAAAACTGAACAATTATATCTTAACAATATTTAAATGTTATTGGCTTGGTATTATGATTTTATCAATTTAATTATTAATAATCAAAATTTTACTTATTACATATCTGATAGATATTAATTTAATTACTAGTATTAAATAAATAATTACAATTTAGCAGAACATCATTAGTGAAGTTACTAGTTTGTTTGAACTTTATTTCCAGAAACTTATTAAGTACATTAATATTCTACAAAATAAAACAACATAATTCACCAATAATACTATTCAGTTTGTTCCATACCTCTCTAAGCGACTTCATCTCCAGAATATTTACTCAGTGACATCGAAATATTTCTTCTGTAAACGAAGCAGTTATACTTATTTAATAATACCATTCAGCTTTTAAGAAATACATGATTAATAATAATATCATACTTACTGAAAACAAGATGCAACAGTTGCGGACACAAGTGCGCATAAGAAAGCCGTTTTAACACATAAATCTATGATGGTTTCTGAGCCATTCCATCCTTCTACTTCAAACCTCTCTGTTTTGGTCGCGGAATGTAGAAAATCGCGTTCGCAATCTTTCCTATTAACGAGGCAAGTTTTCATACGAGAGAATTTTGAGTTGTTTTGCTTTCTGACATTCCCTCACTAAGCTCTTTATTTTGTGTATTGGCAATTTGAGTGTCATTGCCTTTGAATAGATTTGAAACCCTAAGTAATCGATCACCCGTGCCGGAGTTGGATAAGATTTGTTTTCATTTATTGTAAACATGCCATGGTCTACTAACAATTTTACGATAATCGAAGGATAATTTATTATCTCGACATCTAGCTAGCGATTGCTCAACAAGTCATTAGACATAATGAAAAAAAAAAAAAAAAATAAGGAAAATGGCAGTTTCGCGAAAACTTACCATTTTTAATTTCCAGTACCCAGTACTCCTAATCAATATCCTAAAAAGAATTAATAAAAGAAATGTTGGACCTAAAAAAAGTACCTAAAAAAATAATAAGAAACGTAAGGAAACTTCCTATAAATTAAAAACTAACATTCGAGTTTTGTTTTATACCTCCAACTCATCAAAATACTGAAAAAAAAGTAAATGTAGTTAATAATACCGTACTTGCTGGTATATTTATTTTATTTCAAATACCATTGTGAAAAAAACAGTAGTTAAATCTCAAAAAAAACTTTATTTCAAAGGTATCAAAATTTCATAAATAAATACTAACGTTTTTACGTAAAAGGAGTATCTAACGGAAAAGAGAGGAGTGTGATGGTTTTTATCAGTAAAACAAAAAACAAAAAATAAAGGTTTTTATTGGTTGATCAGATTGAGATCGTCACAATGTCATCACGATATGAAAAATCGCTAAATGTATTGATTTTAAATAACAATTACTACCACCAATAATTTCATCCTAATTA
Source organism: Rhizophagus clarus (assembly GCA_015698045.1). Taxonomy (NCBI): domain Eukaryota; kingdom Fungi; phylum Glomeromycota; class Glomeromycetes; order Glomerales; family Glomeraceae; genus Rhizophagus; species Rhizophagus clarus. The sequence goes on along the minus strand of BLAL01000246.1, from coordinate 459,033 downwards.
CAAATATAAATATAACACCAATAAGTTCTTCATATAATAGAAGTCCTAATTATAAAGTTATATAGCAGTAAAAAAAAAATTATTTTTTATCCAGCATTCATTCGTTGCATCATAAACAAAGTGAACCTTTTGCACATGGTCAACTACTGATATTGGGAATATTCTTCTCCAACATGTATCATCGGTTGCCTGAATACGATAAAGGGGACATTTCAATACATGATGAACTCTCTTAATTTCTTCAAACCAATCAAGAATAATAAATGCATAAAATTTATTATTGTTGGCTTTATATTTGAAGATTCCTTTTATAATTGCATAACATTCATCATGATTTTCTTCTTGTATTGTCACGAAGTCACCAATATGAAGATGGATTTTGGAGAAGACACCACTAGTAGTTTCTTCTATTGTATATGTTGCCAATTTATACCAACTCATTTGAGAATATACAAGAGCTGATTTAAATCCAATATCTTCAAATGAAAGGAGCAACTCAGAATTGAAATATGGCAAGTTCAACATAACATTTTCACGATCTTGTCGGGATACTTCCTTTTTTAAGGTAATATTTGTAATAAAGTTTACCGGAGAAGTTACTACTATAATAAAATTACAATATATATAAAATTAATCAAATAAATAACGTTTTTAGAAAAAAAAAAATAGTATCATCGCTTAGTAAATAATAAATTACAATACAAACCATCATCTTGTTCATCATGTTCGTTTGATGTTCCTTTGTTTTCAGTAATATACCAATTGGTTAATATATGCTTAAAATTTGAAGTCATAGAAGTAAAACCATCACAACGTCGTGATAACCTTTGATCTATACCACCATCTACTAGATGACGAATTGCGAAAAGTGTGGTATATCGTTTTAATAAATCTAATTCAATATTCTTTCGATTTGTCTGTGATACCATTGCTTTAAAAATCTGATGCACCATCTCTTTAATACCGCATTGAGTATTTATAAGAGTACCATAAGTTTTTGCATGCATTAGTAAATGGATACTAACATGCAAATTTGGCAAATTGACAAATTCAGAGAAAACCTAAAGATCATTTATTATTATTAGTACAGTAAATAATTTATTCAAATTTGTACTAAGTAATCATCTATTATTTATACCTTTGGGAGAATATTCATTTCTTCTTTAAGATTTTGTTGTAATTCTTCATAAGAATTATTTGTAAATTTGCTTTTAAAGACCATACTCATTGTTTTTGCTACATGAACCCAACAAGTAATTACAGCATTTTTTACTAAATTAATACGTGATGCGCCAGTTCGCTGTTGAATATTTTTCGCTTCATTATTCTTCAAACTAGTTATTTTTAAAAACTGATTTAGTATAAAAGGCATTATCATAGCAACCCGGAGGTAATCAGACATCATAAAACTTTCCCGGTGACTAATGGGATTTGGTATACGTGACCATGTCATTAGTTTCTCAAAGTCTTTCCAGGTTTTGATGAAATCATTTTCTCCTTCTTGTAAAAATAATTCACAAGTTAATTTGAGTAGATGCCCGATCTTTCCCGCAGTAACATGATAAATATCTTGTGGTGTTTGTAGATGTCTTTCTCTTTTAAGTTCATCTAAAATACTAGGCCGTAATTTCAATCCATATTCCCTACTAAGTCGTTTTTTTTGAGCAATAACCATTTCAGCAGATATTAAAGAAAATTCAGAATCCGTCAAATGATGATATCGAGAAGTTAAAGCCATATCTTGAGTAAAATCAGTGAATGAATCTTTACTTATAGTGCAACTCCTACACCCTTTATTAGCATTTTGTCGCAGTACACCAGCCAAGTCATTGCCTTGGGGTAAGTCAGCTATTACAACTCCTATACTTGCAATTATTGTCCTTGTATATTCATTACTTTTCCCTTTTCAAGTTCCTTCATTTCGGAAATAAATGGTTTTACAAACTCATTAAAATCACCACCGAATGGGACGAATCCAAGAACAAAGTGATTTTTGAGCAACTTCCTTTGATGACTCGGCATGTTTCCAAATTGTATATAAACCCCTCCTAATGAATGATAAACATTTCGGTATGTGCCGAAATCATCGTAATAAAGATCCAAAAATAGCTTGTAGACTTTTATGGAAGGAGATGGTGGTGGCCTTGTTATGATATAGTCAGCAGGGTGTTTATATGAAAAATCTACACTACGAATGCGCCATTGACGATCGTGTTTATAAATTATTTCAGTGATATATAATAATGTTTCTTCGGGAATTTGATTATACTGAAATATCATCATCACATTAGCTTTTTTAGAAATTTGTGATATTCCTGTTGTTTGAACTGATAGGTCTTGTAACCAAACTTCGCCAGTAAGAGAACGATTTTGTCTTAGTGCCCCTTTAAAAGTTCCAGGTAAATCATTATAATAAAGAACTTTTTGGATTCTTAACCGATATTGTTTATCAACTTCATTTATTAATATTGCCCTTAATCTGCCAAGTTGCAGTTGTTCATTATTGTCATTATCATAATAATAAACAAAATTCCCACATTTATATGTCTCTATTAGATATTTATTAAAAAAAAACAATAAAATTATATTATATTACAAAATCACAAAGAAGAATAAACAACAAATATGATCTTTACCTTGTGATATTGTTAATTGTTCTTGGCCGAAAAGAGGCGATTCTGCCCACAAAGTTTCATGCCAGTATTCAGATTTTGTTTCTGAATCAATACCAGGACCAAAATACATGTTATTGACTAATGATGGATTATTAAGGACATACCAAATGATATCATTTATTGAAAGTTGATATGATATCTTTGAGTTTTTAGAAGTTGATGGTGTTTTTTTTGATGAAATTGGGACGGATTTTGCAGATATTGGGAGAAGAGGAAGATGTTGCCTCCATGTTCGAAATCTTCAGATGTTTCTCACGATATGGTTCCTATCGAATTCTTGACTCATAATAATATCAACAAGATCTTCGTATGCTTTTATTGAGATATCATGTTTATGAATCCAACAAAATAAAGCAGCAGTAGTAAAATCTTGGAAGTATGGTGCAAAATTACCATTAAAATTTGGTAAATTGCTTTCATCTAGTGCTCTATCAATGAATATTTTTTCTTCCGATGAGGGATTAGCACGATTATTTTGTCCGCTATCTGAAGATGATGTTGTATCACTTTCTGACTCTTCACTTTCTAGAGATGTTGTTCCTGTATCACTATTATAATCATCATATTCTTCATTTTCTGAAGATGCTGTATAATTATCATCATTTTCTGACGATGTTGCATAAACATTATCATTTCCTGCATCCTCATAACCATCATATTCTTCATTTTCTAATTGCATATCAACATCATGACAATTATTTCATTGTTCATTACCATCATCGAAATTTATTTCACCGTCACTACCATTATCATCATTTGGTGGTGCTATTATTATACCTTGTGGTGGTTGCCTTTTAAAATTATTTCGAATACGAAAAGGTAATGTAACAGTATCCCTTCGTGCTCTATTTCGCAACATTTGTTAATCAAAATTAAATTCTCAATTTTTATGAATGAATTTTATTATTTTGCTGCAGATATACTGACTGAAATATATGTATGCGCCAAATGGATAATACACGAACATTCGGTTTCATCTTAATATGCATTTTTCCCAATAAGGATAATCAAAATACACAAACATATATGAAGTTCGAACACAACAGATTAATAGAAATATCACTTAAATATGCATTTGAAGTAATGTAACACAATCATATATCGTCGATACACAGATCAATTAGTGATTATCATCGAAGTCGTAGTCTCGTAGATGTTTATTTTTGTTTTATTTAATATTAATTTTTTATTGATATTTTTATGTATTTTATTACTTTTTATTGTTTAATATTTTATTATCAAAAAAAAAAAAAAAAAAAAAAAAAAAATCTTAAAACTTGTTACGTTAATTTTATAATTACTGTATAAGTTATTTTTGAAACTTACCATCAATTTGAAGAACCAGTTACTATTAGAAATAAATTTCTAAGTGAGAAATCCTTAGGCTAGTAAAATAATAGAAGAGGATATTATCTTATGACCCTTATGACCGTTTTTTAAATACAAATTTATCATTATTACCTTATTTTAAGTATTGTCAGTCAGTCCGTTAAGTAGAAACGAAAACTATTAGAAACAAATTTGAACGTACAAGTTAGATAGGAGCCAATTAGTTCGCATTCCATGATCACCTAGGTGATCGTTTTCCTTGAACCCCTCATACTATCTAACAATCTTGTAAGTTGTATCATTAAAACTTTGTTACCAGTACCAGTAAACAAGGAGCGCAACTTACCAAAAGGTTGAATTTCAGGAAAAAAAATTTTGAAGTTTTGGAAAAGAATAAAAACGTAAAGGTTATAAAAGATTCTGGGTCCGAGATTGATTTTTTTTTATTTAGGAGATTTTTTTTTTCATTCAGGAGATTTTTTTTTTTATTCAGGAGTTTTTTTTTTCATTCAGGAGATTTTTATTATTTACGAGATTTTTTTTTATTCACGAGATTGTATTAAAGCAATTAAAGAATTTTGACACGAGTATTCATCGCTAAGCGTGAGAACCAGTACTTTTTTAACATAGTATAGTAAGAAAAACCAAATTTAGTTTTAGTTTTAAGTAACATAGTATAGCAAGAAAAACCAAATTTAGTTTAGTTTTAGCAAGTTTAGTTTTAAATGGCCGAACCATCTGGAAAAAAATATATTTTTTTCCCACCGCGCAAAAAAATTTTTTTCATCTGACCTGCATAAAAGATTTAGTAAGCCAAAAAAGAACCCCCTAACCCTAAGCTATAGTTAGAAGTTTATTGAATAATCAGTTCAGAAATTTTCCATTCTCACAATGGTGATTACCAAATCTAATTTTTATAAAAGATTCTTATCGGAGTGAAGAAGATCTATACGATGTTCATTTACTTCTTTAGCAGGAAAAGATTAAGAAACACTTGAAAAGTTTTAATGATATAACTCACAGTATCTGTTGGATGAGGATATTATCACTATACTAGGGTACATAGAATAACCAATTTATTTATATCATATCTAGAATTTAAATTAATAATATCTCTCGTTATTAGCAAATAATAAATTCAATTTTTTTAAAATTATAATCAATGTACAATTCGATCAGTTGAATGATGATAATCACTAATTAGTTGAATGACGATAATTACTATAGATAGTAATTGTGTCAGATTTCATAATAATACTTACATCCGATTTCTAAATAATATTTCCTTTTTTATAAATAATATAATTATTGAATATAATTATTGCGCTTCGATCCAGACCAAAAACCGGATGTCATCCGCCAAAATATCAAGGAATGGATCTATGAGCTCGAAGTTACTTATGTAGTAATAATATCTTTACTAGACGGTACATTTAATTACAATTTTATAATAATATATTATTATATGAAAAATATACTGAATTTTTGAATTGTGATATTAACGGATTTCTTAAATATTCTGATTAGACACGGAAAACATTCTTTAAATTAATTTACCAATAATTTAAGAATCAAATATTTATTGTAAATTTATTATCTTAAAGCAAAAAAAGTATTCAAGAATCTATTGTTAAAACCATAATTAGTATATTACATAAAAAAGAAATCTGAAAGACGATAAAAATTTACATTTTGAAGCTTTTTTGTATATGCGCCAATGATAATGAATTTTTTTTTTTTTAATAAAATTTTCAAACATAATTTTGGCTGCTATCAACAATTACTAAATTTAAAACATATAATTTTCGTACATATTTTAGTTAAAAGTCATCAAAGTGATCAAAATCACAGTGTTAAATGAAACTAGAAGTATTTATTAATTAAAATAGCTATAAAGATAAAATTAAAAATTAAAATAATAAAAAATCCCCAAACAATAAAATATGCAGAATTTTCTAAAAGATTATTGTATTTCTTTTTTAATTCATATGATTTATCTTTCCATTTCCTTTCTTCTTTGTCTTTTTGACGATAAGAATGACGCTGGAAATAGGTCTTTCTCATCCTTTTTCTTGATGGTGGTGGCGACATGCTTTAATTAATTGACTGCGCGTTGAATTAATAAAAAAAATTTAAACTGCTGCTTTGGTTTTTCTACATAACTTATCAATAAGAAAATAAATTAAATTATTACTGTATTAAAGTTAATAATTATAAAAGAAAAGAAAAAAATTTTATAAATTCGTACCTAAAAAAAAATTTCTTCCACTATGTTGGAGTATTAAAAAAAATAATCATTTTTTTATCTTTATATACAAAAAAAAGATATAATAGATCATATTTAATCGAACGATCAAGCATTACTTGTTTACGTAAAAAAAATTTCGTGTAAAAAAAATTCATGTAAAAAAAAAAATTCATGCATAACCAAACCGTGTGAAAACCCGTGTGAAAAAAGTTTTTTTATTAACGATAAAAAAAATTCATGCATAATATTTTATTTTCATTACAACAATAAAAAAAATTTTTAATTGCTCATTCTTTAGTACCCGTTTGCTACTAGCATAACTAGTACCCAGATTGCACGACAAGGACATCGGTACTAATAGCAACCCAAAAAAAATGGTTACCAGTTACACAACGTCCATCGTGAGATGAAATGGTAAAATGATCTACCAGTTGCGCAACGCCTATTTCTAGAATGGTAACCGTTTGTAACTGTAATAAAAAAATCAACATTTTATAAAAAAACTGTGAATTGTGGGATTGAAGATTGAAGTATGCAATTACGAACATTCGACTATGTGTATATATATATAATTATATATATATATTTTCCTATTTTTTTTAAATTTTATATAATAAATATTATATGAACGCTAAAACGAATTTGCGTATTTGATAATTGATAATAATTAAAGTAATTTTAATTCGTAAATAATAGAGCTGGATTTCAGATCGTAAGGTCGAAAGGATCATTAATTTATGAAATCTGGTATTTTTAGGAGGATTGTATAGATTTGTATAATAATAACAAATGCGATGAGATAAATATATGGCATGCAATATACTAAAAAGTCGAATACACTATACAAAATAATTTTTTTTTAATATCTTTGCTAATCTATAATAATTAAGCGAAATAAAATTTAAAAATAAATAAAATACTACATATTAATAATTACTTTTTAAATACAATGATTGATTATAAAGAAAATCTTCCATATTGTCTGTAAGTTTCTAAATCATAATACCCCTTAAAATTTTTTTTATCTCATATAAGCCGGGTTATGTAAGTTACCACAGTCCACAGTTGATTTGGGTTATATAAGTTATCGCTTGCATTTCGGTCTACAAATGCCCCTTAATTTTTTTTTTCGGGAGAATTATATTCAGAAAAGTGGCATTCAGAGAATGGTCTGACAAGGCATGATTACAAATAAACAGGTTCTTATACTGGTGATCGCGGTTTAATGCTAGGTCAGATATAAATACAATCTAGGATTTTTCTGATCTGATTGTTGTATAAATCGTAACTCATCAAAACTCTACTCCTTTAAATATGGGCCGACCAAGTAATATTTGAATACTTTTTGATTCCTTTTTTTTTTTTTTTTTTGAATTGCTTTAATGCTATCTATATAATAGAATCGAATACAAAATCAAAATCCACGCAAAGTTGCGCAGAAACTGCTCAAAGTCGGAGAATTAATCATGCTCAAAAAACTATAACAAGAAAAGATAATGAAATTAACAATGATGATGATATTAGCGATGAAAACGATGAGAGTTTTCTCAGAAGTCAGCCATAGAAATCTTATTTTATGAATTTAATGAATTTTGCATTTTTCTTATTTATAATTGATTGAAGATATTAATTTTTACTTAAATAAACAATAATAAGACTTTTCCAAAGATCAATAGAATCTCCTCCGTGGTCGTCAAGAGAGAGACCTTCAGCAGAATCCCCTTCGTGGTCGCCAAGAACAAAAGAAAGACCTTCAGCAGAATCCCCTCTGTGGTCATCAAGAACAAGAGAGAGACCTTCAGCAGAATCCCCTCCGTGGCCGTCAAGAATAAGAGAGAGACCTTCAGCAGAATTCCCTCCATGGTCGCCAAGAACAAGAGAGAGACCTTCAGCAGAATCCTCTCCGTGGCCGTCAAGAACAAGAGAGAGACCTTCAGCAGAATTCCCTCCGTGGTCGCCAAGAACAAGAGAGAGACCTTCAGCAGAATCCTCTCCGTGGCCGTCAAGAACAAGAGAGAGACCTTCAGCAGAATCCCCTCTGTGGTCGCCAAGAACAAGAGAGAGACCTTCAGCAGAATCCTCTCCGTGGCCGTCAAGAACAAGAGAGAGACCTTCAGCAGAATCCCCTCTGTGGCCGTCAAGATGAAATAGAGAATAGAGAAAGAGTTAAAAGAAGAAGAAACGAAAGAGGAAAAGACGACGATGATGATGATAACTATTCTGGTAAATCTTGTTAATAAAATATTTTTTTCATACATAAATATCTTCATTTGTTAGTTATTAATATACGAATATGACGTCCAGTTCCCCCTCAGTTCGAATCGATAACAAACCAATTGCAAATCTGCAATTGGTTAGTCGAAAATCCAGCTATCCTACAATTAGCCACCCAAATGCTAAATATGAAAGATACATCACAATTAGCACTGGCAGTGCACGCATCATCCGCATCATCCGCATCATCTGAACACGTAAACCACGTAAGCATTTATCGTATTCCTTGTATTGATTACATTGTTGTGACTTGATAATTTTCATGGATATCAAAACTTTTTTATTATTATTTAGGAAAAGTACCGTCTGATTGACGAGGAAATTAAATGTCTTTTTTTAAGATCGCGCTTCCCGTCATGCCATCTTTTTGACAAACTTGTAAGAAAAGTTTTTCCCGAATTGGAAGCCTACAGTAGCATGGCAAGATCAATCGTAGATCGATGTAGAAGATCTTTTTCCGATTATAGATACCAACTTAGGGTGTCGATCGAAGAATTAGTGCGAGAATTTCAAAGTAAATCGGAAAGGTAACCAATATAATCTTATTGTATTTATAATTGTATTTATAATTAGTAGTGTCAATATGAATTTCATTCTTTCCTCTTTTTTTTCTCTTTTAAAGAAGAGGAACCACGGTTTCTGAAGTTGAAATTAACGATTTCATTTCACGTGATGTCATTATTAAAAGAATTTTTAACCAGTACTTTACTGCAGTTGATGTCTCCGAGATACCCGAAATAACAATAAACAAACTGATAGAATTCTCAAAAGAATGTTTTAATATTGCATGGGAAGGAAGGGATGAAACAAATACCAGGGTTTTTTATGACCAAATAAAAACCCTGGATAAGAATACGGAAGTTTTAGAAATCCCATCTCGTAGTGGGAGGAATTTTGCTAGCTCACTGAAATTTTAAAAAATAAAAAAAAAATGTATTTTAAAAAATGCAAATTGCTGTGATAGTAAATATTTTTTGTATATTATTGATGTGTACTTATTATGATGCGATGATATATAAGTTAATATTATCATTGAGAATTCTTTTTTTTTAGCGAGTCACAAATAATAAATATAGGTGATAATTACGGATTTTACGGATATGGCATTACATAATTAACCTCTATTGGAATGTATGTATAATGTAGATCGACTATTGGACGTTATAATGAGTATGGCATAAAATGCCACATCATGCCATTTTAATTATGTCAATATAATGTAATTACGTGGAAATATTTACATTAAAAAATGAAAATTTGTTTCTTTCTTAAACTTATTACCTCACTTTCTTTAAATTTATTACCACTTTCCTTATTACCTTCCTCCCTATAAATTTTCTCTATTCCACAAATGTCTTTCTCAACAAGTATAATGTTTAATTTATTATATATTGTGTAGTATGATCGGTATTTTTTTACTGATTTTTTTTTTAAAGACACAGGCGATAAAAGAGAAGATAACAATGATGATGCTAAAAAGGTTAAAAAGATTAAGAAAGGTATAGTATTATAATATTATGAAGAGTTTGCACTGTTAGTTCATTCTATTAATGTTCATGTTTTGTTAAATTCTACTAGATAATGATGAACTTGTGGCAACTGTCACTGATAAATTAAATACAAACGTATTCAACCTTTCATTTGCATTATGGAACGTTTTACGAAGAACCGATGTGAAAACATTTACAATGAACATTGATACCGGTTTGATACAGCTTATGAAATCAGGCGGTGTATTACACGTTCGATCAGCAAGTGACTCTACTAGTACTCTTGAGACGAAAGCAAATGAGGTTTCAATTCCGTATAATTTTAGTCGAATAGGTTCAGATAACCGAAAGGTTGGAGATCTTGGAATTAAAGTTGAATACTTTAATAAACCTGTTAAATTACTTAATACTGCTGCTGAATTAGTAGCTAAAAATCTTTATCAGCTTCTTCAGTACAGCGACAGACTTCCAGACAATCCACCTTCCCAAGATAATTTGATCTTTAAACATTCTGAAGATTATAGAAATCGTCTCATAGAATACTTAAGTTCTATTAATCATAAGGATGAATTTTCTACCTTCAAAGGTGCTATTTCAATAGACTTAAATAAAATGGAAAGTACCTCTTCTGACACAATAATTATTGATGAGGCAGATGCTACTGGTAATGATTTTGGATTTTTGGAAGAACAAACGTATTCATTAGAGTCTCTTTTATCTGTAAATAAAGAAGAAAGAAACATCAAAGTAAAAGAAGCTATAAAAAATTTATCATCGCGTGTCTGGTATTCGATCAATAGTCTGGTGAAAGATACAATTTCCCAAGAAGTCGTTTGAAGATGCCAACTTAGATTTCTTGTTTCTATGGTACGTTCATATAGGACATTGGAACTATTTTGCGCTTTAAAACCTCGTAAACAAGGCCAGACAATCAAATCACAGGTTACAAAAAAGATTTTAAAGGAGAGCAATGGCCGATTAGACGAAAAGGATTTAACGTTGTATTTACAGAGAGGATTCCGAATCGAAAGGGTATTAAATTCCATTGGAGTTAAATGGAATATTTTAGATGCAATTGACAACCTCACTCCTTGCTTTTTTACTAGTACTATTAATGGTTGTCAAAATTTCAAAATTTGGCTAGAAATAATTCTAAGCAATGAAGTGATCTTGTATAATGAAGCAGAAATTAGATATAAACAATTTAAGGCAACCTTGGCAAATGAAAGAGTCATGTGTATGAAACAGGCATGTGGGGACTGTGGAGTTGAATTTCAACCGCCAAGCGTAAAAGAATTTAATTTTGATTTTTAGATAAAAAAAGCAAATTTCAACCGCCAAGCGTAAAAGAATTTAATTTTGATTTTTAGATAAAAAAAGCAAATTTCAACCGCCAAGCGTAAAAGAATTTAATTTTGATTTTTAGATAAAAAAAGCAAACTTAATAATATTTTTGTATACTTTAATGTAAATACTATATCAATATAAATATAGCAATATAGCAAGCATTTTATTGCAATTTTAAGAATCAACGAATAAATAAATTTTCATATTTTATTGCAGAAGAAAAAATTGGAATAAGCTATAAGTTTAGTGACGATGTTAATATATAGTAATTTGAACCGTTTTTTTTATGCTTGTAAAGGAGATTTTTTTTCTTTTTGTAGACGGCCAATTTATCAGTTATTTGGACAGAACTTCTTCAACAGGAAAAAAAAAAAAATTTTTTTCAATTAATTGACCATTACAAATTGTTCGGGTTTCCTTTTTTTTTAAACTAAATATTTGTTTTTTCCCTTTTTTAGGCGATTTTTCGGTGATATCAACAAGTAAAAAAAAAAAATAATAATAATTTTGTCTTTTTTTATATTTAACGGACATTATTAAACGTGTTCTCTTTTTTTAGACGGGTTTTTCAGGTATTGGGTGGGATAAGTAAAAATTTGTTTTTTTTTAGTTTTTTTATTTTAACGAACATTCATTTTTTTTTCCTTTTTTTAAATAATTTAATTCTTTGCTGAATTCTTTCTGTAGGTCACAACTTCGGCACTTGGACTGAATTAGATTTCTTTTTTTATAGGCAATTCGGCTCCTTGATGGACTTAAGCTTTTTTTGTGGGTTTCCGCTTGGCTTCTTGGATAGGATTTGAATTTTTTTTGAAAGTATTTTAATACAACTTAGGCCCTTTCTTGAACTGGAATAGACTTTTTAAAGGACTTCTCACATCAGCTTCTTGGGCTTGAATGTTTGATCTCTTGAATGTTTGATCTCTGCGTTTTATAGGAACTCGACTCTTGGATGTTGTAAGCGGAAGTGATTTGATTTCTTTAACTGGTGAAAGAAACGTTACTACATTTTGTTTCTTTGATTTTTAGGAAATCAGTCTCCTGGACAATAATCGAATAGGAGAGAGAATTATCTTATTTCTTTAAATTGATTAAAAAACATTACTAACATTTTTTTACTTTATTTTTAGAAATTTGGTCTCTTAGATGATTGACTTTTTGAATTCATGCTAAGTGTATTGCTACTGTATATTTTTTGGAAATATTTATTACTATTTCTACTTTTTTTAGATTAATTTTGGGAGGACCCCAAAATATATATAATAGTTAGAAAAAATAAGCAAACTAATCTCCCGACTTTATCATATAATTATTGGAGACTAATTTTTTTCATGATAAAGTAAAATAGTTTAAATAAAATTTTCGACATTGAAAAGAAATCTATAAGGATGAAAAGAATTCTTAGAGATATTTATTTATTTTATTTATAATAGATTTAATTATTCATTTTTATCTATTAATTACGTGTTAACAGATGTATTTAATTTGTCTTATCTCATATATAATAATTATTACATATTCAATTGGGAATAAATTAAAATTAATTGTTTTCGCTTTCCCAATTTACCCAGAAGTCCAAAACCTACAAAAGAAAGTAAAAAGAAACGTTAGTTAACGTTCTAATGAAATAGAAATAAAAAAAATCAAAATTTCGCAACAGACATTGCGAAGCCTACTATTCCACACCATTAAATCTTTTTCTTTACTGCGCAAAAATTTTCTCTTTATTTGTTCTTTCTCTTTTCTCAAAAATTACTTTTTCAAAATTATTAAATTATTTCTTCCCCCTTTCTCGTAATTACTCTCATCCATCTCAAAAGCCCAAACCTAAAAAAAGAAAATAAAAAAGAACTTTAATTAAGGACCTCTACTCTTCGAAGTGGAGAGTCCTAGCCATGTTTCAAATTAAATAAAAACAAAAAAAAAATATATATATCAAATTGCGTTACCATTTTGGCATTTCAGTATTCTGAACCTGAATCTACAGAAAAAAATATAATAAGAAACGTAATTATACGTTTCTCATTAAAAATATTGAAGGAAATCAAAGTTTCGCGAAACTTCAGTTCCCGCTCACACCTGAAAATCCAAACCTTAAAAAAAAGATTAAAGAAACATTAGTTGGCATTTCAAATTAAATAAAATAAAAAAAAAGTTAAGGTTTCGCAACACCATTGCGAAACTTACCATCTTCAACATTTCAGTGTCTTAAATCTAAAAAAAAAACACATAACAAGAAACATAAATATACGTTTATATATATTTATATTATTAAAAAAAAGATTAAAGTTTTGCAACAAGCGTTGCAAAACTTACCGTTTTCACTTTTCCATTAAATCTAAAGTCTGAAACTACAAAAAGAAAAAAAAGCAACATAAATTAATATTTCTAATTAAATAAAAATAAAAAAAGCAGTTTCGTGAAGCTTACCATATTTACTATATATTTCAACATTCCCGAAACTACAAAAAAAAAGAACATAATAATGAAACTGTTTCTATCCAAAAGTATAAAAAAATAATTGAAATTTAAAGTTTCGCAACACCTGCTGCAAAACTTACTATTCTGACTTGGTTGGTTGAACCTGAAATCTAAAAAAAAATCAAATGTAGGTAGCCTTCTCAATTTCTTACAAGAATTGGAGTTTAAAGGCTTAAACTTTATTGAATTATTCAGCAGTTGTTGGCTTAAATCTTTAATTTTTGGTTCTCTGTTTTTTTTTGTAAAAGCCTTTTAAAATAAAAAAATGTTCTGATTATCAAATTCAGATTTGATGTGTTACTGGCAATACACTAAATATCGAATTTACCTTCATATTTAAGTTGATGTTTTTATCATATCGAAATAAATATATGAGCGTGCGTCAGTAGAAAAGGGGGAAATCGACTTTTTTTTTGTAATTTTGGTTATTAAGCTAATTTTGTGCACATGACCAAGATCAGCAAAGTGGTCCAATAAAATAAATTTTGAAAAAAAAGTTGATTTCCTCTTTTCTACTGACGCACGCCCATATATTAAAAATACGCAAACTAAAATCCTTACTTTTAAAAAAATCTATTAAAAATATGCAAATTGATAATCTGACTTCGGTTAAAAAATTCATGGATTGTACGCAAATCAAAATCTAACATCATAAAAAGTTTCTATGATAGTGACGCAATCCTGCACCCCACCTTTACATATATATTTCGGAGTCCTATTTCAGGCCTCTTGGATTCTAAAAAGCTTGTATTTTTTATAGAAAATGGTCTTTAATGACGAAATTTTCATTAAATTTTAATAAAATTTTTTTTTTATTGAACACCTATTTGTATTTTAGTGAAATTGCTTTGCGAAATTAAATATGAATGTAATACAATAAAAGTCAAATATTTAATAAATATAGGTAGAACGGTGTACCAAATATCAAATCGACATTTTGAAATTTTTTTTTGATTATATTTATATCTATTCAATTGACATTACAAAGTTTGGAAAAAATACCGAAATAATATTATTACGATATCTTTACGATATCATTATTATATTGAGTTAATATTGAAATGATATCATGTCGATATTATGTCAATTGTTTTAGCAATATTAAACCGATATCATAATGATATTTATTTGTTATTTTAGTGATATCGACATATGATCGATTTAACATTTTAAAAAATAATATCGTTATGATATATTTCTGATACTGAATTGATATCATATCAATATCATATTTTTTCACTTTTTTTTAAAAAAAGTTATTGTTGATTTAATGATATCAAAGTGATATCGATTTGACATTTTTTTAAATAAATATCTCTATGATAACTTTTTGATATATCAAATCAACATTGAAATGATATCGTCCTAATATTATAATGATATCATCTGCAAAACGATATCACTACGGCATAGATTTAACATCAATTCGGCATTGTTTAAAATTTTATGGTTTCTGCAAAGCACTATCAGATATCATAGCCGAACAACAAGAAAATGAAATTAGAGTGTAAATTCCTGCATTTATTAAATTAAAGCTGATTTCATAATGTACAGAACATATTTCTTGCCAAGAGTAACTCAGTAAAACTCAGTAGAGATCAAAATGAAATAAATACTATAATGCTATACTCGGATTAGTGCACCGAATCTAATATAATTTTATGAAATCAGCTATAATAAAACTGTCAATATAAAATCAATCAGCATATTGTAAAACAAATCAAAAAAAATATTGGGTTTAAGCCAGTCCAGAGAACTCACGGTATTTAAACCGACCGGTCCAGAGAACTCACGGTCAGCTAAATGTTCACAGTGAGGATTAAACCGAGGGCTGTAGATAAGATCTCCATTCTACAGACCAATCCACTACAGGAACATTGGTAGTAATAATTAAATGTCAATTTTAAATTATTCAAATAAAAGTTTTGCGTATCCCAAATTTGATTGGTTGTAACCGTTTTATATAAGATAATCCAGTTTTTTCTTTCTGGTTATCATTTATTTTTGTCATTTTTTTCCTTCCAGTTATCGTTTATTTCTGTCGTTATTTTCTACTTTGCCCGTAAGTTTGCTATATAACAATATAAATAATTGTGATGAAATTCGACTTTATGTAAATTTTGCTTTATATTTAGGATCGATAATGGGCCGCAAGCATAAAAACAATAGCTTTAAATACATCGTTCAAAGTAATGAACGGCTAAAACAAGAAAATGATTGTCTAAAACAAATGACAAATTATACGACAGTTCGGAATATAGAAACTCAAAATAAAATCAACCCGCTAGAAGATTACAATAACAGGTTGATTGAACTTATTAAAATTCAAAAAGAAGCAAACGATTTCCAGCAACAGAAGATTGAAGTGATGGAGAGTCAGATAACTTTATTAAACAGACAAGTTACCGATGGTCCTCTACAGCCAACTCAACCAAAATATTATGATAAGTCAAAATTTAGTAAGGCTTTAGCGTTAGCTTGCTCTATTAAGATAGACAAGGTAAAAAGTGAAGTGGCGGATGAAGATAAATTTTGCGAATTAAAATGAAAATAATTTTTTCTTATATTTGTAATTAGCATTTAGTAGTATATTATACAGTAATTATGAAAGGCCAAAATTGAGGGCAGTAAATAAAAAATTATTAATTATAATGAAAAACTGTCTGACATAATTTATGTAAAACCAATCAATCATATAACCGATTGATGACCCTATTATAATATAATAATTATCAATATTGAAGTGAATTTGCATATTTGAAATTTTTATTTTCATTACACAATAAATAATACTGTTTATATAAATGAAAATTCTCACAAATGAAACTGCCGATTTATTGGAATTACAGCATTATATGTGATAGGATTCTTTTTACCAATTACAAACTCACTAGATACAAATCGGCTATACAAATAATAAACTGGAATTACACAATCTCGTTCAACATTATAGAATTCATTTCGCCAAAGTTCAATATTTGAGCTTTTTTCATCATCAATTTTTGTGTAAAATTAGATTTGCTGGTTTGGTGCTGGTTTATACCATTTAATAAATGCTAATCGATGTGTTTTAAGTTTGCCCGAAATCCTCATTGTATGTTCAAAATAATATTGCACCTGGCCGGGAAATAAATCAGTCGTTTCATTGTCCTGAATAAATTTTGCCAAAACGTTTGCATTTTTCAAGTATTGGGGTGCCATTGCTGATCCAAAAATTTCTGCTGAAATTCTAACACAGGCAAATTGATCAATCATATTCAGTACAATAATTGAATCTGAACTGGTTGATGTCAATTCAGCAATTGTTGCAAATTGCAAACCATAAGCATCATTATAATAATAAGTTAGATTCGATAAACGTTATCAGGTAAAGTAATTCGAATTCTACATGGTGTAAGCATTTCTCCAGGAAATGGTTCATCACCAATAACCGTATTATCAACTTCTTGAAAAAAAATTTTTCTAAATTGCCACAACTCAGAAAATTCAAAATTGTCGTAGTCTGCTAAACTTCCAGAAGTTGCCCGTGGTTGTATTACTTTAAAGCTTCAGCAAGCTTAATATTATTTGATTAAGATGACACAAGACCATCAAGTCTCCAATGCCGCATGATGATTCGCAGAAGTTCAGATTCAATTTGACGGTGACTATTAGGAAAAGAACCTATCGGTATAGTGTTTAACAAATTATTAGTTTAAGCTTTATTAGTTAAATAATAAATAAAAAAAGTCTGCATAATAATATTACCTAGAATTCCATTTATTCTTTCAAAAGAAAAATACCAGAAAGAATATAGTGGTCCATAATCCCAGCAACAATTGGCAATATGAAAACACAAGTGGAGATTTGGGTGATCTTTTCCAGTCCATAGTTTTCCTCAATTAACATTGCAACCTTGAGCAAATGTTCATGAGCTTCGTTCAATATGTTATAGTCAATAATTCGACAAACCAGCAGAGAGCAAGCCCTAACAAAATTTCCCAAAATTTTTCGATCAGGTGAAGCGAGCAAATCCCACATTAATGGGATAGCATAAATTAAAATAAATGTTTTCCATTGGTCGGCTGTGAAACCAGAAAATCCTTCTCTGGTTGCAATTTTGTTTAGAATGCGCCCCAAATCCGTAGGTGTTTTAATGTTTTTTGCTCGCTCTTCCATTTTTTCTAGATCATGCTTTGTAATCTTATTGCCATCAATCCATAATTTTTTGATTATCCAATGGGCTATTCCGAGGAACAAGCAGTGCATCAGATCTATGATAAGGTGCCTTATCAGATTAAAATACGGCAATCGAAGTAGTTCAGTCCATCTAACATGGGTCAAACTTACATGACGTTTTCTTTCTTCTTCAGATTTACATAACCTCCAATCCTCAGCATTCCGTCAATGTTCCTCCAAATCTCTTTCTACAAACCAGTTGTCCATATCATCAAAGCCACCAAAATTTAACTTATTTCCACTTAAGCCTGCTGCTTTATAACACTTATGACAGCTCACTAATGCTGATACATGTCCACAGAGTTTTCTCGCTGCAGGAATGTCATTCGAACAGCATATTAATGCCACTCTGATATTTTTTCCAGCAGCGGGAATCTCAATCCCATCCCAGAACTCTAATAACTCATCAACAATCGGGGAGAGATAATGGTTAATTTTGTGTAACTTAACCTCATTTGACCCTGGTAGTAGACCAAGTGTTAACATATTTTCTTTTTTGAATCTAATTTCACGTGATAAGTTACAAATAACTCCATAAATCGCCTTACAACTGTACACAGATAATTCGAAAGGTTGAAACCAATCGAGATTGATTATAATTCCCAAGTGGGAATCTGCAGCTTCTGGTGTAAAGTATGGGGCGCCTAAGGTGTCTGAAAAATTTTTCCAGATTTTACCATCATAAATATCTGCTAATATTTTATTGTTGACATCCCGGTTGGTTCATTTTTGTAGTTGTTGCCTGAATTCTGTTCACTAATACAAACTGTTTATTTGTATTTTTAAATTCGGCAATGGAAATAACAATTTTAGACGTCTTTTGTTCTCAATAGTAAAAGGTACTTGCTTGGCCAATTCTGTTCAACAGGGTTTTCCTTTTGATTTCATTGGAAATTCTATATGTGTACATTTGAATTTTTCTTTCGCAACAACATCAGCTATATTATATAAGGTATTATAGCTAGGACATACTGCATAAGTTTTTGATTGGTTGTCGATCTGTAACAGATTACTCGCACTATGCAAAGAAGATGGAAAATCCTTGAATCTCGTCTGATCAGCATCCATTAATGTTTGCTGAAAAAACTTAATCAAAGAATCTATTGCAACGTCTGACAAGCGAAATCTTGCTTGATACTTGAATATCCATATTAATATCTAAGAATCTGTAAAATTGACATTTGTATCGAGATATTCAAATTCTAAACCATTTTCAGATGCAACGAATTGTTCAACCAGAGTTTTATGGTCATTCAAAACCATATCATCGTCAATTGATCTATTGTTTTAATTATTTCCTAAATTTTCATGCTGATTGACTTCTGGTTCTTGAAACTGGTCTTGTCTCCGTCTTTTTGGGAGGACAAAAATGGCAGAATCAGATCTATAATTGCTGTCAAATGGAATTGACCCTTGTTCTGTCCTTTTTTTTGAACTTGATAATCTTTCTGCAATCAGACCATGATGATCGATTTCCAGAGCGGTATGTGCTTGATTATTGAATTTATTTCCAGGTAAAGAAGAGACAAAGCCAGAAACACTATATGCTAGACGTTGCTCTAGTTCCATATGACTTTTTTTGGTTCGTTCTTCAACTTGTTTACCATCACATTTTTTACAATCACAGGGTACTGTGTTTCTAATTTTTGTAAACATGATGCGTATTTTTATTCTTTGGTTCAAAAGCGTTTAATAAAAAAAGTATAACATTTAAAATCTAATCTTTATTTATAAAATGCCAAGATAGACGCGTTTAATTTAAAATGCCGAGATAGACGCGTTTAGCTCAAATGCTTTTAATATGTACAAATCTGGTTTAATATATACTAATCGACTACTTCGATTTATTTGGTATATATAATCTCGTCAGAATAGACTATTATTGCTAAATAGCATGTGATTGATAGGAAGTTTTACGGGGTATCAATAAAAATTAATACTAATCAGGCTATACTATGGCAGAACCAGAAAATTACCACGTAGTCTGTATCAAAATTGCTAAAGTCATGTGATTAAATTTTTGTTAAATTATGCTGCAACGTGAAATGACGTGCTTATAGACTTAAGTCTTTATTTTATTGAATAATATTTTATCTCTTTTTTAGTCCAAAATTTCAGTTCTTTTGAGTAAGTAGTAAAGTAAAATTCTGTCGTTTAGAAGTCTTTCGATGTAAAAACTCAGAGGCTTCCGGGCCTATTGCAGAAGTCTACTAGCAAAGCTTCCTAACGGAAATAGCTCTTCCAGAATTTTGAGTTCAGAAGCCTCAGGTAGAACCTTGATGCTTAACCGATACATAACTTAATTTTTTTTTCAACATAACTTGCCAAATAGATATCATAAAAATAAGAATGACAGAACTAACATATATTTATAAATTTATAAATTTTATACAAAAGTACAGTAACATTTAATTAGAAATGTATAAACTGGGAATCACAAATTTGGAATCAGAATCAGAATAAGGTACATTATAGGGTATATCGTGTAATTTAGCTTATTGTACCCTGCACAACCTGATTCGCTGTCTATGTTAATTAATTAACTACACAATTGATAGAATTAAACCAAAGGGGCACTCGAGTCCATGATGGTTCTGATTCTGATTCTGGTTCTAATTTTAAACCAAAAGATAACTCGGAAGAACAATGGCCAAATCCTTTCAAAAAATATCTACATATGTCCAAATTGCACAAAGATATGAGAGATGCGTTGCGGGTAAATAAAAACTCTCACTGTATTTTACTTATAAGTTTACTGATAATAATACTATTTTTAGCGAGATTTGTTTTGGAATCTAGCAAGGTTACCACAGGAATCTCAACTCGACATAGAGAAGACTTTCGAATCACAAAAAGACCTCGTAGTAAAAATGATTATTCTGAACTTAATGAAAACTCTCGATCTATACACCTATCTTATAGCAGAATGTGTCGTGTATGAGATGATGCACCAAAGGCACCAACACTAGAGAGACATTCTCCGCAATAAAGAGAAGCCACAAGATGAAAGAAAGAGGGTGGCGAGACAGAAGCATTCAAATTCACGATGATTAGAGATAAATATTTGTTATATTTTACTGGTTTACAGGTAATTGTTATTTATTTACGAGTTTTATAAATAGAAAAAGAGAAGGAGGTTAAAGACAATAGCTAAATTAAAGAACCTCAAAGATCCGTTGATCAAACAGTTCAAGGATGAAGAACTATTACCAATCGTCAGAGATAATGGCTATCACAGTCCTGAATTTTCATCAGAAGATGAAGTTGATGAGAAAAATAAAATTATTGTACGTAACCTGAGGTGGCGGTCGAGCACAGTAAGTGAATTTATTGAAATATTTTACATAAATTTAGCATATTGATAATTAATTTTTTTAAAAAAACAAAAAGTTGCGCTGATTTTTATATTATGTAAACAAAAATACAAAAAGTGGTATTAAAAAATGAGAACGGTGTATAGGCCTAGCAAATATGTTGAAGAAGCAGCACCATCGGATGCGCCAAAATAGACCAAATTGGGTTACGATGACCCATTGAAGAAACTGACTACAAAAGCGATCAGCAAATATATAAATAAATAAATCTTGTTAATTCAGAGACATTTTATAGAACCACAATATAAATAAATAAATAAATAAATAAATCTATATATAAATTTGTGACATTTTATATTTATTTGTTTTTGTTTTTTCTTATTTAATCTAATTTATTTATTTAATTGTTGTGATTAATCGTTACATAAATAATCAAATAAAAAAAAGAAATCTAAACTAAGAAACTAATCTATTAAATCCAAAATGTAAAATCCCTCTGAAGAAAGAGACCATCAGCCGAGTATGTTAATACTGTAGAGCTATGACCTACAGCCACCACAACAAACCTATAAAGAAACGTATAACTATTGATGTCAAAGGTATCAGTCCAATAACAGGACAGCCAATAGCCCGCGTAAAGGTAATGATATATGAATTTATGCAGCAAATCACGTGATTAAGTAAAATATTTGTCACCAGTGTCACGCCTCTCTTCTTACTTTTTCTGTTAATAAAATCCTATTTATCACGCAATTATTTGCCACAAAAGTAATTTCTTAATGTCGTAATGCGGGCCAAAAATCTTTATAAATCGGACAAACTACCACGCTTTAGATGACCCCTAATATGGAAATAAGCACATTTTTTTGTTTACAAAAGTTTCTGACTGATATATAGACTGAAAGATGGTAATCAGCGTTCTTTTTGGCTTTTGGGCATTCATTTTAGCGCGTTTTATTTTGCTTATTTTTTTTGTTATTTGACGTGTGAAATATCAAGTCGAAGGCGTAAACCAAGGTAATGCACAAGTCACATCATTAATAAAGCTGAATTTCACAGTTCACAGTTTACTGTAAACAACCTCTGAATAAACCACTTTTAATCAAATCTGCAAAATACCTTGTAGTATACAAAACTCCTTCATTGGTCAGTTATTCAGCTATTCAAAATTATATTTAATTGTTTTCGTTCTTAAGATTTATTCCCAATTTTTATTTTATTTTCAGCAATAGAGATGCGATCCGTGATCCGAGGATTCAGATAATCCACCCATCCATCCGATTCAGCGTGAATTTGGATTGATCCGGATAGATTACGGATAATCCGTATAATCTGGTTTATTTATAAAAATTAATTTTTAATAAAAAATTTTAAAAAATTGAAAAACAAATTGAAAAAAATTTATTTCTTTATTAAAACAGATTGAAAAAATTAATTTTTGAAATAAAAAAAAACTGGTATATTTAATATATAAAAAAACGCCGAAACATTTTTTACATTTAATTATCAGTTTCAGTGTTTTTTTTGCAATTTTATATATAAAAAAACGCCTAAAAATTGTTAATTTCAGCATAAAAATGCCAGAACCAATGGTTCTGACGCATTTACATGTAAAAATAAAAAAAAAACGCTGAAACTATTAGTTCCAGCGCATATATACATGTAAAAATAAAAAAAAATGCCGAAACTCACAGTTCCTGCGTTTTATATGTAATGTTGATTAAAAAACGCTGAAACTACAGTTCCGGCTTTAACAATTTTTTCATTATTAAAAACGATTATTAAAAACGATTAAGAAAATCATTTTTTTTTAATATTATTAAAAACGATTAAGAAAAATCATTTTTTTTATTACTTTATTATTAAAAACGATTAAGAAAAATCATTTTTTTTTAATATTTTTATTAAAAACGATCAAGAAAAATCATTTTTTTTTAATATTTTTATTAAAAATGATCAAGAAAAATCATTTTTTTTTAATATTTTTATTAAAAACGATTAAGAAAAATCGTTTTTTTATTACTTTATTATTAAAAACGATTAAGAAAATCATTTTTTTTAATATTTTTATTAAAAACGATTAAGAAAAATCATTTTTTTTTATTACTTTATTATTAAAAATGATTAAGAAAAATCATTTTTTTTTATTACTTTATTATTAAAAACGATTAAGAAAATCATTTTTTTTTAATATTTTTATTAAAAACGATTAGGAAAAATCATTTTTTTTATTACTTTATTATTAAAACAATTAAGAAAATCATTTTTTTATTATTTTTGTTATTAAAAACGATTAAGAAAATCATTTTTTTTATTATTTTTATTTTAAAAATGATTAAGAAAAATCGTTTTTTTTATTATTTTTATTATTAAAAACGATTAAGAAAAATCATTTTTTTTATTATTTTTATTATTAAAAACGATTAAGAAAAATCGTTTTTTTTTATTATTTTTATTATTAAAAACGATTAAGAAAAATCATTTTTTTTTATTATTTTTATTATAAAAACGATTAAGAAAAATCATTTTTTTTATTATTTTTATTATTAAAAACGATTAAGAAAATCGTTATGAAAGATTGAAAAAAAATGCCAGAACTACATAATTTGGTGTTTTTTTTATATTTGTTTGACCCAAATATACGTTGGATCAACAGTTGGGTCAGGTAGCCAACTAACACTAACATGACCTGAGTTCAGGTTATGAATTTGATGACCTGATCCAAATATTTTATTTTTTGTAAAAAAAATTCTGGATTGATCCAGAATCTGTCGGATGAATCCAGATCGATCTAAATCAGATCACAGATCGTAAAATCTCATCTGGATCGCATCTCTATTCAGCAATAGAAACTACTGACTTCATTAGTAGCAAGTAAAATTTTTGACCTAAACATTCTTAGCACTTAGTTTTAATGATTAAAAAACATGATGGCCTTCAATATTAGTTTCTTTCATCAATCGGAAACTGATTTTTGACGACTTTGAAAATTGATGAGATGTGTTGTTACTATCTGGTAACGGATGCTTCAAAGACAAGCAAAACGAGACTAATTGTTACCTTCATTAGCAGTGAAGTCTTAGGTAATCATGGCATTTGAGCGGTTGCGTTGATGATTGATTAATGTACGCCCTATTCAAATTTTGTAGAATTAGATGTATTGCAACAAACACGTACTGATTTTCACCCTCAATCAGAAACGAAATGTATAGCTACCGATTTTGATGAACTTCATTAGCGAAAAGTGTAATTTTCATTCTTAGCATTATTAGTTTTAATTAAAAACACATGGTGGCCTTCAATATTAGCTTCTGCTTTCATCAATCAGAAACTGATTTTGACGAACTTGAAGATTGATGATGAGGTGTGTTGTTACTATCTAGTAACGGATGCTTCAACGACAAACTAATGAAGTCTTAAGCAGCAAGTAATCGTGCCATTTATAAGGTTGCGTTGATGATTATTAATGTACGCCCTATTCAAATTTTGTAGAATTAGATGCATTGCAACAAACACGTACCGATTTTCACCCTCAATCAGAAACGAAATGTATAGCTACCGATTTTGATAAACTTCATTAGCGAAAAGTGTAATTTTCATTCTTAGCATTATTAGTTTTAATTAAAAACACATAGTGGCCTTCAATATTAGCTTCTGCTTTCATCAATCAGAAACTGATTTTGACGAACTTTTGAAAATTGATGATGAAATGTATTGTTACTATCTAGTAACGGATGCTTCAACGACAAACTAATGAAGTCTTAAGCAGCAAGTAATCGTGCTATTTATAAGGTTGCGTTGATGATTATTAATGTACGCCCTATTCAAATTTTGTAGAATTAGATGCATTGCAACAAACACGTACCAATTTTCACCCTCAATCAGAAACGAAATATATAGCTACTGATTTTGATGAACTTCATTAGCGGTAAGTGTAATTTTCATTCTTAACATTATTAGTTTTAATTAAAAACACATGGTGGCCTTCAATATTAGCTTCTGCTTTCATCAATCAGAAACTGATTTTGACGAACTTTGAAGATTGATGAGGTGTGTTGTTACTATCTAGTAATGGATGCTTCAACGACAAACTAATGAAGTCTTAAGCAGCAAGTAATCGTGCCATTTATAAGGTTGCATTGATAATTGATTAACATACGCCCTTATTCAAATTTTGTAGAATTAGCTAATCCGCAAAATCCGCCAATGCATTATAACGAACATGTACCAATTTTCAATTCTCAAATCAAACGAAATGTATAACTACCAATTTTAATGAACTTCATTAGCGGCAAGTGAAATGTTCGACCTGATCTTCATTCTTAGCACTATTAGTTTTAATAGTCTAATAGTTAAAACACATGGTGGCTTTCAATATGCTTTCATCAATCAGAAACTGATTTTGACGAACTTTAAAGATTGATGAGGTGTGTTGTTATTATCTAGTAACGGATGCTTCAAAGACAAGCGGAATGAGAATTCTTAACAAGTAATCATACAGTTTGAGCGATTGCGTTGATTGATTGATTAATGTACGCTCTTATTTAAATTTTGTAGAATTAGCTAATTCGCAATGCATTACAACGAACACGTAACGATTTTCAATTTGCAATCAGAAATGAATGTATAGCTACCAATTTTGATAAACTTCATCAGTGGCAAGTGAAATTTTCAACTGAACTTTATTCTTAGCATTATTAGTTTTAATAATTAAAACATGATCTTCAATTAGCTGCTTTCATCAATCAGAAACTCGATTTCTGACAAAATCAAATTTTGAAGATTGGTAAGCATGATGAATTTTTATTCCAATTTATTTCAAACAACTTGTTTGTTTTAAAGAAATTACTTTCAAAATAATAAATTACATTTACAAATAATGACCGTACAATTAATTTTTGATATATTGGTTATAATGTAAATTAATATATTAAACGTAAAGTAGTGTAAGCTTGAATTAAGTATTATTAAATTATCAGATAGTTTATAGTAAATTATCGGTATTTATAAAAAAAAATTCGGCACAAATCACCCTTTAAAATAGTACCAATAGGTCATAAATCAAATATCAACTGACCATTATTAATTTATCAACCGGCTATCAATCACATTATCAATTAGGCACCAATCTGTTATCAATTGGCAACCTGATTGGTGACAGATTTTGGCAGAAATCAGGTATCAATCGGCTACCTAGATTGGTGACTATTGAATCAATCGGCTATCAATAAGATACCCAATTGATGCCTGATTAGTGACCAATTTGACACCATTCGATCTGTGTTTATTAACGCATTTTTCGCTTCATTTTCTTTTTTTTAATAGTATCTTCAAATAAAAACATTAAATGTTGGGAACATCTTTAACAGATGTTTCTTTTATCTCATATATTATAGATTCCAGTTTAAATCATCTCTCTTAACAAAACGTTAATAAACATTTTGTTATTTTGTTTTTTAGATAATTTGTTTTTAGATCTACCTTAGTAAGTTTTTTTAGTTAATTTTTTTTAAAAAAAGTTCTTTTTTTTAATGAAATATTTGTTAATATTTCTTATTTTTCTTTTTTTAGTTGGATTTTCTGCATCAGATCCTTCTTGTGGTGTATTATAATAAATTATTTATTGTTTTTTATTTTTTATTTCTTTTTTAATTAAAAATGTTAGTTTGTTTTTTTTATAGGTTTTCCAAAATATCGATTGAGAGTTAAGAATTTAAAAATATAAGTTTTATTGTGAAACTTATTAATTTCTTTAATAGAGGCTTTAAATAATATTCTTTTTCTTTTTTTTTTATAAGTTTTAAAGAATACCATTTATAAGTCCTGAATTCTAGACATGTAGGACATCTTGAATTTCAAATTTTTAACATATAGTAAACTACAAGATTAACACAAAATTTCAATAAGGTAACTTTAGTTTTTTTTCTTTAATATTTTTATTTTAATAATCGTTTAATAACAGTTTGATTTCTTTTTTTTTAGGTAGTTCTCAGATTTCTTGGAATTTTGGTAAGTAAAAATTATTAATTTATTTTAATGAACTTAGTTTTTTTTAATTTATTTATTTTATTTAAATGAAATATTTGCTAATATTTCATGTTTTTCTTTTTTCAGATGAGTCTGATCAGAAGATTTGATTAAAGGGGTAATTTAAAGAATTTCTAAAGATACTTGAATTAGGAAAGTTAAAAGAAGATAATATAAAAGTGACAGTGGTTAAAATGAACAGATGATTTCAGTAGTAATGGTAGCAGGATTGGCAGGATTGGCAGGATGGGTTATAACTTTATAGTATTAAAATATACAAAATAAATATATAATACAGTATATAATAAAAATATGAGTTGTCATACATAAATTTAAACGTTAATATGTATATTAATCTAATAAACACATCAGGAAATTTTATAGGGCAAAAAATTGCGTAAGTTTACGATTTTGTAAGTTTACAAAAGTTTATGGCATAATATTTCGAAAAATTTCAAAATATTACATAAGTTTACAATTTCGTAAGATTTATGTGATATTACGGTCAAAATATTATGCAAGTTTTCAATATCGTAAGATTTACATAATATTACAGTCAAAATATTACGCAAGTTTTCAATATTGTAAGATTTACACAATATTACAGTCAAAATATTTTGAAAATTTACGAGACTGTAAACCTGCGTAATATTACGGTTAAAATATTTCAAAAATTTACAAAACTGTAAACCTGCGTAATATTATGGTCAAAATATTCTGCAAATTTACAAAACTGTAAACCTGCGTAATATTACGGTTGAAATATTTCAAAAATTTACGAAACTGTAAACCTGCGTAATATTACGGTTGAAATATTTCAAAAATTTACAAGACTGTAAATCTGCGTAATATTATGGTTAAAATATTTTGAAAATTTACAAGATTGTAAACCCGCATAATATTACAGTTAAAATATTTTGAAAATTTACGAGACTGTAAACCTGCGTAATATTACGGTTAAAATATTTTGAAAATTTAATATTACTATTTGATTGTTAAAGCTGCGTATACAGTAGAACGTATACAAGAGGCATGTGATACTATTGAATAATCAAAAATAATATAAACACCTTTTCTTTTATATAAACACCTTTTTTTTTAAGTTTGGAAAAACAAATTTATTTTTATTTACGAATTTTTTATCATTTACAATTTTTATGTTAAAATTAAAGTAAATTCTAATTTTTATTATAACTTAATAAAAAAATACACATTTGATACTTGTTCGCTACTATTTTATAAAATAGT
Organism: Rhizophagus clarus; assembly: GCA_015698045.1. NCBI lineage: Eukaryota > Fungi > Glomeromycota > Glomeromycetes > Glomerales > Glomeraceae > Rhizophagus > Rhizophagus clarus. The sequence goes on along the minus strand of BLAL01000246.1, from coordinate 430,382 downwards.
ATCTAGGCTGTACGGCGTAAACGTCAGTATCAGTCACAGCCCAAAAAAAACGTGAGTCTCCAGCCGATATTTGGTACAGACTGGGCCTAGCTACTCACTTAATAAATAAAAAAATAAAAATAATTATCTTCTATGATACGTAGGTAAGTTTCTCCTTCTTCTACGATCATCACGTGTGACTAAAATTGATCAAATTTATCAAATTTAAAATATGAACGTAAATATTAATTATAAATTTTATTATAGTATAATTACCCGGCCTCTCCCAAAATCTCATTCTAAATTCTCGATAATATCTTTGGCCAGTACGCGTCTACAGCAGCCGTTCAGGGTTACTATTACGATAAAGGACATAGTTCTAAATATTAAAATCAGTTTGAATATTCGATAAATACATTTAATTTATATGAATGTAATTTTATTTATTTACTTACATGGTAATCCCTGATGAGGTTCCTTCACTTTTGGCTGCACTGTTGTCCAGAAACCCTTGTTCGAAATATTCTATTTATTCTGATTCAATTAAATGGATTGGTTAATTTGAATTTAAATTCTAACGATCTGCACACCTTTTTCCGCTGATCACTCTGTCCATTTTTTCTCAAGACAAACTTATCATATAAACTTGTAGTTTTCCTATCTAAAATGTTCTCGTGCACCTCTTAAAACATTGCTCGATGAGGCGGCAGTTTTCCTAATACTAACAGTAGAAGGGCCAACCGTTATAATAAAAGAAATAATAATAATAACTCTAACAACTCCAGTTCTGACGGTGAAAGTGCCGCTCAGCAAAAATGCACTAGAACTTTCTCCGATAATACTATGGATGAAGACTTTGTCACCACGGCAATGGCTGACGTTAGAGTAGACAGTCCCTCTTCTCCTCCTAAAGAAAATAATACTGCTCTTACTTCTATCTTCTCTCCTCCGAACAATGCTACAGCTTCCTCTGCGCCCTGCAATGACGCGTCTGATGGACTCAACGTGTCTATGCATGCTAGAACAATGACCTCTGCATCCCCCCCTAACGCGTCGCCTGATAAGGCTACTGCTGATGATTCCCTATCAATCAAATTCCTATCCCGTCTCCTATCTTTTCCTTTAATAGAAATGATTATCAAGCTGCAGCTGCTCCTAACTCAGCCCCTGATACCTTAAAAAATTTCCCTACAAATAAGGCATTGATTGAGGCTGTCAACAACACCTTTTTAGAAATGTACGAATTGTATACTGGTAAAGCAAGAATGACTGGTTCTGGCGATGCTAAACGCCTCGTTATTCATTTCCATACAGCGGAGATACGTGATGCTTGTGTTGGTGCTGCTCATCAACAGTTCCCAGACCTAGTCTTCCATGCACACGATCCAAGACAGCTTCAGAGTGATGAAGATCTCTGAGCCACTCAGGTCACAGACATCCCTTTTTTCTTCACCAAAGATAATATTTTATCTTATTTCAAAAAATTTGGCAATATTGCATCCTGTCGAGTTTACTCCAGAAAGAACGCCAAGGTTCAACAAGCCAGAATAGTCTATGACTCGGCACACTCAATCACCTGATTCGAATCCCAATGGGCTGTATACTGTTTCTCTACTTGTCTTAGAGTAACCCTGTGTCACTACACAGTTGATCAAAAATCTTCCCATCACGCATTTATCGCTACGCTTACCCAATTGCCCCCTAACACTAAGGATATTGATTTAGCCCCTCTCATTAGAGAACTTGGTGCCAAAGCAGTCAATGTTCTTTTATCTCTCAACTCTTATCAACCCAAAAAATGGGTCTATGTTACCTTTCCCTCTCATGAACTTATGGACGCCGCTATGGAACAGATTATCGGCTTCCATGGACACATTTTACAATGGAATCTTCCTGACAACATTAATAAACTTTGTCATCGATGTGGCAAACTAGGGTGTGCTCCCAACCAATGTCCGCTCCGTCAATTCTGGGGTAGAACCTGGGATAGAAATCCCGTAGCTGCACTCAAGGAACGCTTTCGTATTAGTCAGCCCACTCGCTCTAATGCCAATACACGTTCACGCTCTCGTTCATGCTCCCGATCTAAGGGTCCTGATACCTCTCAAACGTCCCAAAGATCACAATCTTCCTCTGGTCAGTCCAAGGGCAACAACCTCAATAACACCAGTCAACACAATTGCTCTAAATCTAACAATAAACGTGACCGTTCAGTTTTCTTCTCCTCTGTTTTATGCACTCCCCCTCTTTCTTAATTACGCAATCAGCCGCCCACCTTGTCTACACAAGAAGCTAGCGATATTTTAGCCTTGCTAAAGGCTTTACAACAAGATATGGCCGATGTGCGTGTTCGCATTACTGCACTTGAACTTAATGACCAATGTATGACTTGCATCGAACAACACATTGGTCTCCAACCTCTAACTACCACACCCAATACTAAACAAACTTCTGACATGATCATTAACCCGCCTAACGACTTTAACCTTTCCGTGGCGTGCGCTATTACTCATCATGGCACGTCACTTACGCGACCTCTTAACCCTCTCTTACCCAGTTTTATCCCAACTGAATCTGTTGTGACCCCTATCCCTGCACTATCCTCAGCTACAGTTGCTCCTTGTGCTCTCTCGCCATCTTCCACTCCTGATAATATCCCTTCCCGCACCAATGCTAGCGATGAAATACAAGCTATTAACGAGAAGCACTCAGCCATTGAAAGCAAAATGAATATGCTCGTTGCCTCCATCAGCAGCTTTATTGGCTCAATTAATACTCCTCCTTCCTCGAACTCAGCTAGTACAGCTGGTTCCAAATAATTCCTTTATCCCTCTTTCCTCTACCCCATCTGATTTATCATCGTGCCTTAATGACAGACAATAATTTTACCTATGACTCCTTTGTTCAAAATCCCCCCAACCCTGTAGATATAGAAAATCTTTCTTTACATGATTCTTTATTTTCTTCTAATTTTTCTCCACCCCCTCCTCTTAATTCTTTTAACGTTTCCTCCTTTAATATCAATGGTCTCAAAACACATCCCCAAAACAAAATTGAGCAATTAAATAACTTCTTTTCTCTTAAACGCATCTCTTTAGATGGTGTCATAGATACCTATTTACCCCCGAAGAAGATGCACTTTTTATCACAACGCCTTTCCCATTATACTGTCTTTACTTCTTCTGTGGATACTTCTCAACATGTCCGCTCTTCTGGCGGTGTTTCATTGTTTATTGAAAATTCTTTGGCCTCCCACGTCTACACCTTCACATCTCACTCGTCACGCCTGCTTTCTGTTGATTTGTATTTTAAAGGCAACGTTAAGCTTCGCATATTTGTAGTTTATATCCCCCTACCTCTGACCAAACCTTACGCGATGTCACTATAGACTTGCTTATTCAAGCCCTATCTGAAGCTAAAAGATTAGGTTTTCACCACGCCATCTGTGGTGATTTTAATATGCACCTAGATCAATTCTACCCTATATTTTTTAACCAACCTCAAATTGCTTCCAAACGTATCCACCGCCTTTTTAATTTTCTTTTGAGCAACGGATATGTTAATTTTACTCCAATTAATTATTCTGATTCTTTGAGCACATTTCAACGTGCTGATATTATTACTCGCATTGATCATATTTGGTCATGCTCTCTTCTTAAATCTTTTTTGCTCACATCAATTATTTCGGATGTTAGTGACAGTTCTTTATCTGATCACAACCCTGTTATCACTTATTTCGATTCTTCCTTTTTACATTCTTCCATTAAGTTGGCACGTACTCGACAACTAAAGAGACGCACCCGCTGCATATTTTCCTTTGATTCTGTAATTCCTTCTATATGGGCTGATTTTTCTTCCCATATAGACTCACTTTGTAATATCCCCCCACTACCTTTACCTCTTGGCATATTAATCGGATATGCGAATATTTGCACTCTAATATTATTGCTGATGCTAATGCTATCTTACCTTCGCGTACTGTTGGCAATAACCATACCCCTAAACTGCCTAAAGACTTGGAAACCTTATTGCAACACTATCATTTCCTGAATCGCGTTCTTCACTCTATTCGACTTTTACGAAAATACCAACACACCCTTTCTTCTTTGCATGACCATAAATGGTCTGGTTATTTAATCAGACTAAATAATATTTTTCAACTTTATAAATCCACTTTTTCTACTATCCCAGTTTTGCCTTTAACTTTATCCTCTTGTCGGGCAGATAATTTTAACCAGCTTTTTAATATCTTATCCCATACTTCTAAATTATTAAGAGGTTTACACCTCTTGAAAGAAAAAGAATATCAGGATTCTTCCATTAAAGCTCATATTGAACATCGTGATCTCAATTTTAACACTGACATTTCTTTATTTATCAGTTCCACGCTTTCTCATTCACATCGTAGAATTGTGTTGGATCGTGTTTTTATCAATCATCCTACCGCTCCGCAATTGCTGACTGATCCCAAAGACATCTCTGATGCTGTGGTCGATCATTTTCAGCATGCTGTTCCTATTAGATCTGCCCCGCCTTCGCATATATCTGCATTACCTGATAGATGGCGCTCTGAGTATTCTCCCATAGCTACAGTTTCTCCTTCCATTTATGATTCTCTTTTATCCCCTCCCTCATTGGATGAATGGTTGGCTACAGTTGCTTCTATGCTTAATGGCAAGGCTCCCAGCCCCTCCATGATCACCTATGAAATGCTTAAGCATTTGAGACCTACCACCAATTCCCTACTTTTACTTCTGATTCGCAGATGTTTCGCTTTAGCTGACATTCCTGATCTTTGGCGACAGGCTATGGTCTTTCCTATCCCCAAGCCGCATGAATGGCGTGGTCAATTAAAAAATACTCGTCCTATCACACTTCTGGAAGTTATTCAGAAATCATTCGTCAAGCTTTTCTACAACCAATTATCTTCCATTCTTGCCACTCATAGTGTTCTCACCGGTGGAAATTTTGCTGGACTGCCTGACGGGACTTGCCGCGATCCTATTATTATTCTGGAATCGATCATCCATGATGCTAACCTCAACAATTCTCCCCTGTGGATTCTTTCTCAGGATATATCCAAAGCCTTTGACTCTGTCAACCTCACTATGTTGAAATTTGCTTTGGAATGCATTTGCTTACCTGCCTCATCCATCATGCTCATTCTGTCGCTCTTCATGAATTGATCAAATTGAGTTTTTACTGCGCATGGTGATACTCCCTCATATTAGGTTTGCATTGGTATTGACCAAGGCGAGGTGATCTCTCCACTCCTCTGGGTCATATACCTCGATCTTCTCCTGTCCGTGTTAAAAAAAGAGATGTTGGATCCTTATATTCTGCGATCTCCCTCACTTCATCTGATGGTAATGGACAATGCTTTCACCCTTGAAATCAACAATTTGGTCTTTATAGATAACTCTACTCTTATCTCCTCTTCAAAGGCTGGCTTGGAACATATGTTGTTCATCACTGAAGAATTTTACGTGTTAAACAATACCTCTGCTAATCACAATAAATACACTTTAATTTCTAATTCTTTGCCTATAACCACCACATCAGTAATTTCCCCTGTGGAATTTCATCTACCTCTATTCTCTTTAAATAGCATTTCTTCTATTTCAGTCATGCCTATTTCTATTACTTTCTCGTTTCAGTTTCTAGGTGTATGGTTCAATGTCAAAGGTTCTCACGATTTTGTCAAAAAACAAATCGCTGGTGAATGTAATTCCTTCGCCACTACTCTTCGCCCGGCTAAACTATCCGCTAAGCAAGTAGTTTACCTGTACAACTCAGTGCTCATTCCTAAACTTGAGTACCGTATGCAAGTCATCCACCTCTCTGAAAAAGACTGCTATACTGCTACACGACTTATACGCTCACTTGTCAAGCAAAAGGCTAACTTTTCACGTTCTCTTCCCAACCCTTTATTATATCTTTCTCAGGCATTGGGATTGATTAATTTATTTTCTCATTTGGTTCAATGCCACGTTAATAATTTATTTCTGATGGCTAATTCTTCTACTCTTTTTGTTTAGCGTTTATTTGTTTATAGATTAAAGTTGATTCAATTCCAATTTTTAATTCCTGTTTCTCCTTTAATGGTGGATGATTGGTCCTTATGGTCCAGCATGAATGTTTTCAAAAGGGATTATATCGCTTGCACTCTTGCTTCTATAGTCTCTACCCCCCTTCCATCTGCAACATGCTAATTTTACTTCAACATCTCCGGACCTCACTTTATCTGGCCATACCCCTTTGTATTCGTGTATGAGCCCTAAATCTTTTAAGGCCTCCTTAAGGTCCTACGAAAACGTCATTTATACTATTTATCACAATTGATCACGCCTACCAGCTCCCATCTCATCTCTTGGACGGCTTATTGAACTGCTTATATAGCTCAACTGGCTGATAAACGTGGTCGCTCTCTCCCACACAAGTGGTATCTGGACATTAAGGCCAATGCTACCATCCCTGACTCTCACGATCGTTTATTTGCATTCTCCTCCTGTTACTCCTGTCGTCACCTTAGTTTCTGGTGCCACTATTACGCAAAAGAATCGATATTAGCTCGTCACGCTCAATGATCATGATGCTCCACTTTTTGCAAACAGCTTAGCGTCCAACCCAAGCATGATACTTGTGTGATTGTACATTGGATATCTAAATGTCTTTCCTCTTCCAGTGATGTTATATGCCTTCACCCGTGTCCAGGCTGTGACGCTCACGTTCCTTCCTCCTCAGCACACAAGTATTCCGCTGTCCCGCCTAGATGTACTTTTAAATTTTCTTTATTAAGATCTTTAATCTTACCTACTAACTGCAAGCGTATTCAGCAAATTACTACAGAAGTTACTTCCCCTTTTTCTTGGGCTGATCTGAGTGCTACGATCACCCTTTATTATAGGCGTTTAACTATTTCTTCCAATTTTTCTTCAACTTCTATGATGTTCGATGATACTTCGAGTGATTGTCCTCTTCCAGATGTACCACATAGGCTCCCCTCTCCCGTTATTCTAACTTCAGATTCACATTATCGATTTTATACCGATGGTTCCTCATTAATTTAGGGTCACCTGAGGTTTCGATGGGTTGGTCCTGGGTCCAGATTATTAATGATACTGGCTACCTGAACTCTATCGCTACATATACGTATGGCACTATACGTAATTGGCTCTCCTCTACTCGAGCTGAAGCCGCGCTATCTATGCAGCTTTACGCGTTACTCTTGAGGATTCTACTGTTTCTATCTATACAGATTTCCAAGCTGCTATTAATGGTTTAAGCTTATATTCCTCTTTATCATATACTAATAGCCATTTGTATTATAAGTTTACCAACTTTGAATTATGGGCCTCTATTGAACGGTCCATCCATGAGAAATGACTCATGATTCTTCCCGTCAAGGTCAAAGGCCACGATGGGAATTATTGGAATGAATTTACCGATTCTCTCGCAAATTCTGCACATCACTCTAATACTGCCACTCTTTTCCCTGTGGCCGACTACACATCTTCACATAATATCCGCCTTGTTTATGATGGCATCACTTGTGAATCTAACCCTAGGCGTCTCTTCAAAACATATTATCAGGCCTCCCTCATGAAGGACCTTTTAGCGCTTAAACGTTTTCAATTTACCTATTGCCTAAATAATAGGGATGACTATGTCGTCAACTGGGAACTTACTTGGTTCACCCTCAATTTTTCACCAGTTCACGACGCCTCCTTTCAAGCCCACCATGCTTCGAGGTATTTTGCTTTCAAGTTTAAGCTTTTCCTCGATGATTTACCACTCTTGGAAAAGCTCAAAATTACTCGTCCTAATCTATATATCGACCTTTTAACATGTCACTCATGCTGCATTCATAAGGAAGACTTGACGCACTTTATCCTTTGTGCTAAGCGTCATGCTATTATGCATCAAATTTTACAGGTTTACTAAAATTATTTGTTCTCCAAGCTTAGGGAAGCTGGCGAGTTGGCTGATGTAGACCCTACGCCTATGCTCCAGAAACTCTTTGTGCTTTCTTGTTGGACTGTTTCTTCTACTAATTGGTCCTCCTATGCTTTCATCCAAGGCTGTCTCCCTACCATATTCGTTGATCTATTTGTTGATCTCTCTATCCCCAGACAGTCAGCCATGAAGGTTGTTGCTGCGATTCACAACAATTTCATTCAGAAGCTTCAAAAACGCATTTGGAATCTGTGTACCTACGATAAAAGTAAATGGAAAGACTCAATGAACATTACTCTCAAATTAAAAACTACTCCTCGGCCGTCTAATCTGCCTGCCACCTCGTATGTGCCTTTCTCTTCACTACCTCTTCTGACCCACCTCGTGACTTCACGTGACTCCAGAATTGATTGGATTAAGAGCTTGATGATTCAAGGATTACCATGGTATAATCATTTCATCAAGTTCGATGGGTCGTCTAACGGTGCTACTTAATAACAGCTTTGCAGGATGGGATGTCGATTTTTATAGTGGGCATTTTATCCGTTATTATGATAGCATAGTTGCTTCTACTTTGGTTGAAATATATCAAGGAAGAAGATCTAGGGAAATTTAGTGTAATGCGATTTATTCTTTTTTAGGATAGGTTTATTACTTTATTTTTACTTAGGAGACTATATAGCTTTGTTTTTAGTTAGTTTTATTTTATTTTGTTTCTTTTTATATTTTGTAAATTGTTTCGATTTAATAATAATTAATAAAGATAATGGCTACTATGCCGCGTTTGCCTTGAATTTAAATTCTGCCAATCTCTCTGTCCATTTTTTTAGGAACACTTTTATCATTTTTACTTTTATTTCTTGTGTTTTTGCCTAGCTAAGCTTATTTTAGGGCTTAGTTAAGGCCTCTACTAACGTTATGGAACCTCCTACGTTTAAAGACCTCGACTCTCTAGTAGCTTTGGTTAGCTGTAACCACGCTAAAGCCAACAAGTTGCAAAACGATCTTAAAAAATATCGCAAGCTGCTCTCAAAGCTCGTTACTGACCTTTCGATAGTTTCTGAGCCTGCGACACACGTTCAACTCGTTACTAATATTGCCACTCTCTCTCGTATGATTTTGGATGGCTTTTTTTTCTTGCCGCTTGTCGTCGGCAAATTGCTACAGATGAACTGCATCTATCGACGTGGACATGTGACTCGGATTTATCAAGTAATCTACACGAGATTGCTCCTGCAGATTCTGTGACGATCGAACCAATCGTCAAGCTCCTCCCCAGGCTCAAGGTTTTTCTGCCAAAAAAACACCAGAAACACCGCAGAAAAAATTTCCTTTTACGACAACTTATCATCTCCATCTCCTTTTTCTTTGTTTCATTTTATTACGCAACAAAGAAATTTCTAACCTTCATTCTACGCGTTTGTATGCACTTCTTGGCTGCGATTCGAATTAAATTATTCTTTTTCAAATACATATTTTTGCCTCCTACTATTTTTAATTTTCTATTATTAGAATTTCTTTTTCTTTTTTTTCTTTTTATAGATTTTTCTTTTATAGATTTTTCTTTTCTTTTCTTTTTCTTTTTGTTCATGTGCCTTTATCTTTATGTCATGAGCCCTTTCTCTTGGCCTTTTAAATTGCCTGATTATACTTTTTGTGTGCCCTTCACCTTTTCATCTCCTTCGACCCTCTACATGATCTCACGTGACCTTATACCTGATTGGTTTACTAACTCAACGGACCATAGATTGCCTTAGTTTAATCTTGTATTGAGTTTGATGGGTCGTCTAACGGTGCTACTTAGTAATAGCTTTGGCAGGGTGGGATGTCAATTTTTATAGTGGGCGTGTCATCCATTATTATGTTAGCATAGTTGCTTTTACTTTGGTTGGAATATATCAAGGGGGAAGATCTAGGGAAATTTAGTGTAATGTGATTATTCTTTAGCGTAGTCTTTATTACTTTATTTTTACCTAGGAGACTATATAGCTTTGTTTTTAGTTAGTTTTATTTTTTCTGTTTCTGTTTATATGTTTAAATTGTATCGAATTAATAACAATTAATAAAGATAAAGGCTCCTATGCCGCATTTGCCTTGAATTTAAATTCTTTCTTAAAGAAATTATAGATATTAGTCATATGAACCTATTGGCAACAGAGTCCCAAAAATCATAGCAGCTTCTACCGGTAGACGCGATTTCTGTCTCAGCGTATGTCAACAAGTTCATCTATCATAGCCCAGTTCCAATAGACGTTATAGTGTGAATGACGTGAACGTGTGTGGCGAGGCATTATTAGTTTAGATTTGATTTTTATAATTTGATTTTGGGATGAGTAAAAATTTGAAAGAAAGTCATAAAATGTCACTTTAAATAAAATTTGAACAATACCTCTTTGGTTTGATTTTATTTCTCGTTTCAATTAAAATTTAATTTATTACACTTTTCATCATTAAACATATTAATTAAATCTCATTAAGGTTGCTTGCCGAAACTGCCGAAACTGCCAAAACTGGCGAAACTAGGTTTCGGCAAGCAGCCAAAAATGCCGAAATGCCGAAACTGCCGAAACTGCCGAAATGCCGAAACAGTTTCAGCATTTTGGCATAGTTTCGGCATAATATATATTAATACTTTAATATAGTTTCGGCATAGTTTCATTTTTCTAATAATGTAATTAGTGTAACAAAATAAAATTCAGCCACCACATGACACACAACCAATCATATCTGACGGTCATTCAGGAAATGATCTGACATCATTAATATCAAAGATAATCAGTTACTTTTCGTCCTTTAACTCCTTTAACTCCTTTTTTTATTTATCATTTTACTGTTATAATCCCCAACTGTTACGGCTATACCTTGAAATTTGAACCAAATCATATGATTATCTGTTATGGATTTTTTAAATTACTTCGTGTTTGCCTTGCATTACTTTTTTTACTTAAACACGTACAAAATAAAAAAACTTTATACACATTTCAATATGACCAGCACTTTAGACTTAGAAAAAAATAAAAATAAAGGTGGTAGGCCTCCCAGCTCTACCTGGGAGGATGCTATTAGAGGAAATCCCGTTGGTTCAGGAAAATATCATGCCACTTGTAAATATTGTAATTTTTCATGATCACGAGGTGATATATCAAAACTTGAAGAGCATTTTGCGAACCACTGCTCGGAAGCTCCAGGACCTATTGTTAGAAAATATTTGAATAAAATATTAGAGCGTGAAGATAAAGTTAATAAAAAAAGAAAAATTGTTGGGAGTAATCAGTTAAATATTACAGACTACCATGATTCCACAAAAATTCCTGATGGTAGAGTAACTAGGATTAATCGTGCCTTGGCTAAATTTTTCGTTGCATGTGGTATTTCATTCCGGATAGTCGAGCACCCTTTTTTTATTAACTTTGTAAAGGAGCTTAATTCTTCGTATGAGCTGCCAACCAGAGAATTTTGTCAGATCAGTTACTTGAGCGGGAATTATCAATGGTGAACTCAACTGTCACATCCGTCATTGAAAATGGAGCTAATTTGACTTTAGGTTTTTAATACTTTTTTTATACTTTTTTAAAACAATATTCTTAATGTGTTTTTAAGTAATAATATTAATATTAATATAATTTAGCGTTCGATGGTTGGACGTCCCCCACTCATCGTTCTATATGGAATTTTGTTATTATGACTCCGTCGAGAGAAGAGTATTTGTATAAACTTCAAGATTTGTCAGAACATTCGCATACAGGTAATTACGTAGCCGAAGTGATTGGAGAAATAATTGAAAGGATCGGCCCAAATAAAATATCGGCTATTGTGTCTGATAATGCCTCAAACGTTCGGAATGCACGCAAAATTATTGAAGAGAAATACCCTAACATCGAAAACGTACGATGTATAGCACATGCGGTCAATCTTATCGCGTGTGATATACTTAAAGAAAGTTTTGGAGATCGTTTATTACGAAAAGTTAATACATTAGCTTCATTTTTTAAAAATTCCCATCAAGCTGGAGCCAAACTCACACAACTCATCAAAGAGAATAGTATTCATGGAGGAGGCATTAAGTTATATTGTAAGACGCGATAGACAACGGCTAGCGAATCAGTAGATTCGGTAATTAGGTTGGAACCAGTACTAGAACAAATTATTACTAATGAAAGTAATTTGTTGAACGATAAGGTCAAACGTGTTATCCAAACACGGAATTTTTTTTCCGATTTACGAATTCTTTCATTCGTTTTAAATCCATTGAGAAAAGCCGTCTTGGCTTTAGAATCAAGATCAGCGACGCTTGGAGATTGTTTTTTAAGTTTGATAAGACTATCAGCAGTTTTGAAACAATTACCCAAATCATTTAATAAAACTTCCGTAACCATTGTTTCAACGTGATGAACGAAAGATTCAAAGAGTTCGATGATGACAAATATATAACCTGCTTTTTCCTAGATCCCCAATTTAGGAGTAAGCCTCTCACAGCCAAAGCTTATTCAAGGATCGTGAGGTGCGCTACTACAATTGGTAAAAGGTTAGGATTTGATCTTAAAGAATCCAGGGCTCTATGCGAGCAAATTAAGGACTACCGTGATAATAAACCACCCTTTGATCTTGATGAATCTTGTTCTCTAGACGATCCTCTAAATTGGTGGAATTTGATCGATACTGACCCTCGACCGAACAGCCTCCCAAGAGTCGCTCGCCATCTATTAGCGATTTGTCCAAATTCCGCAAGTTGCGAACGAGGATTCTCAACACTTGGCTGGCTATTTAATGATCGGCGTTTAAATTTGAATATAAGTCGACTAGAATCCATGGCTAAAATGATCATGCATTGGAAGTCCAATGCTAAGAAAGAGCTTGGTTTTTATGGTATAGAAAAAAATGATACTCGTATTAGCGAAACTGAAATGAACATTCGAATTGCAGAGGCTCTGGCAGAAACTAATGATGATGATGATGAATGTGATGTTTTATCAAATGAAAGTTTACCTAATCAAATTACAGTTCCTTCAGATAATTGTGTTGTCCTAATAGAACATGTATGGATCGATAAATTTGTTGATTTGTCACACAAATTAATAATTGAAGAAATTGGAGAGATCCCAGACGACATTTTAGATGAATCTGAAGAAGAATACGAAAAAATTAATACAGATGATGGCAATGATGATGAGCAAGAAAGCGAACAAGAAAGCGATGGGGGAGGAAATTTTGATTATAATGTAGAGGATTTATTGAATGAATTCATCGATATAGATGATGTAAATGAAGAAGAATAATTTTTTCTTTATTTTTAGGAAATCATTATAACAATAATTCTTTTATTAATAAAGTAAATTTGTAAATAAGTTTATAATTATATTGATTTATTTAAGAGTTTAAATTAAAAAATTTTTGTGTGACGAAATTTAAACAACACCGACGTGATGCAAACGAACTCTTTCGATCTTGTTCAATTTGTGTTCGATTTGTGTTTGATTTGTGCTGATAATTCTGGTAAAATTTCGCTCGTTTTAGCCAAATTTTGTTAAATTTGTGTTGATTCGTGTTCAATGTGTGCTCTAAAGAAAGAGAAAGAAGTTAACAATTAAATTTTATCACACAGGGATGATGATTAGTAATTTTATATCGGTATTTGTTTAACGATGCAAGATGACTTTTTTATACAAATCACATTGTATGTATTATGCACTGATTTTTTTATTTTTTTTTAAGGGATGTACAAAATATTCCGATTTTTTTTTAAAAAAAATGATTTTTTTTTAAGAACAAAGAGAATAAACAAAGATTTATTATTTTAAGAATGATATTTAAATTTAATGATGCAAACTAATAAATCAGTATTTTGAAGAAAGGGAACAAAAAGGAATTATCCAAATTTTATTTATAAAAGGATATTTTACGATTTACTCATCTCATTCTTTTTGCGTTTTTCCTCACATCTTAATTTTGTAAATATGCCCAATCGTCACTCTCATCGCCAGTCCCATCGTCACTCTCATCGCCAGCCCCATCGTCACTCTCATCGCCAGCCCCATCGCCAGCCTCGTCGCCACTCTCGTCCTATTCAATGGTTCGATGAATACACCGATTACTTGGTGGAAGAAAGAAGAAGAAGAAATGACGAATTTCATAACGAATACGGGAGAGATCGATCGAGATTCTGGAGGTCAATCGCAAGAAGGTTCATATGTATAATATTTAATATGTTAAAATATGTTAAAAATAGAATTATTATCTTTAATCCAACTAATTCGTTCGTTTGAATCAGACTAAATCGTCATTTTAGAACTTCGAGGTTCACGGCACAACGATGCCACCAAAAATGGAGGAATCTTCTCAGGGAATACCATGTATGAAAAATATAATGGCAAAAAAAAATATTTGCTTAAAATTGAAAATATTTAACTAAATATTATTTCGTTTTTTGATATTTAGAGTTTTTGCCTTTATCGTAGCGGTGTCCCTGGAAGAAGATGGTCGCGTATCGGAGCAAGATATTATCGCACATTTAGATCGAGATTTTGGGAAAGACGAGGTAATTATAAAATTTCTATAATTAAAGTTTATTCACATCTTAAATTAACCAATTTATTTTAGATACGCGACACGATCGTAGAAGGGCAAGAAACCTACCTACGTATCGTCACCGAAGATAATTTATTAATTTTATTATATTATTTTATAGTGAGTAGCTAGGCCCAGTCCGTACCAAATATCGGCTGGAGACTCACATTTTTTTTGGGCTGTGAATTGATACTGACGTCCACGTCGTACAGCCTGGGTACTATTTTTTAAAATAATAGCGAACAAGTATCAATATTTTTTTTTTTATCAAAATTAAATAAAATAAAAATAAAATGGTGAACTTTTTTAACTGGGATTTTATTTCTTTAGTGATAAATTTGAATTTAATTGCTAGTTTTTATCATTGGATTACGTATAATAAATACAATAAATAATTTAAATTTTAAAAAATAAATTTTTATCTGTCAGATACTATTAACATGACGAAAATATGCTGAAACTCTATTAAAATATTAGTATTACTTATGCCGAAACTATGTCAAAATGCCGAAACTGCTGAAACTGCCGAAATGCCGAAATGCCGAAATGCCGAAACAGTTTCGGCAGTTTCGGCATTTCGGCATTTCGGCACTATGTATGAGTTTCGGCGTTTCGCGTTAGGCCAGATGGGTTTCGGCAAGCAACCTTAAATCTCATGCAGATATGGATTATCTAAATATAAATATCATGATTAAATCAAAAAATAAAAAAAATCTTAGTTTGATTTCAGTTTCATTTCAATTAAAAATAATTGAAAATCATGTACATGTTTAATTATTTTAAATATAAATATCAATATATCATATTTAAAAAAAAAACAATTTATTATTAGCACATTCTATTGAATTTTAAATATTTCGCATACATTTCTTAAAAAAATTAATTTTTTTTAATCAATTTAATTAAAAATAATTATATTCTAATTAAATATTTTGCGTACATTTCTTAAAAAAATCATAAAAAAAATCTTGTACATCGTACATGCAATTACTAAATATCATCCCCTTATAATAAATAAAAAATTACGCAACACAAATTCAACACAAATTCAACACAAATTCAACACAAATTCAACACAAATTTAACAAATTTAACGAAATTTGGCCAAAATTAATAATTTTTTACCAGAATTATCAACACAAATTGAACACAAATTGAACACAAGTTTCAGTCACGATTTATTTATGTCACACTTGCGTTGTTGATAATTAAATAAATAAATCTGCATGATATGATTGTGCATATAGTATCGTATTTTCTGGCCAATCAAAATTAGGCTGATCCTTGCATGTGATTTAATCTGCACGCGTTTTTTGTCCTATTTATTTTTTGTCTCTTTATTTCTTTATTTTTTTGTTCAATATTTTTCTCTTCTTTTTATTATTTCTTTATCCTTTTATTCAATATTTTTTAATTATATACAGAATATTTACATATATTTCATAATTTATTGCTTTACAGGTATAGAAATATTTGTTTATTAATAATAATTATTTCATTATTTTTTACTTCTTTTTTACTTTGTATCATAATACTGACAATAATATACATGTTTCCTTTATTTCTTTTTACTTGTACTTTAATACTAACGATCGATACTAACAATACTAATTATGTTTTTTTTACTCCTTTTACTTAATACTAACAATATGTTTATTTTTTATTTTGTCTCCTCTTTCTTTTATTTTTAGTTTATTCCTTGCAGGTATAGAAATATTTGTTTATTAATACTAATTATTTTTGTTTTCTTTTTACCTCTGTTACTTTGTGTCGTAATACTAACAATAATATCCATATTTCCTTTATTCCTTTTTACTTTTACTTCAATACTAACGATACTAATAATACTAATTATGTTTTTTTTACTCCTTTTACTTAATACCAACAACATGTTTATTTTTCCTCTTTCTTTTATTTTTAGTTTATTCCTTGCAGGTATAGAAATATTTGTTTATTAATACTAATTATTTTTGTTTTCTTTTTACCTCTGTTACTTTGTGTCGTAATACTAACAATAATATCCATATTTCCTTTATTCCTTTTTACTTTTACTTCAATACTAACGATACTAATAATACTAATTATGTTTTTTTTACTCCTTTTACTTAATACCAACAACATGTTTATTTTTCCTCTTTCTTTTATTTTTAGTTTATTCTTTGCAGGTATAGAAATATTTGTTTATTAATACTAATTGTTTTAATACTAACACGTTTTTTACCCTAATTGTTACTTTATATCGTAATACTAACAATACTATCTACGTTTCCTTTTTTCTTTTACTTGTACTTTAATACTAACGATAATATCCATGTTTCTACTGTTTCTTTAACTCTTTTTACTCTAATATTAACAACACTAACAATACTAGCAATATTTCTTTTATCTTTATATCTAATACCAACATTACTATAGCTATTTCTCTTCTTTTTACATCTAATTGTATCGTTACTCTTTCTTTTTTTACTTTTATATATTCTGTATATAGTAATAAATACTTGTAATTTTTTATAATTTAATTCATATTATATCTAATAAAATATACATTATATAAACTTATAGTACAAAAATGAATTTTGAAACATTACAAAATATTTATGTAAAATTACGAATCATCAAAATATTTTAAAATGTTGCAAAATATACGCAATAAAATTACACAATATTACAAACCGTAAAATTACGAAACTTTGCATATCATAATATTTCGAAATATTTTAAAAAGTTACAAAATATTACGCTTACACAAATTTGCGGCAGTTCTGAAAACTTACGAAATATTATGTAAAATTACGAAATATTGCGAATGCATAAAATTACAGAATATTACGAACCGTAAAATTACGAAACTTTGCATATTATAATATTTCAAAATATTTTAAAAAGTTACAAAATATTACTCTTCCGCAAACTTGCAGCGGGTCTGAAAACTTACAAAATATTACGATGCGTAATCTTGCACAACTTTTCGCACTATAAAATTTCCTGATGCATATAATTTTATGTATTGATCAGTATTAGTATTTCAGCATGTTGTTCTATGTTGCCTATGTAAAATAGCATAATTTAATGTTAATCAGCACATATGCTGAATAATGTGTTATTTTACATGTATTTAACTTACTGATGAATGCTACGAATATGAACAGTTTTTTCCTTCTTTTGGTTAACAGTAAAATTACCTGCTATATCAAACTATATTGGTGTTTTATTTATGTTAAAGATGTTGCATAAATCAAAAGATTTTTTAATTCTCAGACAGATAATAAATTGATAAAATTTAGTTAAAGACTTTTCTGTATGATTAGGTAGCTTCTAGGAAATCTTTGTGCACTGCCTTCAGAATAATTTATGTCTTTTCATAAAATAAGATATCCATTGAGATGATATTTTAAAAATCCTTTGCCAAATCACCATATAAAATTATCATCTCAGGCTCCTCTAGAATTTCTTGCATTTTAATTTGTAAAATTGCATAAATAATGACTAATCCTTGTTTTCTTTGTTCAATAAGCCAAATAAACAGCTTCTTTTTAGCTTCAGGATAAAAGGCTTTTTGATTTAATCCAATTTGTTTAAAGTCTTAGTTAATTTCAGTGTCCTAATTTTTGTTTGCTGTAACCTAATGTCTTATTATACTTGAGTTAAGTTAGAAGTGTCTTACTACTTTGTTTCATCCATGTTCTTTAACATAAGTGATAATCTAATTCATTGACAAATGGAGTATAAAGTACGACTTCATTTGGTAGGTTTATTGTATAAAACCTTTGTGCATTTTCTTGGCATTTTTGTAAAAAAAGTTTTAAATAGAAAACGTATTTTGCATAAGTTACGTATTTATAAAATTATTTGGTTATACAAGCAAGATTATACAGTTTGTAGTACAGATTACCATGTTATTTTGCAGTTTCTATTATCACTTTAGCAATGTAATTTTGAAGAAAAAATATATTTTATAAAATCACTTGAAATTAAGCATCTTCATAGTAAAAAAAAAGTGCTTAATTTCAGAAGTATACGGTATTATTAATGTTAATTTTATTTTTTTAGAGTTTAAATAATAATTTTTTACTTTAAATCATATAAAACAACTTAAATTATTAAAAATTATTAATTAATATATAAAAGAATTTAAAAAACAAATAACTAAATATATTATATTAATTAAATTAATTTTATATTTTAATATAATAAATTTAATACTTATAATACTTATATATTTAGCATATATTTAAAATAGATAAATATAGAAAATTCTAATGTAATAATTATTTTATGTGTAACTGTAACGTTTAAACTACTAATTTATATATATATTACTATAATATTTAGAATACTTATTTATATATATACAACTACTATTATTGAATTACATAGTACATGTTAGACTATATATATTATACTATTTTAAAAATGTATATTTTACTATTACAAAGTTTTATTATTAAATGTTTTTTAAATTATAAATTTTTATTAAAAATATTTTTAGAATTAATTAAAAAAATGTTTTGTGATTAAAAAATTTCATCTAAAAATATTTTTAATTTAAAAAGTTTTTTAAAAAATGATTTTATTTTTATTTTTTGATCTAAAAAATAGAATTAAAATAAGACCTCTATTTATTTATAAGATAAATTACTAAAATTATAAGATAAAATTCATATATGAAAAATTTTAATGATTTTATTATATATGGATAAATTACATTTAAAAAGAAAATATATATTATATTACATTATTTTAATTTTTTTTCTTTTGAAACTAACTAATTAATAAAAGAGAATTTGTATTTTACGCATCATGCATATAATATGCCCATGCATAGTTTTTTTATGTGCATGTTTAAAAATTATTAAATTTATTTTATAGTATTTTTTTAATACGCAGTCAAATTTTTGTAAATCATGTGTATGATCCTTTTGATTTTGATCAGTAAATTAGACTATTATTTATTTTTGTTCTCACGTTCTCTCTCTCTACTACCTCTTCGCTCTCTTTTTTATTCTGCCTTTTCCCTTTATTATTTAACACCTTTTTTCTTCTTTCTAATTAAGATGAGTGATTTGGAATCTATTTCAAGTGATGATGAGTTTTTTGATAAAAATTTTTCTGAAAGTATTCCAGATGATAGCGATCCTAATGATGGTGATATTGATGACTTTTATTCCAATAATACAAGTAGTTCACCTTTAACATTAGAGGTCAGATTATCATTTTTTACTTGAAAGGTGGCTTTTCAACATATTAAACAATGGGCTCATCAACAAGGATTTTTTGTTCGTAAAAGAAGGTCAGAAAAAGTGCAGTCTAAATGAAAAAAACAAACAATTATATGTTAATATAAAGGTATTCTTAATGTCACACTAAACAAACTAACAGAATCTCATTGTATGAATTGCAAATGGCATGTTAATCTTTCCAGACCAGACTTTTTGATTTACATTACTACATTTTTTAACGAATATTCTGGTCATAATTTGGATGTACTCTGATCAGAAATCTTATAGTTAGATGTCCTAAAGGAAGAACAGCCAGCACAGCAACTTTACAGAATCTTATCAATATAAAAAATATGTTAGCGATATTTTTAAAATATATCAGACATATGATATTTGCATTTCTGTTATCTCTTTTATAACTATATACTTACAATATGTTAAAAATATGATTTAGAAATTTTAATTTTATATAGTTATCATATATCGAAAATATGTTGAAAATATGATTTAGAAATTTAGCTGTCATATATCGAAAATATATTGAAAATATTAATTTTATATAACTGATGTATAACAAAAATATATTAAAAATACAATTTAAAAATTTAACTTTATATTGCTATCACATATCAAAAATATGTTGTACATGTAATTATAATAAAATTTCTTTTAGTAAATTATAGTTCTTTTAATTTGTGATTTTTAGCTGCCATGGTCTATTCAAATGACAGACTGTGTTATTAAATTTCTTATGGTATAGAATAGTATTCTAGAAAATTCTTATGTAACACATGTAACATATAGTTGTGTTGAAATATTACATAGTATAATTTTTGGAGATTGATTTGTGATGCTGATTTTGATAAAATAATAAAGTAAAATAATTTAATTATATGTTAGTAATATAATAACATAAAAGAAAAATTTATGAACTCACTGTTCGTTTATCTATAATTTTTGAAAGGAAACCAAAAAAATTTATTAGGATAAGTATAAAATATTACTATTCTAAAGCACTATTGAGTGACATTATAATAATAAATCTTTCACAAACGTTGTTATAAGTAAAGAAAATCATAGCCAAGAACTTTTGAAAATAGACCTGAAGGGTAATGTAGAAATGTTCGTGGTGATAAATAAAAAAGTAAGACGTGATGATGACTTCAAAAGTACAAGAAGAGAAATAATGGATATAAACTGGCATCTGTAGAGCTTTTATTTTGAAATGGAGTGCAAGTTGCTTATAAAATATATAGAACATATAGCGAAGGTTAATGAAAAGTTGAAAGATAAGATAAGTGAGGCAGGAACCACAGTGGAATCATGTAACCATCAAATAACTAAAAAGGATAAGTTTACTGAACAGCAAAAACAAATTATTGCAGAAAAATGAGATTGAAAAATTGAAAACAATTTCCACAAAAGGTAGGATATGGCACCATCCTGAAGGAATAAAAAAAAAAGAAGAAAATCCAAAAAAAAGAAAACATCACGCCCAGAAAAGGAAATTATTAAAATACCAACCAAATCTGATACTGATCAAAATAACGGGACATCCTAACAATGATATAAATAAAGGATATTTCTTTTATAATATACCTAGCTAAAATTTGAAAGAAGAAGGATATCATTACATCAAAAATATTAGGAGATATTAGTAAGAAGATTATTATCAACAAACAGTTCAAATATCAAACTATTAAAGCAAAAATCTGGCTGAACAAAACATAAAAGCAGGAGGTCTTTTGATACATAGTTGGATACAACGTATGTAAGATGGTATAGGATCTTATTCAACAAACGATAGAGCAGATCATTAATATCAAGTAATTAGAAATGTGGTGGAAAACATATCAACTAAAAAAAAAGTTAATGTTATAAAAAAAATTAAATTTCTGTAATAAAGTACAAAAGATAATCCTGCTTTTCTCTAGCAACCACATAGAAGCAGAAAGATTAAGAAGAAAGCAGAACAATACGAGTCAGAGGATAATGAATAGAGACTAAAGAGTATCTGAAAATTAACCTTCTTGTTCGGCTGAGAAGGCAGTAGAAAATAAAAGTTTGAAAATACTATACTAATATATTTAATAAACGCGAAAAAAATTTAATAAAGTTTCATGGTATATAAACTTTTAAAAATAAACTTTAATTTAAATATACATTTAAAAAATAAACTTTAATCTAAATATACTTTAAAATAAACTTCAGTTTAAATATACTTTTAAAAATAAACTTTAGTTAGAAAATTAATAAATATTTAAATTTATTTAATTTATTCATTGATTTAATTAATTTAATTAAAACAATAGAAACTCTATTAATAGCAGATAAAACTTTATTTCAAATTTATTATTTTTTATGCAAAAATTATAGTTATTAATTAATTGTGAATTCATTATTATTCATCAAATGAATCAAAAAAGAAAAAAATTAGTTATATTAATTAATTATCAAACAAATCAAAAGAAAAAATTTTCATACTAGTAATTTGTTTGTTTGACTAAAATTAAATTGATGAGCTAATTGATTGTTAAACTGATCAATTATAATGATTCAAAAAAGATCTCAAACTAGTCAAAATTTACTCCTTAAACAGTAAAAAAAATTCTTACTAATTGTTATTATTTTTCAAACAAACCAAAAAATTTTACAATTCAACCTTAAAACTTTTTTTAGAAAAATTTCTTTGTTAATTTCTTCTAGTACAAAAACATGCTAAAGATACGTGATTGGTTATAAAAAAGTATAATGAATGTACTGTTTGATCTACAAACTTAGTATTGTAGGATCGTTAGCAGTGTAAGATTTTTTGATTTCTAATAATGGCTTTTATTTTATTCTTGTTATTTCATTATATTTCGCAATTTTAAAAAGCTTTATTTACGTTTTCTTTCATTATTGCTTTAAAATTTTTTTAAATAATCCAATTCCCTTTTTATTTTACATATTTTTCCCTTATTAAATAAGTTCCCTTTCTTTTTCCCTTAACATTCAATTAGTAATTCTATTTGTGCCAGTTTTGCTCTGGAAAAGAAAATAAATACGCAACTATTATTAGTGTAAAAAATAAGAATGAAAAGTTAGTAAAGAATATTTTAGTCTGACCGCCAGCGGATATGTGAATGAAACACTAACATTATGTTAGGAATCTTCTTAATGAACCAAGTTAAGGAGAAGTAATTTATCATCTTAAAGTGCGTGGTTAATCAGGTTAAAATAGGAGGAAAGATAGTTGCAAAAGGGAATATACAATGTTATTTGTATCAGTTGCTTTAGCAATAATTTTATTTTGTAAACAAATTACAGTACATGTTGTATTTGACACAATGAAAAATGAATGTTTACTGCCTAGATTTGATTGACAGAATTTTGGCATATGTAAATGATATTGGAACTATATTTTATATATATGTTAATTATATTACAGAGATTATATGAATTTTGATATATCTAACAATATTGTAGTTATATTTTACATGTATGTTAATTATATTACAAAGATTATAGGAATTTTGACATACAGAATTGATATTGTAACTATATTTTACTTATATGTTAATTATATATACAAAAATTATAGGAATTTTGACATACAGAATCAATATTGGAAGTATATTTTATTTATATGTTAATTATATTACAAAGATTATATGAGTTTTGATATATGTAAATGATATTATAGCTATATTTTAGTTATATTACAAAATTTATAGGATTTTTGACATACGGAGTTGATATTAGAACTATATTTTATTCGTATGTTAACTATCTTATTGTTATATTTCATACTTTATAATATGTTGAATATATATATGCTATCTATCAGTGATATAACTAATATATTCATAAAAATTGAAGGTTTCTGTAAAGAAGATTTAAAGGACCCTTACAAACTTTAACTCGATCTAATGAAATCTCTACAAGTTGAAAATGTGGCTTACGTATCAAGAATGAACATAATTGTACTACATGTCCAATGAATCCAAATCAAAAAAAAATGTAATAATGGGTTGGATTAAATTTGGATCATTGAATTAAGGTAAGTTTTGAATTAGAAGTGTTAAATTATGTTGGGTTAGAGTTGCATTAGGTTAGGGATTGCATTAGGGTAGAGTTGCGTTGGGTTAGGGTTAGATTAGGAAAGTTTTTTAGAAAAAAAACTATGAGCGAAGCGAGCAAAAAAAAATTTGCATTAGGATTAGATTAGGATAATAAAGTAGGACAAAAATACTGCTTGAAACTCACTTATTTCATCAATCTTATAGGTAAAATCAAAACATAAATTTGCATTATAAGAATAATCTTTATTTACGAAAAGTCATATTTTACATGTTTATATAGTATTTAACATTCTTTATTTATGAAAAATCTGATTTTATATAGTATTTAATAATGTTTTTAATATAATTGATTTAATATTAGATAGGATGCACACAAAATAATATATGCATTACATAAATTTTAATAAATTTAATAAATTTTTATACCATGCGTAAAAGTATTAATACTTTAAAATTTTATATATAATTTACGCACCCCTGCATTTTACACAGATGCGAAAAAAAAACTGTTAATAAAAAACTAGTAAAATCACTTAATAAATCCAAATTTTTTTTTAAAGTCTTCTATTAAAAGTAAATAGAATTCTATTAAAACTTATTTTTTAAACTGAAAATAATTTTTATTTAAGTTTTTTAATTAAAAATATTTTTGTTTAAACTGAAAGAAAATAAAACTGAACTGAAAATTCAGAGCTTTATGTAATGATAAATTTATTAAAAAATAACAAGAAACATTATAACTTTAATTATATTAATTCTTTTATTGTTAAAAATAAGTAATTCAAAGAAATTATCTTTTGTAATAAATAGTATTTTAATTTTAATTAAAGAAATAAAATACTAAATAAAAATTAACAAACCAATTAACTATTATGATTTTTTCTCTATTTATAATTTATTTAAATAAAATATTAAATACTATAAATATAATTAATAAAATAAAATAAATAAATAAAATAAATATATATATGTTTTCAATATCAAAAAAAAAAAATAAATAAATAAATAAAATAAATAATATTAATTATATTTTCATGATTATTATGATTATTATAATTATTGGTCATGATACATATGTGTTGTAGCTGTATGAAATAAGTTGTCTTTATTTTTATTATTTTGTATCTTTGGATCATTTTTAATAAATAAATATTGCACTTATTTTGACCACAAAAAAAAAATTATTATGATTATTACAACTATCACAACCATTATAACTAACATAACAATTATGATTATTATAATTAAGTAATTTTTTACTTCAATAATGAATATAATATAATTATATTTTATATATTCCTTTACTAGAAACAAACTTTATATATTAATAAAAAGTAAGTAAAGATATTGAAAAAATTTTTAACTACAGTTCTGCTTTTATATAATTAATTATTAAAGTATTTCTAGAACTAGAAAAATAAAAATTATAGCTAAAATTATTATTTTAATTAAAAATCTATAAATAGACTTAAATTAATATTTTATAAATATAGTAAATAAGATTTTACAACTAATTTAAGAATGAAGATAATTTCTTGTTAATGAGATTATACTTCCTTAGATAATTCACCATAGAATAATACTCCTAGTATAATTATCTGAATAATCTAATTTATTAATATGCTTACAGATAACTTAAGCAACTAATTAATTTTTATATCAAAAATATTTAAAATAACAAATGAAATAAATATAAAAAATTTAAAATAAAATAAATAAATTGGATAAATCAAATAATCAAATAAAATATATCTAATAAATTTTATCAAAAAATAAGAATCTACATTATGCACATTGCACATTTTCTTACAATACTTATGTTTAAGTGCCTCAATAATTGTAAAGGGAATTTCATTATTTTAGAAATTACTCAATCATCACCATTATAAATTTTATTTATCAAATAAAATTTTGAGTATTTTTATTGCTTGATTTATGTTTTTCCTCACTTTAAAGCATGGTTATGATTCACCAAGTGATGGTTGAATTACAAATAATAGTTAACATTAGTATTTTACATCTATGACAGGCTTGTTTTGTGATTTTTTCTAGATTTTCATAGTAAGTTTGTAAATCGGGACTTCGGTCGCGTATAGGGTTACCGGAATTGAGAAGGAAAAAGTTTCTCCTTACTTGACTCATTTTGTAGTAACAATTTAAATTAAAAAATTTGTTTGATGTTTTTGAGAAGTTTATTAAAGGTCTTATAGTAATTAAATATTTTGTTATGAGAAAAAATTATTTATTATGTTTATTATATTGCTAAGAATTTTTTTTAAAAAAAAAAAAAATATGCGAATT
This sequence comes from Rhizophagus clarus, assembly GCA_015698045.1. NCBI lineage: Eukaryota > Fungi > Glomeromycota > Glomeromycetes > Glomerales > Glomeraceae > Rhizophagus > Rhizophagus clarus. The sequence continues at coordinate 404,299 of BLAL01000246.1, read as the reverse complement.
ACTGAATTATATAGAAGGGGTATTTATATATTACAATATTTCAGTTCTGTGGCAAAATAATTAATTGCCTTATTGAGCCATTTTTTGGGATTATCTTACATGTGATACTTATTCACTGCCTCTTTGAGTTTTACAATAATAAAGGATTAAGAGCGAAATAAATGCTTTTCAGTTTTCGTATTTTCTATTTATTAGCGTTTCATTTTTAATTAAAAATACTGAGTACGATTAATTTTGCAAATTTTTCTTTGCAAAAAAATAAAAATAAATTCTTTATGAAACAAATGAAACAATCGCATATCTATAAATTTTTTATGAAACAAATGAAAATAATCGTATATCTATAAAATTCTTTATGAAACAAATGAAAATAATCGCATATCTTGTGCGTTACTAAAAATCTAGTAATAGAATCGTTCTAAAGTTACATTATAATTAATGTTGAACTTTACCCTTGAATTCTGGCAATTTTGGTCAAATTTTGGCAGCTAATATAATTTTTAATTAGGCTTTTATTTAATTGTTATTTTATGTATTAATTTTACGGTTTGGACAATTTCTTATTCAATGACATTTTTGGATTTGTATAATATGTTGTTGCAATACAATTTCCATAGTATGTAAAATCATTTAACAAATTCAAAAATAAATACAATTATAATATTAATATAACCGCAGCCGAAGCCGAAGTTTAACTGCGAAACTTTTTCCTCGTCCTTGTCCTTTCCTTTCTTCCTCTCTCCCGTTCTTTCCCCTTTCCCTTTTCTTTTTCTCTCTCGGTTTTCGAACCTTTTGGATACGGATTTCGGTAGGAGAGGAGACTTTTTATATTTACTTCTTTTAACAAAATGTTTACTCATTTCGTGTGGAAATTTGGAAATTTTCTTTTTTCAGATAGGTTCTGGAATGCAGATTTCGGCAGGAAAACGAAGATTCTAACGAAACGTTTTTCTAACGTTCGTCCTTTCTTTTTTTTAGTCGAGTCTGGACGCTAGGAAATCAAAGATGTTTCTTGGTGAGAAATCGGAAGATTCTTTTTTTAATTTTATTTAATTCAACGAATCTAACGTTTCATATTTTTCATTTTTTAGTCGGAACTGGAATGTGGATTTGGTGGGAAATTCGGAAACGGATCTGGACGCTTAAGGTTTCGTAAAAACACGGCAATGTTTTTTAATAGTTTTCTAATGCTTCGTTTTTTCATTTTTAAATATGTCTGAGGCGTGGATTTAGTGGATTTCGATAAGATATCGTGACTTTTTTTTAAAAATTCTTTTTTCGACGAAACGTTTATTAACGTTTCGTTATTTTCTTTTTCTTAGATTTCGAGTTGGGATACCGGAACGTCGAAATGGTCAACGCCATTGCAAAATTTCATTTTTTTTACTTTCTTGTAATGTTTTTAATAAGAAATGTTTATTAACACACTTTTATGTTTGCAGATTTCGTGTTCAGGGCGAATGAAATAGTAAGTTTCACTTATTGTGAAACTTAATTAACGTTTCTCATTGCTAAGTCTCGGTATTTGTTTGGCTTTGGATCGTTCTCGTTAAAATATTTTTTAAATTTAAAATTTAGTATAAATAATGCTTTTGTATTTGACATCTTAATGAACATTTCCACTATAGTCTTTGATCATATTTTTCTACTATCTTGAAATCATGAACAAGTAATTTGAGTATAAAAACAATCAAGTTTTTTCCACCTTTAATGAAATACTTCTTTTCAAGAGATCTCATGATGATTAAATAACTGAAGAAAGTTATATAACAAAAATGAATACGAAAAGAAAAATATATTAAGGTGTTATTTAATTTTTATTTTATCCGATTTATATTAAAAAGTTATTTAAGTTCTGTCACGTAAGATTTAATGAAAGAAAAAATATTTTATTATTACATGATCTAAAATATTAATTATAAATACTCCTCATCATAACAAACTTAAAATTTTTTAATAACTCCTAATTTAATATACTCCATGTTTTCATAATTTGCGTCTGAGCTATTTGAATCTTCAAAAAGAAAATCTTCACAATGTGATTTTTGTGGTATACGATTTTTCCACCTTACAAATTCCTTTTCGCTCAAGAATACCAAATTACAATACTTTCTAAATATTTACAACTGTTAAGAACCGTTTCCAATGTTTTCAAATCTACGCTGTTAAATCCGTTATTAAGTTTACGAAGATTTGGGCAGAACTCTGCGATTATTAAATTTAATGAATTGTCCTCAACGCCAATCCGAATTTCTTTTAAATTTTTTCCATTAATTTCTAAAAACTTTTTTAATAATGTATATTTTGGATATTCTTCCCGAAACTTTAAAACTTTTAATTGTGGGAATTTAAATTTTCAAAATCTTTAAAACTATTACTAAAATAAAATGATAAATCCAGCTCCTGTAAATTAGTGAGTTTGGCAATACAAGATAACGAAATAAAACACTCTTTTCCATAAAGACTTAGTTTGGTTAAAGTATTCGGGAATTTTGTTATTAATGAAAGAACTATATTCGTCAGACCAATATATGAATATTTTTCTGAGCAGATATTAAATCTTCTATTTCATTTGAAACATAACCATTACATGATATATTTATTTGTAATATATTGTGATATATTTGAGCTAATTGATAAAAAAATTCTGCTCCAGGGTAAAGAGTAATATTTATATTTTCATATAGAGTATTACTTAATATTTTTAAAGAAGAAACCTGCTTCATAAGCATTTTAAGTATTTCTTGTTCCACAAGAAATACTTTATTTTGAAAATTTTGCAATGAAATAGATTGGTTTCCAAGCCAACAATTCAATTTTTTTGTTCTTTTAAATTAAAGTTGCGTCACATTTTATGTATACAGATCAGTACGCAGTAATCTAGATATCACCAAATGTAAATACTATGAACATAATGATTTTAAACCTAGTTTCATAAAGTTCCTAATTTCTTTGTTCTCATTAATTAAATTAATAATAATTATTAATAAATTATTCTTAACAAAGAATTCAAAATTTCTAATTACATTTCTAAATTACCTAATTATTAAAATTTTCATAACAAATTTTGATCATTTCCAAATTTATGTTTGTTTTTATGTTTTTTTTTTTAATCAATTGATAAACATAAAAAACAGAAATTAATAATAATTAAATAAAACAAAGAAATATAACGAAGATTAATTAAAGCAATATAAGTAAGTATATTAAAAATATTATTAAGAGTAAACATTTTTATTTATAATTCTTCCTAAATCTAATAAATTACTACTACAGAAAGAATGAAACCTAATAAAGCAGTAAATCTTGATCCTAATTATCAGGGGTATGGTACGAAATCCCGAAACTCAAAATTCCGACACCTCAAAATCTGACACTCGAAATCCTGACAGGTGTAAAATCCCAACAGGTCAAAATCCTGACAGGTACAAAATCCTGACAATTTTTTTTATTAATAAATTAAACCATTTGCTTTATTTTTTAATTATTCAACCACTTCCTTTACTCGCTTCGCTCGCAGTTTTTTTTCCTAGCACCTTCCTAACCTAACCAAACCTTAACCCTAACCTAATCCTAATCCTAACCCTAACCCTAACTAACCCTAAGCTAACCCTAAAATAACCCTAAAATAACCCTAAGTAACTCCTATCTTATATAAAAAATCCAGTGTGAAACTCCTATCTAAAAATATTAATGATCTGTTAGGATTTTGCACCTATCAGGATTTTGTACCTGTTGGGATTTTGGCCTGTTGGGATTTTGGCAGTTGGGATTTTGAAGTATCAGGATTTTGAGTTTCGGGATTTCGTATGGCTATTAATTATCAGACCATGACTATGGATTTAAATTTATCACATCGTAAAAGGATAATAGGTCCAACTCGATAAAAATAAAATTATATTTTTTTTTAATGAATCTATTCAAGGACGAAGATATTATAACTACAACAACTTCAACAGCAACAACTTTCGTGCAGCAAGTAAAAAAAATTGAATATTGAATAAAAAAAAAAGTATTTTAAATTATTAAGTAATTAAGAGAATGATCAAATTACCTATGGAAAAAAGTCAGCTGAAACCCTCGAAACTGAACCTAGATTTTGGTCCTGATATTCAATTTCCAAAACAATTCCATTGATTGGTTCTTATCACATGATAATTTAATAGATAATCAACGTTTGATAATCTTTTTAAGACTTTCAAATTCAAAAAAAAGAGTACATAATGAGTAATTAGACATTCAATTCGTAAAGTATATCATATACTGTATATGATGGAAATATGCGAAACACGCAATTATATTATATGTTAAACGCCAGAATACTTGAAAATTTTTAGATTTAAGTATGGAAAGAAGATTTTAGAGAGTTTATTTGATTAATTTTTAATCGCAAAGGTATTTGTATGTTGTGGTTTACCCACGTCATCTAGTTGAATACCTGTTTATACTTTATAATTAAATTTTTTAAGCAACCCAAATCTAATTGTATCCTACCATCAGAAAACACTCGTAAACACAGGAAATTTTATGGGTTAGAGTTAATGTAATACTATATTGTTAGATTAGGTAAGCGTATATAATTATTAAAATTGAAGTTTTTAATTATTTTTTTTTGTAAATTTTATTTAAACCATAGATGGATGGATGAGAAACCTCTCTGGAATTTCGTTTATTTATTTTATTTATTTCAGCAATGAGCATGATATCCTTGGAAAATTAGTGATTTTTCAAATGAAAGTTATACTAGTATTCAAAAGTTTGTAGGTGCGACAAATAATAGTTTAAACGTTCATTCCGCATTAAATTTAATAACTGGAACTCTGGAGATTTTCGCATATTCTTATTATTATAGACCACACATTTTTAAAAAAATAATTCAATGGTACACAGATATTGTGACATATTTTAAAAAGTCACATATGCCTAAAGAACTATCAGAAGCAAATTGGAGGTATGAAACTTAAACCATTTTAATTTCACTATTAACTTATTTTGTAATTTCTAAAATTGCAATTAATTTAATTTTATTTTTGTTAAATATTCATGGGTCGTTAAAACAATTAATAATTGGAACCGCAGATGTTTTTAATAATGTTTACGACTTGACAAACATTACGAAATCTGTCAGAGACTATATTCTTAGTCTTTAAGGTAACAAATCAATACTATCTGATTGTTATTTTTCTTTGGCATGTCTTGATCAATTGATTAACATGAATATGAAAATGTAGGGCTTTGTCAGCATACAATGAAATCTTTCAATGAACATTTTAAATATATGATTTGATGAAATTAACGCTTAAAAAAAGCATTTTTTAAAAAATTAACGCTTAGAATATCTCTTAGCATATTATATTCATTAACTATAAAGGTAAAAATATTAATTATTACTTGTATAATAACTATGATGTGAATAGTATTTTTAAAATTAAACATCAATAAATTATAAACAGGTTTTGATGTAAAAATATTCCAATATAACAAGATCAATGTACAGTCACATGATTTCTAACATTGCTGCATATCTTTAAAAACATGGTCATTCCAAAAATAATCTGTAGAAATTCTTCTAATGTAAATTGACGAATTTCATTTATAGTAAATAAACCTCTTAACTGGTGGAAAATATCTACTAAGGTCTTATTGACAATTACTTTCAATATAATGAGTTGGATTTAGAATTCAGGATTCAGAAATATTTTTCAGAAACAAAATGGCAGATAAAAAATCTCTATTTCTACACCACGATTTAATCTAAATCATACCTCAGCTATACACATGGACAGAAAGATCAGCAATTTTATCAGTCTACCAGAAAAAAAATAAATATGTAGTTATTTCTGAGTGGTTTTTAAGTGATTTTACAATTTCATTTATTTCTGGATCATAGCAAGCAATATCCGCTCCTTCTTGTTGAATTTGCGTTAGAGGCTGTATTTGAATTAAATCACATTTTGATATCAGCATACAATCTCACTGAAAGTTACATATAATTACCATCAATTTCAGTATAACTACACTTATATTTAGAGAAGAAAGCTCAGCTCTTATTTACATGAGCGTACAGTACATTCAAACTGAGGTAAAGCGATATAGAAAATATATCTTTTGAAACTGTTTGTCTTTCATTTAGGAAAATTATAACAGCATGAGCTTTGCAAAAAAGCTATCTAAAAGACAGAAAAGAAAGAAGAATAGAAGACGGTAAACAAAGAAGAAGGGAAAAGAATGAACGAAAAAGAAGGGAAGAGAATAAACGTCAATCCTCAATTTGTGTTTGTTATCATTGATTGGTTTGAATCGTGACGATTACTCAATTAATATACTGAAATAATAAGTTCAGTCTTTTTCTGACTTGAGAATATTCAAAATTCTGACTTGGTGTAATATATAAAAATAAATGTTTATAAGAAAAAAAATATATATATTAAAATTTTAACAATTTTATTAATTTTATTAATTATTATTATATAATTATAAAACACATTTTGTTATTAAAAATTATTTTCTTTAAAGTATATTCAATAAACTATTTTATAGTGTTTACATCTAAAATATTTCATTAATTCAATTTAAAATAAGGCAAATTTAATTTTTTATCATTGAGTAAATTGAGTAATAAATATGTATATTTACAAACCTGATCTTTTGAAATCACGAGATCACATAGGTTTATACCCAAAAGCTAGTAATTGAAATAAACTTATTAATAGTTTTAATGTTTCGTTTTCAAAAAAGACTGAATAATTTTAAAAAAATAAAAAAGAATTAAGAAACTAAAAGTTATCATAAACAACCATTAACAAACCACTCATCATTTTAGTCTAATAAAAATAAAAATGTAAAACTGAAATAATTCATCAATCAATATATACAGCGGGTTACAAAAAATAACCGACCACCCTAAAAATTAAAAAAAAATCAATAAAAATTAGGGCATTTAACAATAATTTTGCCCTATCTTAAATTTTGAGGTATAAAATAAATGTTAGAAGAATTTTTTTATTAAAATTATTAGTAATATTTTGTCTAAATAATTAATTTAAATAATGGTGAAATTTTTATCTCCTTAATCAGAGCAGCTACAGCAAAATGGACGTCAAAATCGAATTCTTTGGCTAAAAAATACCTTATATTTTAAAAATCAGAAAAATTGGATTATCGGTTGTTGAGGAATCCACTTTTGAAAATCGGTAAAAATTGGTAAAAAATAATGATCTACATATAAAATTTGCAAAAATTGCCAATTTTCAAAAGTGGATTTCTTAACAACTGATAATCCAATTTTCCTGATTTTTAAAACATAAGGTATTTTTTAGCCAAAGAATTCGATTTTGGCATCCATTTTGCTGTAGCTGCTCTGATTAAGGAGATAAAAATTTCACTATTATTTAAATTAATTATTTAGACAAAATATTACTAATAATTTTAATAAAAAAATTCTTCTAACATTTATTTTATGCCTCAAAATTTAAGACAGGGCAAAATTATTGTTAAATGCCCTAATTTTTATTGATTTTTTTTAATTTTTAAGGTGGTCGGTCACTTTTTGTAACCCACTGTACAACACACAATAGCAAATTGGGGGTTTAAGGACCGTAAGGTCCGTCCCCCTTGCTATTGTGTGTCATGACTCCCAGAATGGTAAAATCAATATCGTAAAATAAATCATACAAAAATTTCGTCCCAATTCCCCCATAAATAAGTCATACTAAAAAATAAGTCATATGAAATAAGTCATACGAAAAAATAAGTCATACGAAAATAAGTCATACGAAAATTTGTCCTAACTTTTCCTTAATCAAGAATGGGTTTAATGCAGGCTAGCGCATCAATAAGTATATTTATTAAATAAGTCATACGAAAAAATAAGTTATACGAAAATAAGTCATACAAAAATTTGTCCTAACTTTTCCTTAATCAAGAACGGGTTTAATGCAGGCTAGCGCATCAATAAGTATATTTATTAAATAAGTCATACGAAAAAATAAGTTATACGAAAATAAGTCATACAAAAATTTGTCCTAACTTTTCCTTAATCAAGAACGGGTTTAATGCAGGCTAGCGCATCAATAAGTATATTTATTAAATAAGTCTAACGAAAATAAATCATACGAAAATTTTGTCCCAATTCCCCATAAATAAGTCATACGAAAAATTTAAAAATCATGTGACTTCTTAAATCTAACAAATTTTTCTATATATAAGAATGGCTTCTGCGCAAGCTAACTCATTAAATAGCATATTTGTTAAATAAGTCTAACAAGATTTTTGTCCCAACTTTTCCTTAATCAAGAACAGGTTCAATGTAGGCTAGCTTATTAAATAGCATATTTTATATAAATGTCTAACGAAATGCCACCCTATAAAAATTCAGAAGAAATCCGCAAAATTGTCCCAACTTTTCCTTAGTCAAGAATGGGTTCTGCGCCAGATAGCTTAATAAATAGCATATAAATTTAACAAAAAAATTAAAGTCTAACTTTTCCACTTCCTGCCAGGAATTTTATAAGTCTAACAAAAAATTAAGATAAAGTGTTAGCCGAAATGATCTATCCATTACTTTCTTGTATCTGTGATCAAAGCCTGTCATAATACTGAATAACATAATAGCCTCTAACATGTAACGGACATCGGCCACAAGCAGAAGCTGTAGGCTTCCTGCAATCAGAACATGGTACCCGTTTTTTAGCTTTCCAATGAAATCGGCAACCTTCTAGGCGAATGCAAGGGTTATTGCAAATCTTTCCAGTATTGCAGAGAAATGGGCAAGAATATTCACCGATCATCCTACTTTTTATTACTAGATTTGAAAAGATTAATTAATAATTAGTTAATGCTTCAGTTTTACAATAGCTTTGCCAAAGACAACTAGATTGCCATTGCTTTGAGCATCTGCTCTATTTCATCTTCTGACCTTTCGCGATTCTCCTCCTTAGCTATTTGATAATAAAGCTCATATAATTCCTCTAGGCTGGCAAATAGATCATTATCTTCATACCTTTTGCGATAATTTTTTAGCCTTTCAGTATATGCTTCTTCCTTAGGGAACATCTTTACTGCAAGTGTTTTAATATAGTTATTCAGATCCTTTTCAGCTCGCAGTTTCTTTAGATAGTCTCCATAATTTTTTGCAAGATTATCATATTTTCTGCCTTTTCGCAATGCAGTTTTTATGACTTTTATTTGCGCAAGTTCTATATCCTTATAATCGACCATTTTTGTATTGTTTCTACTATAACGATAGAAAAACTTTAATTAATAAATTATATTCTTTGATAATTTTTATCTGGAAAAAATATTTGTTATAAAGCATCTATTCCTTGACACGAAGTCTAACTTTCATAGCCCTTTCTTCTGCTTCTTCAGGAGATATTCCAGATGCTATCAGGCGATTATATAGTCCAATTCGCCAATGTCCATATGGGAGGGTTCGAATTCCATCAAGTAAGATCCAGCGCTTGTTATCATATGGATTCAGCCCTATCTTATTTACCCTTTCCAGATATATTTGATGATCATAACTTCGGAGGCCATACATATCATGCCGAGTTAGTTTCTTATTCCTAAGACATTCTAGAAATTTATCATGTCGAAGCTCCCTTTTGACCACGCATTTTTTAACACCCTTTGCCTTCTGGATGCCATGTTTCTTCTTAGGTTCTTCTGAATCAGGATCATCGGGAGTTTTTGGATCATGACCTGCTGGAAGAACTGAATACATTTTTGGCTTTAAACATACTGATTCGCCTATTGGGTTTCCCTTTGTCTCATCCTTCATCAGAAACAAGTCTCCCGAATAGTTAAGATCAAAAATGTCTGGTCTTTCTGCCTGATCTTTATAGATATCCTCAGTTTCTATCCACATAATGAGCGAGTCTGTGTCAGTATACAGTAAACGGGCCTTATCTCCATAGCGAGGCTTTATGTAACCGTACCAAAAGTTAAACATCATGGCCTTGCTAATGTCGAGAATTGCCTGCCCCACATAGATTGGTTTATTTAGAGTTACTGTGCCTTTTAACATGTGTACTGCTGTGATGCCCCCTTCGAATGCTTTAAAGCCTACATATAATGGTGAACTTGCTAGAAGCCTAATTTTTTTATCCTCTTCTGTTCTAAGTAGCTCTACTCTCATATGTTTACGGACATTCTCCATCTGTTTGCCAAAGACTGCATTATTTTTTAACTTATAATACATAACTCCAAACTCATCCCCAGTGGCCTTAGCTATTTTACGTTTACGAATATTTTCCTCAATATATTCTTTCATCCATGGAGACTGCCTGAATTTTAATCCACCATGAATCTTTGTAACTTTCATTTCTAATTTTATGTATAACTGGAGTGCACGATAATGGACCACGTAGTTCTTTTTGGGATAAAGGGTTTGGACGAGCTTTTCTCCTGTTGTATATTTTCCTCCCCCAATTTCTTTATCTTGCACTAATTTTTCATTATATAAGCTAAGCCATTCTTCTGGAACTATCTGCTTTTCTGGTGCTAAAGGGTAATCCGCAAAGAAATCATGCAAGTGCACTGGGGCTTCTAGATCAACTTCCAATGTATATCCTATTTCAGCATCTGGTGCAATGCTTTGTATATCTGGAACCTCTTCTGGGCTTACTTTTCCCAATATTTCTGTAGGCATGTATTGGGTCATTGCACCTGAATATAAAGCATTCATATCCTCATACATGATCCAGGAATTCGGCTTGCTAGAATCGTAATCTGGACATTTCAGATTATTAGCTTGGGCATATCGGTGACTTGCCATTGTCATTCCTCCACAGATACCATTTTCAACCATCAGATATTCGTCCATATCTGTCATGAGCTTGAGTTCGACTTCACTGCTCTTATATAATGAATCGTTGAACATTCCTGGTGCTGAGACGTAGTGGGAAGGGTCTAAGCCATCATCTTGTAGACATATGATGGTATAGTTCATGAATACATCAGCTAGTAAGAGTACGTCTGTCTCAAGGTAAAGATCATAATAGTCTCCAAAGCTTTGCATCTCAAATGTTTGCCATACTTTTTGAGCGTATTCATAGTCCTCCTTACTAATATTTTGCTGACTGAGAAGCGAATAGAAATCCTTTCTAGGCGGGATGCTTGTTCTGTCAAATTTTTCCCATGCATTTGTCCAATCATATGGGAATACTCCTTTTCGGAAAAGAAGCTTGATCTTATCCATTGAGTAGCCTTTCTCTGTGAAATGCTTAACAGTTAGAGGGAACTTTTCTGGGTTTTCTCCTAGACTTGCTACTAACTTATCTAATCCCATTGCCATATGCTGAAAACTGTCAAGAAATCGGAGTTGACCTACATCCATGGCCTTATACTTTCCAATATTTTCTGGAATGCAATTTAGCTTATCAGCCGTGAACTTGCTTACAACTTTCATAAGCGGATGGGAATCATACCCACGAAAATTATGGCAGATGAGAGGCACTTTCGTCTCAAAAGATCCTATCTGTAACTTTTTATTACAGGCATCATGAGCTGGACCTCGGAACTTGCCACTTATATGATCGTGGTCTTTTACTTTACGGTTAAGTGCACTTAGAGCTTCATGATATTCTTTCTGTATCTTTTTCTTTTCAGGATGTTCCTTTTCCATGCATAATTCCCATTCTTTGATTTCTAATAAACTGTGCTTTGCTTCTTCGAATTTTTGCAATGCTTCTTGTGATGGCTTGATAAAAGACTTTTTGCAAATCCAGCATTCGGTTGCTTCTTTATATGCCTCCAGGTCACCTGGTGCCATGATCATTTCTGCAGGCGCTGATAAGTCCTCCTGTATGTTTGCCAGCTCCTCCTCGATTTTTGTAACGAATCTTTCAAGCGCATCTGGGCCTCTGTATAGATCATGACTCATAATCTTATAGTTAAGTGAACTATCCATACGAACAACTACATAACAATAGCCACACGGCTTGTGCATCTGTAATCTTTCTGTATGGGTTAACTTTGTTTTCTCTTCTGGGGTTAGTTTTTCGGTTAACATTTCAAGATCCCAGAAAATACGATATGGGTTTGGTTGCATGCATTTATGATTATAGAAAGCTTTGACGCTTCTATTTTTTACTGGCATTTGAGGTTGCTGAGAAGCATTATTTAGACCTTTGCATTTTGGTATATGCTCCTTTAATCCTTTCTCTGCAGAATATACATGAAAACAATAACGGCAAATGTATTTTCGCCCTTTATGTTTGCTATGATTATATACTAGCTTATGTAAATCTTTGATAATACAGTAATGGCTTCTATCATCTTCTGTAATTACTAGAAGATTTACTTGCTTGTATTCTTCCCCTCTTCTTTCTGAAACATAACGAAATTCAAGACACTTATTTTGGTTATGCCATTCATAGACACATAGACTGATTTCTAGGTTATTTTCTTCGAACTTTTTATAAACTGGTATTGAGACTGGCACTGGAATTGGGATGTCTTCCATATTAAGTTCTTCCACAAAACCTCCATATAGCCGATGTGGATTTCTCTCTGGATGAACTTTTACAGGATGCAAAGCTCCTAGAACACTCCACTTGAAACACCAGTCATTATTATTTTGAATATTTATAATTCCATTATTACGTTTTGGCAAAGTTTCAGGTAATGGTATATGAGCAGTAGGACCAATCGGATTAAAATCAGATATTTCTATACTAAATTCTTCTATATATTCTGGATAAGCATCAGACATTTGATATTGTGTTAACTCTAACTGTCGCACTATTACTTACTTATAAAATTTTTTCTTTAATTAATTATTTCCTATTTTTTCAGTTTCCGGTTATAGAGCTGTCACCAAAAGCAGTATTTACAGGCTTGCCAAAAACGGTTTTAGAAGGTTAAATTTAGCAATTGAAATAAAAAACATTAGTTAAGTAAATCACTAAAATGACAACCAGCATAGTGGGATTAGAGGATATTATAGATGAAGTAAAAAAGAATATCAAAATGGTATTCCAAAATGGAGTTAGAGCAGAAGATCGTCAAAAACTTTATATAATTGGACTACAATTAACATTAGATAGATTAGCACGAGAGTTAGATTTTGTGCAAAATAATTATCAAGGGAGTTTAATAGACTGAAAAGACTTGGCTAACCTATAAAATTCCTTTGCATCTTTTTTTTTTTCTAATATTATTACGAATGCCAGGAATACTAATAAACTCAGCTTTTCTTTTTTTCTAGTGGGTAAAGCTAGAGTGTTATGCATATTTTAAATTAGCATATAGTATTTGCTAATTATGACACATTCAAGAGTTATATATTTACCAGAACTATTAAATCATATTTTACATTTTCTAGCAATAGTTAAATCCCTCTATCCCACTTTATTTGTCTGCCGATTGTGATACAGATGCGGTGTTTCTGTTCTATGGAAACGAGTTGAGCTAAAGAATAGTAATATACGAAAAATTTTTATGAAAACAATAAGTGAGAAGCAAAAGAGTCTTTTGGGGACCAAACCATTTTATTATTTGAATGTAACTCATTTAGAAATTCCAAGCTACTGGCGACTTTCAGATAAAAAATTCAAACATATTACACATCTATTCCCAAATATAATTCATTTAAATTTGAATAATAGTACAGGATTCAGTGATAAAACATTAAATCGAATAGCAGAATCATACCCCAATCTGAAGTATCTCAACTTGGGAATTTATTATCATGAAAGAAAAGATGATACTGGATTAATAACTGATAAAGGTCTATATGCAATCGCAAATTCATGCTATAAATTAGAATATCTAGATATTTCTTTCCGTATAGAGTTTTCTAAAGAATCAATTTGTAATATTATTCATTCCTGCCTAAAACTCCAAGCACTTCATATTCACGGTTGTAGAATTACTTATAAAACTATCAGAGAAACTAGATTGTATCTTAAATTAAAATATTTTGGTCTAAGTAGAGGTTGGAACCAATCCAATTATTCTTAGTCAAATTATTTAGACTATTTTTCGCAGATAAGAAATGGAAAGTAATAAAAAAGAAGAACAATCTCAAAAGGATCAGCCAGAGACGAGCCAGCTTGACTATAATTCCTCATCCCTTATTTCCCCCATTTTGGCAGAATCAGCACAAGCTCTAATGAATAGCCTGGATAAATTGGAAGACATGATAAATTTGATAAAATCAGATTTGAAAAAACCATTGCCGATTGATATTAATGATCCTGATCTATCATACAATAAAGCTAAGCTAGAGAAGGTTTAGACTATTATTCCAAAGTAATAATATTTACTGCGCCATACACATGACATTGTGAACTCGGTTCACATTCTCCTTCTTATAAATTTCAGGATAATCTCCCCGCAATTCTTGGACAAGGAAGGGTATTTTCTTTGGCATTTTCTCGGTATTTTTTCCCAGAATATAGGCTTCAGCAATTTTTTTGGCTAATTCTAGTCGGAAACTTTTACTAAAAATATATGGAATACCCAAACTTCTGGGAAAATATGGCATGCCTGGAATATTTTTTTCCAGAAATTTTTCCAAGACTATATCACTTACCTTGCCAAAGGCGTTAAAGTATAATCAAGCATATGTCTAGCCAACCACATTTTAATGAACACTATAAGAGTTTGCTTGACCAATTACCACCATCCATGAAAAAAGATGCATGGTTACGACTAACAACTCGTAAAAGTAATCCCCTATCTGAGGAACAGGCTAAAGGTATTCGTTCAGATATTGAGGAATTACTTACTAAAGAAGTTGAAAGATACTTTAATAAAAAAAATCGCCAAAAGCTTAAGATTGAAGCAAATACCACTTCTGATGGTTCTAGTACATTATCAAGGCTAGATGGATTTGAGAAACAGTTAGAAGAGCGTGAACTTTGTGTACAGCAACAGGAGAATAATATTAAGAAAACTATTGAGACTCAAGTTTCTGAGGAACGCAAACGTCTAAAAGATGAATATGATACTCTTTTAGCTCGAAAAGTGAGAGAATATAATAACTGTATGGTAGATATGAAGCAGAAATTATATTCATTTAGGTATCAGCTAGAAGAGCAATATAAATCCAGTAAGGCTGACTTGGAGAAACAATACCAATCTCGTATCTCTGCCTTGGATAAAGCTAATATTGAAAAAGATAGAGAGATTGGCAAGTTATCTGCATTACTATCACGATCTAAGAATGAAATAAAGGATCTTAAATATGTCCTTTCTTCGGTTAAAGATATTATCAAAACATTGGATGATATTATCTATTCTAAAGATCAAACAATTATTATTTATAATGATGGAATCCATTCTATTAATCCTGGCTGTATTGATAGCCAATTAGTTTTTATGAAAAAGATGCCAAAGTCTTGTGGAATAGATGGTGTGCTAATGCACCAGATAATCCAGATATTCGAAAAAAATATTCATTTCGTTCCTCTATTTGTATAAAACTTTCTGGCCATCTTATTCAAGAACTTCAAAAGGTTATATCATGCCAAAAATAGTCGAATAGGTACTGTATTTTTTTCCTGATTGCTGTCTAAATATTGTCTGATCTGTGATGAAACACTGTCTGAAACACTGTCTGAAACACCGTCTGAAACACTGTCTGAAATACTGTCTGAACATTTAACTGTTTTATAATGCTGTTTTAACCTACAGGGATAACGGAATTCTTTACCACAATGCATGCATGTACGGTCTGCTAGTTTTTTTTTACAGGTTCTGGCCCCTTCCCTACAGTGAAGACATTACGCTGAGACTTGTGAACTGATAGGGGGATGGTAATAGTCTTTCCATTTCAGATTGTCTTAAATTCTCCCTTTACTAAGGGTTCCCATCCTGCCCGATGTTGCCATTTCGTTCCAAGAATAAATAGTGATAACTCATTTCCATTATCATCATATTCTGTAGGGACGACAGAAAATTCATCTGAAATGGTATCTCTATTTTCCTTATCCTCTATAGTTACAGGAACACTATCAACCGTACCAAGAGAATGAGACTTACTTGCAACCCCTTTAAGTCGATGAATCTTCTTTCTATTTATTTTTTGACCCAAATGAATAGCAACATTTTCTGAGAATATTGATGAATCTGATCCACTATCAATCATTGCATATGGTATAGTTATATCCCCTACCTTACATGAGATGGTTGCAACATCATCGGCATCCTTTATTTGGAGAAAATTTATCTCCAAGGGCTTTGGCCAATATATTTGGCTATTTTTTTTTTGAGCTGTAGTATAAGCCTTAATGACATAATCTAGTTGAATGCTCTCTGGTTTAGCATAGCTAGAGGATGTAGCATTAATTTCCTTTATTTTAGTAGAATCTGCTATAACTATATCTTCATTTGGACTGGGGGCATTTGGAACAGTTTCATTATTATTTTCTGGAACTTGTAAAAGAAGCTTCTGTTCGGTATTTGTGGCCTGTATTAGTGGAAATAAGACATCTTGAAATTTTTTTGTAACATTTTCCCATGCTAATTCCCTTCTTTTAACCGTATCATTTGGCATTCCTGTATTCAAGCAATGGTCTTTTATTTTGGGGAATATCATATTAATAAATTTCGAAATTTCTATAAGAATCTCTCTAAGACAATTAGGGACTAATGATGCTATTGAAGATTTTAAGGCTATTTGATACATTAAATTTGTAGCCATAGCTATATTGCTAGTACGAGACTTGGAAGTAGGGGACTTCTTGGTATTCTTTTTTATTGGTACTCCACTTCGCACCACTTTTTTTTTAAAGCATAGCAATTTCGTGATTTGTCATCATCATTAATATATTCATCATCCTCTTCGATTTCTTCTTCAGGATCTTCTTCAGAATCCTCTATATATTCTTCTATGTATTCTTCTTCAGAGTCTTCAGGATCTTCTACCTCATCCTGGTATACATGATTAACCTTCTTAGTCCGCTTAAGTCTAAGACAATTAATTTTTGTATGACCAGCCTTTCCACATGCTGAACAATGTCGGGTTTGCTTTGCAGATACTTTTGGCACTACCTTTCTAACAACTTTCTTTGTGGCATAGGCACTTCTGGGTGTAAAGGGACTCTTTCTAACATGAGCTGTTTGACCTCCTAATCTCTTTTTAAGTTCTTCATAAATAAAATTTTCTAATGTAGCGTCATCTGTTCCTATTCCTGTATATGCCAAATCTCTTGCTAGCCGAATTTTAAAATCATCTTTTTTTGGTGTAGAAATATGCTGTACTGGCAGGAGTTCTATAGGTAATTGACTGTAAGATGCTCCATTTGAACTTACACTTGGATTACGCTCCAGCCACATATTCTTTAATTCTGTGAAGAATGCATCTATACCAGCAGGAGCGACAGCTCGCATCCATGTATAAAGATCACCTGATAAGTGGTTCTTAAGAAATCCTACAGTTTGTGCATCACCGTCTGGCACCCCCAATAATAATGGTCTAATTCTTTTTTCATAAGTATCTGGCGAATCTGTGGGTAGGAATTTTTCTTGAGTTAATCTTTGGAATGCTACTTGCCTACTACCTATTGTTTCTCGTTGATAATGGGATCTCATCCATGTTCGTAAAGTAGCTGGAGTATTAATAGCTCCACCATTATATGGGTCATTGGCTGGAACTGGTAAATACTTCCCCCCTAACTTGGTTTTTAAAAGACCACATTTAATTGCATCATTAAAGTCCCCTGCATTAGCAGTTTCAAGTGCCGTCATATTTGGCTCTAAATGCGTTATAGAATTCCAGATTCTATCTAAGTAATCATCAGGAGGTTCCTGCCCTGTATATTGTTCGTGTTTTGAAAAAATAGTTCCTATCGAATCATATAATGGTTGACGTCTAGCTTCTGCCATGTTTCCTAATAGTGGGTTATTTTGTAAATTAAAAATAATTTGCCGTGAATTTAATTCCCTAGCCTTCCATTTTTGGTATCTATTAAATACAAATGGCCGATTGAATTCTGCTAAGTCTGCCTCAGCTTTGTGTCTCTGATTTATTAGCTGAAGGATGGCTTTTTCTCCTACTAATACATTTATTCAGTTTTGCTTTCTTAAGGCTATTCTTTGTCCATTAGTTTGCCTATCCTGTGCTATTTGCCACCATCGTCGACGCTCATTTATCTCATCCCTCCATGCATTGGTTAACATCTGTTCACCTCGTCTTAATTGAAGTAATTCGTTTCTGAGATTTGTTGTTTCATTCATAAAATTATTGATCCGCCCATGAGCTGTATTAAGTAAACCTAGCATATTTATATTTTCTTGTGCATGTCTTTGCATAAGTTCATGAGCAGTTGTTATTGAAATTCGTATACCATTTAGTGTATTTTTGGGGTTAAATGATGTATCCCCATCAATATATGCCTCTACCCAATCTAGTGCTGTAGCGATATTTATTAAAATAGCAGGTATGGTCATATTTTCTTGTTCTTCTTCAGAATGTTTATTACTAGATTTAGATAATTCTTGTATACGATATTTGAGATTATCTATTGTGTCCTCTAGCTGGATAATTCGATTATCTTGTATAACTAATGCCTCTTCTTTTAGCTCCAGGTGATCCTGACATTTTTTAAGTTCACCTAAAATAACCTTACATTTATCCTTTAGCTGATTAACTTCATCATCATAAGATTGTAGATTCTTTTCAAGATGAGAAATATATCGCTCACAGGCTTTAATTTCTTCTTCAAGTTTGCGGATTTTCTTTTGTACTAACTTTATCCCTAAATCAAAGTTGCTGTTTAGTTGTTCAAGATATGTCTGATCAACTCCCATTGTTACCTATTATTTCTATAGATTCTGGTGAGGCTCGAAATCTTGATATTTCTATTGCTTTGAAAAAGATTTATTATCAGCCTATTGGTTATCATCGAAATGCTAAAAAATTGTTTGAAGCTTCTATTAAGGCTGAATATGATTTTACTATTAATGAAGTGAAGGACTGGCTTGAGAGACAGGCTGTACACCAAATACATATGCCACATCCTAGATATATTCCTTGTGCAAGTTTTACCTCTATTACTACGCCCAATGAAGTCCATCAGGCAGATGTTCTTTATATGCCTTATGATAAAGTAGGACGAATTACTTATCTTTTTTGTCTTAATGTAGTGGACGTTGCTTCTAGATATAAAGCTTCTATTCCTATTGGTGCATATAGTGTCAAGGATAGAGAGGGAATCTTAACTTCAAAGACTATTGCTCGAGCACTTGAGAAAATTTATGATGATCCTGAAATTCCTCTGGTCTGGCCGAAATTATTAATCACTGATAAGGGGCCAGAGTTTAGGGGTGATTATGAGAAATTAATGAGAGAGCATGGCGTGAAAATTCAGAAGGCTAAATCTAAGCGTACTATAGGTATTGTTGAGAGATATAATCAAACATTAACTAAAAGATTATTTCATATACAAGACGCACATGACTTATTAACATTGCATTTATCTAAAAGATCTAGGTCTTGAGTACAGAACTTACCTATAATTGTTAAAGATATTAATATTTCAATAACAAACCTTATAAGTATGTCTCCTGCTAAGGCTATAAAAAAGAAGCAGGTTAAAGCTAAACCCTCTTGGCCTGCTAGACGTTCAATTGGCTATGATGAAGCAATTTTACCAAGCTATACTGAAGTTCGATATCTTTTTGAACCTAGTGATCTAGAAGGAGGAAAAAAAAGAGCAACCGACTGCAATTGGTCTCCTGAAGTTTTTATAATTGAATCGTATTTGCTAAAAGAGAATCAACCAGTTCTCTATAAACTTTATAATGGCCCTGAGCGTTCATTCGTGAGAGAAGAACTACAGATTGTAAAGGATGCGCAATTACCACCTCAATGGATACTTAAGCATTAGTCTTACCTTCTCTCTCCTCCACTTGGTATAGAATTTGTTCGAAAGCATTGCTTAAGTAATCATCTATTTCAGCTCTATTATAGACTATAATTTGTGTATTTCTAAGCCAATCAGTTCGTGAATTCTTTTTTCCTGCTTTATCATTCCCAGGCTTATCATCTATAAGAAATTTGGTTAGAGAACATAGAGCAAACTTAAATTGTCCACGCTTATCAAATTCTTTTTCAAGTATTTCCTTAAATTGCCTTCTTCGGCTTTCTAGCATTTTTCGTATATCACTTCCATTGTCTGGATGAGATTGTGGGACTTTTGCACGATGCACAGCTATGGCTTTTTTTTTAAGTGCTGTGCCTAATTCTTCTTGCTCCCTAAATTCTATATCTCTTTCTTGTTCTTCAGTAATTCCCTCCAAACGCTTGAATTCTTCATTATTTGCCTTTTCTTGCCTACAGTACTCTTCATATTCTTCTTTTGTAGGTGGCCTACTTGCTTTAGGATCCAATTGCTCAAGATCATGATTTAGAAGATTGCATTCATGCAAGTTTTCTGGTCTATCTCTATCACTTAGTTCAAGTTCTTTCCATCTCTTTAGCAATCTCGCTCCCCATTTTCTGAAGTGTTCACCAGGCTTACGATTATTTGGATTAATAAATCTGACTGCTTTCTCTGGGATCTTAAGAGCTTGATTAGAAAGTTCTGTATCACTTGTTGTCAACCTTTCTGGAAATATTTCTTTACGAATTTCAGCTACAACCCCCTTCGCATCTATATAACCCCCTCTCTCTATCAAATCCCCGTCGTAAATATTGGATTGCTGAATATAGAAATGAACTCCATTTTGAAGTAGTTATACCTGTATATGGTAGATCACACTCTTTTTTCATCTCTAAGTAGAAACGCTTTCTATCAAACTCCTCTGGCCTACAACATGTTTCCTGTTGCAAGTTTTTATAAGTACCTAATTTTTTTTTTATATCCTGATAATTCCATTCGATATTAGGGTTTTTGAATGGAATATCTTTACTAGAGTCTTGAATAGCCCCTTGAACGGGATTTTGGTTAACTTCTCGGGTTGGTATTTGAAGAGGTTCTTGGATAGCCTCTTGAACAGGTTGTTGGTTAACTTCTTGGTTAACTTCTTGAACAGGTGCTTGAATTGGAGTATCAGTTTTAGGTTTGCATGGATTTTTTCGTCTAAGATGCTCACGAAGTTTATTTGGATTTACACATACTTTGCCACAACGTTTACAAGTTGTATCTTTTTTATCACTTCTAGTTTTTCTACCCATAGTGTTAGCTCTTACTGGCACGCTATTACTTACTTATAAAATTTTTTCTTTAATTAATTATTTCCTATACCAAAACTTTTCGATCATAAAAACTCTGATATTTACAAGCTTTCTAAAGCAAGTTCTAGCTATTGTAAAACTGAAGCATTAACTAATTATTAATTAATCTTTTCAAATCTAGTAATAAAAAGTAGGATGATCGGTGAATATTCTTGCCCATTTCTCTGCAATACTGGAAAGATTTGCAATAACCCTTGCATTCGCCTAGAAGGTTGCCGATTTCATTGGAAAGCTAAAAAACGGGTACCATGTTCTGATTGCAGGAAGCCTACAGCTTCTGCTTGTGGCCGATGCCCGTTACATGTTAGAGGCTATTATGTTATTCAGTATTATGACAGGCTTCGATCACAGATACAAGAAAGTAATGGATAGATCATTTCGGCTAACACTTTATCTTAATTTTTTGTTAGACTTATAAAATTCCTGGCAGGAAGTGGAAAAGTTAGACTTTAATTTTTTTGTTAAATTTATATGCTATTTATTAAGCTATCTGGCGCAGAACCCATTCTTGACTAAGGAAAAGTTGGGACAATTTTGCGGATTTCTTCTGAATTTTTATAGGGTGGCATTTCGTTAGACATTTATATAAAATATGCTATTTAATAAGCTAGCCTGCATTAAACCTGTTCTTGATTAAGGAAAAGTTGGGACAAAAATCTTGTTAGACTTATTTAACAAATATGCTATTTAATGAGCTAGCTTGCGCAGAAGCCATTCTTATATATAGAAAAGTTCGTTAGATTTAAGAAGTCACATGATTTTTAAATTTTTCGTATGACTTATTTATGGGGAATTGGGACAAAATTTTCGTATGATTTATTTTCGTTAGACTTATTTAATAAATATACTTATTGATGCGCTAGCCTGCATTAAACCCGTTCTTGATTAAGGAAAAGTTAGGACAAATTTTTGTATGACTTATTTTCGTATAACTTATTTTTTCGTATGACTTATTTAATAAATATACTTATTGATGCGCTAGCCTGCATTAAACCCGTTCTTGATTAAGGAAAAGTTAGGACAAATTTTCGTATGACTTATTTTCGTATGACTTATTTTTTCGTATGACTTATTTCGTATGACTTATTTTTTAGTATAACTTATTTATGTGGAATTAGGACGAAATTTTTGTATGATTTATTTTACAATATTGATTTTACCATTCTGGGAGTCATGACACACAATAGCAAGGGGGACGGACCTTACGGTCCTTAAACCCCCAATTTGCTATTATGTGTACAAGTAAAACTAAAAAGTAACGTAAAAAAGAAAAATTTCATGTTATACATATGCCGTTCTTAAGTTATCCTTCGTAAGTACCATGTAACCTGTACTATTATGCAAATTTATAATAATCTCAACTCCGCCAAGAATCAGGTCTGCATCTTTGCTTTAAATAAAATATGTATTATAAGCATGTCGCCAAAGAATGATGCTATACAAAGCTACATATCGCATAATTGCTGAGAAGAGGCTGAATCTGTAAATAAAATCATTAATTAGTGTTAATGATCACGATTTTTTCAGCAATCAAATGATCAAGCCCGCTTATAACATAATTTGTTATTACAGTCAGACCTCTTTATAGTCACCAAGTCCGTTACATTTCTAAGTGGTGATTGTATAGAGGGGTGACTGTAATTATAAACCTCTATACAATCACCGCTATAATTAAAATAATATGTGGTGATTATACAGAGGTTTTAGCATTTGTATTTATAAACAGTAAACAAAAATTAACATTCGTAATTATAAAGTTCATTATTATTTATTGGTTATTGTTTATTATTATTTAAAAACAGCATAATCATAACAATAAAATTTTAACTAAAAAAACTGGTTATTTGAGCTTGCTTTTTAGTCTGCATTTTAAGTTTATGAACTGTTTTAAGATACTTTTTAAAAACGTGCCCATCTTCATTTTTAAATTCATCTATTTCTTGCTGTTCAAAGAAAGTTACCCAAGTTTGTAAAGACTTTGTTGCATCATCTAAAGAAACTAACACTGGCTCATCTTCAGAATCATCTGAATTATCATTTTCTTCATTCATTTCCTCTCGAATCAATTTAATGATATCATTTTCATTTAAAACATCCTCGGTTGGTATTTCTTTATCCAAGTCACAAAAATCATTCAAAGCATTTGCTAAGGAATCAGCAAGAGGGTCGTCAGATTCCGCACCTAAATCTTCAATAATTTGATTAGTATCTGCAACATCTTCATTTAAAATAGCTTGCTGAACTTGTGTTGCATCGGCTATATCATTATCAGTTGTAGAAGGCAATATCCCAGTTTTAACCCAACAATTAAAGATCGTATCACCGCTTACATTCTCCCACGCATCTGCCAGATAATCAACAGCTTCTTTGATATTTACCTTCTCCTTATTAATATCCTTTCTTTCTTCAAAAAGTTTTAAAATGTGTCGGCAATAGTTTCGTTTATAATGAGCTTTAAAACTCTTGATAACTCCTGCATCAAGTGGTTGTAAGTGACTCGTAGTATTAGGAGGTAGAAAAGCTACTTCAACGTGAGTTAGATTAAGTTGAGTAACTTCTCTACCACTAGCATTATTATCACGGCGACCTACATTTTAAATGGAGTTAGTGAAGTTTCAAGAAAAATATGATTTAACACCTTAATTAAAGCACCAGTCATTAAAAATCCCATTAGCTATTCGTGACCTACCACGTGATCGATGTTGAGATCTAGAACCAGCGCCAGTACTACCATCATCATCAATATTATCAGAATCGGGATCGGGATTGGCTTACGTAAATTAAAAAAAAAAAAAATATTTTTAATAATAATTCGTAAGTTCTTCATAATTAAATTAAATTACAACGGTCCTTTTACCTTGTTGAGGATCGATGTGAGATGGCGCATTGTCAACCAAGAGCAGGATTTTTTTATTTTGCGCTCTAAAGTTGCGGTCCATATGTCGAAGTACTTCTTCAAAAATTGTCGAATTCATCCACGCTTTGGGGTTTGCACGGTAATAAATGGGAAGTCGCTCTAAATTGATTCGTGAAAAAGGTCTCAGACGTTTTGCATTACTGATTACCCATGGCGTAAGTTTATCAGTTCCCGTCACGTTAGCACCAAGAAGGACCGTTATTCTAGTTTTATCTTTCTTCTGGCCAAGAATAGGTTTTGTTGAGAGTGTCTGATTTGGAGGCATTCGGTAAAAAAGACCAGTTTCGTCGATATTATAGATTCGATCAAGAGTAAACTGGCCCAAAAGTCTACGCAATTTCATTCGTTCTTCTGCAAGAGATTCCAACGGAGCACTTCCTGCTTCTCTGTGTGCACGATATCTTTGAATATTATTGCGTTTTTTAAATTTCTCAAGCCACCCATTCGAAAACACCAATTCACTTTCCTGTATGTTAAATGCCTGTGTGAAAACTCTTGCTTTTTCTTTAATTAGCAAATCAGTTAAGGTAACGCCTCCCGCTGTTGTATTTTCTACCCATAGACTCATAGCATGATCTAATGAAGGAAATTTTGCTTCTCTATGCCTAAATTTTTAGGAAATTCATCAATAAAGTTTCAAAATGTTATTAAAAAAAACCTGCTTACCTAAATGTTTTATTTGAAACTTCAGCACTAACCACGGCCTTTCACTTGTCTTTTTCTTTCAAAATTTTAGACACAGTACTTCAGTTAATCTTCACATTAGGGTTTTTTTCGTTGAAAAACTGAGCAACTTCATGATGTTTTTTGTTTTTATTGGCTTCTAACCATTCGCATATTTGACGTTTAAGGTCATCACTAATAACTGAACGGCGCTGTCGATTGGGTGGCATAACAAAGAAAAAATCTTAAGGAAAATATTGATATGGAAAAAAAGAGATTTTGTATGAATTTATTTTCATGCCGATTTGAAGATATAGTATTTGTTCAGGTGTTGATAAATTAAATTTGGAAATGACATGGATGAACAAAGAAGCAAATGATAATATTAACTTTACAACCAATCAGATTTCATTAATCTGCGGCCAATTGGAAATTAGTGATTATAGAGAGAGCTAATTACTAACGATAATAATAAGTACGTTACAGATTATGTGGTGATAGTGATTATAATTGTTTTGTGAGTATAAAGAGGTAAATTAACTAAGTTAAAGTCCATTTCACAAAATCGTGTTCTTATATAGAGGTGTGACTATATAGGGTGTGACTGTAAAGAGGTCTGACTGTACTTTGTGAAATATACTCGTTCGTTTGATATTGATGATGTAAAGGTAAGCTTGATCTTTTTGTATTTTTCGTTTGATTTTTGCTTTATATACGCAAAACAGAACGAAAAAACTGAATTAAGAATAAAAAGATGGATTAATGGAAAGATAATAAAGGGTATAGGTCAAAAAAAAAAAGATTCTCCAAATTCAATGTTTAAGGTTTCTCGCAATCGATCTATTAGGAGGAGGACAAAAATATTATATTGGTATTAGATTAACATTGAATATTGGCTTCTAGGAAGTACAATCATATTAATCTATATTTCTCATAGAATAACTTTATAATCTCAATTGCGAATTGACTCAATACTGTACGTAATGTGCGATTTTCTGCCCCATATAACAAATTCGAACGCCAGAAAAACATGATCAAACAACGGAAAACATTTAGAGCATTGGCATGCAGTGTATTAGCTAGTATTTTAAGAAATAAAAATAGGTTGCACATGAGGTAAGTTTCAAGATTTCAATTTTTATGATCTTTATTGTCAATATTTTTAAGGGTATATTTATACCATTTATTGAAGTAAATTTATAAATTAAAGATTCTAAATGTTATTTAATGGTTTTGATAGATTGTTCTTACTGAAGTGAAAAAAAAACATTTAAATCAAATAGCGAACACGTAAATCATACTCGAAAAATAAGAAATAGGAAATAATAATATCATTTATTTAGATAAATGTTAGATGAAAGATATTTGTATATTTATAGGAAAGATTAATTTCGTCTTCATTATGAGGTACAGAGGTAGTATTCAATCATTGTGATCAGGTACGAATAGGAAGATAACCGATTCAAATTCTATAGCAGATATAGTAATAAAACTCTAGGCGAATTCCTAAATGCGAGTATACCCTTATTCAGTGATGTGGGTTAATTAACCATTACGCGAAATTTTATGAGACTTGTACTGTATTACTAATGTAAAATTTGCTGCAAATTCCATGGGAATACGGTACCAGACTCAAGTGACGAATAATCATAACAAATGATCCACATAGTAAACATACCATAAATTAAAAAAAAAGGGGGGGATGTCTAAAGCGGGGCAAATCACGTGATAATAGTAAAATATTTGTCACCCGTGTCACACCCTCTACTCTTTCATTTTTATTAAGTATTCCGGCGACAGAAATTTTTCAGTTAATAAAATCCTATATGTCACACCACTATTTGTCACATTCGCAATTTCTTAATGCCGTAATGCGGGCCAAAAATCTGTATAAATCGGGCGACTTACCCCCGCTTTAGAGTTTAGACGACCCCCATAAAAGGAAGTTCTGGACCGTCTATTTATTATCACTTGAGTCCGCATCACATGTGTTTATGTTACACACATCTAAAACATCATGACTGAACTCACGACTGGACTCAATAAGGTAAGACCGAAACCAGAAAAAGTTTGCAATGACGTGAAAGATTATAAACAAAAAAAACTTTATTATAAATTATTTCATAAACTTTATTTTATTGGAAATTCCTCCTGTTAACTAATTTCTTTCCTTGCATCATTGTAAATAAAAGGTATTATAATTAAAAATAAGTCAAAATTAAAAGTATAAATACATTGAAATTTTTGGGTGTTATTACTTGGCGACCCTATCACCATAGCGACCCCTATACGTGACTTAAATAAAATTTTTGATTGGCTAATTTTAGAATTTTTAACGAACAAAAGAACATTTTTCCGAACTTTATTTACTTTACAAGTTTGAAAACTTAAAGTTGTGCAATTCCAAGATAAGGGAACATGCTAATAAAAAATTCGAATAATAATAAAAAGAAGAGTAAGAAATGAAGGGTGATAGAAAGAACAGAAAAAAACTAAAGAAAAAATTAAAAGTAAGAGGGGATTAAAAAGAAACAAAAATAGCGAAGAGGAGAATAAAAGGGAACGGAAACAACAAGGGATATAAAAGAGAACAAATAATAAAGGAATAAAAATGAATGAAAAACAAAGGAAATGAAAGAGGTGTGAAAGAACAAAAGTAATGAGAGAGAAATGAAAGGGAACGAAAACAACAAAGGGAAAGTGAAAGTGAACAAAAACAACAAAAAGGAGCGAAGTTAACAAAGAGGAAAGAAACAGAAAAGAGCAAGAAAGTAACGAAAGAGAAATGGAAAGAAACAAAAGCAAGGGGAATAGAATGAAAAGAAACGAAAGAAAGGGCATGTGAATGAGTGAAAGAAATAAGAGAGTGGAATGAGAAGAGGCGAGAAAGAAAGGGCAGGCGAATGAGTGAAGGAAATAAGAAAAAGAGGGAAATGGAATGAGAAGAAACGAGGAAGAAAACAAAGGGAATGGAATGAAAGGAAACGAAAGAAAAGTAAGGGGAGTAGAATGAAAGAAACGAAGGTAACGAAAAATGAAAAAAGAACAAAAAGGAATGCAAAAATAACGAAAAGAAATAAAAGAGTACAAAAGGGAATGAAAAAATAACGAAAAAAATGAAAATAATAGAAAGGGATAAAAAGGAACGAAAAAAAAGAAAAGAAAATGAAAGAGAATGAAAGAAACGAAAAGGAAACAAAAAGAAGTGAAAATAACAAAGGGAAATAAAAAGAAATGAAAGCGATAATCAAAAGGAACGGGAAAACAAAGGGAAGTTAAAAGAAGCGAAAAAATTAAAGGGAAATAAAAGCAAAGGGGGGATAAAAAAACAAACAAGGAATAAAAGAGAATAGAATGAGTTAGTAAGGAATGGTAATTAATAGACGAAAATAAAAAAAAAATAAAAGTAAAAAAAATTACCTTAGTGTTAACTAAGAGAAGAACAAAAGGATCTAAAAAGAACAAATTAGTTGATAAGAAATGTAATATGTATAAGAAACGAAGTGTATGAGCGAATAAAAAAAATAAAAACACGAAATCGGAACTGTACATACCTTAATTGCGAAATGGAAGAGCCGAAAAGCCTAAAAAGAGTAAAGATATTTTAATAAGGAACAAGTTATAAGAAACAAAAGAAAAGAAAAGCGTGCCTCGAGTCCTTGACTGTGAGCTGAGCGAAGGGTTTAAAGAAAATTATTAAATATCGAAAACGAGTATTTATGATGACGTAATCGTGTAGCCAATCAAAATTTGTTTTCTCACGTGATAGTAAAGGGTCGCATGTCGCTAACGACATTTTTCCTAAATTTTTTGCTGGTCTTAAAAGTACCTTTTTATAACTTTATAACAATACAATAATCTATTCGGTAATTGATAATTTTTTGCAAGTCTCACTCTCACTCTCACTCTCACATCTATTAATACTAAAAAAAAAAAAATGAAAATTAAACAATCAGTAAGAGAAACCATGGAATAAGCAGGCTTTAATCTTGGTTATTAGAACAAAGTTAAGGATATAAATTTATTAACATATCTAAAGGATAAAGCCCATACCAAACTTGATAAAAGTAAAGTATATAAAGATTATGTAGATATATTGAAATGTATCAAATCAAATTACGAGATTGGTTGCAATAAGAACAATAAGGTGACTGATGTACTGGAAGCTTTTCATGTAAGTAATTAATTAATTATATATGATAAATATTTTTTTTTTTTACATTGTATTAATAATTCCTTCTTTTAGGATGATGCTGAATCTAGTATGATTAAAAGATTTTGGGAAGGATAACAATGATGATGATGATGATAATGATCATGCAACAACTTCAACGCAGCAAGGAAAAAGCTTGAATGTCGTTTATAATAAACATCCTAAGTTAAAAAATTATTGTAGGAAATTGAGTGAATTATTAAACCAAAATTTGGAGCAACTGTCACAACAAGGCCGTCATGCATGTAATATATTGGAATGGAACATTTTAATTATGAGATATTTTCAAAGACCATAATTCCAGACAAAATCCCTGAATTACCAGATATTTCCCTACCAAGTTTAAACCTAAAGAATACCTTAGCTGCACTAAAAAGAAAAGACCAATGATTTGACCCATTAATAAAAATAATGCAGAGCTTGCAAGAAAAAAATAAAATAAGCAATAATTCTGAGTGGTTTGGTAAGTTATATCAGTGGACTTACCAATTTTACTCATCAATCAAATACCATGATATTGACATAACTACAGTTGTGAGAGCTATTTCAGCTGTATTTATATTTATCACCATCACCACACATTGATGAGCCTGAAAACCATATAAAAATGAAATTAAGGGTCAAAATTTTTCTGCCGTTTTTAGTCTCAACTACGACACAAAACTTACTTCTGCTTGGAAGTTTACTCATTTAATTTCAGGTTAGAGTGATAAAGGATATTTGATATCAGACTTTGCAGCAGTTGTTGTAGACCAGGATGAAGGACAATATCCATTCTTTCTAGTAGAATTTGCAAGTGAAAATGCAGCTACACACAAAGATAAATTGTGGTTGTATCAGACGGTTTTTATGAATTAGATTGCATTTTGGCAATAGTGAAAAATCTTAATGAATGGGAGGTTAATGAAATAAGGTTCCATGTAGCAACAGTTGGTGGAACTACCATCAGCCTTAATACAATTACTCCCAAATATGATTTGGGTTTATTTTATAAGATGGTTTAGGATGAACAACAGTTGTACGTCTTGTATAAGCTGCAGAATTCCTCCTTTCATCTTCTGCTACTTGTTCCGGTGTTGGTACTAATGAACGTGATGTTGGACATGTGATTCAATGAAAAATGTTCAGCTCTTATTTACATTTATAGGAATGAGCATACATTCAACCTGAGACAAAGCAATAGTAATATGGAAAGTAATGTATTGGAAGCTCTACGTATCTCTGAGAGATCGTCTGTGCTGATGGGATATGGATTAAAACCATATTAAACAGGAATTATAAAGTGAGAAACATAGTGTCAAGTTTACGAAATGCACTGCCAAATTTACCTTCAACACCTGAAAAGTCTCGTGTGAGTAAAGGAACATATACACCACCTCCACATAGAGTAAATTATATTTTTCAAAATTTAGATTAATTATTATACTTACTATATATCATACAATGTTATTTATAATTTTCAAAGATCTGTTCAATAAATTAATTATTTGTGCTTTATAAACGAATGTTACTCAAAATACATTTAACCTTTTTCATTACCGCATCGGATTTATATTGCATGTTTTTTACAAGAGACTAGCTGTTAAACGTGCTTTGGTACGCTATACAATAAAACATAAAAAGCCGGGATAATAAAAATAAATTTGCCTAATAAAATATGAAAATTGTGAAATACAATTTACTATTAAAAAAATTTTCCTTTAACTGTTTTATTTCGTTTTACATTTTTAACTTTTTATAAAATTTTCAGTTTCATATAGTGCCCGGGTAATCGATTTGAGTCGACCCGAGTTCGAGTCAATAATTTTTCCAGATCGAGGTTTATGCATTTTATTTATTGTTTAAATAGTATTATATTATTTTATTGTTATTTTTATTGTATCGGATTCGTTTATAAATTGTTTATTAATAATAATTAATAAAATACATCATTACAGTTACAAAAAATAAAATATTAAAAAAAAAAATCCACAATAAAGTTTTGCGAGGAAATTTACCGTTTTCACTTTACAAAAATTCTTATCCAAAGAGCCAATATGTGTTAACCGTACAAGACCTACAAAAGAAAAGAAGTGGAGATGTTAGTTAAGGAATAAAACTTAGTGTTTCATTTCTATTCGTTAAAAAAATTAAAAAAAAAGACAACGAATTACCTTCAGAACTGAAGATCCATCAACCTACAAATAAAAGAAACCAAATCTTTGTTAATAAAACTAACGAAAAAGCAGAAAACAAAGCTTCATTTAAGAGAACAAAAAAAAACCCTAAATCCCATCTAAAGTGCCGTCCAAATTCCGTCTACATAATGAAAAAACGAACTGTTCACTGGTCGAAGTGGTATGATTTCCAACGCAGACACTCTAGTATACATGATGGAAACCTGTCCCATTTCCATTAAATATCTTAAGACATTTCTAGAAAAATTGGAAATTCCATGGATATTACGTGCACACAACAGAAACCAGACAAGTTTCTATAGGATTTACATAGATGAAACATCATTGAAATTGCTTCCCTTCGACTAGTGGTTAATAAAGTTCGTTAAAAGACGAAAATAAACTTAGAATAGACAACCTACTGAAATTCCACACTTCCAAGGACTGAAGAACCATTTAAAGAAAGAAGAATAACGGACTGTTAGTAAAATTAGTTAAAAATGGAGGTAAAGAAATAAAAAAAAAACCCTACTCGAAGTATTTACCGAATTCTCGCGTTTATGAAGCTGATAGCCGCCTAGAAAACAGAGAAAACGAACTGTTAAAAAAGAACTGTTCGTTAAAAGAAATAAATTAAAGAAAAAAAAATACCTACTAAAATCTGAGTGCGTCCAAAGGAACTAGAAACCGTCTCACTTCTTCAACAGAACGAAAAAAACGTGATAATCGATTATTTGCCGAAATTGATAATAAGTCCATCGATAATCTATACAAAATCTTTTTTCGGTCCGTAGGACTCTACCCACTTCAAAGAATACTTTACAATGTATTCAATTTATTAAATTAACTTCCAAAGAGTTCTAAAGGATGTTGACATAATGATTGTATTGTCTTTGGCATTCATAATAAAGAAATAAAAAAAAAAACTTCTAAAGCAAGAATTCTCTGTATAGCGAAAATGGTAAGTTTCATTGTGAAATATGTCATATATTGTTTTTTTTTGGAGCGTTAAGAATTTGAAAATGATGAGTCGTTGCTAAACTTATCATTTTTTTTTGTTTTTTATTAATAGAAATGTTAAATAGCGTTATTTATTTGTTTTTTATACTGTAAGGGGGAGTAGGTTAGGTCCTTCGAGATCAATCATTAGGAGCGTTAAATAAATGGAAATGTTTTTCCAAAGACTTTTTTCGTCCACTGTATATACAAGTCTCTAAACTATGCCATTATTAAATATGACTAATACCTAAAGTACCAGCTCTAATCCGCAAAATGAAATAGACTAAGTAATACTTAACCTATAAAACGCACAGAGGGAATTATACACCGAAATAAAAAGAAAAATAATCTATACTATATAAAGAATCTATGTCTATCATGCGATTAAACCAAGAGCCATTATGGCGAAAATTACTAGTAGTAGCTTTGCTATCTTTTAATGAAATAAATTTTGCCCGGGAGAAGTCGAAAGGCGAAGTGTTATTTGATTGACGCGGTGAATGGTGTGTGATGGTCCATCAGAAGACGAATGTTGATACGCACGGTATTTTTGAAAGAGTTTTTAGTAATATGATTGGAGCGTTTCCAATTTATAAAGATGTTGTTACGATGTTTCTAAATATGTGTAATTTGATGAGTTGGTTTCGTTTGTAAAACCAAAAAAGTATGTGTTGTCGGGTTTTCTTTTTATTATCGAATTTGCCTGTAAAAAGTGAGACAAATTCATGAGTAATAAAGTTTCTACATGCCAAATAGAAAGTAGTGTCCGGTATGTTCGTGGAATGATCCTGGGAGAGGAAGTGATCCATTTAGAATTTTGTTCTTTATTTCTTGCGTAATAAAGACGTCGCCTTGTGAGCAATTGTTGACAATAAATGATTTAAGTTCTTGTGCGTAGCGTGCGAGGTGCGGTTTAAGAAGTTATACCGCTTCTGGGCATGTCCAAAGGTGATCATTAGTTTTATTGTTGTTATTACAGAGCCAACAAGTTGTATGATTGTTGATCAGTTGAGGATAGTTTCGCTGTAAGATATCCATTGTGGGAAGTAAGTTATTCGCTGTTTTCATTTGTCATGAGCGAAATTTAGTGAGGTTGCGGCTAGTGGGTGTGTCAAAAGGATTAAATTTAAAGTATGTAGTAGTAATTTCCCAATTAATTAATTTGTTGTATGTTGCTTGTTTGATCGTGTGGCAAGACTCGTGTGAAAGCCAGTGAAAGTATTTTTGTGCGTTGGAGATATCGTGACGTATATTGCAGTCGATCTATATTAATATTCTGGTCGTCCCAGATGATTTGAATGTTATTAGGTAGAGCACGATGGTTAATGTTGATGCGGTGCGTCGAAGTTCTATCGTCTTTGGCAAGTGCGTCCGCTCGATCGTTGTTGATGTTTCCCGCATGTGCTTTAACTTTGTGTAGGATTAATGTTTTCTTGGTGTTATGTTGTAAAAAATTTGTTGGTAGGTGTTGATTGCACATTATGAGTCGGTGTAGACCGTAGAGGTTAACTGTGCTGTTGGGGTTACAAATAAGTAGAGCGGTACAGATAGCAAAAACTTCAGCACGAGTTGATGAAGCAAAATTCGTGCAAGAAGCGTTAAATTCGAAAGCGTGGTTGTGTTACATGTCATCCTAATCCCATTGTTGACGACGTGGAATAATCACTGAAGCAAGATCCGCGTATATACTGTATCTATGCCATGATGATTATATAATTGTTTTTGAAAAGAAAAAGTAAATTAGCAGTGCCAAAATAAATATCAAAATAAAAAATTAAAAAGGTTGAAGGAAATTGTAATAATAAAAGAGGAACTTGAGCTGGTATGTGTTGTTGTGCGTGAGTATTCACTCGTAATTGGTGGTCGTTATAACTGATAGTCCGTAAAGTTTGACAATGATCATTTGGTAGGTATAAAAATCTTGACATTTGTGTGGATGAAATATGAATTGAATCCATATTAAAAAGGAATTATAGAGTGAGAAATTTACCTTTCAAAACTGAAAAATTTGTTCAAAATTAAGAATTGACATTAATTTTCACAAGCAAAATAAATTTGGTTTCTTTTACCAAGTATGTATCATGGTATATTTTTTGTCTCCATTATGGCCAATGGCCGTGAAGATAGTTAGTGTACATCAGATCGCCTATATGCACTTTTTTTTTGTAAACAATTTTTTAAGATCAAACCAAAATAAATAATAAATTTAGATAATCTCCATTATCATCAAATATATAATAAATAAATTATGCATTCAAAATCTCAAAATATATTATGTTAAATTGTTAAATTATTTTTTGATTAATTTATATTCGACAAATTTTTTGTTTTCTTTAAATTATGTACAATTCACCACACCATACCAGATTTAATAGAACGTGATAATAAAAATAAATTGACCAATAGAATATGAAAATAATCGTGAAATACAATTTTCTATTTAAAAATTAATTCCTTTCATTTCGTTCTGCATTTTCAATTTTATAATGTACAAAATCACTGATATTTATATAAAACATTCTTGATTTAGTCGATTGTAATCATTTAATAAACTATTCAATCATTTCAATGTCATAATTAAAAAATAAACAATCTCTTACATTCTTCTTTTTTATTTTAGTGTTTCGTTATTGATCCTGTTAGAAATCGTGCCAACATTTGAGCTCATCTTAGAAAATTAGACGAAAGAATTCAAGACAACTTATTAATTCCTAAACTGTATATTTCAAAATTTAAGAATCTTTATTAATAGACTGCAATACAGGGTCCATTAATAAATTCGCTAACTAATTTGATAATTCGTCCAATTTTTTTAAAAATTATACAAGGCATGGAGAATTCACGTAA
Source organism: Rhizophagus clarus (assembly GCA_015698045.1). Taxonomy (NCBI): domain Eukaryota; kingdom Fungi; phylum Glomeromycota; class Glomeromycetes; order Glomerales; family Glomeraceae; genus Rhizophagus; species Rhizophagus clarus. The sequence continues at coordinate 369,317 of BLAL01000246.1, read as the reverse complement.
AGTACTACGCCATGTGATCTAGTATAATGGATTAAGGATATTTTTAGGATGCTAAAAAGGATGTGTTAATTACGTTATTCAAAAAATTTATCCGAAAGTATCATACGTAAAATAAAAATGTTATTACAAGATCTCCGTAATATTTTTATTATGTAACCGAAACTCATTTGATCATGAGAAATATTTCGGCCTTCGATATATAGTAGCCGAAACTGATGGAGATACATATGCCGAAATCCCAAATATATGCCGAACTCCAATGATGTGTGCTAAATAACGACAATTTTTACCGTTAAGAAGTCCATCTGAATAAATAATCCAGCCGAAATGCCATCTCTCAAAATTTTATGTATTAAAAAAAAAATTAACAACAACTTTCTATTTTAAAACATTTTTTTAAATAATAATAAACACGTTCATAAATTATTAAATTATTACATAAATAGGAAATATTTTAATAGCATATTCGGTGTAATGATATTTATCTAAAATTAAATGAATCTTTTTGTCATAATAACTTTCTCGACAAATTTTCATTAGTATTATTCCAAGATATCCCCTTTTCCAGTGATTGGTTACAGTTTTTTTTTTCTCACAATTCAGGAAAGAAAGACTAGATTTGAATTATCAAACAAAATCCAATTTAATTTTATAAATTATCGTTATTTTCTTTGGAGGGCGCAGATATTAATAACTAAATATTTGAATGCAGAAATAGTTTAGTAATCACAACAGGTAGTAATAAATGATAACAATCACAATTCCTTCTGAACGATTCTCGTTGCGAAGCAATAATTCCATTAATTATTAGCAAAAAATTAGCAAAATTTCTAATGAATAGTTTTTTTTTGTTATCTAGCACGAAATAATAGAAGTCAGTAAATCTTTTGTAATTCAATACAGTTTACTCGCTTTATAACGAAGTTGATGAATCATTGAATTTATAAGAAAATTCGTTAGAAGATCTGGAAAATTGGTCGACACTTGTATATAAAATAAGAGTCATTTTATATAATTATTTAGTTATGCAGATTATAGATTTACTTTGTTAATCGGTATATAGCATTCATTGGCAATTTTCTGTATAATACTGGTATAATGAGATCTTTTTATATGTTAAAATATTCGCTATGTTAAGAAATTCGTCGGCCGTTATAAAGTGAGTACATAGCCTAATTGTGATAATTTAATTTGACACCACTAGACATGCATTGTATATCACATGAACTGTGTATTTGCATAGTGTTTAATATTTTAAGCTAAATTTTATTATATATTTACATACAATTTGAATTAAAATTCTTTAAATTTAAGAAATTGATCATGTAACCGGTATATCATTTTATGCCATTAAGGCCCCAATTGATGGAATATTCCATCTGTTTACTGTTTTCTTGAAACAATCATCTTTACATGACGTAGCTCCATGGTACCTTGAATCCATTACTTCTGCTTCATTTCTGTATAGGACCTGTTGATATTTTTTACAATAGTTTTTGTGATTTTTTTCCGGTATACAACTATATTGATATCCTTTTTCAAAGAATTTTTTTCAAAAATCTTTTATGCCATCTTGCTCCAACTTAAATCGTGAAATATTTCTCATTATTATATAATTCTCGTAATTCTCCTTTTATGCGGCTTGTACATTAATGCTGCAAATATATTTTGGCAACTTCTATGTTCTTCCATTATTAAATCACATTCTTCGCATATCCAATGAATGCTATTATCTATTTCTGCAAACATGTCCCGCGAGAAATTCTACTTTGTGACATTCTTGTTTATTTTACATTGTTCGCATTTAATATATTTGGACTTTGTATTCACGCTATTATTTTATTTTGTTTCTATTTTATTATAACAACTACCACTATATTTTTGTGATAGTCCACTTATCTCTTTTCGTATTCCTTCTGCAGGATATGCGCTCTACCCACAACTCCGCAAATATATTTTTTGTTTTCTTTCTCAATCCAATCTTCCTCCTTTCCTTCTGTATGTAAGACCCACTCAATTTCTACCTCCTCCATAAATTTGTTGTTATCACGTTGGGAAATGGATAATGACATTTTGATCCTGTCGTCATCAACAAATTGTAATCAACACACCATTTTAATATTTTATACATTTGTGGTTTGTGACTCCTCATGTGCATGTAATGGTTTTGTGAGTTAAGCGATAGAACGATAACCAATTCAATCTTTACTATCTCATCACTACTCCTTCGGTCACTTATCACCTCCAAATTTGATTAAAGGAATTGAGGGCCGATTTACAGTTTCATCTTTTTGCTTGAACATCGTAGACGTTAATATCTGGGTGATCGTCAATTCTCGGAAGTTCATGAAAGGTTCAACCAAAGAAAAAATCGATCAACAGAAGAAGCCAATACTTAAGATAGTTCAATGGTAGATGAATTAATAAATTCAATATACGGAGTAGATGATAGAGCAGAAAGTTTTATAATCTAGTGACTAAACGTCTCTAACAAAATGTTCTTTCGCTTCTTTTGTGGAAACACTGTTGGATCAGAAAAATCAGTTGATGTCTGATGGAAGATCCGTGATCAGATACAGGGAGGGAGATTTTACTAATTTCTTTTCGTAAATCGAAAATTTCTTGTTATCCGAATCAAAAGGATCTGAAAATCAATAATATAATTGATTCATTGTGAAATTAATTAGGAGAAAGCGATTTCTAAAATAGAATAACGTGGAACACTCGATCTGACTGAAACAAGGAATGAACAGTTTAATATTTCGTCATATAAAAGAAAATAATAATAAATAAAAATAATTCAATATACATATATATATGCGCTAGAATACCTCCAAAATAGTATCCGTTCAAAAGCGAGAAACTAAAAAAAGACAAGAAAATATTAAAAGCGTTACACCACCATAAACCACTTATACACGTCGAACTTCGACAAAGAAATTCAAAAGGGATATTTTGAAAGTACTCATTTCTGAAATGTTATCTGAGGTCCATCAGATTAAGTAACCTAAAATAAAAAAGAAAAGAAATTTCATTAATGTTTCATTAAAAAAAATTAAAAGTGTACTGTATACCTTGAAATTCCGTCCAGGATCCACAAAGCCAAAGAACCTAAATAAATAAATAAATATATATATATACAAAATATATATGTTTAATAAACGAACAGAAAATTGAGTGGAATACATAAAATATTATCTCGTAATGATAAACTTTTACCTCCTAATTTAAATGTCAAAGAACCTAAAAAGGCAAAATAAATCGTTAATAAAGAAAGGGTCATTAAAAACGTAAAAATGAAAAATGAGAAAAGAATTTACCAATTCCATCTGTCTAAAGACTTTAGAAGCATCTTATTTTATTTTATTTTTCTTTTCTATCAATTTTACTATACACTCCCGTTTTGTTTAGCATTTCAACATTTCACCTTGAAATATCAGTATTTAAGTATTTCCGACGAAGGTATTTGAATTTGCTTCAATCTTCCTATAAGATGCTGAATTAAGATCATTATCTTCTATAAAATTACTTGAATCGACATCATCGACGCATTTCTTAGACAATGTCTTCAATATCATCTTCATCTTCAGAACCATCTTCAAATTCAACAGAAAAAGGAATTTCAAATTCTAATCCAACTCCTATTCGAACTGAATGCATATAATTGCCATCAAATAACCTTTTTAATTCCGTATTAATTTAAGTGACAAAACTGGCACTCAGATTAATGCAAAGATTATCAGCGAGCCTAAAATTAAACTAATTAAACCGTTTCTTAAAAAAAAACAAAATTTAAAGTTGGTCGAACTTACCAACTTTGTCAAGCTTGTATTTCGAAACTTCAACTCGTTTCTTTTTATTAAAAAACTGACAAACTTGCAAGGTTCGTTCGTCCAAGACTTTGAACCCTAAAATTTAATTTTTTTTTTTTAAAATGACAAAAACACAAAAAAAATATAACTGATAAATTTACCTTAAAATAGTGTAACGTTCAACTAATGAAACTAGAAAAACAGGCTAAATTACTTAATCTGTGACGCCTCATCTAGCCTGATACAGTATATGCGGGTATCTGTCCTATCGTCAGTTTAAAAATATTACAATTGTTGATTTATTTTATAAATTTTTTTTTTTAGCTCCTAGACTTACTGAACAGGGTTCAGAGTTTGTGACTTGGTTGATTCGTCAATATCGAAATATATGTTCGGGCGGCTTATGTTTCCTGCGTCTTAAATAAAAGCAATTCTGTGATTTTCTTCGAATCCCCTAAGGACGCTCTTATGTCTTTCTTGCTTGAAAAAAGCGGATTATACCACTACAAACTTTATTTCTTAATTACACATTATTTTTATCTTGTTAAAAAAAGAAAAATTAATAATAATTAATAAAGGTAAGCAATTTTTTTTCTAGAGATAATTGAATTTACTGTACTTTGAAATAAGATACAAACTAAAATGAATAAAAAATTACTGATAGTGATTCAAAATATGAAGACAGCGTTTCCTATTTTTAACTCAAAAAGATAAATAAAGCCAAAGTCTTCCCTGCTTCGCACATACGTTACAATTAGCAATTGGCATGGAATAGGGTTAGCATCTGTAAAAATTTTAGCTGCACATGCAAAAAGAATAATTAGAACAATGGAAAGATTGGAAGAATTGCGGCGTATATTGGAATATGAGGATATAGTGTGTTGAAGGTATATATTCTCACCATCATGATATTGTTTATCTTGTTGATTAATGAAGACATATACTATATTTAGAATCTGATATAGAAATTTATAATGAAGAGATTAAAAGCAAATCAAAAGGAGATCTCTATTAGAGATCCATTAAATACTGAAGGGAGTAATATCTATGATGCGTTGATAAATGGCTGCTTTGCTATAAGGAATTAGATTTAGAACTAGAAAATAAAAAATTGAAATAATTCAAGAGCCTTCATGATGAGTTATGATGAGTTTAATGAGATAATTCAGATAAATCAACACCTCGTAGCATCTGTGTGCGTACTGTCAGTGCTGTCAAAGTAAGATTAAAAAAATATATACACCTACAAGGCTACAACTATTGATTGAAGTCTGTTATATCGGAAGTAGAAGATCCATTAGATTGTTAGCAACTTCGTGCAGGAAATTTTCCAACTCTATCACAAATTGCTGTTTGTTTTCTCGCGCTAATTCTCTAATTTCGGCAGAAAGAAATCGTATAGATACATACAAGTTTGGTGAATCAAATGCTATTTTTGAAGAGAAACATTCGTTCAATGGAAGGTTGGCGAAGAATCTTGATTGTTAAATTTTTCTTTAGACTTTTGATTTATGAAATAAATTGTATGTTATTCAATTAAATATAGTGTATTAGGATATTTTTTAAATTAACTTATCAATGAATAAAATTCGAGATATAATTATATACGTTCCTCAATTGGAAAAAGTGATATAACACGAATCTTTATGGTTTTTTTATCGTTTTTACCGCATATTGTATGATAGTGAATACTTTTTTATATATGTACACACAATGTTAATTAAAAATAACGCTCCTGACTTTTCTTTACTTATTATAAAAACTTTTCCCTTCTAATTACAATATTCCTTTTACTATAAATTTATTATGTTTTTCATCTATTCCTTCTAATTTTTTTAGGATGAACTCAAGTGTCGGTATGATTTCTAACAGAATCAATAATGAAGCTAAAATAGAAAAAGAATAATGTAAGAGATTGTTTAACTTTTAAGTAGTTTAAGTATAAAAAGGGTTAATTTATTTTAAATGATATCTTAAAATTTTCTTTTAAAAAGAATTTTGAAAATTAAAAATGAAATAAATGATAACTACTCGAATATGATAATCGTTATAATTTATTTAACACAGTATATGTTATATTAAGATTCAAATGCATAATTTATTTATATATTAGACAATAATAGAGATTTGAAAATTATTAAATTTTATTATCTAAATTACAAGACACAAAATGTTAACATGAACTAAAATATCTCTACATACATATTTAATAGTAGTTTTTGGGAGCTATGAAATATTTCACTCGTTGGTCTTGAAAAATAATCTTGGCAATGCATCCTGTAATTTTGACACGGTATTACTCGCTTTATGATTTCTGTTTAATATTGATTTAATCCATAAACCATCTGCACGGACGGTCTCTCGAAGATATGTTATCAAACGTAGAGCATCCTCTACACTACTTTCCATATCACTTTGCCTCAGTTTGAATGTATGCTCATGTTTGTAAACATAAATGAGAGCCGAATCTTGTTCCCTGAATACGGGGGTAATTGTATCAAAACAAACAGTAGTTCCACTAGCTGTTGCTACATGTAGCCTAGTTTTATTGACCTCCCTTTCGGTGAGATTGTGCACCGATAACAAAATACGATTTAATTCATATGCAGCTTTATATATAGTCACAATTTTATGTTTAGCTGCATTTTCACTTGCAAATTCAGCAAGAAGGAATGGATATTGCCAACTTCCATCCTGGTTTGTAATGACTGCCGTGAAGTCTGATATAAAAGGTCCTTCTTTGATATAACCTGGAATTGAGTGAGTAATCTCCCAAATAGGAGCAAGTTCTCTGTCAAGGTGGAGATTAAAGATGGTGGAAAAAATTTCTGCCCACAATGCCATTTTTGCGTTACTTCCAGACTCATCGACATGTGTTGGTGGTAAATATAACATTACAGTTAAAATTGCTTTCACGACTGTACCCACATCAATATCATAATAATTAGCTGATGTGTGCCGCTTAAATAACCAGTCAAACCACTCAGAATAATCTTTTATTTTATTTTTTTCCAGCAAACTTCGAATTATTTTTATTAATGTATAAATTCGCTGGTCTTTCTGTTTTAATAAAGCTAAGGTACCATTTATATTAAAGCGTGGTACAGAAATATTTGATGATTTCAGCAGGATTTTATCTGGCCATATTGTTTTTGAAAACAATTCGTAATCAACGATATTCCATTCCAACATATTACATGCATGGCGGCATTGCTCCATATTGTGGTTTAACAATTCTTTTAATTTCTTACAATAACTTTTTAACTGAGGATGTTTATTAAAGTCAACATTCAAGTAATTTTCTTGCTGTACGGAAGTTGATGCTGTTATTATAGCATCAGGATTATCTTCGATTTCTTCTTCATTATTATCATTAGCCCCGGTCCAATAATCAGGATCAAAACCTTCTTGCCCCATGGTATCTCTTACTGCTTGTTTAAGTTTCATTCTTTTTTTAGTATTAATATATGTGAAACTTGGATATACGTGAGGCTTGGATATATGTGAGACTTGGAAGAAAATTATCGATTACAAATAAGTACTTTTAAGAATAGCGGAAATTTTAAATATTTATACTTTTAATTTCAACTTAAATCTTATGATCAGAAATGGCAATTAAAAAGAGGAATTTTCAATAATAGACAAATTAATAAAGTTTTTCTTTGTTTTAAAGGGGACTTGTTATCTTTTTATGGAATAATTTATAATAAAAACAAAGTTTATAATCTTTCATGTCAGTAAATCTCACTTATTTTAAAAATGTAAGACTACTTCCATTGTTAACTTTATCTTGTTATTTGTTATATTTTTCATAAATAATTATTATTTAAATTATTATTTATATATTAAGGATCCTTTGTCATTAATTTATAAAAGAATTCCTTTATCTGTTTATTGACTTGAATAAATAATAATTTTTCGCTTAATAATATTTTTAAAATATTAATTAATCTCCCTTACTTTAATTTATATTTCTTTGTTTAAATTTTAATTATTTAATTTCTGTTTTTATTTTATTTTATTTGTTTATTACTTAATTAATCTGAATAAAAACAAAAAACAAAAAAAAGCGACTGATTCAATTATAAATTTGGAAATGATCGAAATTTGCGATAATTAAGTAAATCTGTTAATTTCGCGGATGTTTAACGGTTATTTTAATGGGTTTCTTAGCGGATAATTAATAGTTACGAGGCACGAAGTTCCTCATCATATTATTAAATTTTATTGCACTTTATTATGAAAATTCAAAACTAATAACTTAATTATCGCCGTTTTCGAATTACTGTGATCAGGTGATTTGTCGATCAATTAAAAGAAAACAACGAAAACAACCGAAAACAACCTACCGTCACCCAAATGTCAACTATGCCCAACATCTAATTTGGGCGTCCAGTAATTTCCTGCATTCAGGATTATGGCATCACTATTTATCATATATTTCGTTTGATAATTTCAACTATATAGACCAATTTCCTTTTACTTCTTTATACTTATCTTCTCATTTATTTTCTTCTTTTTGTAATTTCTCCTCTTCTTTTATTTTTACCAACCGTGTATCACCTTCTTACTTATAAGTTAGGAATTCGCATAGTCTTCCAATCATAACTTATGGGTCCCCTTTCATAGCGAAAGTTTTTACAGTTCCCTTAATATATACATTTTAGTCTAGTACTTATCTGATGTATAACTGTATCTGTGGTACCCACCTGTAAAAAAAAAAAAAAAAAAAAAAAAAAAAAAAAAAAACAACCGAAAACAATAGAAAATAACAAAATACTGTTATAAAAAACGCAATAAAAATTGATTTTGAAACTATCTTTTAAAAAGAAACGAAACCTGCTCTCCTTTTATTTATTTTTAAGCCGCTTTAATTTAAAACATACACTAGGTAAAAAATTTTTTAAACGTTTCTTTATTTATTAACTACTGTATTCTAACCTTTTTTAGAGTCTTTAGAACTTTAAGAATACTTCTATCTAAATAGTATTTAAATATTAATGTAAGTAACTTTAAATAAACACTAACTAACTTTCCAAAGTCCTTTGCCTAAGAACAAAAGATCTAAAAAAAAAAAATTAGTTAATGAGCGAAAAAATAGTTAGAAACGAAAGAAATAGTTAGAAATAATAATATAAAATAAAAAATTATTACCTTTTACTTGGTGGAAGTTGGTATGAACCTTAGGAATCTTTAGGAATCGGTTTTAGAAATCGGTTTTTAGGAATCGGGTCTTAGGAATCGGTTTATAAGTACAACAAAAATCAAAAGACGAACAATAAAAAAACATCTACAATGGTCGCTTGGCATTGCATAGATCAAGTGATATTCATAGTATTTATAACATAAACGTGATTTATTTTTAATCGCCGATCACAGTAATTCGAAAACGGCGATAATATAATTTGTTTGTAATACTATCATATCATAACTATTATCATAAATTAAATATCAACTGTGAAGTACTTGGAGTTAAAAGGATGTAATTTTACTTTGATGGTTTGGCATTTAAAATAGATTTTATAAGTTTCAATAAGGTTGTATATCCGGTCACATGGAGCTCAATCCGGATAACCGTTAGCTCAAAAAGTGGTGTAGGATTATAAGCATCCATCTATTGGCTCAATTTTCACCGAAATTAAATTATCGTATTGCCAACTTTATTTTGGCCACACTACATGAATCAACTCTTCGCAAACTACAAACAGCCGTTAGATTTTTATACATCAGAAAATTCTCCCTCAGAAGTTAATTGCGGTCAGTATTATAAATTCGAAAAATTTTTTTAATACGCGCAGAGCGCTGATCATTTTTCAACGATTTAAAATCTCCTGAATAGAGTGTTCGTTCTAACTGTAATAACAAGCAACTTTTAGTGTCAGATTTCGTTGCATCACAGTAATTGGGACTACGAGTAATAAGTGCATAATAACTTATATCGAACTTAATATGTACATTTTTTATAATTTGGGTTTATCAATTTTCATATTATTAAAGTTCCAAATATGGTGATTCATATATGATATATCCGTCTCCATCTTTCACTCGATAACGACAATCCATTTTTACGTGCTGATTATGAAGATAAATATTTCCCAATTCGATTAGGAATTTCATTCTGTTTATAAAAGGACTCTTTTGTCTATTCGGTTCTATGTAGCTTCAAGTTGAAAAAACTACACTTACTTCATGTTGAAAGAACTTCAAATTATTTTGTATGCATAATCCAATTGCCTACATCAACTACGAATTTTTTAATTATACATAACGTGAATAATTTGTCGCAGTAGTACCACATGTTACGCAACATATAATTCATATACGCGATAATCTAGTCTATTTGTCACACTACAGCATGTCCCAGGGATTTCTTTGGTTATATATCTATATGTGTGCAAAACCATAACAATTTTAAAACTATTAGGTCATATAAAGTTTCATACTTGAAATTACTTCATAAATTATTAACAAAGAAATCTTTGTTTCGATTTAATTATTATTTGTATTAGTTCTCAAATAACAATTATTATTTGGACCAAAATTTTTTCAGGTAATTATAATCATTTACACAAATTTTGATCTTTTCCAAATATCAACTGCTTTTTTTTTTATGTTTTAAGGTTTTTTTCATTATCAATACTAATTAAGTAATAAACAAATAAAATAAATAAAAAAAACAGAAAATTAAATAATTAAATAAAACGAAGAAATATAACGAAGATTAATTAAAGCAACATAATATATTAAAAATATTAGTAAACTTATATCTTAATATAGATAATAATTTAAATCATAATTTATTTATAAGAGAATATTTGTAGGTGATCTCACATTTTTAAAATAAGTAATGTCAACAGAAAAGTTTTTTTATTCTATAACGACATGAAGATATCATTCATAATTAATTATAAAAAAAAAATCTTTGTTATAAATTATCCATAAAAAGATAACAAGCTCCCTTTAAACCAAAGAGAAACTTCATTAATTTATCTTATTGATTTTATAAAAGAAGCAATCATCAGATACCAGTTGGAAAGAAATTGACGCGGAAAAGTGTGTACATCTAAAACACCTTTTGTGACGCATCTGGTTTAAAGAATTTGTCCGTTATAATTTTTTAATTCATTTTTTTTTTTTTTTTTTTTTTAAAAAAAAAGAAAACAATGTCTCAACTTCCCGCTGATTGCTTACACGGAATTTTTGAATATCTAGAAGACGACGAAACTACTTTGTATTCATGCATATTGGTTAATCGTCTTTGGTGTGAAGTTGCTGTTAAGTTTTATTGGAGTCAAATTAGAAATTTTAAGACTTTAATTGCTTGCCTTCCAGACGAATCAAAAAAGACTTTAAATAAGAATGGAATTATTATTTCAACCCCAACTTCAAAACGTTCACAATTTAGTATCACATCATTATTATACTCATTAGGTCGTCGAAATGAAACTATTATTTCACTCCCAACCTCGAAACCCCCAATATTTAATTACGCATCATTTTGCAAATACTTATCAACGGACCAAGTTCATTCAGAAATCCGAACATTGGTTATAAATCAACTTTCATTAGATAATTATAATTATAATAAAGTACTTATCGTAGAGCAAGAAATCCTTAAAATGCTCATAAATCGGATTTCTTCCTTAAAGTTATTGAACTGTAAAAATAATATAAATATTACTATTATTCTCTGTCCTAAAGCAAGATATTGTTTAGCAAATCTCTCATCATTATATTGCAACACTTCAACTTCATCCGAATTCCTCTGTCAATTAGCTCACCTATGTCACAATATATCACGAATAAACATATCATGTGATAAATATATTACAAACGGATTAAATGGATTAAAAGATTTAATATCTGCTCAGAATAATATAGAATACCTCAGAATAGGTTATCTGACGGATACAGTTCTTCCGTTAATAACAAAATTCCCGAATACTTTAACCAAGTTGCGTCTTTGTGGAAGGGAAGGATGTTTTATCTCAGCTCATATTGCCAAATTCACAAATTTACAGGAATTGGATTTAGCATTTAATTCTAGTAATAGTTTTAAAGATTTCGAAAGATTAGAGTTTCCACAATTACGAATTTTAAAGTTTCGGAAAGAATGTCCAGAATATATATTATTGAAAAAGTTCTTAGAAATTAATGGAATCAATTTAGAAGAAATTCACTTGAGTATTGAAAGTTATAAGGGCAATTCATTAAATTTAACAATCACAAGATTCTGTCCAAATCTTCGAAAAATTAATAATGGATTTGAGAGCGTAGATTTGGGAACGTTGAAAAAAGTTCTTATCAGTTGTAAGTGCTTAGAAAGTATTGTAATTTGGTGTGGTGGTGGATTTTTGAGTGAAAAAGAAGCATTAGAGATGGTTGTTAAATATACACAAAATGTCCGTGAAATAATTTTATTTCACCAATCTGGTGATTTAAAGTCAGAATTACTTCCTCATGAATTAGAATCTTTTTTCGTAAGTTTGGAAAATCGTATACCACAAAAATCACTTTCTTTAGTGATTGTCAAAAGAGTGATAGATGTTGCTTGCGGAAATTCCGACAGCTTAAATAGAAATGATGAAAATATGAGAATAATTGAAAAATATATTAAGTCGGGAGTTATTAGAAAATTCAGTCATTTTTTAGATCACCAATTTGACGTGTTTTATTAATAGCTTTAAATTTATTATATTAATTGATATATTATAGATTTAGATTTCAAATTATGTAATAATTATGTTAAAAAATTTATTTACTTATTATTATTATTAAATTAAAATATTTTCTTTTATTTTACTCTCTCAAACCTAATACGTGATTCCTGTTACTGTGATGCGAAAAATTCAGTCGCACGATAATAAAAGTTAATCGGTATTTTGCTAGTATTTCAAAAAATGTAACCATGTAATAAATAGTATTGACGGAGGAAAAATTTTTAGAAAAATATCTCATCTGTTTAATATTAAGAATAAATGCGTAATGAAATTTATTTCTCTGTATGTAAAATATAAAAATGATGACTTATATATAATAAAGACTAAGATAGAACTGATTTTATTAATTCATCTTAGGATTAGGAGGGTGGTTTGGGTTATACTGTAACGCCATTTGTTTATTAATTCAAAGTACCATATCGCAATTATTATATAAATTTTCATTTTTCGTCTTATTTATTAGGTTGAGAAAATTGGATATAAAAAAAAAATAATAGATGTATTTAAAAGTGATAGGATTTATCGTATTTTTAACTTAAATGTTCTTTGTCGATTTAACATTACTATTCCATTATGTATGTCTATTAATAATATCAGTGAATAAAAAAAAAGAAAATTCATTACTGAAACATTTACAATCAATACAAAATCACGCAAAGTTTGTATGATTCGCGCCCGTAATCAGTAATTTGTTTGCAACATTCGGTTTAAAAGAACTTTGTTTGCTTTGTATATGGACACAGCTTGAGGAAACAGGGATAACATTGATTTTCTGGGTTTGTAGCAAATTTTTTGTTCTTTATAAAGAATTTAAATTATTATGAGACTTTGAACATCATCGATTGATAAAAATGAAGAATATATTTAAAATAATTAAAATAATTAAAATGCTAGATTTTAAAAATGTGTAAATCTTTCAATTATCATCACTTTATCAAGATTACAGTTGGAAAAGTAATATTTTTTTAATTTTTTTATTGGCTGATTCGTATCAAAATGTCAACCCTCCATAAATGCACTCCTTTGGAATCAAATGTGCTATAGATTTATCATGTGATTTATTTATTCGTTATTACAAATTAAAAAATATCACTCTTATTCTGGGTTGGGCCAGTGGATTAGTTATACTTTTCCTAGTAAAACATGTATTTAGATTAATTTTGTCTATTGTAGTTTTACTAATTGTCCGTTCCGTAATAATAGAAATAAAATAAAGTCATACAATATTTATTATAAGTAATAAATTATTTTAAATTATAATCATGAAAAAAAAAAATAAAAAAAAAAATCGAAAACCAAAAATATGTCGCACAAAGTCACGTGCATTTGTAGAAAATTGTTCGTGTAGAATATGATGGGGGGTGTGCATAAAGTCCCAGCTCGGGACTGAACAAAAGGGTGCATTTGTAGAGGGTACATGACTACAAGTATGCGTTTATAGAGAATGCATTTATGGAGAGTTGATTGTACTATTTATTTAAGTTATCCAATTATTCATAATCATTTTTCACAAATTTTGATCATTTCCAAATTTATAGTTGAATCAATCGCTTTTTTTGTTCATTTGTTTTTTAAAGTTTTTTTTTTTTCTTTTTTTTTTAACAAAACTAATAAGTGATAAACAAATAAAATAAAAAAAAAGCGGAAAATTAAATAATTAAATAAAAACAAAGAAATATATATAAAAATGTAACGAAGATTATTAAGCGTAAACTTTCCAGCCAATGAAGGAATTCTTTATAAATTAATTAAAGTTATAACTGAATACAAAATCAACAAAGAATCCTTAATATGAACCTTGTAAAAAATTTTATCCGTGATTTTCGTGAAAATGGGACCTTTACGGAAAAAGTTTAGAAAAATGTAGACAGGTTAAATTTATATTTGTAAATTCCGTCAAAATGAACCTTTCATGCGAAAATCACGGAATATGAAACAGGATTAAATTTTTTTATAGGGGAATAATGATTTAAATAATAATTTGTTTATAATAAATGTAGTAATAGATAAAAGATAAAGCTAATAAAGGAATTACTTATATGTGATCTTACATTTTTTAAATTAAATAATGTTCTACGGATTATACATTATTCCATAAAAAGATAACAAGTCCCCTTTAAAATAAAGAGAAAATTCGTTAATTTATCTATTATTGGAAATTCCTCCTGAAAACTAATTTTTTTCATTATTTGTTATCGTGAATTGAAATTAAAAGTATAAATGCATTTAAATTTTCCACTGTTCATAAAGCAGCGCACAAAATCTGATAAATTTATAAATGATTATTCATTTATAATAAAGACACGTTTCTTCATTTCAGTCGGTCACATGATCCTTTTTTTTAATGATACAATAATTTATTCATAATAATTGATAACTTTTCTCCTAAAATCTCACATATTACAAAAGAATGAAACTTAATGTCGTAAAAGGACAGTTACCCAACTCACACCACGCTTTAATCTAAATAGTAGTACCGATTTTATGTACACCTCAACTAAGTATTATGTGAGTGACGGCAATTGTGAGAGCAATTTCAGCTGTAATTTTATATTTACCACAACAACATGGCAATGAACCTGAAAACCACATAAAAAATGGAATTGTGAGTAAAAAATTTTTCCGACGTCTTCCATCATCATGACAGAACCTGCTCCCGTTTGAGGACATAGTAAAGAAGGACCTTCAATACGGACTTTGCGGTAATCGTTACAAACTAGAATGGAGCCAATATCCATTTCTTGTTGAATTTGCAAGTGAAGAAGCAGCTACCACAAGGATAAAATTATGTTTATGTCCGAAGCTGCATTTGAATTAAATCGCGTTTTATCAGCGCACAATCTCACTCAACAGAACAAACTTTACAGATCAAATTTTAAAGATATTTCTATTAGAAATATATGGTAATATTATCATATTTTATTATATTTTAGTTATATGTCGAAAATATGTCACAATCATTATAAAATAACAATGATAACACAGCATTTGAGGCTGAAGAGGTCCTTCACTTTTTGGTGTTAAATTCTTATCCGTTTTGAGTAACGTTTAACATCACCAAACAAGGAATACCTTGCGAGAAACTTATTTGCTGTTGTAATCGAGCGATAAGAACTATGTTGTTCAATATAAATTTCTCCATCTATATCTTTGAATTCCGTCGAAAATTCAACTTTAATTTTACGAGTATTATAATCAATTACAAAATTATCTCGTTCAATGTATTTTTCTTTAGAGACAAATGTATTTTGTTGTAAATAAATACCATCATATCTTCGACTAATTATATATAAAAATATGTTGTATATAATATTAAATTGCATACTAATATAAGAATAAGCTAAAAATATGACAAACGATATAAAAATACACATTTTATTCTTCAAATAAACGAGAGAAAGGCTTCTGGTTGGATAGTTGTTTGATGCATATTTGCCTTGTTATTGTTTCTCATTGCAGTATCACATATGAATTCATACACTATCCATGGAAATGAGACCATGTTTTCGGAAGGGTCATCATTTCATTCAACTGGATGAGGAATATCAGTTTAAATATATAAATAAAATAATTCTTTTATCAATTGAATATTGATATTTTCTATAATATTTCGTCAAGTATGCCGTAAATTAACCGCAAAATTGCATTAACTGAAGTTTTTACAAACTTGATACTTCTATCTCGAATTCATCTTCATCATTATTTCGTATTCTTTTTCGTAATTATTTCTACAATATCTTCTTTATAATCTCCGAGAATTTCGTCAACTCGTCGGTCCCCAAGTAATTGAATAATTATTTGTTTCTGCGATCTCAATTTACTTTGAAAGTCATAATAATGATTCAGAATAAATAATTTTAGAAATTTCTATTCATTTAATTAAAAGAATAATATTCTAGTAATTGAGTGTAAATTTTATCATCAAAAATGATTTTATGTGGTTTTGTTTTTTGAAAAAAATCAAAAGGTTCAATCTACTTTTTTTATTGAAAACGCAGTACGAAAATAAGGGGAGACAGCTTTCAATATAGAGTTTAGAAATTTTTTTAAGAAAATTTTTTAATGATGATAATTCTTTTTTTTTTTTTTTTTTTTTTTTAAAAAAAAAAAAAAAAAAGAGAATAACTATTTGTGTGCAGTATAAGAAATTCGAATTTTTTTTTTCGGTTAAGGTTTATCTGTTATATAATAATTTTCACGTGATTCTAAAATGGAAAAAAAAATAATCATAAAAAATTTTTTATCGTTTTTCATTGTAGACGAACTATTATACCAATTGTATGTTTTTATTGTAGATGAATTATTATTGTTTTTATTTTAGATGAACTATTATACCAATTGATGTTTTTATTGTAAATGAACTATTACAATACCAATCGTATGTTTATATTGTAAACGAACTATATTATACCAATTTATTGTAGACGAATTATTATTATACACTTGTATGTTTTTATTGTAGATGAACTATTATACCAATACCCGAGAAGCGAAATTTATGTATTAAATGTTTGAAATATTTTCCTTTTTAGGTCTCAATGCAAAAAAATTCTTGGGCACTATAAATAGATTTTATCCATTATACTACTGAAACACTAGATAAATTAGGAAAAAATTAATTTTTAAGGAATTACATTTCTTCAATTTATCAATAATACCAATAAAAAGCTGATGCAGATAGAAAAAAAAATACTAAAATTCGAATTATATGGTTCCTAAACAATGTTAAGACAACTACTCCTATTGTCTCTCTCCCATATTCTTCATTGTGGTAAAGTTAACATACTAATTGTTATTGCATGACCAAAATTGTGACGAAATTCGTACTGCGTTAAATTCTGCGGAAGACGATCTTTTGGCGTTCATTTTATTTAATGGCGCAGTTTTATATCTATTTTTAGTGTATAATTTTATTTTAGATGTTATTTTTAGATCGGATAATTATTTAAACGTCCGTAATGACGTTAAACTGTAGTGATTGAATGGAAGATTATCCGTCCGCAAAGATAGTATTGATAATTTGTATGTACTGCGTTGGATAATATTTTTTACGATTTTTTTATCATTTATTTATTAAATTGCATTAAAAGAACGTTAAAGAAACATTTTATAATTTTTTTTTTTTTTATTTAAGCACATTAAAAATTTATGTTGGTTTTAGCATTTGGCGAAGCGGTAACGGTTTTGGCATTCACAAACCACGTCTAGCGGCCCATATGTGCGAAGACAAACGCTATTAATTTATGATTTAATAACTATAAATAAGTTGTTATACTGTGGCTTTAAAAATAAATTAATACAGTATAAAATAATTGTTTAATGAGACGACTATGTTTCAATGAACGATCTTGGTGTAACTGGTGGAACCGACAAACCATTCGTACATTTACAGTATATGTTAAAGCATAAAAAGAAAATTCTGATTACATATTAAAATATTTTTATTCAAATTAAACCATATACTATTAAAAAAAATGATTTCAAAAATATTAATTTAATAAAAAGTATTTTCGAAGTTAATGTTATTATTAATAAAACCTACTATGCATCCATAAATGCCGATCTCGTGTACGCTGGGTCATTCGATCTGTAACCGATTTTGTATTTGTATACCCAGGGTTAAGTTTCAAGACCTAACTCCTTCTGAATAATAAATAATTCTTACAAAAAAAATCACGACAAGCCTTCTTCTATTACATACTAATTTGGTTAATAACAAAAAAAAAATATTTTATCATCCTAGTTCCGAATAATATATAAAGTAATGTTTCAGAACGACCATTTTTAATCAACGTGAAAATCATATCTAAATTACTTAATCTATTAATTTTTAATTTTACGCATTTAATACATAAGCAGTCGAAATTTCTAATTATTTCTTCTGATTTAGAAAAATAATTTCGTTCCTTCAAAAAAAAATTAATCCATACATTTTACAACAGAAGTTATTGGATAACGCCTAGTGCTAATGTATAACACAGTAAAAATAAAGAAGTAATTAAGATACCAATCATTTGATAGGGATCTACGATCTACGATAACAAATAATTAAATTTGGTATCTTGGTATCTTGATATTGTAATTAATAAAAGGAAAAGTTCATGTTTATAGTGTAAATAAAATTAATAAAAAACACAGATTTTTTTTTTTTTGTTCTTTCTTCAAAAAACAAAGTTTTTATTCTTGCTTAAACTAAAAACAGATTTTTTTCTTGATTAATTAATTTAATAAAACAAAGAATTTAATTAAACTAATAAAACAGGTTTTTTTCTTGATTAAATTAATTTAATAAAAACAAAGAATTTTAATTAAACTAACAAAACAAATTTTTTTTTTTCTTGATAAAATTAATAAAACAAGGATTCTTTCTTGATTAAGATTAATTAATAAAACAAAGATTTTTCTTGGTTAAATTAACAAAAGCTAATATAAAACAAAGATGTTTATAATTATAGATGAAAATAAAGACCTCTTTTTTTCGTAAATTACAAAATATTGTATGAGATTACATCTAGTGTAACTTTAAAAAATATAAATGCGATAGTAAGACTTGAAAGCAGTATCTATCATTAAGCATTAATACTAATAAATTATACCAAATAATTCTAAATCATACAAAAAAAAAAATAATCTTAAAAATTTTTTTCCTATTATTTTTTTTCCGTCTATCAAAATGTCATTATATTCCGAACGCGACAATAAATTTACTGAGGAAGACGAAATTGAGTGGATCACATATACGGAAGAAAAGGAGGAAGATTGGATCAAGAAAGAAAACAAAAAATATATTTGCGGGGGTTGTGGGTGGAGCGCATATCCTGTAGAAGGAATGCTAAAAGAAATAATTGGACTACCACAAAAATATTGTGATAGTTGTTATAATAAAACAGAAAATCAAAAAAAAATAATGACTGATGTGAATAAAAAGACCAAATTTTTTAAATGTGAGAAATGTCAAAATAAACGAGAATGCTATAAAGTCGAGTTCCTAGCAGGACATGATTGTGAAGTTAATGTAAACTGCGGAGATAATTGGTACTATCCAGATAATCATATTCATTGGATATGCGAAGAATGTGATTTAATAATGGAAGAAGATCGAAGCTGCAAGAATAAATCCGCAGCGTTAATGTACCAATCGTATAAAGAGGAGAGAAAACGATTACGAGAATTATATGAAAATGCGAGACATTATACATGGCTCAAATTGGGCCAAGATGGTATAAGATATTTTTTGTATGAAAATACAAAAAGTTTTCGTCGAAAAGGATACCTTGAAGTAACACCGAAAGGTTACAAAAATTATTGTGAAAAATGTCAGCAAGTCCTGCGCAGAAATGAAGCGGAAGTAATGGCATACTCGAGGTATCATGGAACTACGTTGTGTAGAGAATGTTTCAAAAAAGTAGCGAAATTGATGGAATATCCCATCAATTGTGAACTAAACATTAATCAATATTAAATATATATATTTGTGTTATAACAATACACAATTCATGTGATACACAATCGATTTTCCTGTAAATACTGTACATGAATTTATTTTTTTCCTTTGCAATTAATAAATAAAGTAAAATAAATATTTTACATGTTTTCATTATCAATATTCCTTACACTAATTAAATTGCTCGTCTATTAATTATTTCTGCACCATTCGTTCGCCAGAATCTGTAAAGCGCTATTTTGATTTTTATCATCATCTATTAGTTCTTTGGCTAAGATTTAATCATGTAAGATTAATACTAGATTATCCAAAATTACAATGATGCTTACCTATTTTTATATGATAAGGTTAAGATCATTCGCTTTTATACTTTTGAAATGACCATTGATCCATTTGCCACTGCACTTTTGAAAACGCATGCCGTATCTATTCTTGAAGGGCGTCTTACATTTTATTCTGAGATTCGTCGGCTTTTCATATTTGTTTTTTCAATTTAATAGTACTCCCATTTTTTTCTTTTTAAATTGTCACACAATGAAAAGTATGAACTTTTTTCTTAATTCTGATATGATAAATATTAAGAAATTTATCAATGTACTGTAGGTGCTCTCTTTACCTATTTTTTTTTTTACAGTTCTATTTATTTATATTTATAATTTTAAAAAAAAATTTCATTTAATAATCAATATAGTTTTTCACACATACCTTGGCTTTGATAATTACTTATTGATTAATAACTTACAGTATGTGCTTATCGGAAGGAGAAATTTATTGGAAAAAGTAATAACCTTGCATCCAATATTATATTATATGTTTTATGTATTACTTATTTATTATTTAATTTATTAGCTTTACTAATTGTTCATAATCACAACATTATTATATGATATTAAAGTAAAACTAGTGATGATTTTTTTGCTTTTTATTTTATTTGTTTATTACTTAGTTTTGAGAAAAACAAACAAAAAAAGCTATTGTCATAGTTAGAAGTAGTTTAGTTTCTTTTATTTTTAACGTTAGTTAGTTTTCCTTGCTTCAGATAGTACAAATAGAATGATTACGAATGGAGAAATTGATACAACAAAATCTGCGTATTAATGTGTCAATCGAACAATTAAATTTTTTAAAAAACCTTTCACTCATAAACCGGTGTGTCAATCAAACAATTCAAAAAAACCTTATATACATATACATATTCAATTATAAACCGGTTTTTAATATATCCAACCTAATAAATATGGAGATAAATAAACTATTATAACAAATGTCGCCCTGTCATCTCGTGATTATATATTCTTATTTTATTACGGTATATCTTGGGTATTTGAATTATTATTTATATTAGTCCTCCTCAAATAATTATTATTATCATTTATTGTCTTTTTCAGACCACCAAACACACGTTTAATATGTTATTGTACTGCGCCATACACATTTTACGGTTGATTGAAGACCGAGACCGATTTAGAGTCTATAAACAAAATATCATTTTCAGATATAATTGAAAAAAAATTGTTCGCAATTTTACTTTATAAAAATAATATTAAAATATGTAGACTTACCATATCATCTATTCTAAGTAAAATAATAATAACTTGTAATAATTTTAATTATTAAACATATAAGTTAATCTATATTAAATTATTTGAAAAAGATGAAATCCCTCCATACTTGTAATAATAATATTTTTGAATTACAATATGCAAATTTACCATAATCATCCATCTATAACTTTAATAGTTTTAATTATTAAATATATAAGTTAATCTATATTAAATTATTTGAAGGAGATAAAATTCCAAACTTTGTAATTATAATAACTTAAAAATTTTTATTTATATAAACTCCAGAAATTTTCACTGTCCTATTTTTCAATTCATACATTTATTATTAAAATATGAAATAAAAAATATATATATATTATATATCAAACTAAATAAATATTTGAGTGTTAACGAACTTTATAAATTTAAATCAATAATTATACTTTTATACTGTAATAAATTTTATAAATTTAACAAATGGCACTCCTATTTCCAATTCATACATCTTATTATTAAAATATAAAATTAAAAAATATATATATATTGAAAAATCTAATATTTTAAAGATTCACCGTTTAAATATATAATGGATTCATTACTTTTCGTTAAACTATCAGTTAACATATTTTACTTTGATTATTATATGTCATTAACTAGTTATAACATAGATTCAAATGAGAGGATGGTTCACTAAAATTATAAAATTTTATTAAAGATAATAAAATTTGAACAACCATGCTTTTATAAAAGTAATAATAATTAAATAATTATAATAATTTTATAAGTTTACTTATATAAATTTTATAATAAATCATTATTATTTACCTATTTTCAATTTAATCCTTTCCATTATTAAATATAAAATTAAAATTAATTATATGAAAATAAGTAATACAGTAACCTTCAATTCATCCATTTTATTATTAAAATATAATAAAAATGACTTACTTCAAAAAAAATAATACATGATTTCATGATTTTATAATAGGATTAAATAGTATTTTAAATAATATAATAATTTTATTTAAAATTTAAATTAATAAAATATTAAAAAAAAAATAATAATAATAATGTTATATACTATTAAACTCATCTACAATTATTAATTCTGATAATAAAAAAAAACGGTATAGAGATATCATATTTATACTACTATTTATTTACGATTAAACAATTGATAAAATTATATAATATTTTTATAAATTTTTTATTGAATCACATGACCAATAATCAGAAAAAATAAATAAAATAACTTTTTAAATTATTATAATGAATAAAATTTACTGTAAATTTGAACATATATATACAGTATTTTATAAAATCATTACACATTATTGATAGAAAAAAGAAAATTTAATTCATAAAATGTTTAGTTTGATTGGATATTTTTATCAATGTAGAATATATTTTATTTCTTGCAAATTATAACAAGTACATGTAATAAAATAATGCTAGTCCACTTGTCCATAAAAGATTACTGGAGAGTATAATTAATTATTATGTAATTTAAAACAAAATAATTACATTTTCGCTTATTTTTTTTTCATATTATTTTTTTTTTATATGTAAAATATGGATAATTCCCTATTTTTGACTATGATCTTAAAATTATAGTATAGTTGGAAAGGACCAAATGTTAAAGAATTTAAAGCAAAAATATTTTAAAATATAATAAAATTAGATTAGAACTAGGTTTCATCTAAAATAACAGAATTTAGGTTGATTGGATATTTTTATCAACATAGAACTTTTTTTTTTGCAAATTATAATAATAATTAATCTGGTTATACTACCATAATTGTTAATTAATTATTAAGATACTCGATGTCATATGAACATTTGGATTTCATTGGGCGAATATTTTACATGATAAAAGATTATCAATTATTTCGTAAGTATTATTCATTTGAAACAAATGATAATGAAATATAATAGGGATAGAAACATCTAACACATCTAATTTCATGTTAACCATTACTCTCAAATGATCCTGCAAAGGTCTCCATACTTTTTTATCAGCAGTTGGGATTCGAACAAAATAACACGGGCGTTCCATTTGGAAGTTAAATTTTTGCAAGACAGTGCAGATATGCCTTTTTCTCAGACAATTAAAAATTCTTCAAAATCATTTTTCATAGTATGATTATTTTATCAAATTTATAGTTGAATAAATCGCTTTTTTCAAATAAAATAAAATAATAAATTAAATAAATAAAACAAAGAAATATAAATGAAAGCGACGAAGATTGATCAAAGCAATATAAATATATCAGTTATTAAAAGTATTATTAAGCAAAATCACTTTCTTTGATTATCGTCAAAAGGTTGGAAAGATTTTTTTTTGTTTCAAATAACTAAGATAAAAGTGATGAAAATATGAGAATAATTGATAAATATATTAATTAAGAATTATTAAGAAAATGTTTGTTGAATTGTTGTGATAAGCTAATTTTTTTTATAGTTAATATAAATTTAGATTTTAGAATTGTGTTAAAAACTTAGGGGATGGCCAGAAATTACGTAATTTGATTTTTGGGTTTTTTACCCCCCCTCCCCCCCTCTGTCATCATTTCCAAATAAAGAAATCATACAATCACGTGATATGTTAAAAAGGTTTGATAACGTAAATATTTATCTCTCTTATTTATTTTATTGAACGCGTATATTTTATAAATTTAACAGTTTAAATAATGAATTTTATATTTCTGTTTCATAAATTCAATGTATTTTATTTATCATTAAGCATCTGTAATACATGATAATTAAATGTAAAATTTCCTTATTTCTAAAGTTTTACTATTGAATTAATTATGTTTGTAATTTCGTGACCTACCTCTACCTCTTTTTGTTGTCTTTTCTTTTTGAAGTTCCTGTGAAGTATTATCATTTGAATTCTCGTTCTCATCATCTTGTGTACTTTCTGCATTATATTCATAATCCTGTTGCAAATATTTGGATGCTTCAATAACAACATTTATTGCTACTCTTTCTACTGGTACCCTTTCACCTGAATGAATTGTTTTAGTGTGTTATTTTAGAAATGCTTTGGATGGGAAATATCTAAAGCATTTTCGACATGTTAAACTGTGATATAAATCTGAAGTGATGCTAGGACAGTGCTCATCATAGCCTGGCAATTTTTCTCCAAAATACTCCAGAGTATGGATTAAATTTAAAAAATGTCCATCATGACTTCGTATAACAGGTGGTAAAAAGCCATTGTTTGCAGATAAAAGATTATGTATCTCCGGTGCACGTGGTTGTGCACAACAGTTTCGGTCTTTGCACTTCCTTATATCAAGAGAATACCTACAAATTTGTGCATGCCGATTAATCCAATCCCACGATCCCTCTTCTATATCTAAAAAATCTGCCTGATCATGATCCTCAACGTATGTGGTAATAACTGGATGCCCATTGATATTATCCCAGCTCCAAAGTTCGCATAAACGTTCACCTGCATGTTTAAAATTATTACGTCTGAGATCCCTATCCGTAATTGTAATTTTTCCTTCAACACTTCCAAGATGGTTACCATACGTAAATGCATTTAACTCAATTCCAGCTAATTTTCCAGAAAGTGACGCCATACTCCTCTCTACTGGATTATAAGCTGACTGCCCTGGAGCATGGGTTCAGACTGTAAGATAATCAAGATCAAGTTTCTTAAAAAGTAATAGATATTTTGTGATGTTGGCAAGGAATCAAGGGTTTTCGTCTGGTCCACCATCAGTTAATAAGCACCAAAATGGTTTTACAGAATCTCCATTATGTGTAAACTCACGAAAATTTTCTTCTTTTGTTATTGACATGAGATCCACCATATGAGTTTCGCAAGACGTGCTTAAGAAATATTCTGGGCAAATAAAAATTCGCACTTTACCAGAGCGTAATGAATCGTTCGTATCAGAAGGATTTATCAACAGATAGACAGACAGAACTAATTTGTGCTTTGCGGCTTTAGGAAAGTTATGATTAGGAACGGATACCGGTTCATTCGTTGTTTGTATGGTCTTGAATGTCCTTCCAACAGCAGCCATTCCAAGTGGAACCTATCGAAACTTAAATTAGAATTTAAAATAATAAAATTAAAAGAGAAAATTTAAAAAAAATATTTAAATACCTTAGCTTTATCATCTTGCGAAATTATTAAAACGTCTTGAGGAAAAGCCATTGCAAATGACTTCACGCCTTTGACTGATGCCAGGCAGTAATGTTCGTCAACATGGCTATTCATTTCATCTCTTCTAACAGCTGCAAAACGAATCTGCGTGGGATGATGATGGCGCTGTGCCTCTTTTGATCCTGGATGTTTGGGTTGCATGTAATTTTGCAACGTGGATTTAGCCATATAAATACCATAATCTTCGTCCATTTTTTCGCGAAAGTGCTTGATTGTATGCACTTTAATTATTTCTTTGCGTCGTTTATAATTTGCTACTCCAAATTCAACACTCGCATGCATTTTTTCCAAAAGATCAGGATTTTTAATTAAAAATGACGGACGACCTGGTGTATCATACACTTCCACAATGTTTTCCTCTATATTTTCCTTCTTTTTCTTTCGTGCTCGTTGCTAAGCTGCTGCATTGTTCCTCAACTTTTTAAGTCTATTTTCTTCTATTAATATTGTTTCCTCCAGCTTTTTAATACTTGAGACGAATTGAAAACGAAGTTCATGTGATGATGCTGTTCGTAATAGATTGTTGTATTCATACAAGTCAACTTTAGACTTTTAAATAATATCAAGCGATTTTTTTTGTGCTGTTGCATTTGACGAAGGTTGAATATTATCAAATAGTTCGGGAGGATTCTCTAAAGGTATTAAGGGTCGTTTTTAAGATTCTTTTTGAGATTCACTTTGAGATTCTCCTACAGGTTCGTAAAAAGTGAAAGGGTAAGATCGAATGGGTGTACGTAGTAATTCAAAGATACGTTTTTGAATATTTTCTTTATCTTCCTTTTTCACTTCTCGCCAACTATCTTGAGCTTATTGGTGTAGTACTTTCTTGTTTGGTGTTTTATTGTGACTTTTTACCATTTCGCTGAATGCAAAGGCATTCACATATTGTTCGTATAAATTTTTAGGACTTTGGATAAGGTAATTTTTGGAGTATTTCAGTTCTTTAAAATATGTTTGCTTCATTGCAGGAAAAGAACAAACATATTAAATCTTGTAAAGGCCGCATAGTTCACAATCTACATTTAATAATTATGTAAAATAATTATGTAAAGTTATTATGTAAAGAAAAATATTTCAAAGCATATGCTTTTTTTACTGTGAGAATATAATTGATGATTCATATACTAAAAATGGAAAATTGAAATCATGTGTAACGTCATCACAGGTTGACCCCCCCCTTTATTAAATTACGTAATTTCTGGCCATCCCCTTACCCGTTTATTAAATTGACTTATTATTTATGGTTCGGATTACTTGTAAAGTTCCTTATTAATACGTGACGGAACTTAAATATATTGTTATTAGGTAGCCTATTCATCATATTATATAATTTGTTCAAATAAAGTTTATAATTTTTTTTTTACCAAAATGTAAAATCAGATGAAAAAATGGTTGAAATAAATACTATGAATATTGTAAGTCGTTTAACCAATAGTATTATTATTTATAGTCTGAATTAAACCAGTCTTGTCTGACTAATAGTACATTTACCGCCTGCGTTATCTAAATGATATTTGATATAGCATTTGAAGATGCAGATTAACATTTTCCATAATGACTGGCTTTCGTAACATTGTTATATATTATATATGCGACTTTGCGACTTTAAAATAACTAAAATGACACCCACTCTCTTGAATGAACTAATAATAATCCGGTAATAACATTGCAAGAATAAAGTGCACAATTTCACTAAGGTACACTTAGCCAATTTTATAACTAATCATGTACAATATTGTATGTCTTTATGAATTTATCATGTAATAAAAAAAGATTAAATAATAATTTTTACATCACATATTCTAGAAATAAAAAATTAAAGGTTTAAAATTTTAAATTTAAAGGTCCAGTGATAAAGAACTTACCTAATTTACAAATCAAATTTAATATATCGGAACATGTGATCAGAAACCATTAAAAATTGTAGTAACATGATAAATTCTTAATTTGGCTATTGTCTAATAAATATCATAATATTAATAAAAAATAATTTGTACTCTTTCATGGTTATAAATGAAGAAAGAAAAGTCAAAATTCAATGTAAATTAGTTGAATAATGCAAGCTAATGTAATTTTTTAAAATTCACATTTCAACTTCAACACTAACAATAACTTTTACTTTAAATGGTTTATTAAAGAACATGTCTGAGATTAACCTCTTGGAATTACAGTCATATCTGCTGTATTCCTCTCACTATAGTAATTAAATCAAGAATAAAAAGCGAACATAGACCCGATCATCTGAACCCAAATTAACCCATCAACCCACTAAATCATTACTTTCTCATCCATTCAACAGCTCAGGTTTGCATGAATGTTCTCGAAGTATATTGACTAAGTTAAAATTAGTACAATATATAATAAGAAATATGAACTTAATTCTGACATGATAAAAAAGAAAAAGTTTAAGGAAATTTATCAATATACTGTACCTATTATACAGTAACTTCTGCTTGACTTGCAGATGATACTTCCTCCATTTGTTATTTAATCTAGAAAAAAAAAATGTGAATACTATTAAATCAAAAAAAAAAACATGAAAGCCAGCGGATCTCAGAAATCGATGCTTAATTTAGAAATAAAATATAAGATGCCCTTTCAAAAAGCATAAACATACGGCAGCATGGCACCCTTGGAATGCTAGCATCACTAACAACCCTCTTTAGTAAACTGATCCATCAAGTGAACTTATTTAATGCGTAATTGATAGGATCACTTGGATATCCCCGTTCGTATATATGTTAAGTATAAGACCCTCATAATAATTAATGAAAATAAATAGTAACTTAATATTTTTTTTTTCTTTTTTTTTTGTTATATTAACTTACTTCAAGATCATTACTTCTTGTCTTCTTCAAGCTACATCCATATTAAGTCCTTTCCTTCCTTTAAAGTTTAAACCGAATGTTACAAGCAGATGTCTTTAAATTTCTTTAACAATTAATCTTTTTTTCTTTATTATTATATCAGGATTAAGGAAAAAAATTCTTATTATGCAATTTAGTCTATTTAGTTTAAAAAAAAGAAAATGTAAGTACTATTGAATCATTGAATCCCAAAAAAAAAGGGTAAGCATGATAACAGTAACATTATGCTTAATCTGAAATATAAAATATAATGCCCTTTCAGAAAAAGCATTAATGTCAGTATACACTATCATACACCATAAGCTTTCCCCAGTACATAAACCAGTAATTACATAAAGCTTTCCCGGGATGCACGAGTACTTTGCAAATGATGCATCATCCTGTAATTCATGCAGCAAATGCCTTGTGATGCAAGGATTTGAACTCATCTGGAATTCCCCGAGAACAGAGAAGGACGTTCACAGTAGCTATCTGCCAAAGGCTGCATAACTGTGGCCACGAAGTGCTTCCAGTTCTCTGACTCAAAGGCACCTCGATGAGAACAAATAATTACATGAAAAAGATGTAAAAAATGACCGTTGAGAAAGACACATGATTGATTCTCAGAATCAATAGACCTCAACAGGGGATTCAAAATCCACCATCTAGATCATGTCCTGTCAAGTACATGCTAAGTCCCTTAAGTAAACTTATTAATGCGGTAATTGATAAGGGCCACTTGGATATTGCTTTTCAAACCCTAATGATTGATAGTACCTTAATGTTTTTTCATGTCTTCTCATTATAGTCATCCGGATATCCGTAAATGATCCGAGACGAATTGAAAGTACAATAACTTATCCGATTATCCGTATCGGTTAAATTGTGCTATCCGCATATCCGATTACTGATATCCGGATATCTAAGCTAATCATAGTGTTGGCAGATATCAATGGAGCTGGCCGGCATCAAAATCACGTGACTTCGCCTTCATGTTTTTAACCTTTAAAATCTGAATATAGACATTCTCTTATTATACCAACGGATAGTAATAACGGATAAACGGATTAACTGACGGATTAATCCGGATTTATTATATCCTTTAATCTGTAATTGTGTATAATATTCAACCAGCCTTCTTACCTATACTGCGAAAATAAACTTGTTTGTAATTTATGATTTCTTTTCTTCATTAATTATCTTTGTACGAGATTTCTGATTGTCTTAAACGCCGAGAAGTTACTTGGTTTGAGCCTCCTTCATATGTAAATGTATCATATAGTACATGAAATGTAATATGATAAGATCCATGTCCAAGAGACCCGAAGAATGCCTAAAAAGAGGCAAGAATAGTTTGGTAACCGTTTAAATTTAAAAAACAAACTCGTCTTACTGAATATCCACGCATCCAAATATCAACCGTCTATAAAAAAGGAACCTTTAAAAACGGTTTATTAGAAAAATAAATAAATGAAGAAAATTAAAAAAGGTCTACACCGAAGTTTTTTACTCATCCAAAACCAACGTCTAAAAAAAAAAATTAGTAACTTTTCTTTAAAGGCGGAATAAAGAAATTAAAAAAAATATACAACTCACCGATATCCTACATCCAAAGTCCAAGAATATTCACTCTTTCCAAAATCCATGTTCAATAAAAAAAAAAAATAAACCGAAACGTTAATAACCGTTTCGTTGAAGGAAATATATTAAAAAAAAAAAAAAAAAAATGCTAACCACCCGTAGCAACTAAAGTATTGCTTTTGTAACTCTCTATCCTTAGTAAAAACAAATATAGTAAAAAGAAACAAATGAACTGTTAATATTCGTTAGAATAAGAGAAAATAAGAGGAAGAATAATTTAAAAAAGGTTTATAAAAAAAGATCAAATCGCGATAGCGATACTAACAGTAAATATCATGTAATCGCGTAATACGTCGCAATTAAATCACTGCGCCTATTGTGCTACCCCAATTTACATCACTGATTTTAAAATTGTTACATAAATCTGATTGGTTAGATTTGTATAATAATATGTTATGCCGAAACGGCGACTTATTTTTAATACGAAAGAATATTTAAAACTTTTCGTATTATAAACATGTACGAATATCTAAAGACTTTTATATATGTTTCTTTTGAAATTTGAATTTATTATAAATTAAGCATACAAGTTTCCTTTCTTCTAGTTCAAAAAACTCATTTTCTTTACCAACTGTATTTATAAGTGATTTTTCCGAATTTCTGACTTGAATTTCATCATCTATACCACATACATTAATATTAGGACTCATTTCTGTCATTACTTCGCTTGTAGATTGAAAATTATCATCATGACGAATACTTTTTTCTTTAGTACTAATAGAATTTAGTTTTTCGGATATATGATATATCAAGATCATTCATTTTTGCAACAGAAATTAATTTTAGAAAGAAAAAAATCGTACATAAACTATATAAATTGTCATACATACTGTAAGTCCGAGCATGGAAAAATTGAATTTTTTTTTTTTCGTAAGTCCGTCCAAACTTGCAACACCGTATAGTATAGTACTACTTTAATATATACTCCTTAACATATTGACAAAATTTTAATATTTAAAATATTCACTATACATGATTATTTTATTTATCAACGTGAAAAAATTTTTTATATTTTATATTATTATCTGACATTTTAATACCTTATATTTTTTGATCATTTGTTATCTTAAAAATATTGTATGTCTTTTTAGAATCTTTATTTATTCGACCCCTTGCTCGTTTTTTATTTCAGAAACCCGTCATTTAATTGTAATTGATCGTCTCAAATTAGCCATAGGTTCTCATCGATTATATAGTTCCGGATTGCTATTGTTTCGTAACTAGTTAGTTAGTTAGTTTCGAAATATCATAAAATTGTAATATTTATCTAATAATAACATAAGATTGATAAAAATTAGTTTGAAGTATTTTTGCGACGCGTTAGAAAATAATTAACCAATAAGATCTTTGAATTAACAAACATTGTTGTCCTAATGATTAACTTTTTAGGTATAAATATTTAATAAATAGTGCATTATTAGTTTGGTCTTTTTGTACTAAACAGACGTAAGCCTCTTCCCTATAAGTGCTAATGAGGTTATTCTAAATAGAACACTTTATTAAAATGAATTTGTACATTTAATAAAGTCTAGCTAACACATTAACCTGCAAGATTAGTAATAATATTTACAAAAGCTAAATTCAGTTTTTGTCACTTTTGGTACACTATACTATATAATCGTTGTGATCTAAAGTGTTCTGTTTTTAGACTAAACTATTTATATATACTTCCTAAGGTTTTTAATCTAATAATGTCCCCTATCGTTATTGTTCCTATGGAATTTCTTCCTCTTCTGAAATCTTCACTATATTTTCTCTTTTATCATACATATTGATTTTTTCCTCCCTTGGTTTGTCATATATTGTATTTGTAGAGCAGTTTCAAAAGTACACGTTGAGATCCTCCATGTTTTTCACTCTTGGATTAATCGGGAATAATATATTGTGTTTAACTTTTTGTTATTTCTCCTTAGTAATTTTTGGTCTGATTTGTCAATCAAAACCCTTTTGTTCTTGTTTTTCCCCTCCCTCTTGTCATTACAGCATTATATAAATTTAGATTTATCATCACGTGATTCAATAACTTTTCCTTATCATATAAGAATTAAGGAAAAGTTCATACTTCTCATGATATAACTTAATTTAAAAGAATGAAAAAAATGAGTAATATTAAAAAAAAACATGAAAGCCGGCGAATCTCAGAAATATATGCTTAATTTTGAAATAAAATAAAAGATGTCCTTTCAAAAAAAACATAAACAACGGTGGCACGGTGCTAGCATCACTAACAACCCTCTTTAGTAAACCTAAGGCTTATAACTAAGTATTCACTAAAACCTATTTCAACGCAGCAAATGTCTTGTGACGAAGATTTAACTGATCTGGAAATTTCTGAAAGCAGAGAAGGACGCATAACTGTAGCCACGAAATGCACATGGAAGAGATGTGGCTGTTGAGAAAATGTAATTGATTCCTTCTTACATAGAACTAATAGGAAATTTCAAAAATAAAAAACCACCATCTAGATCATATGCATCAAGTACTGTACATGTTAAACCTCCCTTAAGTGATAAGTGAACTTATTTAATGCGTAAGATAGGGCCACTTGGATATTGCCTTTCGTATATATGTTAAGTATAAGACCCTCATAATAATTAATGAAAATAAATAGTAACTTAATATTTTTTTTTTCTTTTTTTTGTTATATTAACTTACTTCAAGATCATTACTTCTTGTCTTTTTCAAGCTGCATCCATATTAAGTTCTTTCCTTCCTTTAAAGTTTAAATCGAATGTTACAAGCAGATGTCTTTAAATTTCTTTAACAATTAATCTTTTTTTCTTTATCATATCAGGATTAAGGAAAAAAATTCTTATTATGCAATTTAGTCTATTTAGTTTAAAAAAAAAGAAAATGTAAGTACTATTAAATCATTGAATCCCAAAAAAAAGGGTAATCATGATAACAGTAACATTATGCTTAATCTGAAATATAAAATATAATGCCCTTTCAGAAAAAGCATTAATGTCAGTATACACTATCATACACCATAAACTTTCCCCAGTACATAAACCAGTAATTACATAAAGCTTTCCCGGGATGCACGAGTACTTTGCAAATGATGCATCATCCTGTAATTCATGCAGCAAATGCCTTGTGATGCAAGGATTTGAACTCATCTGGAATTCCCCGAGAACAGAGAAGGACGTTCACAGTAGCTATCTGCCAAAGGCTGCATAACTGTGGCCACGAAGTGCTTCCAGTTCTCTGACTCAAAGGCACCTCGATGAGAACAAATAATTACATGAAAAAGATGTAAAAAATGACCGTTGAGAAAGACACATAATTGATTCTCAGAATCAATAGACCTCAACAGGGGATTCAAAATCCACCATCTAGATCATGTCCTATCAAGTACATGCTAAGTCCCTTAAGTAAACTTATTAATGCGGTAATTGATAAGGGCCACTTGGATATTGCTTTTCAAACCCTAATGATTGATAGTACCTTAATGTTTTTTCATGTCTTCTCATTATAGTCATCCGGATATCCGTAAATGATCCAAGACGAATTGAAAATACAATAACTTATCCAATTATCCGTATCGGTTAAATTGTGCTATCCGCATATCCGATTACTGATATCCGGATGTCTATTCGGATATCTAAGCTAATCATAGTGTTGGCAGATATCAATAGAGCTGGCCGTCATTAAAATCACGTGATTTCACATTCATGATTTTAAGTTTTAACCTTTTAAAATCTGATTAATATCGATATTCTCTTATTATACCAACGGATAATAACGGATAAACGAATTAACTGACGGATTAATCCGGATTTACTATATCCTTTCATCTGTAATAGTGTATAATATTCAAACCAGCCTTCTTACGTAAATTGCGAAAATAAACTTGGCTGATTTCTGATTGTCTTAAACGTCGAGAAGTTACTTGGTTGAGGTTCCTTCATATATAAATGTATCATATAGTACATGAACTGTAATATAATAAGATCCATGCCCAAGAGACCCGAAGAATGCCTAAAAAGAGACAACAAACCCTCCTTACTAATATCCACGCGTCCAAAGAATCAAACCGTCTATAAAAAAAGAACCTTTAAAAACGGTTTATTAGAAAAATAAATAAATAAATTAAAAAAAAAAGGTCTACACCGAAGTTTTTACTCGTCTAAAACAACTAAATAAACGCCTAAAAAAAGAGAAATCGAACCATTTTACTAAATGTAATGTTCTCACGAAATTTTCCATGCGTCCAAAAGCCAAAGAACTAACTATCTAAAAAAAAAAAAGAAATTAGTAACTTTCTTTAAAAGACGGAATAAAGAAATTAAAAAACAAATATACAACTCACCGATATTCAGCATCCAAAGTCCAGGAATGTTCACTTCTTCCAAATCCATGTTCAAAGATATCGAAGAATCGGCCGTTTATAAAAAAAAAAAAATAAACCGAAATGTTTATAACCGTTTCGTTGAAGGACATGTATTTAAAAAAAAAACAGCTTTCCAGTAGTCTTCTTCGGCAAGCTGATCAAGATAATACATGATATTACGAGCAATTTCATGCCAACCATTAGTAATGTTTTTGTAATTCTCCTATTTTCCAATTTTATCTATCCTTAGTAAAAACAAAGGTAGTAAAAAGAAACAAACGAACTGGCAATATTCAAAACATTAAAAAGTAATTAATAATGAAAGAGAGAGAAGATAAGAGGAAGAATAGTTAAAAAAAAAAAAAAAGTTTATATAAATAGATCGAACTGTGATAGTGGTAAATATCGCGTAATCACGTAATACGCGATCTTATTTTTTCGCTATATATAAACCAATAAGCGCAATTACGCAATTAAATCGCTGCGCCTATTGTGCTACCCAATTTAAATCTGATTGGTTAGATTTGTTGCATTATCAACGCGAAAAAAATTTTTATATTTTATATATTTTATATTATTATCTGACATTTTAATACTTTATTTTTTTGATCATTTGTTATCCCAAAAACATTGTATGTCTTTTAGAATCCTTATATGTTCGACCTTTACTCGTTTTTTTTTCCGGAAACCCGGTGTTTTTGTCATTTAATTGTATCGTCTCAAATTAGATAGGTTCGCATTAATTATATAGTCACGAATCGTTATTGTTTCGTAACTACTGTAGTTAGTTTCGAAATCTCATAAAATTATAATATTTATCTTATAAATAACATATAAAATTGAAAAAAAATTAGTTTGAAGTATTTTTTGCGACGCGTTAGAAAATAATTAACCAATAAGATCATTAAATTAACAAACATTATTAACTTAATAATTAACTTTTTAGGTATAAATATTTAAGTCTTTTTGTACTAAACAGACGTAAGCCTCTTCCCTATAAGTGCTAATGAGGTTATTCTAAATAGAACACTTTATTAAAATAAATTTGTACATTTAATAAAAAGCCTAGCTAACACATTAACTCGCAAGATTAGTAATAATATTTACAAAAGCTAAATTCGGGTTTTGTCACTTTTGGTATACTATATTAAGTGTTCTGTTTTAAAATTACTTTAGACTAAACTATTTATATTCCTTATATACTTCCTAAGATTTTTTAATCTAATAATATCCTTCATCGTTATTGTTCCTATGGAATTTCTTCCGCTTCTGAAATATTTTCTCTTTTATCGTACCTATTGATATTTCCTCCCTTGGTTTATCATATATTGTATCTGTAGAGCAGTTTCAAAATACAAGTTGAGATCTTCCATATTTTTCACTCTTGCTTGGGTTAACCGGAAATATTGTGTTTAACTTTTTGATATTTCTCTTTAATTTTTGGCCCGATTTGTCAATCCAACATCCCCTTTTCCCTTCCTCTTGTCATTGCAGCGTTATATAAATTGAGATTTACCATTACGTGATTTAATAAATTTTCCTTTATCATACCAGAATAAAGGAAAAGTTCATACTTTTCATGATGTAACTTAATTTAAAAGAAAGAAAAAATGTGAGTAATATTAAATCAAAAAAAAAAAACATGAAAGTCGGCGAATCTCAGAAATCTATGCTTAATTTTGAAATAAAATATAAGATGACCTCTCAAAAAAAAAAAAAAAAAACATACGGCGGCATGGCATCTCGGAATGCTACATCGCTAACAACCCTTTAGTAAACCCAAGACTTATAACCAAGTATTCACTAAAGCCTATTTCAACACAGCAAATGCCTTGTGACGAAGATTTAAACTAATTTGGAAATTCCTGAAAACAGAGAAGGACGCATAACTGTATCCACGAAATGCACATAGAAAAGATGTGGTTGTTGAGAAAACATAATTGATTCCTTCTTACACAGAATTAATAGACATCAACAGGAAATTTCAAAAATAAAAAACCACCATCTAGATCATATGCATCAAGTACATGTTAAACCCTCTTAAGTGAACTTATTTAGTAGCTTAATATTTTTTTTTCTTTTTTTTGTTATATTAACTTCAAGATTTTTAATAATCATTACTTCTTGCCTTCTTCAAGCCGCATCTATATTAAGTCCTTTCCTATCCTTTAAAGTTTAAACCGAATGTTACAAGCAAATCAAACATTGCATGATTTGTATTGAATACAGATGTCTTTAAATTTCTTTAACAATTAATCTTTTTTTTCTTTATTATATTAGGATTAAGGAAAAAAAATTCTTATTATACAATTTAATCTATTTAGTTTAAAAAAAAAGAAAATGTAAGTACTATTGAATCATTGAATCCCAAAAAAAAGGGTAAGCATGATAACAGTAACATTATGCTTAATCTGAAATATAAAATATAATGCCCTTTCAGAAAAAGCATTAATGTCAGTATACACTATCATACACCATAAACTTTCCCCAGTACATAAACCAGTAATTACATAAAGCTTTCCCGGGATGCACGAGTACTTTGCAAATGATGCATCATCCTGTAATTCATGCAGCAAATGCCTTGTGATGCAAGGATTTGAACTCATCTGGAATTCCCCGAGAACAGAGAAGGACGTTCACAGTAGCTATCTGCCAAAGGCTGCATAACTGTGGCCACGAAGTGCTTCCAGTTCTCTGACTCAAAGGCACCTCGATGAGAACAAATAATTACATGAAAAAGATGTAAAAAATGACCGTTGAGAAAGACACATAATTGATTCTCAGAATCAATAGACCTCAACAGGGGATTCAAAATCCACCATCTAGATCATGTCCTATCAAGTACATGCTAAGTCCCTTAAGTAAACTTATTAATGCGGTAATTGATAAGGGCCACTTGGATATTGCTTTTCAAGCCCTAATGATTGATAGTACCTTATTATTTTTTTTATGTCTTCTCATTGCAATCTGTTATTTTCTTCTTCCAAGATTAAACATCATGAGGTCTCTACATTAAAGATGGAAAAAAACTTGATTATTTTCATATTCAAATTACTTGTTCATGATGTTAAAATAATGACAAAAAACTATATAAAGGATTGGTACCATTTTGGAAACTAAGTAAAAAATAATTTAATTTCATTAGATAAAGAGAACCAAAGAAATTAAATTTTCACTAAGTTTCCAAAAATGTCCAAATATTCGCATCTTTTAATCTGCAATTATGTATAAATATTCAAACCAACCTTCTTACGTATACGACGAAGATAAACTTGGTTGATAATTTATGACTCCTTTTCATCACTAATCCTAGGTAAAATCTTTATACGAGACAACGAGATTGTATTTTCTGATTAACTTGAACGTCGAAAAGTTGCTTGATTTGAGCTGCCTTCATATAGTACCCGAAGGATGCCTAAAAAAAAGAATAAAGAACTGTTTTACGAAAGAAAAAAAAACTAAACGTTAATAATCGTTTCGTTAAAGAAATAATTCAAAAACAAACTCCCCTTAGCAAATTTCTACGTGTTCCGATACCCAGAGAATCAAGCCGTCTTTTCACTCATCCAAAAACTCAGCATCTAAAAAAAAGGTGAAATCGAATTTACTAAACGTTATTAAAGGAATGTTCTTCCAGAATTTCCATGCATCCAAAAAGCCAAGGAACAAACTGTTTAAAAAAGAAAAAAAAAAAATAGTAACCGTCCGAACACGTTAGTAACAATAAATTATCCAGAGCCTTGTTTTTTAAACTCTTCTTTAGCTATCCGATGTTTTTGGTTAGTAAAAACAAAGATAGTCCATCTAAGAAATAAGATAAGAAATAAGAAAAGAAACAAACGAACTGAGAAAGGAGGGAAAAGATGAAAGAGTGAAGTGAGGAAAAAGAAAAAAGGACAAAGAGTTTATAACCACGATAGTGGTAAATATCGCGTAATCACGTAATACGTAATTTATGTAAATAGGAGTGTATTGAATTTTTTATACGCGCCATACCTGGTGTATTGAATCTCAGACAGTAATACAAAAACGCCTATTGTGCCACCCTAATTTACATAGTATGGTTTTTAAAATAGTACTTTTTACTCTCCGCAATTGCTGATGGAGAGAATTTTGAAAGGTTTATGAATTTTCAAAACTTTAAGCTAGTTATAAATAACAAAAAATTCGCATAAAATTTGCTAGTTGCCATTAACATGGAAAAATTTTGAAACCTTCACAAGCTGCAAACTAGAAGCGAGGTCCTTTAGGTGTTGCAAGCAAACTTATATCACGTGTCATTATGCATCACTACGATCCAGGAATTTTCCCTAGTTTAAGATAAGAATTCTCGAAAAAAAATAACAATCCCAAACCTATTAGGTCATTTAAAGTTTCACGCGTGAGCCATCACGGCAACTTATAATATTGCTTTAGGACAAGAAATTTTATTTTTTATACATAAAATTCCTAATAATATTTTTTTTAAAAAAATATTTCGATGTAATAATTTAATGTAATAATTAATTAATTATTGTTAATAAATTAATATATATTAATTATTGTTTATATTAGTTGATCGTTTCCAAATTTATAAATCATCAAAACCATAACTAATAAAATTAATTAAGAATACAAAGTCGATAAAGGATCATTAAATATAAATAACATAATTTATTTATAACAAATGTAGTAATAAATAAGACAAAGTCAATAAGGGAATTCTTTATTATTATTCCATAAAAAGATAACAAGCCTCTTTAAAACAAAGAGAAACTTTGCCTATTAACTAAATTCTATTTGTAAATTATAAAAAAAGAGAATCAAATAACAGTTGGAATTAAAAGTATAAATACGGTTTAAAACTTCACCACTTTTAAAAGCAGCGCACAAGTTCTGGTTAATGGCGCTGCTTAAAGTACCTTTTTTTTAAGATATTTATGCAATAATTTATGATCAAAGTCACGCCGATGCATGTAAGTGTTTGACTAGTACATACGATAAAAAATTTTTGCTTACATTGCATTAATAGTTCCTTTTTTTTAGAATGAAGCCGAACCTGTTCAACAATTTCAACGGCAACAACTTTAACGGCAACAACTTCAATAATTCAACAGATTGGGAAATCATGTATAATAACAACAAATATCAAACTTCTAAAACCAACAGAAGTCATTCATGTTGTGAAATTGATGAGTGTTAAAAATCAAACAAAGAAAAGAATATAACGTAGAGATTAATGGGAAAGTAAAAAAAATCAAAACTTATATGATGGAATGGAATGTTGTTGATTATGAGTTATTTTCAAAAACAAAATGGCCAGATGAAATCCCAAAATTATCAGATATTTCTATACCACGATTTAATCTCGTACAAATATATAACCTATGTAATAATATAACTATAACAGTGACAAACTATCATACCCCAATTATATAAATGGACAATTTCTTGTTAGAATAATAATTCTTGCGAGAATAATTAATTTTCATTCTTTAATTAAAACTTATACATAAACAACGATCTTCGTGTATCCACCTGCGAAGATCGTTCAATTGAAAAATTATCTTTTATTATTAAAGTAAGCAAACAATAAATAAATAAATACCACTTCTGTACTTTTTCAACTTGTTTCAATGATTTATATTTTCATTTCATTCTATATTATAACGTGTTAAATTACTTGATTAAATATAGTCTTGACTATATTGATATAGGTACCTTCTTATAGTAATCTTCAACTTTGTTATGGGTTATCTTATAACGTGCATAAAACAAGAAATTCCATATAGATAATAGCACATAATTATAAAACAAATAACAAATTTACAACCGGTTGAATAAAATTATATTATAGTGCAAGATGTGTATATAATGTGATTGACGACGTAGATGTTAGTATATATCCAATTTTTTTTACATACTAAATCGAGACAAATCGTTTTTCAACCCAGATGATTGATGGTTTTTTTAATAAATTGAATAAAATGATTCATCGTTTCCATTATGATTGTAATGGGTGTATATATTATTGGAACAAATTAATTCGAAAAAATTAATAGCAGGCAAACATATGATCATATCACAACACTGCAATCGATATAAGATATATGATATATGAACGTACAACAATTCAACAAAGACGAAATGTATTTATTTTTTTTTTTATTGTGGAAAATTTAAAAATTTATTACTAATTAAATTGTACGGTTTTCGTAATTACGAAATAAGAAAAGCTCAATCGTTTGAGTCACGTGGCAACCTAATCTCATCTTAGTGTCATGTGATCCCTTACGTCTAATGACATCACATTGCTTGATGATCTTAACATAAAAATAAAATATAACAAAAAAACAAAATATTGAAAGTTCACATAATTAAATAATATAAAACAATGTCTAGCTGCAATTACGAGTTTTACCAGAATTCATAATTTTGGGTGCCGGCAGAGAATGCTACATTATTATTAACTGTCTCTGCAGGAACGTTAATTTGTTGTTGAAAATTATTCGGTGAAATAACTCGTTCGGACGTAAAACATTCATGACGATAAGTTGGCGCAGCAGAACGAATATTTTGCGTACGAGAAGAAACTAAAGGACGCTCGTTTAAATAAGGATGAGGCCTAGGGACATGGTTTCGGTATATACGACGAGACATAGAAGGTAATTGTTGTTGTGGTTGATGTTGTTGTTGCGTGATGAAAAATTGTTTCATCTGGTTTAATTGATCCTTTAGTTCATTAACTTGCTCTAGTTGTCTATTAATACTTTCTTCAAATGAATTAATAGTTTTAGCAGCCATTTGAATTTTTTGGTATATAGAAAGGTTATTATTCTGTTGAGAAATTGTGCACCGAGTCGTTTGAAATTCTGGTAGTGGGTATGTTGAGAGAGGGACAGTTTCGTTTTCACATAATGGATCATTAATAAAGTCACTTATGACTTCATTATTTTCGAGAGGATATTCGGGGTATTCATTTAAAATTTCGTAGGTGTTTTGCATGATTATTATTATTATTATGTTTTATGTTTTATTTTTTAAAAATTTGTAAAAAAAAAAAAATATATATATATTTTTTTTGTTTTTTTTTTCGTCTCATCAGTGGGGGTTTATATATCTGTTTTTTGAGGAAATAAAAAGGATATGCAGGTCACTTTTTGTTAATTAACGAGCTAATTAACATATAAAATTTAACTAGAAATTATTTATTACGTTAATTAACTTTAATATTTTTCATTTGGTTAAAAAATATGCTGATCAAATTGTTGCATAGGTTAATTAACGTTAACTGACTATCTCTAACTTCCAAGTTAATTAACCGTTGTATCACAAACTTCAATTGTTAAAGCATAGTTTGTATTATGATTGGTATCTGTGGATATAATGAGTAGATATCGCATGAATATTAATTATTAGTTTAACAGTTTGTTGGTTAATTTATGTTTGTTAACTTCACATTTAACTATCTACTTATTTGGTTATGGTGGATAAAATATCCGTTAAATTATCAAATATAATTCCGCCCAGAATTAATATAATTTCTCCTAAAACAAATTTTATTACACGAATTGTATTTGACGTAAATAGATTAACAAGTTTATGATGTTTAGGTATATAATATACATCAGTTATCTATTATCGTATTACCTGATATAACGTGATAAAGCGGCAAAATTTATATCCTTTATAATATAATACCATACTAGACTGATGGATCAA
Organism: Rhizophagus clarus; assembly: GCA_015698045.1. Lineage (NCBI taxonomy): Eukaryota > Fungi > Glomeromycota > Glomeromycetes > Glomerales > Glomeraceae > Rhizophagus > Rhizophagus clarus. The sequence continues at coordinate 327,093 of BLAL01000246.1, read as the reverse complement.
AATATTGTAGTTAGCGTAGTAACACTAAAGTGTCCTTTGCCTCAAAATTGGGATGAATGTTACAGAAGTTCATGGGTATTCGCAGAGCTCAAACGGAATTGTTCATTAATAATTTTATTATTTTGTTAATTGCTTTTAATAGACTCAACCTGGCTTCAACTATTTAAAGCAGTTATATTTGGACATTCCAAGTAATTTGATGTTTCACGCAAACTTATCATAAATGTCGATTTTTTTTTCCATATAAATACGCTCAAATTTAATTTAATTAAATTTTTCAGTTTTTTTTGCTTCTTTTTTTTTTTTTTTTTTTGAACTTTTACGCTCTAATTTTTTTATAGAAAATGACGTTTAATAACAGAAATCTACACGTTCCTTTTAATTATATGATTCTTCGTAGGCGTCGAAATCAAAGACAAATTCAACGTTATAGACGTTATAGACGCAGAACTATGAATAGATTATATAGAAGACATGCGATAAATATATTAAATCGGGTTTTAAGATTGCCTTTACAAATTATAAATGATCCATTCGCAAACCAACTCTTTAATGGTTCTCCTTTCTCATGAAGATGTACATTAAATTAAATAAATTTTATCCGAGTATGTTCTTTATTGTATGCGTTATTGCGTTAATATACTTTGTAGTTTAGATTTACATTCTAATTCAAGTTAATTTTGTTGATTATATCTTTTGATGTACTGTTCATACTCTCACAGAACTACCGAACACGAAGAAGCTTATTGATCTACTAATGAATTGATGATCATCACATTTATGTATATCAAAGGCCAGTAATCTCACTGAATATTTTTCAGAAGTTACACAACAGTAGGACATTAATCTTTGTAGCCTTTTAAGGGACTTTTTCTTTTTCTTTCTCTAAATCTTGGATAACAACAGTTTAATAAACTAAGGTTTTGATAGACGGGTTGTCGTTATAAAAGTTTATGTGAATAGTACAATGGATCTTGCATCGCGGCTAGTATAGTAGACAACTAACATGTGCGAACTAAAAGATATTATGGGGATTTAAAGTTAAGATTTTAAAAATTTCTATAATATTAATATTTACTTGTCATAGTTGGAGAATTATATATTAAGATGTTTTACTTTTGGGTTCATAAAGGGCGTTTCGTTTATTTAATTTTGGAAGAAGAAATAACCAAATTCTTTTAGGACTTTTTTTATTTTTATTCCACAGGAAGAATTATATGTGGATTCATTAAAAAGATTTTGAACCTTGATAGCAAACCAGGTTTGTAAGCAAAGACTTCGATATCCAATTTCTTATGTTAATTTAAAGTCTATAAACCTGAACGAAGAAAAGGTATTAATTTTTTATCAAGAAATAGATTTATGTTATTTTTAAAATTATGAATTATTCAAATTTATTTTTTTTTTTTACTTTATTTTAGATAATTCATAAGAGAATAGTTCATATGATAAGGTTAAAATGAAATAAATGAAGGAATGTAATAATTTCTTGATATAAAAGGAATTGATTTTATTCACCTTATTCCATCCGTTAAGAATGAAGTCTTTCTGGTGAAATCTTAATAATATTTGGGGAATAATAGTAAAAAGGATGCGCTAAAGAACATAATATTTAAAAACATTTATTCAAGTAAAATGTAAATCAAAATCTTTATAATAATTAACTTAATAAAACTTGTAAAATTTTAGAAATTTCAAATTATTCTTAATACATTTATAACATAATTTTATTAGATATACGAATTAATATAATGTGTCATCAATATTTTTGTTCCGTTACACTTTACTTTTTCTTTTCACAATTCCCATCATTAGTATAATTGGTATAGAGATCATACTATTTAATTTTTAAAATGATTCTTGTCGTAATAAAATCTTATTTGGAACATATTCATTATATAAATACTGTGAATTCTTCTCTACCTTGGCTAATAAATAAATTCTACTTTTGATGATTGCGATACTTACAATTCTACGCGACTTACATCAATAATATATAATCAACCTGTAGTTAGAAGCGTAAAAAATAATATTTTTTTGTTAATTGGTTGATTAAAAAATCATTGAAAAATAGCAATAATTAAATTCAAAAAAAAAAAGCGCGAATAAAATTATCTAAATATTAAAGAATAAAATTTAAAAATGCTATAGCTTCATCAAAGTAAATAATGCAAGTAAGCCAATTAATTATGCAATATTACCAAAATCAATGTAATATTAGCGTAAGCAAAGCTTTGATTAAATAACTACTAAGAAAAGATAATTAAAAATATTCCAAGACCAGAGCAAACCATCACTACTCAGAAAGCACTTATCATAAGAAGCCAGTACATACTAAAATTTAAAAAAATGAAAACATATAATTAAATAAAATCTTACATAAACAAAGCAGAACATATAATCATAATACCCATCAAAGAAAGAGTAAAGTTTACCTAATTAATCAAGTCATCAAAAGTATACATTGCAAAGAAGGCTAAATCTAAAAGATTCACTGGACCCTTTAGTATAAAGTCATGATAAAAGAAAATATTATTAAATAATTTATACTCTCTTAATTTCTCTAATTTCCCGAATTTTTCGAACTTTAAGGACATAATAATTAATTCCAGATTTCTACTTCTTTAGTTTTTAAAAGAAACTTCTTGGGCGATTACGCTTAAAGCTACCTTTTTGAATTTTTTAAAAAAACCCAAACGATATACATTATTCCGTCATAATTCATGTGATGTTCATTTAAAATAATATTGGCATAATTGCCGATCCATGTACGTTAAATCCCCTCTGATTATAGACTGTGTTGAATTCCCTCAAAAAGTATTAAGGGACCCGATTTTTGATCTACTGTACATTATTAAAACAACTATTCAATGTCCATTATTATGACAGTACCGAAATCACCTGTATGAGTAACAATGCAGATTTGTTTAACCAAAATGTAATCTCGAAATTTTTATTGTACACACAGTACAGTATATACTCAGTACAGTATATACTAAAGTGATATTTTAATTAGAAAAGTATAATGCATATAAGATAATGTAATTTTTAAATACACCTAAACGGCACTATAATTTTATTTAATACTAAGTATAAGAATAAAGTATAAAAATAAGTAAAAAAAAAAAAAATACAATAATTTCGAAAGATGTATAATCCAAAGCTATATAATTTTTATAATAGGACACACACATATATATATGTATATATACACATCTACACACGTTACATAACAAGTTTTACCAAAATCCATAATTCTGAATATCGGAAGAGAAAATTTCATTATTATCAGCTGTATCTGCTGGAACGTTAGTTTGTTGGTGATGAAGAAGACTATTTGATGAAGCGAGTTGCTCGGTAGTAAAACACTCACGACGATAAGCTGGTGTAGCAGAACGAATAGTTGGCGTACGAACTGAAGGACGTTCATTCAAATAAGGGTGAGGCCTGGGGCGGTACACACGACGAGGTACAGAAGGTTGTTGTTGTTGCGACGGCGGCGGTTGTTGTTGTTGCGCGATAATAAATTGTCTTATCTGATTTAATAGATTTCTAAGTTCGTTAACTTGTTCAAGTTGTCTATTAACATTTTCTTCGATTTCGTTAATAGAATTGGAAATCATTTGTAAATTTTTGTGAATAGAAAAGTTATTATTTTGTTGAGAAACAGTGCGTTGGATTAATGGTGGATGTGTTAAGAGTGGGGCAGATTCGTTTTCGTGTGGTGGATCATTATTAAAGTCATTTACGATTTCAAGAGGATGGTATTCAGAGTATTCGGAGTATTCGTTTGTAGTATTTTGCATAATTGTTGATTTTTTTTTTTTTTTTTTTTTTTTGTTTAAAAAAAAAGAGTAAATTTTATAGGAATATGTAAAAAAAAAAAAAAAATATTTTTTTTTTTTGTTTCATGAGGTCTCGTAATTAGACTTTTTATACCATTTTTTTATAAGAACCGTATTGGTATGCACATCAAAAATTCAAAAATGTCGAAAAATTACTTATAGGTTAATTAACTTGGTTAATTAACGTTCCCAATTTTAACTATATATTATATATATTATAGTAGGTTAATTTAATAATGTTAATTAACTTGGTTAATTAACTAAAACCCGATTTATCTTGATGAAATTCGGAATATCGGTTTGCATCACAAACATCACAAACACTGATCAATTTTGGTTAATTGAACAACATTGGGGAATACCACGTGAATGTAACTCATGTACAATGCATTATATATTCTTTAACGTATCTGTTTACTTTACATAAGGCCATTCCAATTGTTCAACAAAATCCCCCCAAACTTCGTTAATATGCAATTTTTAATAAATATGATTGGATAAAAGTCACGTGTACGCTTTGAAAACCAATCAGAAGTCTCCCTCCAGCCACCGCTTATACTTACTATGTACCATTTTTATTAAGTATAATTGGCTGAAAGTTACGTGAATATTTCAAAAAACAATCAAAACCCTTCCCCCCCACTTCATTCTTCTAATCCAAATTTCTTGTTAAACACATGACTAAGTTGAAACGGCCTAAATAAGATATATCTTATGTAAATCTTATATGAAATGTACATTTCAACATATTTTTACTTTTTTATATGTAGATATTATTGCATTATTTTTATAAATTAAGGCACATTTAGCATGTTAGATTACAATTATCTTTCAATTACTTTAACTAAAGTAGTAAAGAATTCTACTATTTTAAAGATTTTAATCTAAATAGTAAAATTATAATAAATTTTCAATTCAGCTTAAATCTTTAAAATGTAATACTTAGTAAAAGGTACTATAATGCCAAAGTTAATTTCAGTAAAAATAAAACACTGGTTGCTTTATTATTTAAAAGTGTAATTAAAGATAAATTTTAAGAATTTGATAATTTTCTTATATAAATATTTTACATACTACTAGTATAATTATTAGATAAGTTATTAGTCTAATAAAAATATACTATTTTTTCAAATATATTAAAAGAAATAATACTAGCTCTTTATTATAAAGTAGGTAGTATACTAAAATATAATGTTATTTAGAAGGTTAATTTCTTATTAAAATATAATATTAATTTAATTATCTAAAAATAAAAAAAAAAAAAAATAATTATAAAGAAAACTTTTAATTGTATTAAATTTATTCTTTATAAATAAAAAATTTTAATAATCTTATATTGTAAATTATAAAAAATATTTATTTTATACAACAGTTGTTTTATTTAATAATAGTCAAATTTTTTCTATAAAAAATATAGGCTTTTTATTATATAGATAATAATATTATAAAAAACTAAAAAACAATTATAAAATATTTTTTTAAAAAAGATTTAAATAATGTTTTAGAAATATTATATATAATTTATTTTTTTAATTAAATAATAAATACATTATAAAAAAATTACTAAAAAATTTTAATTAAAAGATTTTAAATAAAAAAATTTATTATAGATAAAATACCAATAATTGGTAATACTTGAATTATAAAAAAACTTTTAATAAAAATAATGATATAATTATTTTTTATATATATCAAATTTTAGAATAATAAATCTATTTTATTTATATTAAATATGATTTTTCAAATTATAGTATTTTATTAAATAAATTAAATTAATTAAAATAATTATGAATATACTACCAGTTTATAAAATAAATAATCCAATTTATTTAATCTTTATAGTATTAAATAAAATATATAATAATTATAAATAGTATTAAGTTATTGTAAAAAATATAAATAGTAAAAATTTTTAAAAAATTATAATAAAGGATTTTAAACTTAAAAATATAAAATAATAGATTTTAAAAATTAATATAAATATAATTAAACTGATTAATTAAGTTTAAAAATATAAAAAAAAATGGTAAATGCAATTTTAATTTAAATAATTAGTATTTATATATATATTAATTGTATTATTAATAAAGTTTTAAAAAGATTTATTTACTTATAATTTTTTTATTAATAAATAAATATAATACTAGTTTTTTTTTGATAGAAAATTAATAATTTAATATATATTTATATAATATTTGAAATTTGATATATAACTTTTAATTTTTTTATATATGGATTTTTAACTATACTTTTTATAGATAGTTATCAAAAGTATATGAACATTTTTTTTATTAAAATATGTTGATTATCATATATATAATATAATATAAATTAATGTACTATTCTGTATTTACAGTTATAATAAATAATTTTTATACTTCATATTTTTCAGAATTTTTTAGAAATATAAGAATATTTATTGTAAAAAAAAATCAAATTTATTTTGATATCAAATTATAAATTTTTATCACAATAATAAAAAATTATTAATTATAGTAAAAAATATTTGATAATTTTAGTTAGTTTATATTTTTAATGCAGGCTGATTTATATAACAATAATTTTAGTTAAAAATAATTGAAATAATTAGCAATTTACCAATTATTATGGAATTTTTTTCAAATTCTATTATAATAAAATCAATAAAATCTGCAATAATATAGCAGTAAATCCATTTTATTTATTTATTATAAAAATAAAATATTTTTGGATATCTGTTTTCAGGTATTATATTATTATGTACTTTGCATGATTTACTAAACCATTTTTTTATTTCTTTATTGATTCATAATACATTTGATATCCAGTAAAAACGATTCTTAACCTATGCTCAAATTTCTAATTTCATCCAGAATGGCTAAAAAAATTGTATATTGTTTGTTTGCTTACAGTATTGCTATTTACCAATTATAATCTTTTTGATGTTAATGTTTCTTATCATATACTACCTTATTCAGTCCAATCAGGCTCTTCATATTATTGGTAGTAATTTAGGGTACTATTTGTACAAGTGGATCAGATAAAATTGTATTCTTTTTGTTATTCAATACTTTAAAAAGTTGAAGAAGTTCACAGAACAAAAAATCTCTCTTAAAAAAAAGAAAAGAGGAGATGAAATTTCCAGATAAATTTAGCAACGAAACAAAAAGAGTTCTTAGTTTATGGTATGATATCATTCAAAAAAGACATCAAGATAATGAAGATTATTCTGAACCATTATTGGTTATTGAATATAACCAACAGGGTCTGATAGACCGTAATATTACAGAGCAAGATGTTGGAAATGGTATGATCGTAAACATTATACTATCTCTTTCGAGAATTTTTCTAAGTTTATTTTTCTTAGTGATCAGAGGAACACCTGGTTATAATAACATTCCGTTTCTAAACCTCACACATCAACCGCCGCAATCAGATGCCGTTTTCGCATTCAATCAACTACAAACAATGGATGATGCCATCAATCAATTATTTCTGAATTTCAGCAATTATAGGACGGGTCAACAAGATGCTTCTCTTGGACGAGTTTATGTTATTGAATTTCGTAGAGCACATACATTCGAAGTTTCCGAACGATTAAATGTTTTTGATTGATCGCTTGCTCCTAAATCTTAAAGACGCTTTATAATATAAGCAGATGATATAATAACTAATAATTAAATATTTTTTCTGCATTACTTGATTAGCATTTTGAAGGTCAAGCTTTGCAATTTGATAATAGTTAATTCTTAGCATTATACTCTATATATAAAATAAATTTGGATCTTCTATTCTTTGCAAAATGTACAAAATCTCTATAGAATGTTCTTATATCAATCATTGCTTCACGTAACCATAGCCATGGTCCCCCCCCTTTTTCAAGTTCCAGACAGAAAAAAATGTTATAGAACAACGTTTTCAGACCACCCCAAAGATCTTTGATCGAAGGGCGGAAGGCATAACAACCAAAAAACTAAAATATCTATCAAATAATAATATTAATAATATAGGTTTGGTTGTTTATTTACAGTTATTACAGTTAAATACTTTCTGCTAAGAAAACAATTAAATTATACCGTCTGGTCTTCCCCAAGGGAACGGTTTTTTTTGCCAAGAAAATTTTTATTAATACATGCAAAAAATAAATACAAGATCGGGACAATGCTCGGGATACATGATTGTTCTATACTAATATATACGATTATTTTTTCGATCGATAGCCGTCTAACCTAGCTTTTTTCTTTGAGGGGTTTCGTCTTCCGCACCCGCCCTATCTATTAACATTCCAACAAACCTTTTCCACGCCACTATGCAATGTTTGATACTCTTCGGAATCTTTAACTAAGACCTTCTTGTTGAATTCGATAGCGAGTGGAAGCTCGCTCGCTTGGGAAATTTCACCCCGGAATATAAAGTAGGAAATGCCAATCCCTGGAGGTGGTCACAGTATTCGTAGGAACTTTCAAGCTGTTTTATATTTTGGCCATAACCTTCGAGAATATTACACTGGACTTTATCCTCAGTGACACAAATAAGGTCTTCAGCTTCCTGGAAGGGAGTATAACATCAGTATATTCTCAATTGAGTGAAGTAAAAAATGCTAAGAAATTTGTTAAGAAAATTTCACATACCTTTATTGCATAATCGACCCGCCCGGAACTTTCTTCCCCAATTATTTCGAATTCAGGCTCATGCTAAATTCCTTATTCGTGACGTCTCCTGAGATATGAAAGGAGGTATGGAGTATGTCGAAGCGTATTTATTACGCATGGACTCCAAGCTATCCACAATCAAAGAACCGTAATGCTAACAAACTAATCACGTGTTGCTGTGTCATCTATTTGACTAGAAATTTTTTCAAGATTTAAGTTGTTCATTAAATATCCATAGCAATTGTCCAAAAAGTTTCGCTACATGGGGAGTCAACTCAGCTTTATTTAACGTTGGTTCTGACAAAGGTAAAAGAATTTCTGAACATCTCCATGGATTGATCATTATTGCAATTATTTTCTTTTTAATATAACTTTGACAATGACCTAAACAATGCCATCGTTACAATACCACATAAAGTGCCCACCAGAGAATTGTGACGATTCTGTCGAAGAGCGGACTGCAACTGCATGGTAATTGGCCTATACTATGATCTCCATCATTTTTATTATTTCTGTAATCCAATATACTTATGATCATCCAATCTGTTAGACCATGTCATGACTTCCTACCACCACGTTCAGGGTATACCTTGATAGAATCCTTAAAATAATAAGCTGTTCCGTGAAGAATGAGGGATATTGTATTCTTTTCGAGAAGCTTCATTAGCGACAAATAATATTGAGAAGTTTTTCGAACAAATAGCAAGTTTTCAACAACAATGGCTATTGTTTTTTTATGTTCTACAGTTGAGCCCTCATATATCGGTAAACGATTCCCACGAAGCTTGAAAAGCTCTTTACACGGTTGAAGTACCAAAATGAAAGGGTGGCGTGGTATTTATAATAATAGACAGACTTATGGAGAGCGATTCTATCCGTATGATCCTGTCTAATATTTTATCATTGTATATTGGTAGAAGAATATTGGATTTTTTATGCTTAATGACTATGCCACTCCTCCTTATTGCCTTATTTGGAATAGAAATCTTAGAACGAATAAGTCTTATGAGTCTATCCAATATAATTTCCACAAAATATCCCAGCTTGTTGTCTATATTTCACATAATACAATCATTACATCCGCTGACTTCCCTTTGATATCATTTTTAACGTCGACGTTCTTTTAATAGGAAAAATGTTCTCATTTACAGGGACCCGCCTATAATATGACAGTTCAGGGTAATTTCGTCCATGATGGAACATTCTTTATCTATAGATATTCAGTTTGTAGTACGCTCTATTAAATGTGTCATGTTCACTGAAATAAGATTGTAATTCGAATCCATCCAAAAAGATATATATTAATCAGCCAGTTATCTGAACAGATTAGTCATCTGATGAAAAGATAGTCGTTAATAGATTTATTTACAGAGACATCTTCTGAAACTAGTTGATTATTTTAGTCGAAATAAATGACACCAAGATTCATAGTCGTAACGAAAATATACGTGTACAAAATATAATCTTTGTGATTGTGTAAAACTATCAACTAGTTCTTTTTTTCGGAAGAAATGATAACGATTTCCGCTATTTTCGATGAAGTTCGGATCAATATCTAGTGAGTAAATAACAAACAGTACATGGAGAAATTTGCTCTTACTAAGTTGACTTTCAATTTAGATTACTGAACTTCTCTTGATCTGTTCACTTCCAATGTTTCTTTTCATTATAGTATTATACTGTATGTATTCTCTTGGGAAACTTTGTTATTGTAGTAGTGACCGTAGTGATTTCTATATATCAGAATAGAAAGGGAGACAACAAATAGTTCGTTTTAAACCAAGAGAATAAAAAAAAAGAAAAATCTTTGGTTTAATAGATTATCCTGCTATTTGTCATGTGTCATATCCGCAGCACTTGAATATCTTTTTTTGTTTTTTTTACTTGGTAATTATCAAAATTAGAACAATCAATCATATTAGAAGATGGTTCCGAGGTCATTTTCATAAAAAAAAATATGCAATACAATGTAGCATGAGGATTCTTTTTAACTACACGGAAATTTTTATGTCTTTATCAAACAAATTGCAAAGTACTAAAGTTGACATATTTAAGATTGTACATTTGAAAAAAAACTCATTTTATGTGAGATGCTTCCTCTCTTAATTCAGTTCAATTTTTCGCTTAAACTTTCTTTTATATGCACTTCAATTTTTTTTTGTAAAGGATTATTAAATGATTTACATATCATTCTTTTTTTGTATAGAAATTGCAATAGCAAAATGCTTTGCTAGCTATTAAAGTACAATAATTTATATAACTTTTTTTATACAGCCGTTTGATTCTTTTGAATTAAATTGATAATTATAACAAAATTTTGTGTATTTATTGTGATTTTTTATTAATAGCATATTAAATATTTTATAATGATTGATAACTAATGATTAATAAAAAATATTCATAATATTAAGGTAAATTAATAATACTGAAAGATTTGTTTTGAATATTATTATATTAGTGTATGATTTTTGTACTTCTTTATATTAAATTGTTAAAGTAAATCAAATTTGAGTTACCAATTATACTTTTTAAGAAATCTTTTTTATTAATTATATATCAATAATATTTTTAGCAATAATATTATTAATATTCTTTATTGGTTTAAAAAGTTAGCTTTTTACTCTTTTATTATAATTTTTTCTTTAAAAAAAAAAAGAATTATATAATATATTTTATTATAAATAGTAAAAATAATAATTAGTAATTTTTATTTTTATTTTTATTTAAATAAAAGAATGAATAATTAAGATATAAGAGTAAACAAAATTTATTAAATATATATTTCTATATAAGCATTAAATTAAAATTAAACTAAAAAATAATTAAAAAATCATTTGATAAAAATTATTATTATCTTTTTAATTAAAAACCTTATAAAGGATTGGCAATTTGATCCTGTAAAATACAAAATTCTACTTAAAAATTAAGTATTATTTTTTTTCTGAAACATTAACATCTTAAATTATTACAAAATCGTTTTAAACAAAAAAAAAAGAAAAAAAAATAATAGAAGAAACTGCTATATATAACTAAAAATTAATTGATTAAATTTAATAAAAGTTTAATAATATACAGTTTATTATCAGATTTCTTATTTAAAAACCTTTTCTTTTTCTTTTTATCTTTTAATTTTTTTAAAGTCTTTATCAAATCCATAAATAATTAAGTAATTTTTATTAAAATAAGAATTTTTAATAGAATTTTTATTAGATTATTTGGTTTTAAAAAAGAAAAGTAAAAAAAAATACTATAAAAGAAAGTAATCCATTTTATTATAATTGAAATTAAATTTTGTCTGATAATAAAACTTTATATTTTAATATTTTTCAAAGTAAACCACTATATAATACTTTCTATCTATAATAAAATACTTAATAGTTCTATAGTTATCAAAAATATGAATTTTAAAATAAATTGTTTAATACAAATAAAACTATTTTCAGTATTTTTTTATTATAGAGACAAATATTTTGAAAACTAATATACGTTTTAATTACCAAAAAAGTATTACCAAATACTTTTTTTATAGAAAGCAAGTACAAAAAATAAAAGACATATTTTGATATGAATTATTTGTTATTTTCTTTACTTCTTAGTTATTATTATTTATTAATATTAAATTATTTTATACTTTGAGTTCAGTAATAATTTTTTTATAGAACTATTCTGTAGATATGTCATATATAAAGATTTCTCTAATATTTCTCACTATAATTATTATAGGGTAATATGACTATAATGGAAGTGACTATAAAAAGAGTTGACTGCATATTTTTTTAATAATTAGTAATTATTAATAAATAAATTATAATATATTTATTATTATTATTTTTTTTTTTTTTTTTTTTTTTAATGATCTATATATGCTTTTATTGATATTAATATATTTATTATTAAATAAATTATAATATATTTATTATTAAATAAATTATAATATATTTATTATTAAATAAATTATAATATATTTATTATTAAATAAATTATAATATATTTATTATTAAATAAATTATAATATATTTATTATTAAATAAATATATATTTTATATTTTTGTTAATTTTATTATATAGTACTTAAATCTTATTATATTTTGTAATAAAAATTTATAAAAAAAAAATTTTACTTTTATAAAATATATTTTTATTTATTTTATAAAATTACTTAAAGTATAAAATTAATAAAAATAATTTAAATATTATTTTTAATTTATATAATAATAAAATATTTTTATATTATTATTTTTTTTTTATTAAATTATATTTAATTTTAACTAAATTAAATAAACAATGAATAAACTTTTTATTTTTAAAACAAAAATAAAATTTAAATATTTTATAAAAATATAAAATTTAAATTACTTTTTTTTAATATTAAAAATATATAATTGTAAGATTATAATTAATTTTAATTAGGAATAATATAATTCAGATAATATCATCTAATTGATTTTTATAATTTATTATTTTAATATACTAGCTAATTTGATTTAATTAATTTTTGTAAATTTTTTTGTTTATTTTTTTCAGTTTCATATGAGTAATTTTTTTATTTCTGTTGTTTTTTCATTTTTTTTTTATCTTACTTTATTTTTTTTTGCTTTTTCTTCATTTTTTTTTTTTTATTTCTTTTTACTTTCTTTTATTTTTTTTTTTTGTTTCTTTTACTCTTTCCATTTTTTTTTCATTTTTTTTTACTCTCTTTTATTTGATTAAAAATATCAGATATATATTTTTTTTCTTCTTTTGTTTTTATTTCTCTTTTCTTTTCATTTTTATATTCATTTTTTTTTTCTTTTTATTTTCACTTTTTTTTTCTTTTATTTCCATAATTATTTCATTCTCATTATTATTTTATTCTTATTATTATTTTATTCTTATAATTATTTTATTCTTATTATTATTTTACTTTCATTATTATTTTACCCTTATTATTGTTTTATTCTTATTATTGTTTTATTCTTATTATTATTTTACTCTCATTATTTTACTCTTATTATTGTTTTACTTTTATTATTATATCATTATTTTATTTTTATTATGTTTTTTTTTTTTTTTTTTTTAAGGCATTGATAACGCATATCTTTATTTAAAACATTGTGAAGTGCTTCGCACGCCATACAAAAATTTACAAAAGTATACTCATAGCCCGAGGGCCGTTTCAACCATATTGCCTGTAAATTAAAACAAATAAACGAATAAAGGGGAAAGGAATAAAAAAAATAAAAATTCTATCTCATCTAGTGAAGCAAGACAAAAGTCCTACTAATCATTACTAATTTTGGAACTGCTTCGAAATAAAATCCATTAAAACTGTCTTCAATTCTACAATCTCAGCATGCAATTGTCGTTTTGACAGCTTCTTTGGGGGGGAAGTGGCAGAACTCTTATCCTTCGTCTTCTGGCTCTTCTTGTTCTTCCCACCAGTCTTATTACCAGATGAAGATTGGGATGAATCCTTCGGCAGACTCCTTATGGGGACACAATTTGATCCGGTGGCAGGAGAACCTGTCTTGGATCCTAAGCTAACTTTGGTACGTTTGAAAGGTGGGTCTTGATCCAGCTTGTTAGGTTTATCTTGCCTATTAGAACTAGACCGCTGACTACCCTTCCTTCGCGTAATGAAAGATGGCACGGTATGGTGACACCAACTAAGTTTGCTCCGTTCCAAAATGATTCCAGATGTTCTGTAAGTCCTCCCAACTTTCAAAATAGGCAATCATCTTGTGCGTACTGTCTGGATTCTTAACTTCTTTAAAAGCTTTAATACGTAAAGGATTTATAAAATTTGTTAGGTGTTCCTTAACTGCCAACGCGTCAGCTGTAAAAGAATCCAGAGGTCCTTGAACAACAGCCTGGAATCTTTCTCTTTCTTTACGTTCTTTAAGAGACCAGGAGGCAGGAAACCATCGAACCACCACAGGTCCAAGGGGAGCTATCCAGAGGCGATCTCGTTCCCAAGTGTCAAAAATGTGCATAATCTCTAGCTTACAACGAACAGTTTTATACTTCTTCTGTTTCTTAACTGTTACCGAGATTACGTTACCCCAAGCCTTTAAATAGTCTAATAATGTAATGTTCTCCCACTTGACTGGGACATCATAAATAAGGATATCGCGAACGTATTGACCCAAACTTGGGTTAGGGCGATAGTCTGTAATTATTTGTGTAGCATCATCACCTAGGTCATGCGATTTGTCTTTACTCTTCTCGCCTTTTGTCCTGGATACAAAAGGCTTGGCCGTAGGTTTTAAAGAGGAGCTGGAAGCAGACTGGGGTACAACTTGTGGCTGAGGTATTACAACAGGTTCCAGGTCTGGTGCGGGTATGTCAGGGACAACTTGTTCTACAACCTTAGCCTTTTGTTTATCTTGCTTCTGTGATGATCCGTCTTCATTCCGATTGGTACTTATTGATGCGGCACTAAATTGTGATTGGTGCTCTTTATTTATAGATATTTCCATATCCATAAATTCATCTGATAGCTGGTTAGGATCATATGAGACATCTGAATTAAAGTCATCCAGTATATCCTTTATTTTCCACCGTTCTTGTACAAAGTTGCAGTAGTCTTTATGGCATTTTCGTGTATGAGGAAGGAGGCCCTGTAAAGAATATAGAGGAGGTTTTTGCCATATTTCCATTTGTCTGCTATCTTATTAAGACGTTCTTTTATTATTTCTGAAAGGAAGTTTCCCAGGTAGCCTTGGTACTCCTCTTTACTCGCATCCTTGGCAAATAACGAAGAGTGTTTAAGGGCCCACCCAAAACTTTGGTCGTCCAGTAAAGTCATAAAAGTGTCAAAAAGTCGTTCATTAACATAGCTCGCTGAACTTGTTCATATATTGCGTCATAGCCTGTGTTTTCGTCGACTATTAATTGTGTAGTCATATTCGTTTCACTATATACAGTTTTCGAAAAATAAAAAAAAAAATTATTTTGTTGCGTTGTGAACTGTAAGGAGTGAGAAAGAGTTTTCTCTGTTTATCTATTTTTATTATGTTTTTATTCATTTATTTATTTTTTTTCATTATTTTTTTATTTTTATTTCTATTTTTTTTTATTTTATTCTTATTTTTTTTTATTTTCAATCTTATTCTTTTTATTTTTATATTCTTTTTTTTTGTATTTTTATTATTCTTTTTTTTTTTTACTATATTTTTTATTTTTATTATTTTCTTTATCTCCAATTATGCTTTACATTTTCATTTTATTTTCCATTTTTTTTTTTATTTTTAATGATTTTTTTTTATTATTTTCATTTTTTCTCTTTTTTTATCATTATTATTAGACTTTTTTTTTTTTATATTATTATTATCATTACTAGTTACATTAAAATAAATAATTATACTTTAACAAATAGTATTTAAATAAATAAAGATATAGTTTAATATAATAAATTTTATTATTTTTGTAATATCAAATTAATTATTTAATGAAAAATTTCAAATAAAAATTAGACAATTATTAAATTTTTTGTATAAATGCACAATATTAAAATTTACAATAAATTTTAGCCATTAAATTTTATAAATTAATTATGAGTAAAATTATCAAATATACATATAAAATTATCTGATTTTGGTAATTATTTATAAATGAAATTATCTGAATGATTTTATTTAAGATTATTATTAAACCATTTATTTATTTAATATATTTATTAAAAAAGTAGTATAAAAAATTATAAAAAACTTAAAAAATATTATAATAAATTAAAGGGGTTTATTTTTTTCATATCTGTGATATATTGTACTTTAAACATTCTGAATAAAATTACAGTAATACCAGATAAAATTAAACATGTGATATTTAATTAGAGAATATGAAAAATAGATTTTTTATAACTGAAAAAATTCTAAATTCCTAAAATATATATAAAAAAAAATAAAAAGGGAAGAGGTATGATACAGATGATAAAAAAGGGTGTGATGTATTGCAAATGCGAAAATGATTAAACTCTAAATTAAATATTAAATTTTGGATTTTTGAAAATTAGTTTTAATTTTTATATTATTATTTTTTAATAATTTTTCTAAATAAATAATTTTATTAAAATTTTTTTTTTTACAATAAAAAAATTTAAAAATATAAAATTATATAATTATTATTTGAAATATATTTTTTTTTATTTTATATACATAATATATAATAAAAAAAACTGAAAAAAATTAATTTAATAAAAACATATGTTATACACTTAAAATAAGTCTAATTTACATTATGTAAATTGTAAAATAAATTTATAAATTAAGGCTATATTTTAATATCTTTTATTATTATAAATGCTTCATTAGGACCCAGAAATATACATAAAAGGATCAGGTTTGAGTTTATGTACAATAAACCATAAAAACCATGCAGATCTTTCCTTTTGTGAATAATTTTAGATAGTGCTGGTCAAAGATTTATTTCTTAATTTGGAAATTGACTAGCACTATCGTAATTCCGGCCCTGAAAAAAATGCGTACAGCTCATATAAAAAATTTTTTTCGCCACCTGACCCCTATATATATATTTCTGGGTCCTGTTTCATTATTTTTTAAGAAAATTAGCTATAAATATTACTTTTAAGCAAAAAAATATAATGTAAAATCTGATTATATTTGTAAAATTTTGAAGGATTTAATCCAATTAAAAATATTCAAATATTGTTAAAAGTAATATAAAAAAGTCAATATCAAAAAATCAGCAGTTTGAAAAAATTTGTATGAAAAAATTTGTAATAAAATAATAGGAATTTTATTTCAAGTTTCAAAATAATTTAAATTATAAAAATGTATATAGCTCACTTAAAATAAATCCAATTTTTATTATTAAAATATACAAAATAGTCTTAAGTTTTAGATTTTTAATATAATATGATTTAGAATTATGAATATTTTTTATTTTTTAAGAAAATTGACTGGTAATATTTAAAAGAATTATAATATTGTTTAAATTATGAATATGCAATACAGATTACTCAAAATAAATTAATTTTTATTATATAAATTATATAAAATATATTTGAATTTAAAGGTTACATTTTAATATATTATAAAATAATAAAACTTTTTTATTTATTTTTTTTTTTTTTGGCATTAATAATGCTAACATCTTTATTGAAAAAAAACTTTTTTATTTTTTAAAAAAATTAATTATAAAAATTAATTAAGAATTATAAAAATTAAATAAATTATTTGAATTACAAAAATGCATTTAGTTTGTTCAAAATAAATCCAATTTTTATAATTTAAAGTGCAAAATAAATTTGGATATTAAGGCTATATATATTTTGATATTTCTTAAAATTTTAGATACTTATTATCTTTTGAAAAAAATGACTACAAATATTTAATTTTTAATTAAAAAGTACAATGTAAAATTTACTAATAACAGGTAAGTTGAAATAATTTACAATAGTAAAATAAAAATATCTTGAAATTATTAATTTAAGTTATGTGAAAACTACTAAATAATATTATGAACCAATTATAAAAAATATTTAAAATAAATTTTATATTAATTTGTTATTTATAAAAATCTTAGAATCTTCAGCTTTCAAATAAACTATTTTATATGCAAATTAATGTGATTATTATAATACAATAACCATTCCAGTTTTTTTTATTATATACTATAATTTTTTTTAAATATTAATTATTATATTAATTATTTTAATTATATAATATTATTAAAATTTTTTATTTTTAAAAAATCCTGAATATAAAATTTTATATATATATATTTTTTATAATATATTTATAGATTTATTAAATTTTTAATATTGAATTATATAATTATATATAATTAATTAAATTTAATATAATTAACCTATAAATTAAAAAAAAAAATTCTTATATATATATTATTGATTAATTATTTTTCTATATAAATAAATATATATAAAACAAATTATTTTAACTAATATATCTTTATAATTTAAAAAAAATAAAGTCAAAGGATTTATTATACTTTATTTAATTTTATTAGTTAAAAATAACCTTTTTTTTATTTAATTTATAAAGTAATCTTTATATTTGCTAAAATATAATTTTAATTTTTAATATTAAATGAAAAGTTTATTATTAACTTGAAAAATTTCTGTATTATGTTAATATTATAAAACATTTTTTTAAAAAACTAATCTAAAAATCTATAAAATATATTAATGGCTTTATTAATAATTAATTTATTAAGTTTTCTGAATATTTTTGTTATTATTGTACTTAAATTAATTTACAAATATATTTTATTTTATTTTTTTCTTTAAATTCTAAAAATATGAAATTTTATATACTTATTATATATTACAAAAAACTTTATATTATATATATTTTTGACTATTTTACAAGTTTTTTAATATATAATATTATTTTTAACTTTTATATGTAACAGGTAATATAATATTATTAGTTAAAATTTATTTAATTGCCGATCTACCTAAAATTGGCACTGCATTACTAATAAAATTTGGAGTTAATAGTGATAATAAAAAAAGCATTTTTTGCATCTCATGCGCGAGACAAGTTTCACTCATTTTACAAATAGAAATACCATAAATACAATATTTTCTTTCATTTTATGACAAGTTATATTTACCAAAAAATTTCATAATTATATTTTTATAACTGGTTTTCTTCAACTTTCACTTGTTTTTAATAATAAAAATATTTCAAAAAAGTCTTTAAAAACAACTTTAGAAGCTAAAAATTATAGGTTTTTAATGTAAATAACACAATATAGTAAAATGAAATATTGAAATTTTGTATATTTTAAGATGTAAATCTGACACACATGTATAGTAAACTCGTTATTTTGCATATGAATGTATAACTTTTTTTTGCAAATTTGTTTTTTTCAAGTATTTTTTCAGTATATCATATGATTTTTATTTAAAGTCAATATGTCATCTATGAAATATCCTTTTTTGAAGTTTGTGTTCTAGCATAAAATTGGCAAATTTAACCCCAAATTTTATTAGTAATGCAGTGCCAATTTTAGGCGGACTGGTAATTAATAAAGTTTAATTAAAATTCAAAACTTAATAATTTTATTTTTAATGAAAAAGCTAATTAATTTTTAAAAACTTTTTTAAAACTTTAAATGAGTTTAAAAAACTTAAAAAATAATTTTAAGAATTACTTTTACTATAAAAACTAGTTTATAATTAAACTTTACTAAAATTAAAATTTTGAAAAATTAGTTTTAAATAATAATATACAGTCCTGGACATAAGTATCCGTACCCCTGCCATTAAAAAAAAAATTAATAAACTATAAAAAAATTTTTTTTTATTATAAAGTACAAGACGAGTTCTGATCATTAATACATAGTAAAGTCCCCCCCTGCATTTATTAATGCCGTAACTCTCTTTTCCATACTATTAACAAGATTTTTAGCTAATTGAACCGGTAATTGGTTCCATTCTTTTGTTAATTCCGCCTTTAATCTCCTAGATGTTTTAATTTTTTTTTTTGAAATTTTAATTTTCAGGAGTTGCCAAACATTTTCTATAGGATTTTGATCGGGAGACATAGATGGCCAAGGTAATACAGTCACTTCATTTTCTTCCTTCCATTTTTTGCAAATTTTCGAACGGTGCTTGGGATCATTGTCTTCTTGCAAGATCCAATCTATGCTATCTTCACCAAAAAGCTCACAGGCGGAAGGCAAGAGACCCCTCTCATAGATACTACACATAAAAAGGGCATCCAGGTTTCTTTCAAAGCATATCAACTTACCAAATCCTGAAAAAGAAAAACAACCCCAAACATGAACTTTCTGTGAATGCTTGACCGTACGGAATATTTTTAGCCTCCCGACGAACTTCCAAACCTTTCTATTTGACTGGAATAATTGAAAAGTACTCTCATCAGTAAAAATAACTTGTTTCCAGTCAAATTTTTGATGTTTTTTTGCCCATTTTAACCGGTTAGCTCTGTGTTTCTCAGAAAGCAAAGGTTTGAAAGTTTCTTTCACAAATTTACCCCCAGACTCACCAAGACGTCACCTAATTGTCCTTGAACTAACAGTAACACCTTGTTTTTCGAGTTTTTGTTGAATTTCAGTACTGGTAATATCATGTTTTTTCATTGCCAACTTCACAATTCGATTATCTTGTGCTTTGGTGGTGCTGCGAGGTCGGCCTAACTTCTGTTCATCGGTTAAATCCTTATCTTTCTTGTATTTTTTCACCCAATAAGCTACTGTAGACTTACTACAGTGAACATAAGATGCTATTTTTTCATATTCCCACTTTGGACCTTCTGGATGTTCGTGTAAAAAAACAATTTCATATCGTTTGTCAAGTGAGAGAGACATTTTTTGTGGCTGAAAATTGCCGATCATCTAACTCCTGATTTATATGTCGTACAAACCTCTAATTTTATATTTGATCAAGATTAATATTGATCTTCAATCTTGGAAATTTTTAGGGTAGGTTATCATGTGACTTCGGAAAATATTGGGGTACGGATACTTATGACCAGGCCTGTATTATAAAGTATAATATATAAGATTCTAATTATTTATTTTTGGTGGATGATTAGACCAGTTTCAGAATTGGGAGTACTCATAGCAAGTTAAAAGCGATTATAGTTGTAATCCTATCTTACTTAATAAATGATGATACGGCTTCAACACCAAAAAAAAAAAAACTAATTATTTATTTTTATTAATTATAAATTTATATAATTATAAATTTAAATAATTTAATTTTAATAAAGATTTTAATAGAACTTCTTAGTTAAGTAATTAAATCATATATATTATAATAGTATGTTATTTATTTATTTATTTATTTTTAGATATTTATTAGCTTTATATTATTAAATATTAATTACTAATATTAAATCAATATTACAAAAAATTTCAAAGTAGTCTTTTTTATATTATTTTTAAAAACTTTTTCTAATCTAAATTAAAAGTACTTGAAATTTCATAAATTTAAATTTTTTATTTTTTAACTCTACCTATTAAATTTTTTAATTTTTTAGTATTCTTTTTTACTTATTGATGAAACTAATTTTTTAAATATTATTTTTGTAAAATTAATTTTATTTTTATTTACCGTGTTTTAAATTTAACTTAACTACAACTAGCGTTGTAATTTGATAAAGTTATAAATCATATAAACACAGTTTATTTCAACTAAAGAGTTGTGATGTATCTGGTTAGAAAGTATAAAGAAGAGGAAAAAAAAAATATGATAAAAGAAATAACTAAATAAATTTTAACCTGCGGAAAACTTCCCGCCGCTATTTTTCCTGACATGATATTATACCGACAAATATATCTCAATAGACATCTAACAAATATGGCCATTTTCTTTTTTAATTTTTGTTCCTGGACATTTTTTAGAATTTCTTTTTCTGTTGGTAAAAATGTCTGTCAGGATATATGCTCTCGGGATGGATGTGTTGGGATAACATCATGCCAGCACTCGGGAAAATGACAAAGTTCATCGGTAATATGTCGTGCCGAGCAATCTTGTTGGGCAAAAGTACGTCGGGGAAATAGTTGTAGAGAAATCATGGTTTGACTCTTGTTTTATTAGTAGACTAATATGCACTCAACATCGCATATCTAAGTTTTAATGTTATTTATACGGTACAATAGTCTCAATATTATATCATAAATATAAATCACATTAATAGATTGACCAAGAATAAAGGAATAAAGAAAAATAATTTTAAAATAATATATAATCAAAACTTAAATCTATAATTTGCATAATGGAATACTTTATCTATTTCAAGTTAAAATTTGTAGAATTTCATAAACAAGTTTACCAGAATTCATAATTGTGAGTAGAGAAAATTTCATTATTATTAGATGTCTCAGCAGGAATGTTATGGGGATTA
Organism: Rhizophagus clarus; assembly: GCA_015698045.1. Classification (NCBI taxonomy): domain Eukaryota; kingdom Fungi; phylum Glomeromycota; class Glomeromycetes; order Glomerales; family Glomeraceae; genus Rhizophagus; species Rhizophagus clarus. The sequence continues at coordinate 304,776 of BLAL01000246.1, read as the reverse complement.
TTCGATGAAGAGAGTGGTTCAGTCGTAAAACATTCATGGCGGTAAGTTGGAGCGTTAGAACGAACAATTGGTGTACGGGAAGAAACTAAAGGACGTTCATTTAAATAAGGATGGGGTCTAGTGACATAGTTTCGGCTCATACGACGAAGCACGGGAGCTTGTTGCTGTTGTTGCGTGATAAAAGATTGCTTCATTTGATTTAATTGATTTTTTAGTTCGTTGACTTGTTCAAGTTGTCTGTTAATATTTTCTTCAAATGCTTTAATAGCATTAAAAAACATTTGAAAATTTTGGTGAATATTTTGTTGAGAAATTGTACATTGAGTTGGTAGTGAATGTGTCAAGAAAGGAGCAGATTCGTTTTCGCGATGTGGATCGTTGTTAAAGTTATTAGTGACTTCCAGAGGGTGTTCGAGATATTCGGTCGAAGTTTCGCAAGTATTTAGCATATTTTATTTATTTATTTCTTTTTTATTTTTTTTAAAAAAAAAACCTTACAGTGTAAATATATATTATTTCCTTCAATGATACCGGTTTTATTACATAATTTTACACAACATCGATTTTCAGATAATTTTAAATTTTTAAATTGTAAAAAAAAAATGCTAATCTTCGCAGAAGCAAGCTTAACTGATTGACCGGAATTACGGAAGGACCCCGAAATATACTGTATATGTAGGGGTAGGATCAACAATTGCGTAGCCATCATAGAAATATTTTATGAGGCAAGTTTCTTATTTCTTATTTGCGTACAACATGAGTGTTTTTTGTAGCTATAATCAGGTTATTTTGTTGCGTATTTTTAGCATATTTTTTTTTTTAATGTAAGGTTTTTTTTTAAGTTGCGTATTTTTAGTACAATTTTGGCAGATCATATACTGTATAATATTATTCTTTTAAGTAGTAATTTAAAAAAATCTTTTCATTTGTATAGTTAACTTCATAACAAATTTAAATTCATATTATATTTGTAGTAAATGAAAATTTTAGTATTATTTGTACGTTTACAGTATTCAAATCAGTGGTCAGAAGATTTAGTTTGCTTATTTTCTCCAGTTTTCCTATGTTGTGTGCTAATTTTGCGTACGTACAGAAAATTCAAAAGTCATCTGGCCCTATATACTTTTCGGTCCTATTACGGATATGATGAAATACACAGTAGTACATTTAAAAGTCAGAGATTTTAATTGGTTTTTAATAATAACAGATAAGGTATTAACATTAAATAGTGTATGACAGAACTTCATTAATGAGGCTTTGTTTATTTATTTATTTAAATTTAGATTAACATAACTAAAAGAAAAAAATTTTATAGCAATATCGTAAATGTATTTATATTATACTATGAAAATTACGCGAAAACTAGTGTTACAGTCTGAGAAATCCGTCTAATCCGTTTTTGGTTGTCATAATTCTTTAAATTTAGTAAGATTGATAGTTCCCATTAGACCAATGAAAGCCTTCCAATTACCGATGATTTTTATTAGAATTGGACCTTCCAATTCATTCTTTCAATAATAATTTTCTGTATATTATTAATTTTTTCTTTTTTATAACTTAAAAAGACTGTAATTTATTACATTAACGCAGTGTCAAATATACTCAACTAAATCACCGCTATACTAATCTATTGACAAACGTTTCACCGAGACAGGATTATTTTATCAACGAACATTTCACCGGCAGTCGTTTCCAATTCATCATTGCCGGTGCAAGGCGATTTTTTGAGGAAAATTAAAATTCTTTTTATAAAACTTACATTAAATATTTTATTATAACAAAAACGCTATTATATTTAGCTGTGATGAGCAAAAAAAAAAAAAAAAAATCAAGCACAATAAACATTATATCGGGATGCTGTTAACATTAATTTTATGTTTATTGCTAAGGCCACATCAATCCAATTTTTCGTTTAATATAAACCACCACCTCTTTTTGATTTTTTTACGTAAAATAATGCATGTAATTTAGGCCAGAATTAGGCAAATCTTTAATTCTTGGCCGGAATTATCATTCAAAATTTTTGCACCTCCCCTCTATATTGTGATTCCCTATGTTATGTTAAACAAAGAATTGGTTTGGAGTGGCCTAATTGGAGGAACAATTTTGTAAAAAAAAAATGAAATTTCTGAAAATATAAGATTGATATTTCATACTATATATGTTCTTTTTATGTATAAACCATCACGTACTGATAATTTCGGCTGTATGTCTGTATCTTTGTATATGATATGTGGTAATAAATTAGTTAAATGCGACCTAGTTTAAATCACCATTATCAGTCTGATAGGCTGATTACACAGAGGAATAGAGCCTTTGTATAATCATTCGAAGTAACCCGAATACTTTCGGGTCAACGGGTCGGGTCAGGTCGGGTCAGAGCAAGTTACCCGAACCGACCCGACCGACCCGTTCGGAGCTCTATTCATGACGCAGAGAATCGATTAGAATCGATTAGAATCGATTAATCGAAACCGAAAATCGAATCTCAGAATCGAATCTTGCGAAACGATTAATCGCGATTAGTCGATTCTAGAATCGATTCTCAAAATTAGAATCGATTCCTATCCCTAGTCTCGATTAGTGCCTATCCGTCATCAACGGATGTACTTCCGTTATCCGCGGATACGGATATCCGTCAAGCATAGCCTCCTCGGATATTGGACATCCGCGGATACGGATATCCGTCAAACATAGCCTCCTCGGATATTGGACATCCGCGGATTTCAATCCAAGGATATGGATTGACGAATACGGATGAAACGGATGGAAATATCCGCGGGTAGATCTATTTAAGGATTCGTTACTATAAGTTGAATTAAATCTTAAAATAATGGACATTAGTATATCATTCTTCCCTAATTCTTCTTTTATATCCGTTCATTACGTTCATTTTCATGGTAGTGATGCGATCCAGATATCTGTGGATAATCGAGCTGGATAGAAAGCGCAAAATTAATACAGTAACCACAGAAAAAGTAATTAGTATTAAAATACAATAAAAAATTGGAATATCTATGCAATATAAAAACGTAGAATCACGTGATTTTAAAGCTAGCACTATTGAAGGATCGGATTGAAGACGAATTATCCGGGTGGAGTGTAGCAGTTTAAGGTGTTGTAGTTGCTTATTTTCAGACGGTGAGTGTTGAGTCGGGTTAGTTCTAGCGGGTGTTAACAGGATCGTTACTAGAGTATAGATAACTCAGTTATCCAATGCTCTCTTAATGGCGTATCCGGGAAGTCTTGTCTGGTTTCGATTGAGCATTTTTAGCTAGTACTTTTTATTGATTGTCTTTTTTTATTTGATTGATATTTGTATCCAATAAAGACTTTCTTTCGCAAAACAAACAAATTATCTGGGTGGGCGAATTTCTCTCCTTCATGGCAGTGATAAAAGAAGTAAAAATGTTTGTACATTTTTGAGGAAAGATTTATTATTATTGAAAATTTCATGTTCATGTGTAAAGAATAAATGAATACAGTTATCAAAATTAAAAAGAAAACCTCAGCCGATTGTAAAAAGGACTAGCGATCTTGACAAACTTTATTTCTAGCAAAGAAAATACAAGTAATTTTTCTTCTTTATCACTTGCTCATTATTCAAAATTGGGAGAAGAAAGCAGCTAAAATTGAAACGACCTAATATTTAATGTCGTCGCTGTCAAAGTATTTATAAATTGAATTAAACTAAGTTAAATTTAAATGCAATAGTTCAAATGATGGATCAATTTCGCATTCATTTATTAAATTTATTGTTCAAATCATTTTAAATGTGTGTGACCATTTATATAAAATAAAATTTATTTTTATTTTATACAATAAATATGTTTAATAATCATTCATAATACGGCTGCACAAGTTATAATACAATAAGTTAACGAAAGTTATTTAAACGCAGCACAGTACAAGCGCAGTAAATAACATATATTTTTTTTTAATTTATGATATAATTAATATCCATTTTGCTTGAAAGGACAAATGTATTATTATAAATTTGAATCAGAAATCATACATACGACAATAAAGTTTTGGTATATATATGACAAAAAGAAGAAGATTACTTACTGGTGATTTCTCTTCCCTATAAATGAGAATATATTTTTTTTTGTTGAGAATAAAAATTTAACGAATAATTATGGAAAATTTTATTACTTACTATTAATTTTCTTAATAAGTCGACGATATTTTTTTTTACATTCCGAAACGTTCTTTGATCTCAATAAAATTGCTATTTGTTCCCAATCAACGCCAAATTCAATTACGTACGAAATAAGGCTTCGAATTTCCTGTTTAATTAAAAAAATTCAATATATGACGTGATTAAATTCAATTATAAATACACACACTTATTTAAATTCATACACTTTCGGTTAGAATAGGATGATGATGTTGTCGATGCATCATAAGTATTTTTTTTTTTTTTTTTTTGAAAAAAAATTCAAAGATAGAAAAAATGTCGTCTATATATAAGCAATCGAACTATTATGAACAATAAAAATATCAGATATAACAATCTATAACATCATTAGTATTGTAGTATCAGTTAAGAAAAATTTTACTTGAAAAGTGTTGTTTTTTGGAATGAACAATTGCGAATTTTATGATTATATCTGATTATCTGTTTAAATATAAATAAATTTCATGTCAAGTAGCCAATCAAAATACTGTACAAACTATCTGTTCATTATTTTTAACAGCAAATTATTATAACTCCATCTGTCATGATTTCTGTCATGCTACTCAAATTCCAAATCTAGTTTCATCCGAATGATTTTTATTAGAGATCAGCGTTAATATATGTTGCATGACGCGATTGGCACGTTTTCAAATTAGTCACATGAGTAGATCAGGAAGGTAAAATTTTGCATATAATTTAATATGACGTATTGGCATATCCTTACCAAATTCGAAGAAATATGCACAATTACAATTTTCGAGTTTTCATTCAAAAACATTAAAAAAGGCTTAGATTTAACAATGCATATTGCATAAAAAAGTGACTTGCGTCACGACTGAATATTTTATGGAATTGAAAGAAACGAAAGAGAATATTAAAAGACTTTTTCAAATTCATTTATAAATTATAATCAATACTTTAATACGCTTCAGTAAAATAGTGTTCAAATAATAAAATTAGTTTCTACTTCTGTCTGAATATATAGATAATAACTGTTCATGATAATATCACATATAAATAATTATTAATTTTTTCTAAAATTACGCCCACGGAAATACTATCTGTGAAGTGTTTATTCTTTAATTAAGAATTAACTGTATCACATTTTAGCAAATCACTTCATAAATTGATAAGAAGCAACATTAGCTAATGTCTCTCATATCTGATCAATATGATTGCCTTATCCATTGGCTGATTGATGCTTTTGTCGTACAAACAAATGAGTTTATTTCAAATCAGATTCTATTTATATGATTTTATATGAAAGTTAAGCCCATTTTTGTACTATACGAGGCTTCACGATTACAATAACTTAGATGGTTTACAAAATATTGATTTCTAGATTTTAATTCTGGCCAAAATTAGTTAGTGAATTATTTCATGCACATATTATTCTAAAAGTCAATGTGGGGGTGATTTAATGTAACCAACACTATGTTTATTCGTGTAACATTTTTTACTGATTACTTACCTTCCAAATTTATGAAAAAAAAAAAAAATAAAAATATTAAAAATCGTTTTTTCTTTCTTTTTTCGCACAAAATCATAAAAAAAAGATTTTCCCCTTTTCAACATATATATAGATTGCATTCTTTTTTTTTTTTTTTTGTTTAGACCCATAATCATATTTCACCCGTTTTTTTAAAATATAAATAATAATTTTTATTAATTTTTTTTTATTTTTTTATTTTTTTTTTTAAAAAAAAGGACATTATTAATTTTAATATTTATATTACGAAATGATATTTCGATACTTATTTAAATGGAAGTCATTCTTGATTTTCCTTTTCTTTTTATATGTATTATCAAATATAATTGTTAATGCTGATGATTCTAATGAACTTCGAGTTGATAATAATAATAAAAGAGAGGTTTTACCGGAATCCAATACTCCTGCAGAGAGAGCTGAAATAGTCGAGGTAGCTAAAGTAGCTGACCAAGTAGATGAGAAAGCCGAGGTATTATTTTTTTTTGGAAAAAATAAATGTACCACGTTATTTTTGAAAAAATATTATTTACCAAATTTTTTTTTTTCTTATCTTTAGTCACAATTAGTTAGAGTTGAAGCGGAAGACCCTGATCTTGTTGGATCAGTACTTGATATTAATCTTAAAGAGGCAAATGAAGTTCAGGCTGGAATTAAACCAAGTGTACCAATTCTTGAATTAGAGGATACAAAAGCATTATTAATCAGTACATTAATGATTGTTGCATCAGAAATAGGGGACAAAACATTTTTTATAGCTGCTATAATGGCAATGAAAAATTCTAGATTTTTAGTATTTTCTGCCGCTTTTTGTTCATTAATCTTAATGTCGGTTCTTTCAGCTGCTTTGGGTTACGTTTTACCAAATTTAATTCCACGTCAATATATGAATTATCTTGCTTCACTTTTATTTTTATCTTTTGGTATCAAAATGGCGTATGAAGGTTATAATATGTCTGGTGAAGAAGCTGAACATGAAATGGAAGAAATATCTTCTGAATTAAAAGAAAAAGATGATATTGATCGTATTGAATCCGCTGAAACTGGTGGTTTGACTGATGAAACAAAACATTCGGGTTTTAAAGAAGGATTCGTTAATTTATGTCAATTTATATTTTCTCCAGTTTTTGTTCAAACTTTTATACTCACATTCTTGGCAGAATGGGGTGATCGTTCTCAAATTGCTACAATTGCATTAGCTGCTGCTCAGGTAATTAATTAAATTATTATCGTTTTATTTATTATTTTCCCTGATAATTAATATATTTTATTAATTAATTTTCTTTTCTTTTTGACGTTAGAATGTTTACCTTGTAACAATGGGTGTTATTGTTGGTCATAGTTTTTGTACAGGTCTTGCAGTTATTGGAGGAAAATTTTTGGCCGAAAGAATCTCTGTTAAAACAGGTATTAATTTTATTATTATTAAATAATTATGATTTTTTTCTATTAATGCATATTACTAATGATTTTTAATTATAAAGTTACGATTATTGGTTCAATTCTTTTCATATCATTTTCAATTTTATATTTTTATGAGGAAGTAACTGGAGCTAATTAAAATGGAGGAAGATTTATTTCAAAAATGAAAAAAAAAATGAGTTAAAATAATTTTTTTTTATTTGAAGACTCGTTTTCACATTATAATATTGTAAATCTAAAAAAAAAACCTAATCATATTTTAAACAAAAATAATTATGTATTTAGTTGATTATATATAGAATAAAAGGGAATAAACAAACATAAGTTTGTGTTAATAATGATTGATATTTATTTAAATATTTGCATCTCTCTTCCTTCGAAAGAAATGTGAAAGTTATCCCTAAAGAAAAAAAAATTTTTTTTTTTCTTCGGTTAAAGAAAAACTACAATAATTATAACGCTTGCTCGAGTCGAACTTTGATAGACATATTACTTACCTAATTATGATAAAAATTCTAATGTAGCAGGTTGACAATTAATGTTTGTTATCTTTCGAACTAAAACAAATTTTTTTATTTTCCTTTTTTCACTACAATAGAACATTCACGTATTAATACTTTTATTTCATTGCATTTTAAATATCATATAATTATAACTTAAATATTTACCTTCTTTGAATTTTCAGTAGATCCAAAATACCAGTTAATGCACAACATCCAATTGCAAATCCATGTCCTTGACTAAAAGAAAATTGGCCAGTTGTAACATAACCAATTATGTCAGACTTGGAAGGTAATGAAGATGGTTGATCCTAAATGTTTAATGAATAACTAACTACCTAAATATTTAATTTCACGAGTAATAGTTAATAAATTACGTTCAATTACCTCCTCTGTACTATCCTGATCTGATTCAATTTCTATACTACCAGAATTATTTTTTCTGCTTTTGAGTATATTGGCCCAATAATCATACTTATTCTTGTCGGTCTTGTATATTATAGCATTCGGACCAGGTAATCCCCTTGCCAAGAATTCTATTCTAACACGAATGAGTGCTTTATTCAAATCAAATTGATTTTCAATATTTACATCTCTGGAATTAAATGCTTGCATAATTTGTGTAGAGAGTGCCTGGCCAAATTCTTCACTTAGATTTTCGAAATTTTCAAGTAGATGAATATTTTTTGATCCCTGAAGTAACCACGGTGTTTGATCCTTAGGTTCTTCAATTATATCCATGGAATTCACCTCGGGAGCCTTATCAAGTGATTCGGGTTGATCTATTTTTATTCCTATCAACTGATAAAAAGGTGGTTCGAATGGTGAATCAACTTGAAGTTTTTTAAAATTTGGACGTTTCGCGGGTGGACGTGCATCGTATTCCAATTGTGCTTTCTTTTTCTGTCCATTGGACCAATTCTCAAATGATTTAGTACCAGGAAAATCGTATGGAAAACATGATATACCTGATTCGAAATGATGATTATGACGCTCTCGCAAACCTAATAATATATGATTATTCAAAAGAACTTTTTTTATTGAAAAAAAAATATAACAACCTTATAATTAATACATACCGCCAACCCATGCACCTGCAAAAATAAAGCTTTTCCAAAAAGCCATTCCCCAACCAGCAGGTAAAATAATATTCCACCCACCAATAAATTCTGGGGATGATGTCTTTCTTACTGATTGAGCTGACATATTAATTCCATCACGTTGTATTAAAAAGACTGGAATTAGAGAATCTTCCGGTTGTAATAATAGCTTTTGTCCTGGAACAAGCAACTATTACGTCATAAAAAAAAATAATTTATATTAAAAATCATTCCAACTTTGTCTGAATACAAAATTTCTTATAATAGTGGAGGTTGGATGCTGATGTTTTACTGAAGGTTTAAATTCATTCGTCCATATGTATTCGTTGATATTACTAATATCGAGTAATAAAGTTTCATTATCAGAGTGAGAAAGGAAATGATTATGCATACTTGACTTCTACGTTTATCTAAATCACCGTCAGAAATTTTACTGTCACGTAACACGTTCCGAAAATTGTCACTCCATAAATCAGAGTATGCAGCATTTTCGGGCCAATTAGCCAAAATAACTTGTACTTCTTTTTCCGATTCAACAGATATTACATTTGAACGTGGTGGAACCTTCTTTGGAAATCTATATAATGTATTTTATTCGATATAATATTAAAATGTTATAATTATCATTTAAAGAAATGAGAATGCACCAACCGTAAGCGTGGATCAAGGACCGTTAATCCTAACACGATGCTAGGGGGTAACGACGTAGATGTTCGCAGGTCGCGCAAGGCTTTCCATGCCTATATTGCATTAAGCATTATTGCATTTAATAATTTTTTGATCGATCATATTAAGCTGACATCTAATTATTAAATTAAATACTTATTTACCTTATGTGCCTCATAATTTACGCGTGGTTTTAACAACATTTCGTTGGAAGGACCACTAGGCTCATCATATATATCTAGAACTTCTTGTAACAAAGCTGTTGATCGTGGACCAGTTAATTCAAACATCAGAAGCTCATCTTGAAGATTATGAATTGATATGGCTATTAAATAGCAAAAATAATTAGAGTTAGAATGAAGCATTTAAATGATCTTGATTAATCTGATGTTTCTCACCATCTTGCAACTTCAATTGTTCACGTGCAAATTCTAAAATTGTCAATACTTCTTCAAAAGCGCTAGGATGAATCCAAATGAGAATATGTCGATTATCATCCTCTGTATCTATAATTGGCATCCAAAGGAGATTTATTGGTATCACAAAATGACTTGGATACTTCAAGTAAGCGTAGATGAATGTGGAACATTGTCGTTTTCCACTTAAATATCTATAATTAAAGATTTTTAAACAATGATCACTAATCCTGACAAAGTTTGATGTCGGGTAACTATTTAAATCGCAAACCTCTCACTTCCTACAGATGGTAATGTTGGGTCAGTGATACTGTTAAATAACTTAATAATACTATTGGGATCACCAGATATTTTTATCCATCCAAAGTATGAAGCATCATGAATAATTGAAAGATGTTCACTTGCTCGATATGATGCTTTGATGCTTTTTTCACTTGGATGTTCTGCCTTAATTCAAAATTAAATTTCTATTAGGAACAGATAGAAATTTTATGGTAAAATAGATCTGACGATTACCAATTTATACCCCCATATTTCAGTCATCTTCATTCGTTTAGAATGCCACATATGAGTTTCAAGCCACTTTTTATTGCCTACGATAAAATTAAAAAAAAAAAAGGTTAAATCCATCATGATCAAAACAATTAGTTCGAGTATATCCTAACCTTGTCGTCTCTTATATTCAGCAGATAAGGAACCCAGACGTCTTCTTTTGCGTCTATTCTGTTTTTTCGAAGTGGTATTATCAAGTTCCATCTAAATTTACATAAAATCTATTGAATTTTATTATCGACTAATAAATTGCAATTATTGAACTAACCTCTTCGCTTGCTTTTTTTCTCAAACGAACAGGTAAACGTTTGACATTATGACTTGCAGCGCGACGTCGAAGGTGACGAGGTAGAGTTTGAGCAGCCCTGGAATTTTTAGCTTGACTAAATACAACAAAGATGAAATTTCAGTTTAATGAATTGAATTAGAAGAGTGAATTAAATTATTTACTTCGCTCGTTCTAAAGCATCATTCATGGCATTAATTTCAAAAGCTCTCGCCTAAATAAAGAATAATTTTAACCTGAAAATAAAATAAGCATAAAATTGATAATGACTATTTAGATACCTCCGCAAAATCCACGACATCAATAGTTCTTGGAATATAGTTTGCTAGAAATTTCAGAAAATTGGATATCAAAACATTTTAAAATTTGATCGATTTTGATATAATATATTGTCTTGTACCTTTATTAGAGCTAGTATCTTCAATAGTGAAGCCATGCGTTTCTATCGTTCTTTGAACAGCAGTTTTGGCTAAAAATTGAAACAAGATTTATGAGTTAATGTAAAGCCCCTAATAAATAAAAACATTATAGAGAAGTAAATATTGTTAAATTTGCCTCTTTTTTTGTCTTTAGAAGTATTGTTATCAGTACTGGCACGTTTTTTCATTTTTGATATTTGTAAGTTGTAATAACGTTAATAATGTTGAATCTACATCTATTTTTCATCAATATCACGTTATCACGTGGGGTGAGAATTTACTCGTTAATACATACGCATTTTTATGCGCACTGCTTATATATCAATAGTACATTAATTATATATTATATGGTTTATAATTTTCAGTTAAAAAAAAAAAATTATGGCGGTGCGCGGACCGTTTTTTCATTTATAATTTTCTCCTTTTGTGAAATACTTCAACGCAATGTGAAGGGTGAGACTATTTGATGAAATAAATTATATAATTTCACCTCTCATGAAATAATTCTATGCAATATGAGCAGCGAGGCTAGTGATGAATTATATAATTTAGGGCTTAGGTTATGGAAAAAAATTAATTCTATTTTTCAATTCGTTCTTCAATGTAATTTCTCCAATTTGAGCTATAGAGAGAAAGATAAAACACAGAGGAGAAAATTTGGAAAAGTTAATTATAAAATAATCATTAAAAATTAATAATAATTTGTCTAATGTAAGGCTTATTGTGTTGAGGAAGATTCGTGAAAGGCTTGTGGAAATATGATGTGTTTTTTTTCTCATGTATATTTTATTTTATTTTTTTATTTTTTTTTTTTTGATCAAAAAGAATATAAATTTAGTTCGGTTTTTTTATTTGTATTTTTAATTTTAATTTTAATTTAATAAAAAAAAAGATTATCCTCTTAATTTCAGTTTTCCTAAATCTTTAATTTATTTAAAAGTTAATGAAATGCCTGTAAAAATTTCTACGGGTTGTTATATGCATGAATCTACGGAGCGTCTTATTCAAGAATATACTGTGAAGTGAACTTACAACAGTATATAGACTTGATGACAATGATCCAGCAAAGGTTTTATATCTGAAAGTTAAAGCCTTCATTGGACATATGTCGTGGTTAGTTTTATATACGAAGAATGTTTTATTTCATTGCTTTATCACATACCAAGAAAATGTATGTAAATAATCTTTCACCATATCTTTAACCTCTTTTTTTATAAGTACCACAGTTTTATAGTAAAGTTTCATGCGAGTTTACATTAACCCATAGAGTTTTCATTATTGATCATCTGTTATTTGATCATCTATCCGTTGTTTCATATCGACAGATTGTTTCTACAAAAATCTCATTTCTTTCATTGACTGTCCTTCCATTCTATATGTGATTTACAACTGCTTGTCATTTAACTATCATAGACAATATGTTTAACCTAAATAAATCCACAACCGAACTTCGAAAAAAATATTCTCATATTATCGTAAAAGATTACATCTTGAATACATGTGTACAGCCACGCTTTTTTCATCGTTCTGATATTTTTTATTAAGCTATAAATAAACTACAATTGAATATTTATTATTAATGTTTTTTCGTGTATGATTACTATGATATTTACCTGAATATGAAAGGACGTGTCACGTGTTGCGTTAAACTGGAAATAGTATTTATAAGCATGATCACTGATCAGATAATCCAGTTATTTGATAGGAGTTAAAATATCATCCGAACTGCTTCGCAGTTCTAAACCCTATCAACATAATATTTTTCGAAATGTAACCTCTGATTCCCATAACACATAAATCAGGTGGTGTATGAAGATTTTTGGTCTTAAAAATGAGGCCACGTTTACAATTATGCTCATTAATTATTGTCTTACATGCTGTATTATTTTTCATACGTACTAATGAGATTAATTAGTCTCGAACCAAATTCTTTTATTTCATCCTCGATTGATGGATGATCATCGTAGATCATTAGTTAATTAATGATCTGTAACGCCAAGATTTGGTGATGAAATTCTTGTTACACGACGCTACATGTCATATATATATATGAAGCATTAGTCAAAAAAAATGATTATACTACCTTTTTTTTTTTAAAAAAAAAAAAAATCTAATGAACGAAATACAAAATTCATCATCCTCATCATTTAAAAGTGTTGATGACAAAGCCAATAAAAATAATACAAATATTTCACTGGAGATGACTACTGTTGCTATTGACAAAAATGTAGAAGAAAATGATGATTTTGGTCAAGTTGTTCAATATGAAGAAAATAAAGAACTTAAAAGTTTATCTACAGCTGAATTAAAAGAAAACAAAGCTATTGTCTTGTCGATTCTTATCCCTTTTTCAATAATTGGTGCTCTTATTCGTATCGGACTTAATACTCTTCACTCATATCCTGGATCACCAGTATTTTCATTAATATACCCACAATTTGTTGGTTGTGTAATAATGGGTTTTTGTTTGGCAAGAAAAGGATTCATAATGGAAAGGTATAATTAAGATTTTTTATTTTTATTCATATATATTTATATATATTAAAATATTTTTTATACCTTTCCACTGTTCCATGATTTTCTAGCTATTTACCTTTATATATAGGGCTCACAACAGGTCTTTGTGGGTCTATAACAACTTTTTCTTCGTGGATGCTTTCGATATTCAAGGAATTTATTTTACCGGTTTCTCATCGTGGCGGTTTGTATAATGTGCGAAGATTTTTAAAACTACATGAAAATCTTGTAAAAGTAATCCAATTTTACATTATTGTTTTATATCGCTTTTAGATTCTTGCAGCTCTTGCGGATATTGGAATTACGTTAGGAATGTCAATAACAGGACTAAAAATTGGAGAACATATAGCAGACATAATAATTCGAAATCGTAAAACTCATTCTGTGCTTCATATTGTTGAAGAACCTTTTAAACTAAATGAATTAATTATTCCGGATTTTATATCTATTGGAATTGGAGTTGTTTCAATTGTTCTCGTAGTTACTTTGTCAAGTACTGTGCAAGTAAATAGGAGTGTATTATTTGCTGTGGTTTTTGCTCCAATAGGTAATATTCACACTTATATTAGTAATATATAATATGCCTTATAATAATGTTTTTTTTCATCATTTAGGTGCTTTGACTAGATGGTATTTATCTAAATATAACGCAATGAAAAAATCTTTTCCATGGGGAACCTTTGCCGCTAATATGTCGGGATCAGTTATTATTGGAATATTATTTCTCTTAAGTAATGGTATAGCTTCATCGAATATAAGCTGTGAAATAATCAAAGGACTTATTGATGGATTTTGTGGTAATTCACACAATTTTTAAATAATATATATTTTTGTATCTATCAATTTTTCCTAAATTTTTGCGCTGTATTTTATAGGATGTTTAACGACGATTTCTACTTTTGCTGTAAGTTTTTAAAAAGATTCGTTTATATTTTAATAATATTATTAATTTTATTTTTTTTTTTTACGTAAATTAGACTGAAATTAATATTACGTTGCCAAGAAAACATGCGTACAGATATGCATTTATTTCTATTCTAATGGGTCAAATTGCAATGATATTAACTATTGGAATATATCATTGGATTGTTGGCTTAACTACAACTTGTCCAGCATAGATTTATTTAGAAGATTATATATATAGAGATTATAAATAACGATGTTATATTTAATATAGAACTTTCTTTATTGCAAAAACCTTAACTTTTATAATTTAATTTTTTTTTTTTTTTTTACAAAATGATACGAATATAATAATAAATTAATAATAATACTATTAAAATAAGATATTTAAAAAATTAATACTTTGCAACCGAAAATTAATTTTTTTTTTTTTTTTTTACTACCAACTAACTATGTAAAATTTATTCTTCTTTAGCTTGAGTAGTAATTTGAGGGTTGGAATCAGTTTGCCAATCTTGATGTTTTTGTTTTATATCACCAGCTATTCCCTTTACTTTAGAGCGCGCGATATCAGTAACTTGATGACGAACTTGGGCTTCAACCTTAATAATATTATCTTTTATGTAATCAACACTCGTAACCAATTTTTCAGTAATCATATTGGCAAATTGTTTTTTCAAACGTTTTTCAACTAATGGAGTCAAGAGCGTGTACATGAAACTATGAAAACCGATAGAGAAAAATCAGTAATTATGAATTAATAAACCGTATAAATTACAATTAGATAAAGACTTACTCGTGCTTCGTGTCGTGTAGACGGAGTTTTAAGTCGTCAATGATCGTATTGGCCTCTAAAACTCTGATGTCAATGTTTTGATTGTTATCAGTGGGTGGGTTCATCAAGACTTTCAATTTAATTGTTAATCCATTCTTTGGTATGGAAAAATCTACCAAACCGACCTAAAATTTTTAAGATCAAAATTTAATCTCTGTCAAATGGTATTTATACTAAATAACAATGTATGTTGTTACTTACATCCATCATGTTAATGAGACCTTTCTTCTTCTTATAATAAAATGCAATGTTGCGAGCATCAGCATTTATTTTAGAACTAAAGATGATTAAATAAGTTAGATATAAATCACACATATATATATTGCTTCATTTATTATGAACGAAACGAAACGAAACTCACATTTCGAAGAATGCGGTGTTTTGTAGTATATCTTTTTCATCCCGGCTGAGATTAATATCTGTCGTGAAGTTCACGTGTAAGTGACCTGGCAAAATTTCAGCAAGATAAAGAACGATATTGTCGAATATATAATCATATTCTTCATCAGAACTATAAAATATCATACAATAGTATTATTAATAATCATTCAACACGCATTTATACTTATTAAAAAAAAAAAAATGATGGAAATTCATACTTTTCAATTCTGGGAAGAGGCAAATATTTCAATCTTTCTCCGACTGCTGGTAAAATCTTACGGAAATCTTTGATAAGTTCGAACTTAATAGTTGGTTGGCTATTCTCGCTCAAGAATAAATCTCCAATTAAGGTCTCAAAATCTTTAGACCATTGAGTTGTTAAAACATCATCTTGCAAGGCTGAATTAAATTCCCTAATTTCATCGGTTATACGATGAGTTTCATCAGAGTAACGTTCAAGTAATAAATATCTTCCTCTTTCGATAAGTTTTGAGCCATGGTCGACATAATCTGTCTCTTGAACGAATTTAGGATCACGCAATGACGAATTAACAAATTGTCGAAGTTCATCAAGATATGATCTCAACTCTTCATCGCGTTTGACGTCTTTACCGAAATCTTTTAATACGTTAATTAAAGGATCAAGCGATTTATGATTTGCGAAATTCTCAATTAATTTTTTAGCACTTTCTCTAGCTGTTTGTAAGTCTGATTTGTCGGCAGAATCTTGAGCTTGTGCTTTTGCAGTCTCTTTTACTTGACCAGTGACTGATTGAGCCTTATCACTAAGGAGAGAGATAATATTGACAAGATCCTCGAGAACCTCTTGATATTCTGGTCGTTGTTGAGTTTCAATCATCGCATTTTTGAATCTGTTCACAAGTTGGTCACGTTGTTCCTCAGTTATTTCGTAATCAGCTACTTTGCTCTTAAAATGTGTGGCCAATTCCTTCGCACCACCTGTTGCGGTTTCTTGAAAACCTTTTTTTCCTTCACTGAAATCCTTTACATGAGCTCCAGTAATATTTGCGGCTTCTTTTGCAACAGGGTAAGTGCCCTCACGAGCTTGTTGCAAAGTTTCTTGCTTTGCTTGTTGAAGAGTTTTTTCTTCATCAGTTCCAACGTTGGGAACATCTGTATCCGGTTCTCTATCTGGAATAGTTCGCAAAAGAGCATCTTGGATGATGGAGTGAAGATCGTTTATTAATTTCCTGAATTCGGAGCTTGATATGAAAAGTTGAGGAATTAGCAAGGTTTTTTTGAAAGCATCTTGAACTATTGGTTGAGTGGATGTAACTTCATTGGTAGCTTTTTTCTTCAAATCATCAGGAATCGTTACAGAATCTAATTGATTTAAAAAAAATTTCGTTAACCCATTTTTAAATAAAGGACCAGCTTGAAATCATAAGCTATTAATTCCTAAAACTTACTGTTAACATCTTTTGTGGCTTTAGTACTATAGTAAATAGCATTCTGTAATTCATCTCCTACATTCTTCTCTTCAAATATCTTTTTGGTGGTATCTAAGAGCCTTTCAAAATCAGCTAATACCTTTTTGCCTAAAGGAGACATGCCTTGTGGAGCTTGAAGAGCATCGGATTTCTGAACTGTTTCAATGACGCGTGTGATTTGATCATTGGATGGAAGTTTTCCCTCCCTATAACATTAAAATTGTAGCAAGGCGCAGTAAAGTTAAGAACGTGGGTAAAAATTTTATGTAAAAAAAAAAAAAAGAAAAAAACAAAGCAAATTTACTTGAGAGACATGGCAGCTTGCCCTGCTTTATTACGAGTTTCAATCGCTTCACGTTCAAGCTCATCACGTTTAGGATCATCTTTTGGTGGAAGATTAGACATGGTTACTAAATATTTTTTTTTATTGGAAAAAAATATAATAAATTATAAAACGAAGATTTTTGACTTTTTTTTTTTTTTTTGATAGGATGAAAAAAAGTTCTCTTTTTTATATAAAACAATCAATTTGATTAGTTTGTTCATAATTACATCATAAAAAACGGTCGCGATCATAAATAATAACATAATAATATTT
This sequence comes from Rhizophagus clarus, assembly GCA_015698045.1. NCBI lineage: Eukaryota > Fungi > Glomeromycota > Glomeromycetes > Glomerales > Glomeraceae > Rhizophagus > Rhizophagus clarus. The sequence goes on along the minus strand of BLAL01000246.1, from coordinate 287,064 downwards.
ATTATACTTTTTCACACTCTATTAGAAATTTATATTTATTCATCATCGCGTAATATTCATTTTTCTTTTAAATTTTTCTTTATTATGATGTTATGACGTTAAGACGTTACGTAAAGAGAGAGTGTAATAATTTGATCATATTTTAAGTCAGTGGCGGGTCCAGGTTTATAAATGTGCAGATCATCTTGACCATAATTAATTAATCAATTAAAAAGATTATGCACGTGATTTAATCCATTCTTTTTACATAATCCAAGAAATTAATAAATACTAAAAAACTATTATAAAATTACATCATAATACTTATAATATACCGTTTAATTTATAAATAACAAAAAAAAATATATTTAAATGTTAAGCAATCGATAATTTGTCGGTCAAAAATGCCTTGTGTGTCATGGAAAGATAAATCATTCATTGTTGTGTTGATGTCTGTCCGTGTGAACAGAGCCAAATTTAGTAAAAAATTTGTTTTGTTAGTGGTGTGGGAAAAGCATAGTAGGCTGATAAACTGGTAAGGCTGATAATAAATAATAAAAAATCAATAACAGATAATATAAACAATTATAATAATTAGTAATTAATAATTTAAATAATATAATCGTTATTTGAGGGTATGAGTATGTTAGTTATACGCAACAGATTCTCTTATCTTCATATAATCAATAAACTCACGAATTGCACTCACTAACTTGCAAAAAAAAATAAATAATAATAATAATAATAATAATTTTTATGACAGTTTGCTGTGTAATGAATGCTGTGTAACAGCGAAAGAAACATTTTATTTTAATCGTAACTACGCAGCGCTCGAAGGAGTTTTGCAGGGACATAGTTGATATACAATATTTTGAATTCGAGAATTCGAAAGAAGCGCAGTAGTCAATAATATCAATTAATATAACCATAAATATTAATAACCATTTTGCAAATCACACGCATAAATGTAGTTAGTTAGTTTATGCGGCTATTTTTACCCCTCGTTTTTTTTTTCCCAAATCAATTTTTTCTTTCTTTCTTTTTTAATAACAATAATGAATGTAAAACAAGTATCAAATTTCGAACCTAACAAAGATGATATCTATCATTTAACATCATATACATGGATAGTTAGGGATTTTCAGGATATCTACTGTCATATGGATAAGTCACAATTTATTTTAAGTGAAAGATTTTATTCACCGTCAACTCCGGAACGTCAAGAAAAAAGAGATGATAATATTTGGAGATTTTTATTCGTTCCACGAGGAAAATCCGAAATTTCTAAAGAACATATATCACTTTACTTATTCCCTCTTAAAAATGATTATGAAGAACAAAATGGTATATGTTATCGACAAGCGATATATCAAATTGAAATGTTTGTTAATAATGATAAACGTACTTCATTAATAGATCCCAAGGATAAAATATACAATCATATCGCAAAGTTAAATAATAAATATAATAGATGTGGAGAATATGATTTTTGTGAACTCAAGAATATTTTTCCTAATGATGATGATAAAACAGAAAAAACAGATTTAATTTTTAAAATTCAATTTTATTATGATAAAAAATACACAATAGATTTATTTCCATCTAATGAGATAGAAGATAGTTCAAAAGATTGTACTATATCATTTGAAAATTATTTTAATGATGAAAATTTTAGTGACGTTACATTCAAATTTAATTGCGGGTCTGAAATCAAAGCGAGTCGAATTGTTCTTGCGATGAAATCATCATATTTCAAGGCTTTATTTAATGGAAATTGGAAAGAATCAAAATCATCAGTAATCTTAATCAAAGATGTTAAATTTGAATGTTTTAAAAGAATGATTTATTTTTTATATAGTGGAAAATTAGATAAAAACTTATGTTTTGAAGAATTGAAAGATTTGTTTATTGAAGCTGATATTAGAGGTATCACGGAATTGAGAAAGGCGGTTTCTATGAGTATTGTTAAGTATATCGATGAAAATTATTGGGATGAAATATTATTAATGGGTTGGCAAATGAAAAGTGAGGAAATGAAAAAAGCTGGATTAAAATATTTTAGTGAACATTGGATGGAAATAAAGAATTCGGAGAAAATGAATCATATAATTATAAATTCAAACTTTGATTGGTTGGAAGAATTGTATAAGGCAAAGCTATTTGGGGTGGGCAAATAATACTTTGAATAAAAAAATGTTTACGAGAGCGTAATTTTTTTTTTAAAAAAAAAATTTTCAGAAGTAAATTCGAATTTTTAATGATCGAACAAACAATATTTCCTAGATCATTGTATTTTTACGGTGTTCATACAATTCAGTCTGGCGCGTTATTATTCAAAAAATAATTATTATATCGATTTAATAAATAATTAACGAAAATAGCCATTATCTATGACTAATTTATTACTAGAAAAGTTTTCTTCATCGCTATCCATTTTAAAAAAAATATTCTAATCTTGCAACACTCATTTAACGCATTTATAATTTATAATGGGAAATGTTAAATTAATGCTTTCAAATAATAAACTTTTTTCAATACATGTATCTCATTATTTCCACATATATCTGATATGGGGCGCATTACTGGGCGCATTTTACTGCACAGCATTTTTTTTTTACCGGAAAAACTTTTCAACATAGCCAACATATGTTGTACAATATTTACATTTTTTAATTCAGATCTCAATTTTATTAACTTACATCGAAATACGTAAAATACCAAAAACAGAACAGAAAAACTAGCTCTCGCAAATGAACATATCTTAGATATATAGGGTATGGTAAGAAATCCCGACACTCCAAAATCCCGACACTCAAATCTCGACAGGTAAAAATCCCGACAGGTAACGACAATCTTTTGTTAATTCATTTGCATTTACTTTAATTATTCTAATTCTAAAATTCTAAGTAACTTCCTTCGCTCGCTTCGCTCGCAGTTTTTTTTTCCTAACACCTTCCTAACCCTAACCTAAACTAACCCTAAACTAACCCCTAAGTAACTTCTAATATAAAAATCCAGTGTGAAACTCCTGAAACTCCTATCTTATGCTAATAAAAAATATTAATGTCCTGTCGGAATTTTGTACCTGTCGGGATTTTGGCAGTCGAGATTTTGGGGTGTTTAATAAATATGAAATTGAATGTTAATAAATTTTAGGGATGACAAAAAACGTTCTTAAAGAACTTTTTTTTTAAAATATTCGTAAAACATCAAGCTCCAATACATTTTTGTTTGATTTTAATAAAATAATGATAAAGTAATGAAACTAAAGCAGAATTTTTTTACGAAAATCACAATCCATCAAGTATTTAATGAGACCTTAAGAGGTCAATTCTATTGAAAATTTATTGAATACTATTAAGGACAAGAAAAGAAAATATCAAAAAAAAAAAAACTTTTTTTTACTACCAGTTTGTAGCTATAAAAAAAAAAAAAGGAAAAAGTTCCGGAGTAAATTTTGTAATCAATTTAGTTGATGTCGAACAAACTCCTGATTTTAAGCTTTCCAAACAAGTTATTTTATGTTAAATTTGACGTATTATTGGTAGTTCAATTTTTTTTGTTTCATACTGTATATACCGTAGTTGCTAACTTGGTAAAATACCAAAAAACAGAACAGAAAAACTAGCTCTCGCATATGAACATATCTTAGATATATAGGGTATGGTACGAAATCCCGAAACTCAAAATCCCGACACTCAAATCCCGACAGGTCAAAATCCCGACAATTTTTTTTTAATAAATTTAATTCATTTGCCTTCATTTACTTTAATTATTCTAATTCTAAGTACTTCCTTCGCTCGTTTCGCTCGCTTCGCTCGCAGTTTTTTTTCCTAACACCTTCCTAACCCCAATCTTAACCCTAATCTAACACTAACCTTAACTAACCCTAAGCTTAACTCCTATCTTATATAAAAATCCAGTGTGAAACTCCTGAATCTCCTATCTTATGCTAATAATGACCTGTCGGGATTTTGGCAGTCAGGATTTTGAGTTTCGGGATTTCGAACGGCTCCCCATAGGGTTTGAATTATGTCTTTTTTTCTAATTGGCTATTTTGTGAATTTATTCTTTCTATATGTTAATAAATATGAAATTGAATGTTAATAAATATTAGGGATGATAAAAAAACGTTTTTTAAAAAAAAAACATCAAGCACTAATACATTTTTGCTTGATTTAATAAAATAGTGATAAAATAATGAAACTAAAGCAGAATTTTTTTACGAAAATCACTGATTAATCAATATTTAATGAGACCTTAAGAGGCCAATTCTATTGAAAATTTATTGAATCCTATTAAACACAAGAAAAGAAAATATCGAAAAAAAAAAAATTTCACCAGATTGTAGCAATTATATGATTATAAAAAAGTAGTAGTTTCGGGGTAAATTTTGTAATTAATTTAGTTTATGTCGAACAAACTCCTGATTTTAACAAGTTATTTTTACCGTAGTTTCGGTTATTACGCCGATCTACTTTAAATAACGGTTTAAAATCACGCGCTAGTTGATCGAATGGTACCTTTTTATGTAAGTTGCGCAGGATTGTAAGTTGGCAAGTTATCTGGGTAAATTACCGGTAAATTACCAACAAATTTTAGGACATTGGTAAGTTATCGAAAAGAAGTTTATTGAACAATACTCTTATTATTAGTTATGCCCCCCTGACAACATCCTTTGCCCGACAACTATCATTGTCAAACATAACACATTCCCGACATGACCGACAGATTGTTGATTCTACTTTTTTTTGAAATTTTGTTGTAAAGGTACGTAAAGAATTATATATTTGTTTAATTGTTATTTTAAATATGGCATTATTGTTATCAATAAACTACTTTTTTGTAAATGAGCAAATGTCCTGCCGGGATAATTTCATGTCGAGAAAATGGTCCATTCGAAAATATGTCAATAGTTGTCGGGCAAAGGATGTTTCGAAAAAATGGTTGTCGAGAAATTGTCCGTAATTGGTAATATTAGCTTAAAACCGAATCGTGCAATTTGGACACGTTTTTAAAGGGTATATCCACCAGCAAAATTTTGTAATTTTACAACTTAGTCTTATGATATCGAAAAATAAATAATTTTATTTACTATAATTTAAAGAAAAAAAAAATAATAATAACAGTTTTTTTTTTTAATTACAAAAATTAATATCTTTTCTTTTTTCAAATATTAAGCCTACATCACTAGAACGTTTAAAAGGACCTCTAATTGGAAGTACAGCTTTTTCTTCATTAACATTTTTAATGTTATATGTTAAAATTAAATAGTGTAAAGCATTTTTAATTTCATTAGCTGCAAAATAACGTCCAGGACATGCATGTTTGCCAAAGCTAAAGGCTAGATAATGTTTTTCAACGCGCGATGCAGGATTTCCTAAATGACGTAAAAAGTTGAATTCATCTGGGTTTTCACCGTGAGATTCTTCATCACGATGAACTTCCTGTAATCGAGTGGTAACGTGTCGACCTAAAAAATAGATAAATGTTACTTTAATAAAATTATTAAAATAAATAAATATTACTGTGTAAAATGTATGTTTTTTTTTACCTTTTGGAACTTGGTGGCCACTTGAGAAAGTGTAATGAGCATTGAGTACTTTATGTTCAAAAAAAACTATACTTGTGGTCATTCTTAAAGTTTCCCTAAAGAAACTATCCAATTTAACCAAAGTCTCCATTTGTTCTGTAGTATAATAAGGTCCAGTTTTGAATCCAAGTAATCGTTCTTGTTCTTCCAATAATTCCTTTTGAATTTCTGGATGATTGGCATATTCTAAAGAAAGGAGAAAATATTTGTGTTTATATTTATACACTTGTATATACATACTTTTACTTTATGTTTATATACTTGTATAGATATTTTTACAAAGAAGAATACTTACGATGAACAGCATTAGTGAGGAAAGTTGAAGTTGTATGTGTAGCAGCAAATATGGCGGTAATGATATAATCAGTTAGAACATCAATATCAGCTTTGTAATCATCTTCTATGATCAATTCAAGTAATTTTTGTAATATATCGATTGGAGGAACATAAGATTCTTTATCTCTTTTCATGTCATTTAATCTTTTTTCAACCACTGGTGAAATCTTGCGCTTAATCACTTCTCTATGCACTTTAAATGGATTATTGATAAGTTTAAATAATAATCTATAAAAAAAAAAAATAATAATAATAATTAGGGAGGAGCGTTAAAAAAATTAGTTAATATATCTTATCACACATATTTTATGTACATACACTACAAATTTTTGGTGTAATAATGGATAAATAAAATTTAGGATAGGTGGGATTGATATAAATGGAATAAAATCACTCGAAGCAAAAGCGACCGTATTAACTAATTCTTTATCTTCAGAAAGTTCTTCTCCAACTAAAGATGCAGCTATTGGCCTTGCGATTATTAATTGGAAAGTTTTCAAAGGTGGTTGTAGGATTGTTCCATCACCAATTTGTTCATTAATAGCCTTGATGAGAGTTCTCTGAACCCTTTCAGTATATGCTGGTAATTCTTGTGATAAATAAGTAAATAATATTCTAGGTAAAGGAGCAAAATATTTATCCGTACGATTCATAAATCTTTCTAAAGGAAATTTTTCTTTGAATGCGATATCAAAATTGAAATCTTTATCATTCTTAAAGACTTCGGGTGAAAGTTTACTTCCGACAAATGTTTCGATTTTACCAAATATATACAATGAAAAGATTTCCCCATATTCTTCAACACACTTATTAAGAAATTTCTCTGTATCTTTATAATAATCGAATGTGTGTCCAATTATTGGATATTTATAAGGTACAAGGGGTGGTTCATTTAATTTTAGTTCTTGTTTTCGTCGCAATAATTTTGATGCGAAGAAAAAAGTCAATGCAAATGAGAAGAGTTGAATTATTAAATTCATTTTATCAAAATTTCAAAAAAAGGAATAAAATGATATAAAATAAAAAATTATTATTATTTTTTTTTTTAAAAAAAAAAAGAAAAAAAGAGCTATACGTATACATATATATGTTTTGAGTGCACTGATATCGGTGATAAACCCTTTAACGATAATATATGACAATTTGTAAATCATTTCTAAAAGAAGAATAAATCAAAATTAAACAATAAAGTAGGACCTTAATTTTACCGAAGGATATTAGTATCTTCCTTAGTATTCACGTGGAATCTGCAATCGGAGTTAGATGGAAAAAAAAAGACGTTTTAAAGTTCAAACATTTAACAAATAGTATCTTATTTTATCTATTGTTTTGCATGCAAATATACCTAAATTAGATTGAGTAAAACGTTGTTTTAATTTCATAATTATCGTTTAACCCAAAAAAAATAACTGGTTTAATTACAAATTCCTAGTCATTTTAAAACCAAATAACGAAGAATTTAAATTTTATAATTCATTTTATTAAATATTAAACAAATAATATACAATACTTTAAATTAAAACTTTAAATTTCCAAGAAAAAATCCACTAAATCAAGTGTTATCTTTATCAAGTTCTTGTCCTATTCTCGCTTAAGCCCTTTGATGATCATTATTACATACAGTACGAATGGACTTCAAATTCGTGCCGATCGTCAATGTTTATGGATTCAAAAGATGTTTACGGGCGTAAAGCGTATAATATACACAAGAAGTATTAGCAGAAACTTTAAAATATAATAATGTGGGTATTTTGTCCTTATTTAAATTTTTAACGCAAAAAAAAATTATTATATGCTTCCTTATATATAAAAATAAAATTATATAATAAGCGCGTAATTACGTGAGAATTTCCTACCATATATTGCCATACACAAATCTTGCATATTGAGACCAAAATTGGCTGGAGAATTTACCTATTAAAATTTTGCGTATCAATTGTTAAATATCCATTCAAATTTTGTGTATCAGATAAGATTATCAAATTGCACGAAACCTTTAAGACGATCTTAACAGATTTGTAAATACGGAAAAATGTTTATGTGTATGAGGTATGCAGAAATCGGAATACGCGAAGTTTTAATTTATGTAAGTTGAGCCCACTGCACCATCTAATTTACAAAAAATATAAAAACGTAAAGTTCCAATACCCAGTCTTTTATATTTCACTTTTCGGATTATTACTCTTAACTTACACACCCTTCGAAGTAACTCGTCCAAAGGTTAGAATAGGAATTATTATAATAACTTCAAATAAACGTCCCTCTTAAGTTAATGTTAGACCCTAATACAACATTAATTTCAAAGTTAACCTACATTAATCATTTTTCATATTTTGTGATATGCCAAAAACGAAACGTTTTTTTTATCCTTAAAATAAAGATATGAAGAAAAAATATAAATGTTTCTGGGTTCGCGAGAAATTGCAGTTTCATATGTAGTATGACGATTTCCGTCTTAAAGAATATCGTAATTGAAAGAGTCATAAAAAATAATTTTATTTATTATAATTTAAAAGAAAAACAAAAAAGAAAAGCAAAAACAAAAAACGATAATAATAACAATAAAAACAACAAACAACAACAATAATAATAATTGCAAAAATAATACAGCAAAAAATAAATACAAAAACTAATTACAAAAATTAATAAACATCTTTTCTTTTTTCAAATATTATACCTACGTCACTAGAACGTTTAAAAGGACCTTGAACTGGAGGTATAGTTATTTCATCATTAACATTTTTAATGTTATATTTTAAAAATAAAAGATGCAAACAAGTTTTAATTTCACTAGTTGCAAAAAAACGTCCGGGACATGCATGTTTACCAAAACTAAAGGGTAGGTAATGTTTTTCAACGTGCGGTGCAGGATTTCCTAAATGACGTAAAAAGTTGAATTCATTCGGATTTTCACCGTGAGATTCTTCATCACGATGAATTTCCTGTAATCGAGTGGTAACGTGTCGATCTAAAAAAAAAATGGGTAAATTTTGTTTTAATAAAATTGTTAAAATAATGAATAAGAAAGAAAAAAAGTTTATTTTTCACCTTTCGGAACTTGGTGGCCACTTGAGAAAGTGAAATGAGAATTAAGCACTTTATGTTCAAATAAAACTATACTTGTGGTCAGCCTTAAAGTTTCCTTAAAGAAACTATCCAATTTAACCAAAGACCCTATTTGATCTGAAGTATAATAAGGTCCAATTTTTGCTTTATATAATTGTTCTTGTTCTTCCACTAATTCCTTTCGAATTTCCGGATGATTGCCAAATTCTAAAGAAAAAAGAAAATATTTCAGTGTTTATATTTATACACTTGTATACATATTTTTATAAAGAAGAGTACTTACCATGTAAAGCATTAGTGAGGAAAGTTGAAGTTGAATGTGAAGAAGCAAATATAGCGATAACAATATAATCAGTTAAAATATCAATATCGACTTTGTAATTATCGTCCACGATCAATTCAATTAATTTTTGTAAAATATCAATTGGAGGAACATAAGATTCTTTATCTCTTTTCATGTCATTTAATCTTTTTTCAATCACTGGTGAAATCTTGCGCTTAATTACTTCTCTATGCACTTTAAATGGATTATTAAAAAGTTTAAATACTATTCTAAAATAAAATAAATGGCGTTAAAAAAAAATAAAATTTAGTTATTATGTCATATCACACATATTTAGGTACTTACACCATAAGACTTTTATGTAACAATGGATAAATAAAATCTAGGATAGGTGGGATTGATAAAAATGGAATAAAATCACTTGCAGCGTAAGCGATCGTATGTACCACTTCTTTATCTTCAGAAAGTTCTTCACCAAATAAAGAAGCAGCTATTGGCCTTGCGATTATTAATTGGAAAGTTTTCAAAGGTGGTTGTAAAACTTTTCCATCACCAATTAATTCATTAATAGCTTTAGTTAGTGTTCTCTGAACCCTTTCAGTATATGCTTGTAATTCTTGTGATAAATAAGTAAATATTATTCTGGGTAAAGGAGCAAAATATTTATCCGGACGATCCATAAATCTTTCCATGGGAAATTTTTCTTTGAATGCGATATCAAAATTAAAATCTTTATCATTCTTAAAGACTTCAGGGGAAAGTTTACCCCCAACAAATGTTTCAATTTTACCGAATATGTACAATGAAAAGATTTCACCATATTCTTTAGTACACTTATTAAGAAAATTCTCTGTATCCCTAAAATAATCAAATGTGTGTCCAATTATTGGGTATTTATAGGGTACAAGTGGTGGTTCATTTAATTCGAGTTTTTGGTTTTGTCGCAATAATTTTGATGCGATGTAAAAAATTATCCCAAATGAGACGAGTTGAATTATTAAATTCATTTTTATAATATATTAGAAAAGTTAAAAAAGAACCAAATAAAAGAAATTCGTTTTTTTTTTTTTAAAAAAAAAAAAAAAAAAAAAAAAAAAAAAAAAAAAGAGACGTCGTCTTACATATATATATACGTGTGTGCCAATACCGGATTTACCTTAATTTGGTACTCATTTTTTAAAGAATTTTCCAAATTAGAATTAATACGAAATACCATTTTGAAATTTATCTCTCCAGATTGGAATCATTTTATCTTAGAGTTTTATGATTTAATAATACTCATAATATGTATTACACGGAAATGAATTATTATGTAAAAAGCTTTATTCTTTTTGAGAAAAGTTCACCCAATAAATGCTGCAGTGGAATGCAATAGATGGACCATCGGGAGTTTCCGACGCTTAAAGTGGTTAAAATTTATTGTGTACCCAAACTTAAAAATTTTTTAATATTGTTCAACCATCCAAACTTTAAACTTTCGGCACCGTAATACGAAATATTGGAAATTTGAGCGAGTAACACATGCGAACAATGAACACTTTTAATTTTAAAGAATAATTAGGCTGCATTATTTTTTGATGATAAAAATAAGTAGGTAGGGGAAAAACATTTTCATGAAGACATGAGCACTAATTTCATGTTTATTACCAATTAGAACAATTTTGTTAATCCGGAAATATAAGATTGATATTTCATATAATACACTATATATATTTTTTTTTTTATTGATTTATTTAGTAAGGTGTATAAAATTAATCTCCTTAGATGATGTTAAATGAAACAATAATGGTAAATGTCGATGAAACAACCTGTCGGAAAGATGATCTCTTGGCAAAACGTTTCGTCGGGATTATGATTTCAAATTTGTATAACTCATACAATATAACCGGTTCTTAGCACAATCGGGATTTTCATTAAATAAAAAGTTTTATCTTATTGGTCAATGAAAACCAGTATGTGATCGATTGATGAGTGAACAATTTTGGGAAAATGATAACTTGAATATCCAAATGGGGACCGGGTCAAGACCGAAAGGAACTACTGATTCGCGCTCGTTCATGATTAGAGGCTTGTAACAGCTCAATGGTTTTTCCCCCATAAAATCACAACTAATCCAAAGCAACTGCAAAATTAAAAAATAATCAGGTCAGGATAATTTTGACTATTACACAAGCTAACAAATTGAATTCTGCAATTGTAAGTCTGAAACAAATACTTTTTCTGAACAAGTTTATCTTTTCATGATGAATCATTAACTTATTAAACGTTTTATTTGTAATGATAATTAAAATTAATGTTGAAATATACTGTAAGTTGTAAATGCTTATAATATAAAAGACCATTATAAATACCATAATATGAATAAAAAAAATAATTTATAAGGCGCAGTAGGATTCGGAACGAAGGTTAAAATTTTTTATCTGGTTCTATAAAATAATTTGATAAATACTTTTTTAACCCAAAATACAATAAATATTATTGATGCTATTATAGGATCTCACTTTATACAATAACCTTTGGATTTTCTTTTATGCAAAATTTAAAATTACAATCAATTTGAGTATAAAAGTTCCTATATTGAACAAAAGACTGTAATTATTAGCATATCTGCATTTTGCATCGGCAAATAAAAATGGCATTGTATTACAATTTTGAAGTTTATACGGTACTTTCTGGTAGAATAAAAAACAAGTGATATTTTTTTCCTATTCTGAAAATTTTGTGTGATGCTTTATAATGCCTTGTTAAAATTATTTATATTATTTTTAATTTATATTTCCCATGAAGCTCTCGAGTTCCAATTTAAGTATAAGTCGAAATGGAATAGGAATCCTAATCTATATTTATTAGAATATCTGCTCTAAGAATGTAAAGATGGTCATCGGTCCTAGAAGATCGTGGTCCCACGGTCCTAGACCTTACCGGTCCGTCCTGGTGTAAAACTGCGGTCTTTCGGTCCTGTATCGCATACAATAAGACCGTCGGTCTTTTTAAGGACCGCAGTCTTTTCAACCGATCGGTCTTTTCCTTTTTTACAAATAAAAAACTTTTCCTTTTTTTCCTTTATTTTTTTTAAAAAAAAATGATTGCAAATAAATTTCCAAATTTCAAGGTGCATAAATATATGTACAGTAACTTAATATTTTAAATTAATGAATTAGGGTATTATTTTCGAAAAAATATAGGCGTATATCATTATTTTATTTGTTTGTGATTTCAAAATCGGTCGGTCTTTATATTTTTTTATAAAGATCTTTATTAAATTAATAGCTATATTTAATATAAAAATCGTTATTATATGAAGACCGACCGGTCGGTCCTCGAGCCGGTCCTACTGCGCCACAAGTCCTGGGACCGGCCGGTCCAGGAGTGTAGGACCGGTAGGACTGTTGACCATCCTTATAAGAATGTCCATCTCCTTTCCATCCATAGGAATGTGTTAAAAAATCGAGTTTTTTGTTTGCTATTATTATCTAAGATTTTTTTTTTCTAAAAAAAAAAAAGGCTTATACTAATTTTTTACAATATCTGATATATAGTATTGTTTCGATTATTATTTAAACCCGTTGTAAAAAAAAAAAAAAAAATCAGAAACGTGGCGAATTTTTGTTTTTTTTTTCGTATAAATACAATCAACGAGTTTTAACTTGTAAGTTATATGAGTTGAACATTTTAAGAAATAATTAAATCCTCTCCTCCCTCTCTCCCTCCTGCTCCTTTTTTTTTTTGAAAAAATATTTTATTTTTTTTTTTGTCCGTAATGTAACGTAATTTGTAAGGTAATGTAAAAGTATATCGGCAGACACCTTTTTTTTTTTTTGATTTGATGAAAATTTTCGTATATCTTTATAAGGAAGTATGAGCTATAAGCATATAAGAAAAATATGTCATGGTAAATGCCTGATTTTTTTAGTAAGGGATTTTAGTGGTGAAAAGCGTGGGAGATTTCTTTTTCGAAATCATTTCCTTGTGAATATTGTGAAGCCACTTTTTTTTTTATGAGGAAAAAAAAAATTGTATTGTTTCACATTGTTCTTGTTTTTTTTCAAAGAAAAAAAAAAAAGGAAACGTGATTTTGGAATTGAATAAAAGGTATAAAAAAACTCCTTTCTTCCTAAGATTAGATCATTCGTATTTCATTCACTGAATCTAAAAATAAACCAAAAAATCTCATCATGCCCGCTAAGATTTCCACTGTCTGTTACGTCCATGAATTCACTGAACATCTGACGCAAGATTTCATAGTGAAGGAGGTTACAGCGGTTGCCAGACTAGATAATAATGACCCAACCAAGGTAGTGTATCTCAAAGTGAAAGCTTTCATACCATCCGATCAAAATGTACCGATCTATATTGAAGAGTTCAAGAAAGGGGACATTGTATTTTTGAAAGGAAAATTCATTGCGTGTGCTGGTTGGTACACCGTAAGTATTTAGATTTTTACGGTGTGAAATTTTTCTCTCTCTTTACTTATTTCATCTCTTAACAACGCTAAGGTAAATGCAACTTCGATAAAAATTATGGAGAATCTGGATTTTGACACAATGCCATCAATCGGATTGGACATCATAGTGGTAGGGATTACGATAAAGACGGTACAAAATGTAGATGGAAAATCCGTTTTGGATTTTTACGTTGAAGAGTATCTCGGGGATTGGGAACCTCATGATTTCCGAGTTGAAGTTAGACACAACCCTAATGTGAGGTACCTCTCGAATAAAACAAATTCAATCAATCAATCAATGCGATCTACAAAGGCAATAATTATGGGCACAATAATTTATGAAGCTCCCGTGGTCGATGAGGTGATCCAAGAGGAATTATCGCCCGGTAATCATATCATCAATCTCGAAGACATTTTTTTAATCTCCACAAATCGCAGCAGCACAAACGGTCAATTATTAAATGTCCCATGGTTAAACGTTCAAGCGAATAGTGCAGCCGGTAGCAGAACAAATCGAAGTCCCAGAGGTGCAACTCCGAGAACTTCAAGTAGAGGAAGGATCACTTTGGCCCAAATTAATCCACCTGCAAATCATTCTGCGGCTTTGGAGGCAAGTCCCGTTCCATCCATGAACACTGCAGCAAGCTCCCGAATTCAATTAAATTTTTATTTTATCATAAATAATTTATCATAAATTTCCCTTTAATAGACATACTTAACAAATATATATTATGTTAACAAAATATACATAATTAATTCATTCCTCTGGAACCCCCTCTTATTTATGTAATTGACAACGTGACGTCATGACGTGGGTACTGGTAAAAATACTGGCTAGTTTGAATTGTAAAAGTTTGAGATTCTGAGATTTATGAGATTTTGTTTATGTTATGACAAATTAAAGTTTTAATACATAATCAGATTTCAGATTGTTAATTTCTCTAACTGATTGTTAATTATAATCATTACGAAAAATGTCATTTGGCTGAGCCATGAATGTTAAATGGCTTAACCTCTAAGCCGCATAATTCGGAATTGGCTTTGCTTTCATAAGTTTTAGGAGTTTTATTTATTACGATTTATTATAATTTATTTTTTTTTTTTAAAAAAAAAAAAAATTATTTCTTGTAACTTGTAGATATCGAATTCCTATTGAAGAAATCTTATTCAGCAGTGCAAAAAAATATTTCACGTTGATAAAAGATTTCACGTGACTTTAAGACAAAAATCCAAATTTTAGGTTTAATTCTGGCCAAACTTGTAATTCCAGCCGCTATTCGCAAAATCTCAGGCCAGGCTCACAATGAAATACAGAAAATGCCCATTCTTAAAGCCCACCTTTCCGTACGTCAAGCACTTTTTCCCGTTTCTAAATAAAAATAAAATTATTAATGAGAAATATCATATGATTTCCTCAAATATTCGAATCCAAAACCATTCTTAAAAAAGAATCTCTTAATATACTTATATATTTAAAAGATAAGAGATGTTGAAAAAAAGCCTTCGCTTCGTCCCTAATAACTATAACATTGCTATACATGTGGATGTCACAATTGGACAAATAACGTAAATGACTGAAACGTGTTCTTACCTATAGAACTACGATTTAAATGTTTACAAAGTTTTAGAGCTCCGATATTTGAACATAAAACGCCTAAAATGAGCATATTAAATAATGATGATTTGAAAAAATTTTATTAATAAATAAATTTCTAAGTAACAGATAAATTAGTCGATTATTTATACCCTAAAAATCGAAATTATGGCTTTTCGAAATTCGGATTAATGGATTAAACAGTTCAAATGACAATTTTTTGTTGGATAGACAATATTATCAGAGTAATATATAGACCTCGGAACGAGTGACATTTGAATGACATTGAGATGACATCAGATGACATCAAATGACATCATCAATTTTTATGGAAAAATTTGCAATTTGCCAACGTTGACTTGGAGTGGACTATCTTCAATTAACCCAAGTCTAATAGCTGATATCTATTTCATCGTTATATACTTAGCCATTTCTTGTGTTCACTTTCAATGAATTTCTTTGTCATACGTGCAAAATCAGATGTTACCAATTTAAACAATAATACTTTTAATTGAAATCACTTTATTTTATAATCATATGAACCTATTATGGAAATAGATTATAATTTTTATTATTTCATTGGCATAATTCAATAAATTTAATTGATTTATTTTAAATAGCCGCTCTGACCCGTATTTTTGTCGGTAATATTCAAATAATGATGATTGATGGATGTTAAGCCTGATAAAACAGTTAGTAGGCACTCATGAACTCGCAACTGCGGACTATCGTGCTTTATGTGTATTTGCAATAAAATATGATCAATGAAGTTTTCGTTCAGCAAACTTCCTATTTACAAATACAACAGTTACTTGACATTTTGTGCTCGTAACTTATAAATATCGCCTAAATTCGTGAAAGATATCAGATATTACATGATTTTAATTTGCGGTCAATTATATCAAAATTTTTTAAATTTACTATATAACTGTTTGTACTGTATGCACATACAATTATGAGTGTCGAAATTTTTTCTCTAGAGTATTATTAAACTTCATTATAAGTCACGTGATAGCCAAATGTTAAAGCGGGGTAGATTTGGCCGGAATTATATATATAATTGGGTGACAAATAGGATTTACTAACCGAATACTTAATAAAAATGAAAAGTAGAGGGCGTGATACCTGTGACAAATATTTTTTATTATGATCACGTGATTATACCGCTTTTTAACGTTCCCCTTTTTTAGTATCAGCAAACCGAATGCTAATTGTAATTATTACTCTCTTATTTTATCATACATGTTTTACTTTTAAAAAGAGGGTTGAGATCTATTAAATGCAATATCCTTTAAAGGCAACAGTAAAAAAAAAAAAAATACATCTGAAATCTTATTCTTTCTGGATTTTAACAATTCGTAATAATTCGCTCGAAAAAAAAAACAATCCTAATTTGTCATATAACAAAGGAAAGTTTAATTATTATTCTTTTCGTTGAATCGTCAGTTATTAATAAATTGGCGTAAGAAAAAAAATCATGAACAAAACATTTACGAAAGATTATCCTAAAAAAGAATTTACGTTGAGAAAGTTACGTAACGTAAAGTATATCAACACAAAAAGATAACTGTCTGTTACTATCTATTATCAATCTCATAATTACGCATAATAAAATAATTACAGTAAAACATTTTAAAAGATAAAATATAAATATATCGTGTTATCATTTTATGAGATCATAATTATTAAAAAAAACAGGATAAAACATAATTAAAATGAATTGCAAAAAAAAAGGTTTAGATCTTTAATCTGTTTAAAAAATTAAATAAAAAATAAAATAAAATAAAAATTTTTTCATACATAATTATCAATTATCTTTTTTTTTTTTTTTTTTAATAATAAAGTACTTAAAATGTTAACTGTCATCTGTAAAAAAAAAAAAAAATTTTTTTTACAATATTACAATCTCTTATAAAAAAATATCATGAAATAATTATGATTTATTTTTAAAAACATAAAAATTACACAAAATCATGACAATTATGGTATCATTATCACAGAATTTTTTTAAAAACAACAAATAAACATTACGCAATTTAAATATTAAATTGTTTTTTATTTAAAAAGTAACACCAAAAAAAAAGATAGTCCCATACTCCCATTGCATGACAATGAATCCTTTCGTTTTTAGTTAAGTATTGAAATTAAAATTAAAATCTACAATTTTACTATATCGATAAAACTTTGATATGATATAATAAGTTAACGCGGTGTAATAATTCATCGTATGTAAAGACAATCATTCTTTAATGCATATTAGCCTTGCATTTTTATATTAACCTTTATAGGAAAAGACTTTGATAATGATCGTTCGTATTACGTTAGTATAATCATCTTCACAGAATAATTATGCAACGAAAAAATCCATGAAAAGTGTACTACAATACTCTTTGAAATCCTTCCTAAATTGATTACCAATTTAAACGCGACAATCTTCAATATGACGTACGTATCTGCATATCCGAATTCTAGAATTTGATATCACGTAAGAAATTTAAAATACACTTCTCATTCATGCTTTTACATTGACGTACTGTATCTGACTATCTGTATCTCATTGACTGATTGATTACGTCAAAATGATCCGGTAAATTCAGGGGCTCATTTCTTTACGCCCACATCATGTCACATGTAAAGTTTTTTAAAATTTTTAAAAATTAAAAAATTTTTTTTATTAAAGAATTTATTTATTTGTATATTTTATTTATAATTTTTTATTTTCAAACCATATGCTAATGATAGATTCATATAAAAAAAAAAAAAATGAATAGTTGTATATTATAAATACATTAAAAAAAAAAAAAAAAAAAAAAAAAAAATTAAATAATAAAGAATGTATGTGTAATAATACCTGTGACTTCTAGAGAGAAAAAAAATGAATTGACTTTTTTTTTTTTTTTTTTTTTTTTAAAATAGAAGTACAAATCTTTACATTTGTACACAAAAAATGAATAAATAATACAAAGAAAAGGTGAAATTATATACAAATCGATACTACCTATGTGGTAATTTTTATACAAAAGAAAAAATTATTATAAACCAGGAAAGAATCTATAAATAAAAAATATATATATATAACATGTCTAATCATCAAAATTGTAAGTATATGCTTCAAATTGAGAATGACCACGACCACGATATGGTGGAGGAGAAGTAGGAGATCGGATGGGAAGTTTTTCGTTATTAGGAGGAGATCGACCATCAGCATAAGGAGGTAACTTTGAAGAATTAGGAGAAGGATTTGGAGAAGGCATACCATCGTAAAGATTGGGGGTGGAGATCGGTGGTATAGGAGTAGGTGGTGGTCTAGGTGGTGATTTTGGTGCCACGGTCTGACTAAGATTTGAGTGAAGGGAATTATTGGAAAAAGACGTAGTAGATGGTGTTGAAGCACGTGAATAATTATTGTACTGAATATTATCATAAACGTTTTTTTGTTGATAAAGCTGTTGCTGTTGATGTAATATAGCTAATTCAATCTTTTTTTTGTATAACAATAAATCATAATATGACTCTTCTTCTATGTTATTACTCATTATAGAATCAGTGAGAGAATCACGTTTGTTTCTATTTAATGGAAACTTTTTAGCATACCCTTCTGGATGATAATGAAATGGAGGAGGTAATTCGTTCGATTGTGATGGTCTCCGTGTACGATGTTGTTGAGGCACGAATTCATGATGATTTTTTTCCGGATAAATTGGAATATTACTACTATTATTAATACTATTGTTAATACTAACGATTTCTTTATCCCTTATATCAATACTAATTTCATCAGGATCATAAACAGATTGATTTGGAGAATAATGACTCGCAGAATCATAAGGTGAAGGAGAAAGTAAATTTCTATTCACTTGAGAAGGAGAAGTAGATATATGTTCAGTAGGGAATTTTTCATATATATTTGCTACTCTAACACTTTCTTCAACTTGAAAGTCCATATCAGCACCCCATAAACAAAATTTAATACATAATTGATGAGTGATACTTATAAATCTACCAGAATAAGTAGGTTGTACACTACGAGGTATAAATAAGTTTATGGTATGGACGCATTCACCTTCATAATGATGAGAGAGAGGTTGTAAATATCTAATCTCTTGTCTTGGAACTACAAGAAAAGCTGATTGTTCCTTAACATGACGAGTTTCATTTGGATTATTACATCTAAAATCCATACAAGTTTTTAAAGTAATTTCAACCCTTTCAACGCTTATCCCAGGTCTTAAGAAACGAATTCTCATTGGCATAGAAACATATGTTCCAAGATTGAAATTTTTGTTTGGTGGTAAAACAAAAGTATAATCCAATCCACTTCTAGATTCCCCTCTTAATTTATAAGGAGTACAATTCGCATTATCTATAGTTATGGTTCTTTTAAGAGGACATTGAATTTCTACAATTTGAGTGGTTGGTGATACCAGACTTCCTTTCCTGTTTATAGTGGCACGTAAAGTATAATTTACCGATCCAATTTCTGTCGTGATGGTTTCAGGAAGATTATAAGGTAATTTCACTTTAAAGGGAATGTCATGATTAAGAAGTGAAACTTCTTCCTCAGATTCCCAAATCTTGTAAGGTTGATCAACAAGAATCTGTTCTCCGGTATATAAAGCCTTTGATCTCGCTTGAGCTTTATGCCATGATGTTTTTTCAGCTCCTTTTAAATGTAAAATTACACTTTTGATTTGATGTTGTTTTTGATAATGTAGATGTAAAACACCAGTTAAGAAACTATCGGAATCACCGAGTGTTCCCTGCTGGAAAGAAACCGAATCAGCTTCATAAGAAAACGTAATGTTTTTATGAGGTTTTAAATATGAACTTAATGGAGGACGATTGGTTTTTGTTGGGTTTGCAGATGTTGGTGATGTCATTTTGTATATTAAAGGTAATATATTAAGGTTATCGTATATTATCTTAATAGAATGATTTAAATTGCTCAGAAAAATTTTTCATTAAATTATTATAAAGGTTTTTTCTTAAAAGAAATAAATGATGAAATTAGTTTTTTTTTTTTTTTATTATTATTTTCGAAACAAGTAAAACTATAAAAAAAAAAAAAAAAGATGAATGAATTGTAAAATAAAAAAATCACTTTTTTTTTTTTTTTCTTAACAAATAGAAGGAGGGAAAGAATTTTTTCTTTTAGATAAAGAAAAAAATAAAAATAAAAGTTTTCTGATGTGAAAATAGTAAGTAGTAGTAAACTTTCTTTTTTTTTTTATTTTTATTCAACAATAGAATTTATTTTCAGATAAGAAATGGTTCGAAAGTAAGTTTTTATATGAATGAAAAAAAAAAACGCTGATAAAGATATTTTTTTTTTTTTTTTTTGAGAAACAAAAAATTTTTTTTTTTTTACAAATATTTGGGTTTTTTTGAATGAATCACAAATAAATATTTTTTTTTTTTATATATACCGCATAAAGAAGAGATAAAAAAAATATAATTTTTTTAAATTATCTTTAACGTTAATATAACATGCAATTTATATGCATTGATACAATTGATACAATTGATACGTTGCTGATAAAAGAGAAGGGCCACGTGCAGATGCAAGGGTCAACAAGTGTAACCAAGGAATAATTTTTTTTTTTTGTTTATTTATTTATTTATAATTTATATTATGAATATGAAAAATAAATTACTGATAAGAAAAGTGTGTCACATGCGATTAGAAATTTTTGTAACAATCACACACTTAAAATATGTAACGAACCTTTCTCTATCGTACAACAAATACAACAAATCAAAAAAATTTATAAATTTTTTCCGCAGTCACTCGATACTAAAAATATTCCGATTAGATGGAAATATTTTTAATACAATAAATTTTACTTGAAAGATTTAACGGTTCTTCTTACTGATGATAATTCACGTCTTCAATATATTTTTACCATTTAGACCAAATGATGACTTAAAAGAGTAGTTTAAAAAGGGAGTGAAACAAAAACTTGTACGAGAAAAAAAAACACGTAAAATATTAAGAGTAATAATAATCACGTTAATTTGATTATTACGTATAAATTTTAAGCTTTTTTAAACTCTTTTTTTTTTTTTTTTAAACTTTTAACTTTTTTTTGAACAAAGTTCTTGGGATATTCGAAAAAAAAAACGGTTTAATTAATTATTAATTATAGATATGATAAAGATAGTATTACGTTACATTCTTTTTCACACTTATATGATATCTGGTATCCCCTTCATTTCCCCCTGTAAGAGAAACACCAAAGGGCTTCTTAATTATGACCTATTTGATCTGGAAACGTCTGTGATAACCAAAATATTTTGTCGATTCTGAGACATATTATGTGTTGTATGCGTTTAGCACATTTTAAACAATTAATGAATACTTATTTAGATTTGTTAATAATTTACTATGAATAATAAAAACAGAAAAAAAAAGAAAAAAGAAGGGAAAATTATATAAATTATATAAAAAAATAAAATAAAAATAAAAATAAATAAAAACAACAAGAATTCTTTTAAGGAAAAGTATGACCAGAAATTAGGAGAACTAGGAACAAGTTTAAACTTCAAGGATTATTATTACCAGGCGATAAGAAAAAAAAAAAAAAAATTCTTGGCAAAAAATAATGTTAAACAAAGAGTTTAATGTTACTTTCTACTATTTGTATTTCAAATGACTCATTTAAAATTTTCTCCCCTAATTTTACGGATAATTTTATTAGTTTATGAATGTAAGTGACATTCACAGTATCTATCTTCGTTTCGGATTTATAGAAAGTTAAATAAAGTAGAAATTTGCAATTGTTGAGAGATGATGATTATTATTATTAATTCATTATATATGATTATTGTCAAAGAAAAATAAAGAAAATGGCCGATCAATTTCAAATTTCAATCAAAAAATCAAATCAAATCGTGTAACCCTACGATTACACCGTAATCATTTTTTCATTATTATTAAATTTATCCTAATTAATTTTACATTGAATGAATAAAAAGTTATTTTTATTTTTATTTTTATTGTTTTTAATGTAAATAATTGAATGTATAACATGATATAAAACAATTCAAGAGAGCGTGCAACATTATTTTAATAATAATAATAATAATAATAATAATGATCATAATATATATATATATATATAATATATATAATATAATAATTTAATATATATTGCTTTCTTTATATCACAAAACATGAACTTTAAAATTTTTAATATTTCTAAGGGAATGTAATACAATATAATTAATATATCCAAAACTAGCTTATCTTTAAAATAAACAATTATGTGGTGAGACGATGATGATGATTTTTATGGTTCTTCTAAATAAGATGAATAATGAAGTTGATATTTGTACAATAATATCCAGGCGTACATAATAATAAAAGAAATTTTATATCTTCGTTCATTATTATTAGTTTTACAAATATTTATTTTTATTTATCTGACAGTTTTTATTTTAAAGATGTTCATGATATCCATTTTCTTTTGCCACGTTATTTTTTCTTCTTGTAAATGAAATGAACAAAATGGAAATTTTAAAAGATTTTGATACTTATGTAATCGGGCTTACCGCCATTTAGCAAGGCAAACTTCGAAAAATGTCTAATCAAATCTATATCTATATTGATTAGATCATTATTTATGTCGCTCAACATGATAATTCCGATCAAATATTTTATTATTAATTTGATTGGTATTAATTATTCCGATTGCATTAATAATGATAGGTAATTATAGTAACACTTTCTAACTTGTTCTTCCTTGAGAAATTGTTGATTCGTAAATTCCGTTAGAGATACGTTAACTACTACTTGTTACGAACTTAATAATGTTTACAAGGTACTGTATATTGTTGTTATTTTTCATGGGATGTCAATTTAAGTTTCATTCATTTCTTCGTTTATAAGAAAATAAATAAATAAAATTTCCTATTGGTATTTTATTGGTACTTTTCGTTTATATGTTTAAAAAACAAATTGTTGATTAGTGGATAGAACTTTTATAGTAAGTGACTGAAATTTCATTGCGTTTCAAATGTTTATGTTGCAAGCATAAACATTATGCAGAAAGGGTTTCGGCGCGAAGTGCGAGTGTACGACGTCACTTACTGCGTGACAAACTGTCAAGTGGTTTCTTGAGATGTCTATTTGTTATATGCACTTGTATCCTAAGATATCCAATCAAATTTTATCTTAAATTCAAGTAAATTACACTACATACTGTCTAGTTCGTTCGCAAATCATTTTTTCACGCGGGATTGCTCGGATTTACTGAAGTTGGAAGTTTAAAAATCCCTGCATAAAGAAGTTCGTTCTTATTTTTTGTTTTTGGTTAAGTAATGGTAGAAAAGAAAAAACTTACTTTCTTTTTATTCTTAACCCTCCGTCGTACAACAATTACATAATAGCAGATCTCAAACGATTTGATTCTTCTCCTGCTTTTTTATTTATGCGAGTAATATTATAATCTATAATGCTTGGTTCTCGATACTTAGTGGAAGTCTCTAATATTTGTTTCTTTTTTTTTTTCCCTTTTTTTTTTTTTTTTTTTTAATTGTTTGTTTAAATATGTATAATTATTTTGGTAAAATTAAATCCCTTTTTTTTCCCATTTACTCCATTTAGATTAGTTTTATTATTTTAAACCAAATATTTATTTGATATGTTAATTTTTTGTTTCTGTTGTATTGTAATGCTTTAAATTACCTATTGTTTTTGTAACAGAAAAACGTTTTACAACTTACATGTAATTAAAAAAAAACCAACTTTTTGATAGGAAAATAGTTCGGGCACAATCCCAAAGGAAAGTGAACCGATTATTATTCGTGCAAATCATATTAATTAATATTAATTTAAAATTAAAATTTCGAATTTTCGCAGCTTTAAAATTTTAAAACTTAAAACCTGCAAGGATATTCTTTTCTGAAACGTATTATCTAATTATTGAATTTTATTTTAAAAAAAAAGTTCTTAATTTCTAATCCTAGAATTTCCAATATAACTGTATAATATTATCTAGTAAATTTTTGGAAATCTATTGAAGTTATATGCGTACATATATGTAAAATAAATTAGCAGTCGCATACGCGAATGATTTACATTGCGCCAACTGCGCTTTCATCAATAATAACGATAACTAGTAACTAGTTTAAAATAAATGAATAAATTATAAAGATTTTACAGATCAATTTATTTCATTTCAATCATGATCTTTGAATTTATTTTATATGTACCGTGACTTATTTTTATTTACGACTAAATTCCTGATAGAACGAATTTTAGAACCATATTATTTTTAATAACGATTTGCATAAAATGAACGCTCTTTTTTTTCCTCTTTCAGAAGGATTTGATAATCGAGAATAAAAGTATCATTATAAAAAGATAATTTAGGAACCTACAAATAAAATGTTATTTGAGCAAAATACGCGAATTATAAATAAATTGTAGGCTTTTACTTATATTGTCTATATATCATATCGATATGAAAAGTTAATAAATCGTCTAGATCGAAATTTCTGGTATTGTCAGTCCATCATTTTCGAACATGGATCTAAAGATTGATATAAAATATCACTTTTAAAATGTACGGGACACAAGATCGCACTCGGCACATTCGGCAAAACTTGATAAAACTCTGATTAAGGTAAAGTTATATCATTAGATTTGGAACACTGATCCGAGTACAACAATATGTTTTTATTTCATTTCGACATCTACCGAGTACTTTTGGTAAGAGATAAAAGTGCCATGTATTCATTAAACTGTAATATTAATAAATTAAAATAGATCAAATAAACACGTTTTATATTGTACACGATATAAAATCAATATTTTACTCAATTGATTCCAACTTTAAAAATTATTATTCTCTTCTTAAGTTGTCCGTCCAATCAAAGTTAAATTTTTGAACAATACACTCAAAAAAAAAAAAAAAAAACTTGTAATATTATAGCAAAACCTGGGATTGTAAAAACTGCAAATGCATTAGTAAACGTTAAGGACAATATCTAATAATTTTATTAGATTCCCTATTTCTCTTTTGACAGCAAATGCCTTTAAATAATTCGATAATTCGAAAAGTAAAGAAACCTATATACTGTATATATACTTACACGGCTGTTTTTGGAAAAAATGCCGACATCAAAATATCGGTGCGTAACAAACTATAATGTGGGCAAAGAACGTACGATTGTTAACCTAGGCCAAATTAAAATGCTGGGAAAATTAATGCTGGGCAAAATTAAGTATCAGTGTAACCTAGAATATCGTTTAATATTATTATGATTGTTGTGAAAAAGGACAACGATATGTCAGTTATCGGGTATAAATATCGGTATATCAAAATTAAACTTGTAACCTCATTTGGTCTGTAAGTCCATAATTGAGAATTTTTTAGTTTTTTTGGATGGTTGAATGGTTTTTTATCTTTTTATCAGGAATTGTGAAGTCGATATATTTTTTTTTTTTTTGCGATGATCACAAGATATTTCTGCGCAACTTCGCCTCCTCTGCCAAATTCCCGAGCGAAGTGAAATTATTACTCATCCTCACATGATAGTACGAGTTAATCAAAAAAGTATGATTTTAAAAAAAAAAAAACTTTATTAAATAGAAAACTTTTTTGAGTAAAATTATTTAAATTCTATTAAATAATTACGCCAATTTATTTTTTTTAAAAAAAAAAAAATACATATAAATATAACAATATATTAATATCATTTCAGAACATATTTTGTAATAATATGACAAGAATTTTCGAAGTTTTTCGTAAGAAAGGTAAATATTTCAAAAAAAAAAAAAAAAAATATTAGGTAACTGATATTCAATTTCACAAATTGTAGTTAATGAAACACCTGTACAAAAACTAGCTCGTAAATGTGGTAAAGGTATGTATGATATCCAATGTTAGATGCAATCAATTTTTTATTCCTAATTTCCTGCATATTTAGTACCAATGGATCTACCCGTTGTACTTAGAGATAATGAAATAGCAAAGACTACACTTTATGCTGTGAAAGAAATAATGACAGTCGAAGATCCTGCGATTATTATAAAATGGAATTTCGCAGGATTCAACAATGTTCCCGCAGTGCCTGGTTTTAGAAACGGTGATTTGAATCAATCAAAGCAAAATATCGTCGCCCATTTTAAAGAATATGGAGGAATAGATGTCCAAAATTTAAATAACGTATTTGTTTTTAAGAAAAATAATGATCTTGGAGAGGCTGAAAATAATCTACCAAACTGGTAATGAAAAAATTTTCATTAAAATCTGAATTTCTTGCATCAATTTTCTCACTTTCTTCTTATTCTTAGGTCTCGTCATCAGAATGATATCCCAGATGTCTGTGTATCTGCAGTTGTAGTTCATAAAATGACATCATCAGGTCAAATTGATATTGCACCTTTTAATTATGCATTTAATCGATAATGAAATGAAATTATCTTTTGTACTATCAATTATATCATGTTCTAATTCCATATTTTATTTTTAATAAAGCAAGAACTTTTATCGTTCATATACATATTAATATTATTACGCGTCTTATTTTTACAGTAAAAAATGGTTCGCAGTTCAGATGATATTTTAATCACCATACCAATTAATTATTTTAATTGCCAAAACAATAAATCGTAATTATAAATTTCGCTAATCAGCGCGATGATATTATGACAAAATTAAACAATTGTAATCGATTTATTAAAATAAAATTTATTTAGTATACCTTTTCGGTATGTGATTCAAGAGAATTTTGCAAACTTGGTACTTTTGACAAATTAATTGATTAAGTAATAAAACCAATTCCGTAATTGACTTATTAGCGTAGTTTATAGGGAGATCAGTCAGCACTCGGCACACGGTACCTTTCTTTAGTGACTATTCCACACTCGACCAAAAGTGTGAGGTCATGATTAACCTCGGATATTACAACGAAGAATTGTTCATTTAAGAACATCAGAAATAATGTGCATTCAGCGCTATGCAATCATCACTACCTTTTTGAACAGTGATACTAGACATTCAAGATCGCCATTGAAAACCTGGTCTATTTTTGTTCTTTTTTATTTTGGCAACATATCTTTTTGTATTATTGTCTGAAGCGTAAACAGAGGACGGTAAGGTCCGTCTGTCATTCGATGTATTATTGAATTCATTAAGAGATTAAGGAAGATAATTGATTTGAAGAAAATAAAAAATAAATTTTATAAATGTAGGTAACGGAGCGTCCGAAGTGTCTATCAATATCAATATATCAAAATCAATTTGGCCTAAAAAGGTTTACCACGAGAACTAAAAAGTACAAATTATAATTAGTATCTAAGAAAATTTAGAATTTTTTATAAATAAATAATAAATTTACTTAGGATCCAAAAAGATTTGCAGGATGAAAGGCAAATTCAAACTGATTGTCGTCAATCAATCTAACTTTTGAGCATTAGATCAAGAGATTCTTTTAAATTACTGGAAATTCGGAACATTTTATTAAAATTACATCATTACACCTTTATATCAACAACGTACGTAAATCAATTGAAAGTGGTTTTTAAATATTTAAAATCTTTCTAATCATTAAAATCATTTAATTTTATAATAATTAAATTACGCCATTAAAAGATATTGATTTTTCATGTTTTAAGCCAAAAATCACATGTCGTGATACAACGAAATTCAATATAAATGGGTTTTGTCCATCATTGTTTAAAATGTCGGTTGATTTCCATGGTTTGTTCTTTTACAAAAACGATTATCGAAATTAGAGACAATTTCAATACGAGAATTGCAAGAATATACATTGTAAGTGATGTGATCAGAATAATAAGATCCCTATTTCCAAGAAATTACTGTAAGAGATATCAGTGATATCACAGATGAAAGGTGCTTTCTAATTTCGTGGACCTCAAGATATACCTTTAAAATGGAAAAAATATCCTTGATAATCAAAAACAATTGATTATAAGAGGGTTGATGCTTTTACTTATTCCACTACTGATAGTGAGGACGTTGGTAATGATGATAAAGACAGTGATAGCGATGATGAGAACAGTGATAACGACGATGAGAACAGAAATAGCGATGACGAGAACAATGTTAGGAGTGATGAAGACGAAGAGCGAGGGCAGTTAATCCGAAATTATCGTGACGAAATCCATAGGATTATTACACGAGGACACAGAACATTAAGGATACAAAGACAAGGAAGAAGAGATTGGATTATACAATCAAGTAGACGTAATACACTATTCTGTTACACTCAAATCATGAAGATTTCAAGTAACTTTATCTAGAAATATTTAAAGGTTTGATGGATTTTTCGCTATGATGGGAATGAAGAAGAGTATGATGGTGAAGTAGATAATGATGATGGATAATTGAATTAATTTTATCTTGATAATCTTCAGTGGAATTCATTTTTAAACACTGTATAAAATAGGTGTAACTCGGCTCTTTTATTTTAAATCTGTATTTGTATATTTTTAATAAAGTAATTCCATGAGACAAAAATAATATGTTGAACTTTTTTTGTCTAAGAATATATTCGACTTGATTTTTAAATTTCAGTACGGTATTTATCTGCAGCAATGAGATTTTTCTCATTATTTCGCAGTAGGTACAATTGATGGTCGTAAATTTGCAATGAAGCAATTACTGGAGTGTTGACTTATTTTCCAACATCATATTATTTGATAATTGAAATAAATTAAATAAAAGATAAGGATGTAACCCAGAACGTAATCAGTCACTGTTTCGATCTTGAGAAATTTATTTTGACAATTCTATATAATATCTTTTCATAATTTATGATTTGTATTTTTCTCATAATCTATAACTTTGGGATTCCTCTAAATTGTATATTTATTAAAAAGAATCTCAAATCCACCCATTCATCCAGTCAACCTTTTAATGTAGGCACGTAGAAAATAAGTGAACGTGCATAAAATTTTTTTGTTTCCGTATCGCCTAGCGTTAGGAAAAATATAATGAAATAACAAACATTAGCCCTTCCGCAAGGATGGATATATTCGCATAATATATATTACTGATGCATCTAAATCTTACCTCATAGAAGTCACAGGTTCTAGACATTTTAGAGTTTAGGAATCTCATTAATCCATTCATACGTATCACTAATTAAATGACCAGGCATTTGGCTACCTTATTGAATCATAGCTACTCTCGCCGTTTACTCGCGCTTGGTCGAATTTCTTCACTTTGACATTCAGAGCACTGGGCTTAGATATCTTTGTTTGAATGATCACTAGTTTGAACATTTTAGAGTTTAAGAATCTCATTAATCCATTCATATTTCATATGCGTTACTAATTAGATGACGAGGCTTTTGATTGCCTTAAGAAAATTACAGTTGAATTTCTTCACTTTGACATTCAGAGCACTAGGCTTGGGAATATCTGTTTGAATGAGTTAGGAGTCTCGTTAATCCATTCATACGCGTCACAGGTAGATGATGAGGCATTTGGCTACCTTATAGAATCATTGTTACTCTTGCCATTTATTCGCTTGGTTGAGTTTCTTCACTTTGACATTCAGAGCACTGGCTTAGGTATATTTGTTTGAATGATCACTAGTTTGAACATTTTAAAGTTTAGGAATCTCATTAATCCATTCATACGCGTTACTAATTCCTTCACTTTGACATTCAGAGCACTAGGCTTGGGAATATCTGTTTGAATGAGTTTAGGAGTCTCGTTAATCCATTCATACGCGTTACTAATTAGACGATGAGGCATTTGATTGCCTTAAAAAATCACGGTTGAATTTCTTCACTTGACATTCAGAGCACTGGCTTAGGTATATTGTTTGAATGATCACTAGTTTGAACATTTTAAAGTTTAGGAATCTCGTTAATCCATTCATACGCATCATTAATTAGATGACGAGGCATTTGATTGCCTTAACAGAATCATAGTTACTCTCGCCGTTTACCCACGCTTGGTTGAATTCCCCCACTTTGACATTCAGAGCACTGGACTTGTTTGAATGGTCAATTTTAGGTTTAGAAGTCTCATTAATCCATTCATACGCGTCAGATAACGAGACATTTGGCTATCTTAAGAGAATCATAGCTAAAGAATCATAGCTACTCTCGTCGTTCACCCGCGATTGGTTGAATCCTTCACTCTTTCAGGGCACTGGGTTTGGTATATTTGGCCACTATAAGAAGCAACGATACCATATTCAATTGTTGAACATGATTTGTGCCATTTGACTTTTTTATTTGACATTTTTTTTTTAGGATTAGATCTAAAATAATTGTGGTAAACGTGAAGAATTTTTAAAAAAAATCGCGTGAAAAAAAAATTTTTTTTTACCAATATTTATTGTCGTATCTTTGCATTAAAAAATCATTATGAGATTATTTCTTGCTTTTTTTCCTTAGTTTTGAAACAGATCTTACTGATTTGATGACTCGTGACCCGCATGAACTCGACCCGAACCGTCGAAACTTTTGCTTTGACCGATGACCCGAATATTTTTTAACTAAAAATACAATTTGGCGGATATTTTGATCTTCATTATTGTATGTCCCATTAATAATTAGTTTCTTATAATAGATAACTACTCTCTCCTATATTTCTCCTCCTTAATCTGTATAAAATACATATATTCCATATCACAATCATTGTTTGATATAGACTGGTATATTGATAGTATAGATAGTATAATACTCTAATTTTTTCTCTTACTTTATAGCTTTCAATAAATTTTTTTCAACCATGTCAAAATCATGCCATTATTGGGGAAATGACCTTTGGTTCAATTGTGAGGATAAGTATCCGCTACTTCTTAGGAAAATACAAAAACCATACTTTAATAATGTTATTAGAATTGCACCACGAACATTAAACCGTTGACCAATTACTTCGATCATCTTTATCCACTCTCCATGTTATATTCAACCGTTCGTCTAATCATTATCGTATTCGTAAGGATATTTTTCAATGATCAAAATTAATTCCCCAATTTTCTCAGGTATAAATAATTCATCAATTTGACTATTGATTAACTCGTAACTTTGGTTTTTATGTCGTTAAAGTATACTTTAACGCTTTTTCCTTTGCACGAACAACTTTTCTCAACATTACTTCATTTTCTCTTAATAATAATCCTTCTTTTGCCCTATAATATTCCCACTGTAGATTTACCAGATAAAAATTTTAAAATAAGAAATGATAAAAGTAAAAAAAAATAAAATATAGAAACAAACGTTAATAACTTACTAATCTTCATTTTCAAGAGAATACGTAGGAAATATAGTTTCAGCTCTTACAAAATGTTCATTGATAATGTCGTTAATGTTTGAAGATGAGCTACGGTAATGTTTATTGTGACGGAATTAGAATCTTCAAAGGATCGTGATAGATAATAATAACTAGTTGAACTATGACTTGGTTTATTATAACCACCACTTAAAAAAAAAAGAACGAATGGTTTTTTTCAGAAAAATAATGAATTAGTATTACGTTCGTGAGAGCATTCTTTGTTTAGTCTTTTTTTTTTTCCTCCATTCTCGTAACGTTTTAGAATAGATTATCGGTTGTTTACGCAATTGGATACAAACCCTATATGATTTACCTTATTTGACTAATTTGACCATATTTCATTAAAATTCACGTGAATATTCTAAATCTCATCGAAAAACTAAACCAAATTCAGGATGTTACATCAATAAAAATGAAGTGGTGTAATACTTTTAATATCTAAAAAAATACGTTCCGATGCAAATTTATGCATGAAGCTAATTAAAAATGATTGAAAAATTTTTTTTTTTACAACTTTGATTCGTTTCTTTTTTCGCTTTTTTTTTAAAAAAAAAAATCTTCTGACTTGTAAGAAATAATAATAATAATAATAAAAAAAAAAAGAATCAGTTTATATAGCAATTTGATACAATGGCCGATTGTTCCGATCCTGAAATTCGTACGTATAAAAAAAATATCCCTAGTTGATCTTAATGATAATCATTGTGTTTAATACAATGTTTTTAATAGGTGAAGCATATGAAGAAGTACGAGATGACAAAAACGCAACAGATTGGTAATTAAACATATTCTACTTATTGTCTTTTCTATATTATATTTATATAATAATTTCAAAAAATTTCATTAATATTTGATATTGACAAAAAAAATCTCCCTATACTCTCTTTAGGTTACTGCTTCAATATACATCAGATAAATCCGATAAATTGGTGTTAAAATCAAAAGGAACAGGAGGATTAAAGGAATTCGTTGATTCCTTAGAGGAAGATCAAGCAGCATTTGGTTATGTAAGACTTAATGTATCAAATGATGAATTATCTGTAAGAACAAAATTTATTTTTGTTACGTGGATTGGAAGTGGTGTTAAAGTTATGAGAAAAGCAAAATTATCTGTACATGTTAGTGATGTGAAAAATATTCTTCGGGTGAGTATTTTAAAGAAATTTTCAATGATTTTATAATTTATTAAATATTTTGAAATTATTCACTTTCTTTTCTTTTCTTTTTCTTTTTTTTTTTTAAATAGGTATATGCTATTGATGTTAATGCTCGTGATAAATCTGAATTTAATGAGGAAGAAATACTCGTACAACTTAGAAAAGCTGGTGGTGCAAATTATGATAGACAAGCTCACAATTATTAATAGAAGGAAGGGGGGAATTAATAAGAATTATTATTTTTTATTAATTTTAAATTATATATATTTATTTATTTTATTTATAGATCAATTTCCAAAGCTTAGTGATAATTTTTTCGGGGGTGAAAAAAGGGAAATTGACAAAACTGTTATATAATACACATTATTCAAATAGATTTTTTTGAATGATCCTTTTAAAGTTGTAAATTATTATTATTATTATTTTTTTTTTTTTTTTTTTTCCTTTGTCTGATTTAAATCTGATTTAAAGTTTCTTATTTATTAAAAAGAAAAACGGTAAATAAATAAACATTTTAATGTTTTTTTTAAAAAAAAATAAAAAATAGACATTGTCATGTGATTTAATAATGAATACAATGAGGCCCTTTAATATTTTATTGGATGAACTCAGCATCGAATTTGATTGGATAAAATTTGTGTACCAAACGAAGGGAAAATTTCGGACCATATATCCATAAAAATCAGGTTCCCCTACCTTGGAATTTGCTTGCAAATCATAGTGAAACGTAACAACTAATAGTCAATACGCCATTATTACATCATTATATGCCATTACGAAATTCGGTCAGACTCATCTAAAATTATAAAAACCTTAAGTTTTTGTGATTCGAAATTGTTTTTTTTTACTTGTGAATAATACAGCATTAATTCACAACTTCATTTTCCACGCAATGAATTAATTTATCAAGACTACAGTATTCAGTTTATTTGAAAAAAAGAAATAAGAAATTAACACTCAAAGACAAAATTTATGCCAAATGACGAGTTTCGAGAAAGCAAAGCAAACCCTTATATGGGTTTCATTAATTACCAGACAGTGATCTATAATCTGAAACTTGAATGTGATGACTAAACATATTTTTCACCCCTATTTTCCTACTGTGTTCCAATATGCAGTTTTTCATGCCTGAATATCTATTTATTTTTAAGTGTAGCACCATAAAAAATAGCTGAGTAACGAAATTATGTTTTCGTAATGTATAACAGATAACCACAACAGCAGGTGTGTCTAGTTAAAGTCAATTTGTTGATTTGTTTCCGAAGAAGATGAACGAATGTCAACTCTACTAACATAAATTTATCACATCGTACGCATTCAAATACGTATTGTTTATATATAATCCAAATGAACGATAAAAAGTTATACGTTATTATATATAGCCTATTCTGTTCCTTCACACCAAAAGAAATCATCGAAACTTACAAAAATATAAATAGATTGTCTTAAGTAATTAATTCAGTAATCACAGTACGTTCAATCCAATAATCACAGTAATTGGTAATCACAGCGATAAATAATAACAGCATTCATTATACAGATTAGGAGATTTCGTGTATAATTTAAATGACAACGTAATCTTCATTAGGCCAAATAAATTATAACGCTTGAATTAAATGATTTATTAGTAATATTGATTGAAATTTTTTTTTTTGAGAGAGAAAGAAAAATTCATATGCTTATTCGCCAATTAAATATAGATTCTTTGTTTCAGATCTTAAAATCAAAAACTAAAACGCCTTGTGTTCTTTTGGCAAATTCTTTGCAGCGTTTCAAGTTGTATTATTTTTATAGAATTTTTAATTGGCATAATTAAACAAGCACTTAGTAATCTAATCTAATTTGACGAATAAAATGATATGGTTGATCTCATTGTTGCACGGAATTTTCGCGTATAGAAACTCGGTGTACTTTTTTGAAGTTTAATAACTCCAAATTTAGAAATCCCATTGAAATTTGACAATTTCTTCCATAATTCTAAAGCATTATTTATGTTGGATACTAAGGAAATAAATAATGAAAGAATGCGCTAAATTGAATATGGTAAATTTGAAACATTATTATCAATACATATGAAGTTAATAATATTTAGATGCAATTGATTCATGCATTAAAAAAACATTATTTAGTTGACCTAACAATCATTAAAGGAATTAATACATTATTATTCAAGAATTGTAAAATCGGATCCGCCAAGAATCTTTTTTGAGTAAATATATAATATTTAAATAGATACTATTTTGAATAATTCATTTGTTTTGGTAGGGAGTAACTTAACTGTATTGGGATATCCAGCCTATGTAAAACAACGTACAATGATTCCTTTTATGGTAATTTCATAGTAATGTAAAAGCATGCCGCTTAACAGGCGAAATCCAAATAGTTTTTAACCGAAATATGAAACATGTACTTTTTTTAATACTTTTAATATACAAAATGTGAGTGATCATATTATAAATGTAAAAATGTTTCATTGTTAAAATAAGAAGTTTTCGGAATAATTTTTGTCCAGAACTTTGTTCTTTTCGATGAAGAAAAGAATAGAACAATGTATGTCCTTTTTCATTATTTTTAATGAGTTTTTTTTTTTTTATTTTATTTCGAACTCTTTTTTGTTCATAGTCGTATTTACAAATAAAAAAAAAATTTCGTATTTTTGTTTGTTAACTGTTAAGGTAATCATTACGCTACACATTTTCTTGCAGGTGACATAAAAACGTGAGTACAAGACGAACATCAATTTCTTTTATTTATCTATTTTTGGGGGTGGCATTAAATAAATCATTGGAGTTATTTTCTTTAACGAACTTCAATCGGTATGATCAAGTTCTATGCCGGAAGTTAACTTGAAAAGGATTGACATAAATCATTATTTAAATGAATAGTTTATAACCTTAAAAAGGATTTCATCATTTTAACAGATTTGGATCAGAATTAACAATTTAAGTTAAATTTATTTTTTAAGTCAAAAAAGATTAGATTAATAATTAGTAATTAATAATAATATTTGCAATATTGTGCCCCTATATGTACTGTGTTTTCTTTTCGCAGGAATTACCGAAGAAAAAGTTTATCAGTTGACTTTTTTTTTTTTTTTTTTAACTAAAAATAGTTCAAATCTTTAAAAAGATTAATTTACGTGACTGTGATTCAAATTAGCATCACTGATCATCAATAGGAATATTATATATAATTAATTTATTTTGAAGTAAACTTTCATTAAAAAATTTAAAATTGCGTAAATTAAAATTTTAATTTACTCTTTTTTATTTTATCATGTTTGTTAACTGTTCAGTGTTACATTATAACTACATATTTCACTTAACTATTATGTTTATAAATAATAATAATAAATCGGTTAAACTATTCCGAATTTCCTTATTTAGAGAACTTTCATTTATTCTTATTTAGATAAATAGATGCCGTGTTTTGGAAATTTTTTTTTTTTTTAGAGAACCAACTTTTATTTTATTTTATTTTATTTTTTTTTTAAAAAAAAAAAACCAAAATAATTTTCTTCAACAAAATTATTATATACAATTTAACGCTCAAAAAGAACGTAATCATGCAAGAAATTCATAATACGGATATTTCAGATATTCAACCTTTACAACAATTTGAACAATTTACTCATAATGAGGAACAATATCAAGAAGATATGATCCCAAATTTCACAAATCCTATAACAAAATCTTTTATAGGTGAATCTTGGTTAATAGAGAAAGATTTGGATGTAATCCTCTCTAATATTTCAAATATTCAATCTACTCAAACACAAATTGCCATCGCAACTTCAAAAAGAGAAGAAAATTCTTTGATTTCTTCTCGTGATTTGATAATGGATACCACAAGAAATTTATTAAATGATACAAAAAATCGAATAAAATCTCTTGAATTACAAGATTTAAGAATAAGTCGAGCATCTATCACTTCGGAAGATATTGAATTAAGAAAACAACGTGTAATTCATCTTAAAGAAAAATTCGTTACTTGTTTACAAACTTATAGAAACATTGAAAATATTTATATGAAACAACAAAAAGAACGTTTAAGTAGACAATATAAAATTGTTAATCCTGATGCTAAGGATGAAGAGATCGAAGAATATTTAAGAAATCCCACGGATCAACCAGTATTTCTTACTAGTCGTAAAAGTATTTTGGATTCAACTCATGTATTAGAAGAAGTAAATAAACGTCATCATGATATTAAAAAGATAGAACAAACTATTTCTGAATTAGTCGTTTTATTTGAAGAAATTCAATTGCAAGTCGAATTACAAGATGAGATTATTGTTACAATAACGGATGAGGTAAAAAATGTTGAAGCTGTTACAAGAGAAGCTAAGGATGAAATTGTAGAAGCCGAAAAAATTGCTAAAAGTTCAAGAAAGTTAAAGTGGTTATGTGCTCTGTTTACTTTAATTATCTTTGGTATTATAATATTAATAGTAGTCCTTATCATGAATGAGAAAAAAACGCATCATTAGTTCGGGAAAAATAAAAACAACTTTGTATATTTTTGTATGAAATATTTTTGTAATATAATAACTTTCACATGTTTTTGTATTTTTCTTTTTATCTATATATAAATAGAAATTTTATTTATAGATTCGTAGATTAATTTAACCTAATTTGAAATGGGCTGACGCCGATCGTGGGGTGGTAATATTGGCAGAATTTATATTAATATAGTACGTCAACATTTATTACTTAATTGAGGAATAAATAATTAAATTTTGGGTGTATTGACAGTATTATGATAATTAGAAGTATTCTTTTGGTTCTTATAATAAAATACTATTGTATCATATTGTACTAAGTTTAACTATGATTTATATGGCAATAGATTTTTTTTAGTGTCTATGAGAAAGTTTGCATTTTTTCTATCCCCTCCCTTACGCCCCATACTAATCCTATTTTAATTATAGATCTGTCTTTGGTTATATTTCTTAGATTCTTTTAATTTAATTTAGCCCCTTACTTAACTCCGATAGCAAATTTGAAATAGAAAAAATGTATATATTTTTTAATTAGAAACGAATCGTTACAATACACTTTCATTTAAAGTGAATAAGACCCAATTTTGGGATTTTTATCATTAGGAAAAGATATGCGTATTTATCCGAGATACGTTTGATAGTATCTGTTATGCTTGAATAAAACCCCATTTACTGTATTCCAGGAAGCACTCATGACTTATGTTCATCTTGTACCATTTTATTTTTATCATTTCATATTCATTAATTTACTACAATGGTTAGTTATAATGACTTGAATGCTATTTTTTTCATGATTTAGTACAAATTGTATCAATCACTTTGCCTTTCGTTTAAACTATAATTTTTTTTAGAAAAAATATATAAACGATTGTTCTTTAGACTTTATAGGACATTATTATTCTTAGCAATCTGTGCCATTTTTTTTTTATATTTGTTAAAAAAAACTGCATTCAAATATTGACATTTTTCTTTTACTATTTTTATTTGTTTGTATTCTTTCGTGAATAGAAACAATCAATTTTTCATCAAATAATAAAGCAATCTTATTGCGATAATCTTGATTTTTTACTTGTACCATATTTTTTTGTTTTCAGAGGCACCCGGAAAAAAACTGATTCAAAGCCTAATCCTTAGTATGTGAAAATCATTATTAATAGATAATCATGAACATAATGATTCAATGGAAAATATACAAACCATCCCCAATACAACAAGAAACGGATAAGTTAATAAATCTGGAAGATAACAATCTCACGCTATATCAACTCTATATGAATCCTTAAATCAAGACATAGAAATAAATCCAACTCCGATAGCAAATTGGAAATTCAAAAATGTATATATTTTTTAATTAGAAACACTACATGGATGAAAATTTACGCTTAAAGTGCGTATTTATCCGAGTTATTTTATGCCTGAATAAAACCCCATTTACTATATTCCAGGAAACACTCATGATGTACTGTATGTTCATCTTGTATCATTTACCATAAAAAATTGCTTAATTATCATCTAGTTCTTATGCACTATAAACGACTATGGTTAGCACTATGTCATTGTATAGTAATTTCGGGTAGATCGTGAGTATTTTTATAATTCCATGTTCATTAGTTTACAACAATGGTTAGTTATAATGACTTGAATGCTATTTTTTTTTCATGATTTAGTACAAAGTTGTATTAATCAGTTTGCCTTTTCGTTTACAAATGGAAATTTTTTTGGAAATAATATATAACGATTGTTCTTTGGACTTTATATTATACTATTCTTAGCAATTCTGTGCCATTTTTTTTTTTATATATTCGTTTAAAAACTGCATTCAAATAATTTGACATTTTCCCTTTTACTATTTTTATTTGTTTGTATTCTTTCGTAAACATAAAGAATCAATTTCTCATCCAAATAATAAAGCAATCTTTAACGTTAAAATACTTTACCAATAATAATGATGGTCTAGATTACGATGTTATCCCGTGATTTTCGTATCACTAATTTTTGCACGAATTGATATTTTTATTTGTATCATATTTTTGAGTTTTCAGAGCACCGGGAAAAAACTGATCCAAGGCCTAATTCTTAGTATGTGAAAATCATTATTAACAGATAATCATAAACATCCCCAATACAATGGTATATCAACAAGAAACAGATAAGTTAATAAATCTGGAAGATATGCGTCTTTAAACCAAGATATAGAAATGACTGAAGTCCAATCACGTGATCGATGACAGGTAATCACAACAACTTATCCAAAAAGAGAAATTCATTTCATTTTGTAATGAAGTTACAAATTATTTCGTCATTTGCTTTAGCACTAGAGACCGCACAAAATTTTCCAAAACCTGCCAAATTTGCTTAGTGTCTTTGGTACAAACAACCGCTGATAGCCCAAAGGACAAATTTTAGATGTAAAATTAGCGAGAAAAATGTTATTTCTAAAGAGAAATATTAAATAAAACCACTTACATGTATTGATTTTATTCTAACCATTTTTCATAAATTCATTTTAATTATATAATAATCATTTAAGTACGATACAATCCTTCAATATTATATAAATTCTAATAAATTTAAGGCGTCGTTTTAGCCAAACAAAGTTTTCTGATTGAAACGATAAACTCGAACATTAAACAATAAGTACTTAAGATCAATTATCGCGAAATAATATATACTACGAATTAAAGATTGTAATATACAAACTGTCTCATAAACTCGTATCACAAACTTTGAAAATTAAATCCAAGTTTTTTTTAGAAAACGTTTATTAAAGTTCAATGGTGAAATTTCAACTACAGTCGACCCTCGATATAATGAACCATCCGCTTTTCACCTCAATTCGTTATAAGGTTATAGCGAAGAATTGTAAGAATTTATTCGTTGATTCGTTATAACGAGAGTTAATATCGTATTTTATTGGTTAAATGTCACGTACTGAGTAGAAATTCGTAATATCGCGAGCGCGTTATCGAAATATTTCGCAAAATTATAGCTCGCTGCAAGTGAACAATTTGAGGTGATAATGTTGAAAACGTTTCGGCCAATCAAAATACCAGTTTAAATCATATTGGTTTTAAGAATGTCTAAAATTTCTTTATACATTATATTATTCTTTTGCTTGATTAATGTCTTGTAGAAAACAATTTTAGGTGGCTTACTTTTATGTCCAAAGATACCAAAAGTCAGATTTTTTGGGCTCTCACTGATGTTATTGATATTCTGTAAAGATGACCAAGAACTTGCGTTCAATTGCATTTACTTTTATGAGAGTCTTGACAAAGGAATGTTTGATAAACATAAGAAAGGCTGGGTACTGGACTACTGGTATATAATTAAATGTATGTATGGATCAACAACTATCAGATCTCGAAGTGCCTGCCAACATCTATCTCCCGGTTGGTCTAAGAAATTGTTGATTCTACAATTCCTGCAGCGAGCGTAATGCATTCTCAGCGTTCTATTGGTGAAGGTGAATAAATAATGAGAAAATGGAAGTATAAAAACATTTCAATTTAGTGAGAAATTTATTATAAGACGGAGTTAATCAATAGCAAGAAAAATCTTTAATAGTAAATTTTATATGGTACCATATATAGTTTTGATTTAGTAAGTTGACCGTGCATCATAAATTCATAATGTTTCGTCGCGCTATTCAGTGTTTCCATGATATACAATGTAGGTTTCCCCCGTATACTGTATCTTACATTTAAAAAATTTCCTAGTTTTTACAATTAATTATTAAGTGGTCTTACGGTTGTCGGTTGTAGAATTAATCCTAGAAATATAAATCGTTAAAAAGTATTACATGGACATAAAGTAAAATAAGTTTACTTTTTTCATAAAGAATAGAAACATAATACAATACAGAACTGTTATATATCTGGTATTTTTTTACAAATTAATTAAATAATACTCGAGTTTATAACAGTAAGAATTTCTTTCCAAATTGTAAAAGAAGAATAGGCAGGATGTTTGATTTCTTTTAAGTTATATGAGGCACGTACATTATCCTACTGAATAGGGTTCACTTGATTGCCTTTCTAAATACAAACTTCAAAAATAAAGATACAGTAACAAGTAGAAGGCTCTAAGTCTCATTTAAATTTCTTTAAATTAATAATTTTTCTTTAAAAATAAAGGTTAACAGCATTGTTGAATTATTAAAGTGATTTAGAAGAAGGAAGACTTTAAAAAGTTTCGTTGAGGATGATAATTCTCCGTTTAGTAAGAATATATCACATAAAATTGCATAAATTAACTTAAATATACGATAATTCAAAATATATAAATTACAATAACTGTCAAATTTTGACGAAAGGATTCTCATTATCTTTAGTTGAGCTTTTTGGTGGATAAACGGATATAACAGATATTCGCATATACTGTGGCACAGATTGAATGCTTAGCCTGATATATAGTGATAACCCGTGATTGACAGGTGAAATATAAAATACCTTATCAAATTTTATTTGGAAAGATGAAATGACTTTGATAGTTGTACTCTTGAGGTAAGTTTACTTCAAATTTTTTTCATTCAGTTAACATATTTCATTCGAGGATATTATAACTTTTTAAAAAAAAAATTCCTTAATTTTTTCGTTTCGAAGTCTTAAACGAACGAACATTGAGTTCGTCAGATTTGAAACTCCTTTTTTTTTAAAACAGGCAAATAAAGTTGGTAAGTTTGTTCAACTTTAAATTTGATTTTTTTTAAGAAAAAGGAACACTTTAATAACCATTTATTTTTAGGCTCATTGCACTAACCTTCCATATATGAGTGTCAGTTTTTATCATTGAAATTAATGCGGTAGTTTATATTCAATTCGAATAAAATTGGATTAGAGTTTGAAATTCTTCCAGATAGTTTGAATACGACATCGAAGACATTATCTTCATAGAAATGTATTGATGATGTTGATTCAAGTAGTAGTTTTATAGAAGATAATGATCTTAATTCAAAATTTTTAAACAAATTCAAAAAATCTCGGATATTTCAAGACGTAATGTTGATTGTTAAATAAAATGGAAGTGTATAGTAGAATTGATAGAAAAAAAAGAAAGAAAACAGATGCTTTGAAGATTGAATCAGTAAGTTCTTTTTTGTTCTTTTTATTTGCATTTTTTAAAGAACCTTTCTTTGTTAATGGTTTATTTTCTTTTTTAAGTTCTTCGGTATTAAAATTAGGAGGTTAGAGTTTATCTTCATGAAATGGTATTTTTACTTATTTTGATATTCTATCCATCTTTCTATTTATTTATTAAATATATTTTTTTTAGGCTCTTTGGCTTTGTGGATTTCGAACGGAATTTTGAGGTATACACTTCGAAATTTTTATTTTATTTTTGATTTTCTTTAATGAAACTAACAGCTAATAGCATCTCTTTTCTTTTTTCTTTTAGATTCTTTTGTGAACCTTGGGTGACATTTCGGAGGTGAGTAAACCAAAGTATTTCTTTTCAATTTTATTTGACAAACTTTTTTAATATTTGTTTTCTTTTTTTTTAGATTTCTCACTTAGATGGATACTATTTTGGAGGTATTTCAGTAGTTTTTATTTATTTAATTTTTTTTTTTTATATGATGAAATATTAATACGTTTATACCCTTTCTTTTAACTCTTATTTTCTTCCCTCGTCTTTAGTCAGATCAAGTATTCTATCGATTCTCACGTTATTCTGTTCTA
The DNA here is from genome assembly GCA_015698045.1 of Rhizophagus clarus. NCBI lineage: Eukaryota > Fungi > Glomeromycota > Glomeromycetes > Glomerales > Glomeraceae > Rhizophagus > Rhizophagus clarus. The sequence continues at coordinate 244,166 of BLAL01000246.1, read as the reverse complement.
GAAATCACTGTTAGTTTATTATTGATTCTTTGGATTCTTTTGATCCGGATAACGAAAGAAAGTTAGCGAAATCTCTCTCCCTGGGCGACTGATTCTGACCATATTACCTGATTTATTTCTCCGAACCACCTGAGACTTTCTCTTACGAGAAAAAGACTATTTTTGCTTCGATCACTTATCTCAAACATTAGTTTTTTCCGTTCGATCAATTTATCCTTCAGTTAATCTTTTTATGATTGTTTCTTTCTATGAGAACCAACAACGATCACCTAAATGTTAACGCTTATCTTCACTTGGACGTTCAAGTAAAAGATGAAACTGCTACATCATCTTTCTCTTCAACTCATGTTTGAAATTTATTACGGGCATCAGAAGCTGGAAGCATTATTTCCTCGATTTCAGTAACTTTAACAAGATCAAATTTGCGGATGATAAGTAACTGAAGGAGTAGTGGATAGTAGAAATTAAAATTGATCACACAAGACATTTCAGATTACATATTTATTATATTTATTGTAAAAATTTAAATTTACAATATTAGAGAAGGAGTTACAACAGGCTTGTCATTCAAAATTCAAAATAGAATCATTATTTCACTCACAACTTCAAAATCTTCAATTTAATTACATATCATTTTGTATACTTATCAGTTCATTTAGAAATCAAAAAATTGTATATATATTACAAAATTTTCACAATAGTGGAGCAAGAAATACTTAAAATGCTTATGAATCAGATTTCTTCTTTAAAAATATTATTAAGTTATACTCTGTGAATATAAATATTACTCTTTCTATCCTGGATATTTGTTTAGTATACTTTGCCCAAATTTTTTTATCAATTAGCTCAAATACTATATATCACAATAGGACCCTGGATAATTATAGTTAAGGTCACATTTTACTATATGTTTTTAACTTTATTTCTTTTTTAACATTTAATCTTATTAAGTTAATCTTATTTCTTTTAAAGAGAAGAATCTTTTGATACCAAAAATCTTGCATATCTAATTAGAATTTGAAATAAAACTTTTTTCACTATTGGTATACATAAAAATATACAAAAAAATAAAATACAAATTATAAAATTATAAGACAGGCAATTCTTTTATTAAAGTTTATACCTATAGTTTTTAAATTAAATTTAGAATAGTAATAGTAAAATTTCAAAATATAAATAAATATATTATATTATAATTATATTTTAAAGAATTAGAAGATTTGATATCTACTTAGAATAAGTGATAGATATATAATGTAAATTAAAAATTAAATAGGATTTTAAACTTTATAAAATAATTTTTTTTTTTTTTATAAAATATAATATTAAAATTAAAAAAATTTTTATTTAATTTTTAGATTTTAAAAGTAAAAAGTAATTATTTTAAGAAATATTTAGTTATATAAAGATTTTACATTTCTATTAATATAATTTATAATAATTATATATACTTATTATTAATTTATAACTTTTTTTATAATACTTTATAAATTTAAATTTAATTAAAAAATTAAACCAATTATTAAAAACCCTTTAGCTTTTTATTTAAAATTATTAATAAAAAAATTCATTAGAATATTAATTATATTTTTATAATTAAATAAATATTTTTTATTTAATATTATTATTATTAAAATTTATTTATTTAAAAGGTTAATTAAAAATATTTTAAATTTTAATTATAATTAAAAAAATTTATATTATTGATTTATTATTAAAAGAAAATTCAAATTCAAATATATTAATAATAATATAATTATTAATTTTTATTTTTTTATACTAAAAATTTAATTTATAAAATTTAATTTGAAATATTTATTTCTTTTTGTTTAATTTTAATTTTTAAATTTTAATCTAATTTTTTTATATATTATTAAAATTTTTTTAAAATTTATTTATAATTAAGGAAGAATCAGAAATTAAATTATTTGATTTTTGAGATTTTGGAACTACTTCCTCCTATCATCACCTATTTTAAAAATATATTATTAATTACTAAAAATGATAGATCATCTTGATCTGATCTTCTTAAAAAATTATATCATTTCTGGCTCTTCTCTAATATTAATAAAAATCTAGCAATAAAATCAAAATTTTATTTATTTTTATTAAATTAAAATTAATAATAAAATAAAAAACTGGAAAAATTATTTATACTTTATATTTTTTATTCTATAAAACTAATAATAATATAAAATTTTAATTTATTAAATTTTATTTATTAATATATATATACAATATTCAATAATAATAATTTCATATTTTTAAATTAATAAATATAAAATAATTATAAAAAGATTAATTTTAATTTGTTAAAATTATTATTAAAACCTATTAAATAAGAATAAATTAATTTTTTTTTTAAGTATTAAAAATGCATATACTTTATTAGAAAAAAACAGGATAATAAATTAATAAATTTATATTTTTTAATATATTAATAAATAATAAAATATATTGATTTAAAATCTAATTATATTAATTTATTATTTATTTTTGTCTTTCTAAAAATTTATTAATTGATTAAAAATTTAATGTAAAAATATTATTTTTTTAATATAATATTTTAATTTTTAAATATATTTAATCTGTAAAAATTTTTTAAATTTGAATAAAATATAAAATAAAAGCTAGTTTTTTATTATAAACAATTGAGTGATTAGTGAATATATTAGTGAATTCAGTATGAATTGAAAGATCTGTAAATGTATTAAAGTTGCTTTTGCTAAATGCTCATTTAATATAGAGTAGATAAAAGTCTTCATATTAGATAAAAAGCTTACTATTAAAGAAAAGGTGCAATATTATGTTAAAAACTAGCAATAAATGGAAGATTTATCTTCATGTTCTTTATTTCATCTAAAAAATAACAATGAAAATGAGATTGTTGCTTTAGCTCAAATCTTTCTTGCAAACATTTAACAGAAGCTGAAATTAACTCTATGCAGATTAACACAAGCCAAATTTCCAAACATTACCTATACTCATAACAAAATCCAGAAAAAACAGCTTAACCTGCAACTGCTTAATCCATCAATCACTTTTCTAAAAAAAAAGGGTTTAGAAGAATTCAAAACATTCAAATCTCTACTATGCAGGACTTCGCGAACGTGACCATGATGTTATCTAAGAGGCCTGCCAGCTGAAATCACGTGATTTTGGACAAACATTATTTGGCCCAGAAGCAAAATTTTATTTTTTGGGACTGATATAGCTTCTATAATGTATTTCTGTTTAAACGACCAAAAGCATTTATCTGGTTGTATGATCAGGGTACTTTCCATTAAGGTCGACCCGCTAGAGAAAAAAAATTTGAGGATTATAGTTCCCGACTTAAAGCGCTTGAAGGAGATATTGATGACAAGGATATTGTAGTTGACATAATAAACGACAATGATCCCTCGCAGGTATAGAAACGCTGAAGGTCAAAGGTCGGAAGAATCAGCTTGGAGCAGTGGTCCGGAATCTGAGTTTGTGCGACAGAACAAAATCGAAAGAAATAAGTACGCCAACTGTCAGCTCTATCTTTTCCTCTGAACAAACGCGAGTGGAATGTGAAAATCCTTTGTTGCAACACAGGACCTACCTTATAAGTCAATACTCACGGCAAAACCATATGCTATGGAGGGCCGAGGACTTCGCAATTCCGAGATCGTTAGACGTAAGGCTACTTCGAGTCTTGCAAAAGTGATCGCTAAACTAAAAGGAATCAAAATTCCGTTTTCATGTGATTTCAAAGGTTTCTTGGCGTCATACGATAGCGATAATCATCTTCCTTATCTTCAGCGTTCGGTCTTTTATTTTTCCGCGGACTGCAGTAACAAGATATATAGCGCCAAGGACTGGTGGAAGTACACTCAACCTCCACACCAATTATAAACACGTTCTAAGGTGCAAAACAACAAATTAAGGAAAGAAGCATGGTCGATAAACTTGAAAAATCGAATGAGTTGGGAAAATATCAATTGACGTTTTTACCGTGCGGGTTTAATACTATCGGGGATTTGAAAGAAGGTGGCTATGCACAACTATTCAAAACGCGATTGATGTACTTAAAGAAGAAAGACCTCAGTTTGGAAATGATTACTGGGATGCTCTCGCTCGCCGATGAAGTGGAATTATTGAACGAGTGAAAATGCCGAAGCATATCCCTTTGTTCCAAGCCAATACATGTGTACTATAACTTTGACTGGATGAAAGATCCCGTTGTAATGCCCTCTGGAATCTGACAGGAAAGGACTTGAGAGATGGATCGAAACTCGTCATTCTGTGTGAGAACCATCAGGTTTATACGAATAAAAATCTTAAAGATGCTGTTGAGCATTACAAAATAATACTTCACTTTCGATTCCACTTACAAATTAATTTGTACTGCTATGTTTTTTTGTTTTCGTTTTTTTTATGTATTAGTTGCTACTTCCGACAACGATTTATTTTATTAAATAAAGCATTATTATACTGTTAAGGGATAGGGCGTGTGCGGAGAAAGAACCTGATGGGAAGAGGACTAGGATGGGAGTTATCGATCGAAAAAATAATCGTGCTTTGCATGTTTATTAGCATAGACGTCATGTATTAGCGGCAGAGTCCCAAACCACTGTATTTTTTCGCATGTCATTGAGCAATTCCATGATTCCATCAGTGAATAAAATTTATATAATGTCAGTTAACGAAACCTTCAGGTTCGAGCTTGATTTATTAGACAGCGCAACGCTGAGCTTGAGGCTGAGCGCGAAAAAGGGGGTGTACGCGCTTCTTCTATTCGAGGAAAAGATTGCCGAGCTTAGAAAGAAGAATGGTGTCCTCGAGGTTGAGAATTTCGATCTCAAAACGAGAAGGAAAGAACACGGGAGCAGAATCGAGGAATTGGAGAAGAGTAGAGAAGATACCCATGCCGAGAACACCGAAATCAAGTCTAGAGTTAACAAGCTTGTCCCTAGACTCGCGAAAGTCGATCTGGTAGTGAAGATGGTTGAATCGGCTGCTGATGTATCTTCTGAAAGGGATTCTGTGCTCAATAACGCAAATACCAAGTTTGTCTGAGGAAAAGTAACACCGACGTGAGCTATCTTCCCAGAAGCGTCTTCCCAAGTCAAAAAATCTCTATCACATAAGAAGAAAGAAGCGGAGAATATTGTTAAGTATGTTTTTGATTTCGCGGCCACTTTGCCATCTGAGAAAAATTGTGCGACTGAATTTTCGTGATAGGTCATCACGAAAAATCCGATACAAATAATCCGGATTGTTTACAAAATCTAGCCCGCTTATTTCAAGAAGCATGTGATGCAAACGATAACGCAATTCAAGCTAATCAATAAGAGTTATTATGTTGGCGTTACTATAATTCGTTGAAATTGCGAACAAGTATAAAATTGGCGAAAAAAAGGTGAAAGGTATGATCTTATTGAACTCCTTTCCGGTACCAAAAAACATATAGCGCGAATTCTATTTCGGAATTATCTGATAGTCAACTACTATAAACCACTTTACCGAAAAGCCTAATATAGATTTCACTGACGATCCGAAGAGCAAAACGAACGAAACGAGGATAATTCTTCCAATTCGGGAACAAACCAGATTAATGAATTAGACGCGCAAACCATATCAGCTGACGTTAGTAAATTTAACAATCCCCTACTTTAGATTTGACCTGACTATCCGAGGAAAAGCGAAAATACGTAACCGGGTTGGTGTTAGAACAGTTTCCCTGTCTATCTTCTAGGAGTAGAAATATGTATAGTGGTGAATTTAATCTTAATAGTTCAGCACTCTGTCCTCTATGTAATACAGATCATGAAAAAATTTAAGGATTAGTATAATTTGCGAATGGGGTAGCAGTGAATATTATAGTGAAAAAATTTGACTCAAATGTGGGAATGCACGTTATAATGACATTCAGATAGTAACAGTAAAAGCATAGACTTTACCTCTGGTGTACACTGTAGTAAAGTATTGTCATGTGATGTAAAACGTCGTCTTACGTCGTGATTTTTGGATTCCATTTTGCGGATCCTGAATTATAGCGTGACCCATTACACTATAATAATCGTTTAATAATTTCTCCGTTGGTGTGTAAAGCTGTTTTGGTTTGAACAGTGTTGCTCGCGGTAAATCCGTGAGCGTTCCCGATTGCATTATTCACTAAAGATATGTAATTGTGAAAATGATCGGCGTAAAAATTTGCCTTCGTTCTCCTTAGCACTTTCTGTTAGACGCACGATTAAATTTCCCGTTACCATACGCAGTAGGAATAAGTATTAAAAGACCTTGTCTTCCGCAGACAAAGATCTTTAACTGTTAAACTGTTACTAACCACGAGCAATATATGAACTAACGAGACATTTTTTTGATCTGTCTTTTCATTCCGTCGTTTCACTTCGTGAGATGAAGCATCCTAACAATGGATATTCTCCAGAATGCTTTTTTTTTGGGAAACGTTATTACATACGCTGTCCTAGCAGGAGGACTATCCTTTTCGTAAACATCAGCCTGGGTCAAATAATGAACTTGAAGGAATGATCCTGGCACTAAATAATGAACGTCAAAGAATGCGCGATGAAAATGAATGGAAATCTCTCAACATCCACATGATTTATTGTACGTAGTAGATGAATTGCATTGTTCTATGCATATTTTTAGTCGGATCAAACCAAAGTCGTGTATCCAAGGTCAGCATTCCGAGCACAGTGAAGAGATGCAAATGTATTGGATCAAATTCACTACCATTTTTCGACCAAAGAAGGAAAAAAGTCAATCGTTCACCTTCACAAATATTTGATATATTATCTAAGGAAATCGGATTTCCGATTTTTATCGTTATTAAGGACTCCAAGGAAGATTTCGTCATATCATGGATCGAGAAAGAGGTGAAAGAGTAATCAGTTTTGCGAGTAATACACGAAGTGTGAAGTTAGCAAAGCTAGTGTAGGATAGCGGGAAGGAACTGGTATTATTGCATTGCAAGTGGGAAGGCATATGTCTCTTGAAACATCCGCTATCTGTTTTGCATAGCAAACAGTTCCTTTCTTATATATTTATGAAAAATAAAATATTTCATTGCCTTTTAAAGCGTGTGTGCGTGTTTTTGTGTATAACTTGAAAGCATTGTAGCAAGTGAATTCACAATGGATTTGCAGCCGGGAAATTTTGCCATTAAAATTTTTATTAATACAGATAAAAGATGAATACAAATTTCAAATTTGCCCGAAACATTATTGTTATTTTTATGTATGCAGAATACAGATACAAAAAAAAACTTCATAACGGCTACTGAGGTTGCAAATCGTTATTGCCTTGCATAGATGCATGCGCTTGGACGGTACTCTGACCAACTCCATGACCAATATCATTTCTTTTGCTTCAGTCACGCAGATAATAATATCTCTTACCTTTATAATATAATCAATGGGCCATTTGCCATAATCCCCAACAACTTCATATTCAGGAATAATCTTTGCGTCACCTCCGAATGTTGAAAACCATTGCGAATTAATTTTTCTTGAGGTAACTGATTGTAATCGAACCAAAACGCTTGTTGCGCTGTTAAACGTAAAAGTTTAATGAATATCTGACGAACCAAATATATGAACGACAACTCACGTAACCACGACCATTTCCAAATCTATTTTAGTACAGAAGTCCAAATAATACTAGCTAGATCCTCATCGGTAAACATATGAATGGTTTTACGCTCATTTCCTTCCTTGTCTGATTTTGTTGTTTAGTTTGGATATTTACTTTCCATAACTTAATGTTTTACTTTAGCGTCAGCGTTTAGCAAAAGTTTGCGGTTGCTCCGTCTCTATAATTTTTTTGAGGTGGCCAACAAGCTGGTCCTTCCCTATATCGACAGGAAAAGCGTTTACGGTCGTATTTCTTTTGACAAGTCAGAGTAACGTGATAAACATTTTCGATTTATACTGTTTTTTGAAAAGCTGTTGATACAAATGCGGTGTGTGAGAACTGCTTAAACAATAATAAATAAATAAATAAATAAATAAATAAATAGTAAATTTGAAATTTTAGATAAATTTGAGCTTATAATATAATGTGAACAATATTATGATTGTTTTATATCGTTATTAATTCTGGCCAATATTATAAGGTATGAAAATTGTAATATATCAAATATATATATATATATATATAAATACATACAGGTGTAATTTTAGTGGCTTATTGTGAAACTGATTGTCTTGTAATATAAATAATATAACGTGTAACCGTAAAAGTGTAAAATCATATTCATTGTCTAGTAATTTTTTTGATCTTATCACTATTACGCTATCAATATTCCGAGTCAAAGGTATTAAAGGTATTGGTATTAAAAGGGAAGGATCAGCCAGAAATAGTCCCTTATTTTATAATTTAAGCACTGCATTATCTCTATTTATCAACATTTTAATCATAGGATGTAATCTTTAAATCTGGATCGTGTTTGATATACAGTAATTTAATAATTTAATGAACAAAAATAGAAAACTATATAAACGCGTTTTTTTTTACCGCGTTTAATATTTTCTATTTTAGTTGAAATATTTAAATTACAAAGGATAACAAGATAACACATTAGACTCCAAATATATGTATCGTCTCATTAAAACTATCAAATCTAAACATCTACATGTATGTAGGCAATCTTTTAATCTTTGAAAAGTTCATTTTATCTATAGTATAGAAAGGAGGTTAACTAAAACCGAATAAACCATTCGGAAAATTTCGGAATCGAAAATTTAACGTGTATTGTTCATTTCAATTAAAAAAAGTTAGAACGTGTATGCCAAGATAACTCAAGATAACTAATAACTTAGATAAAAAAAATCGGAATTATTAGGTACAGTACAGGAGCGTAGGTCACTTAGAATAGGAATTAAACAATGTGAAAGTAAGTTCTCATGTTTATCTTCGCATCTCTTATCTAGTTAATCTTTGCTGATAAGTTTATGTCGTACGTATGCAAATGTAGAAAGTCTAAAATTAATTTAATTGGTTTAAATACCACAATACTACATACATCGATTAAAGATGGTCAATTTACAGTATCCTAATGAAGCTTGATTATTTTTGCATTTCTAAATTAGAAGATTTCCGACGGATTTGATTTATTGGTGGTAGGAAACTTTAACGCATATACCCGTATGTAGTTGTGAAAACAAGTTCAACGCGCGATTGAAGCGTGTCTGCTTTTAAAGTTGTTGTTTGCATTTGGATTTGTTCAATAGATTATATAAACACCAATTTTTACCGCAAAATAATTTTTTTATTCCTTTCTTCAGGAAAAACAATAATAATAAAAATAAAAATAAGATACATTTATACATTAAAATACATGGCAATTTTTTCTCGAAGAAGACAGAATCAAACGAGGAGAAAGATGATTGTAAATAGAATTTTTCGAAGAAGTGCTCAATTGAAAGGGTCTATTAATAATGAGGACACGTTGAATCGTATCAAGAACCTTTCTCTTCGACAAATTACAACGGATGATCTGATAAATCAATTTTTCAATGGGGGTTCATTCTATTAAAAAAAAAAAAAAACTATTAGATTGGCAAAAGATTGGAAGATTGGAATTTTTAATTTTCTTTCTTTCTTTTTTTTTTCTTATTCAATTGTATATCGATATACTCGGTATCGCAAAATCTTTCATTCGTAGATTTACATATATATCTTTGATTGATTAGTTTATCAAGAGGATCTTTTTTGATATGGATTCATTGATAAGCGTATTTCAATTGTTTCTTTGTGCGACAGAAAAAAAAACATTCGTATTGCACATTTATAGTTAGAATTTAAAGAATTTTTAATTGCGCGTTCTGTAGGGTTTTCCAGACCACATTTTATATATAATGTGTCTCCCTTATTAATCGTCCCTTATCAATATTGAAAACACGTTGAATCCGAAACCTTTAATTTTATTTAATAGGACATATTGGGGGAGAACTTTTAGCAATTTAAAACTAACATTGGTAATAAAATACCCTTAATTCTTATTAATTTTATTAATTAGAATTTTAATTTGGGTTATTATTTAATTCCGCATTATTTTTAAACCTCCTAATAATTTGCCATTATTATATATACTATTGATATTCTTTTTTAAAATTGCACTTTTTTCTTGCGTTTATTTGACTATAAATTTTTTTTTTTTTCCGAATAAAATCGTTTTTATAGTCATTAATAATTTTTAATTTTAGTAAAATGTACGAATTATATATTTGTTTTAAATGACATAACAATAGAATCAGATATAAAAAACTCTATTGTTACATGAATACATTTTTTTTCAATTTTAACAATTTCTCGACTAATAGAATTTTTCATCACTCATAAATATACTATTGAACATATAATTCTCTAAAATTCGATTATATAAATTTAACAAACACCATTTTACATAAATGCTTTTGAAAAAGAAAGGAAAAAGCAAAAAAAAAAAAAAAATCTATCGAAAGTTCGGCACCATCATTCATTCATGCGCGAATTATCAATTAAAGCTTCTAGCTCTACGGCTCATTACCATTATAGTTATTTGAATGATTAAATGAAAATGTAATAAATGCAAATGGCTGAATGACCTCGCTCAAATAAGGAATTTAATTACTCCGACCTAAAAAAATAAATTTTTTTTTTTTTATTTATACATGCAAATTTTTGTGTTATTTTCATTCATTATAGACATTTACAATGACGTTCTGAGATTGCCCATTGTGTAATATGCATTGTTCGTTTTCATTGTGAATTATGTCATACTTAGAACATTTTTGGAACTTCTAAATCATTAAATTATTTGTACAACACTTAAATAAATAAAATAAATTTTCGAAATGAGAAGCCAGAAATAACCAGAGCACTTTGTATTTTAACATTTGAAAATTAAATATAAGTGAATACTTTATGACATGAATGATTGTTATTTATAGAAACAAATAAAAAAAATTAATTTTTTCACAATGAATTCAATATTGGTTCACAGAAAAACCGTAGAAACTTTTATAGCTTGTGTAACAAAGTTGTATATTTAGAGTTTATCTTTGGTTATGCAAATTATTTTAAGAGAAAGCATTCAGTAATGATTTATTGATAGATGATCTTTATCAATACAAAGTTAGTCCGAGTCCGATAACCGGAGTAATTTACAATACAGAAATATATAAAAAAAAAGACAATTTTGAATTATCGAGAAAAAATTTTTTATTTATATTATTTATACATTAACGGAGTTATGGCGATATGTTTATTACTTAACGTAATGAAGTTTTGTTCATTGACTTTTTTTTAATGAACAATATTAGTTAATCATTACGTACCCATTCCTGCGGGTAATGACACCATTAATTAAAAGGAAAAAAAGGTGGAAATGACGAATGATGGTAAAACGCCATCACGAAAATGGTTATTAGAACGATTCAATCAAAGATTTCGTTATTGTTATATTTTGGTGTTGAATAATGTTCAAACCATAATAAAAATAAAATTAGTTGGTTGGCTAATTTAATTAGTACCCAAAAATATTATTATTTTACCAATTTCTCCAATTATTCTATAGTCAATTACGCCTGAAGTTTGTTAATAAATTTCGAACAAATTGCACCATGAATACCATGAATTGAAATAATTTTACTTTATATCAATTTACAATTTTGTAATTTGACGTGATAAAGTGGTATCATATAGGGTTAGTAGTTGAATAAATGAGTTTATATACGATAATCCATTCCATAGCATAATTGGGGAAGAGCTTTCGTTCTACTATGAAGTAAGTGATGATGATATTTTGGGAAAAGAACCAAATATATTTGTCAAAATGACACGCTCAGTTAGTAGTTATCCGTTGTTTTTTATTTTTTCTTTTGTTTGAAGTTTGCTTTTGTCCTCTAACCAATTTTTTAAGATTGTTTTATTTCACTTAGTTGCTGTGTGATTGCATCAACTTTCGAATGTTAATTGAGCTGTCTAATAAAAAAAATTAGCGAATTAAAGCCAAATGATAATTTACTCTTCTGTAAAATGTCAAAATATGATTTTATACCAAATTTGACGACTAACTATTTGTCAAAATACTAAAAATCTTAATTATGGACCTTTTAAATCCTTATCGTGTATCATATCTGATATCACTTTACGTCAACTAGAATTTAAGTATTAAAAGTCACAACTTTTCTATTTTTCAGTTGCGCAGTCAGTTAGCCACCACTATCTAATTATCCGATATATAATTTGTCCATAATTACGGAAAAACAATGTTTCCTCATTATTGACGAGCGTCTTCGATTTATTTTATAATCAAATAAATATTCGTCATTATACACAGGTAGAACTCAACGCATTAATTGTTTCGTTCATCAAAATTTTGTATCGTACACGACGACTACACGTATTAAAATAATCATTTGCTACTCAGCACGAAATACTAGCTAGAAATCTCGTTGGTAATTTCGTAATTTCACTCAATTCCCCTGACAAAAAAGAAGTAACAGGGCAACAAGCAATTTCAACAAAGATACAATTCGCTCCTATCTCAAAAAGGGTGGGCGTATTATAATACTATTATATCATCTGAATAGACAAAGTGGAATTTATTGCAGTAATATATAAATATTGAGTTTTTTATTCATATAATATACATATCAGGTACCTGATATGTGTAATATAAATCATTTTTTGGCCAATATTTGAAGTTAAATATAAAACTAAAAATTTGATCGTTCAATGTCTTCAATTATTTCAATAACAAGGTCCATTAGCTAGTAATTATTTTTTTTTAGATAGTAAACATGTATAATTTATAATAAACAACCAAATATTTAAAATATTTGAATTCTCAAAAAAAAACCAAACCATCATCTATAAGCAAGTAAACATGTTGTGCATTAACATATCTTTGATACTTTGGACAATTCATTCAAGTTTTTAACACAACACAATCCGACTCATATATTATCTTTTTAATAAATTGTAGCATTAAGAATAAATAATTTGTTGAGAAATTCAGAATTTCTCCCAAAAAAAGCTGTAGGATCACGGGATCCTAATATCTTTGTCACCGTGTCACATACCTCTACTCTCCAATGGGAGGAACCGAATTTTTTCGGTTAGTAAACCTATTTGTCACATATATTATTTGTCACATACTTAATTTCTTAATGTCATAATTCCAGCCAAATGCTTCCAGATATATAAAAAAGAACATGCTAAGTCTAACAGTGAAATTAAATAAATAAATAAATAAACAATTAAATAAGTAGGAGAATAAAAAGGTAAGATAAATCACGTAAGGAAATCATACTGCTTAGTTAAACTATCCCGGTTTGATTGATAGAATTTTGTCATTAAAAGAATCTGGTCCTTTAAACTGATTTCTCCGCAAGAACATATAAGAGAACCTCGGAACAGATACAGGGATTCCGACTGTACATTAAGCAGCAATTTCAGCCACCCACTGATGAACCAGTCTGTCGTCCGTTTTAATGAAAATTTTACATGATTATTGTCTTCGATCGAAGCAATTAATGTGAATGTTTCTGCTGAAGGACCTGTAAACTTACAAGCGTTACATCAATAAATAATGGTAAATCAGGAGAATGAGGATAGATTTCAAAGTTATCTATTAAACAACATGCCTATAAAATAAACATGATATACCATAAAAATTAGTAACAAATAAGGAATTTAAAAAGATTCATCATTAAAAATTCGGAACGACAATATAGAGCTTGGAACCGGTACAAAAAACCTTAACCGGTTAAAAATCGGTTAATCAGTGCCTTAACCGGTTAATTAACCGGTTAATTAATCGGTTAATTTGTGATATGGTTAACCGGTTATTAACCGATTAATAATATGTTTTTTTCAATTTATTGTATGGAACGGCTAGTAAATATTAAATATTTTATATAAAACATAAATTTATTTATTTTAAAAAAAATATATATATTATAATTATAATACATATGATGTTGCATTTTCACCTAAAATTCCCATTGCATCAAAAAATACAAATAAACAATTAAATAAATATCAATAAAAAAAAGATAATTTAATAATTGGTAATTCATTGGTATTCATAAAAGTTATTTCTAAATTTTATAAATGATGTTAATTTGATATTTGAAATTCAAATAGAATGTTTAATAATATTATTTACCTTATTAGCAACTGAAGTTGTGTAAATATATCCATAAATTTGCATTTCTTTTTATGAACAATATTTTCTTGAAAAATTTTTGAGCTTAAGGATGTACGCTTGTTAGTCATATTATTCCCAGCATCTGAAAAAAGGCGTTCACTAGGAAAGGAAGTGGCTGGGTGGTTGATAAAAATTTTTGTGCTAATATGAATATTATGGGAAATCTTTTTTATGTTTATTCCACCATTTATAAGGATTGTAAGTATAATCTGGTTTTTCTGTAATATACTTATTAATCAGAAAAATTATCATCTTCGGGCAGTTCAGTCATAATTGTAATTTATAAAATAAAGATATTTATTTTTAGTGTCCTATTTAAACAAAAAAATTTATTGACTTAAAAAATGTTTAAATAAAATTATCGTTAAACAGTATAAAATTGCAAAAAAAAATTCCCCGAGATGTTACATATTATCTATATATGACAATGATCTGCATTTAACCGGTTAATTTGACCGATTAATTAACCGGTTAAGCTTAACCGGTTCCAAGCTCTACGACAAATCGAGATGTATTAATAAATAATATTGTATTTTATAGAAAATTACGGTGTTGAATTTTTTTTTTTTATTTCCATAGACTTTATATATTTAAGAGGATATAACGTGCACATTTGTTAATTGAAGAGAGAAAGTAACGTCAAACAGTTTTGGGTAATAATTGATTTATTTTTTTCTTTTTATAGATTATGTTCGCGCACGTGTTCCGATAAATCTATATTTGTTCGATTATCGAAATTTTACTACTGGGATCCGTTATATCGTTCTTCATCTGTAAGAAGAAAAAATTATGAGTTATAAGAGTGCGAATATTACAAAATTTCATTTCAGAAAACATGAATTAAATTGCATATGGAGTTTGATACTACGAAATTCCGATCGAAACTCTCAATATACGACGATACATTATCCCGACAGACTAAATCCTGAAAAAAATCCGAAATGCGGTATAATGAAAAAATCATGTGTTATCGGATTATGACATCAGCTCGGTACTATGATTTTGTCGGAACCATGAGTTTCGAAATTTTAACGTGACCCCTTATAGGTATATATATTGTATTAGTAATATTATTAACGTCAAATGGCGTAATAACAATTCGATTTAATGATTTCTAAAAGAGAAATATAATAATTAATTTGGAGGTGAATGAATATTCAATTTCACTTTAAAAGTATCACAATAATGATTATTATGGTTGATAATATATAATTTAAGCTTAGTATATTCATTACAGAATCGTGATTCTAAATGAAATTTCATGTGATTTAACACGCGCTTGATTTCTATGCGTTTATGAATCAGAATATCATAATGACTCTTAAAAAAAAAAGATCTCTTTTATTATAAATATGGTTAGTTAAAAGGTTAATCATTGTTATCTTTGTTAGCGGCTTATAATTTTATTGACAAACCAGGAAACAATAAAAATTCATTTATAGTTCTATCATTACATGAGACGATAGATAGATTAATATAATTGGGAAATTTCACAAAAAATTTGAAAAACCTGGGATTTTTATGTAAGTTATTAAATGGGTCCATTTTTTTCAATTGTAAATATAAAGTACTTCAAACTTAATAAAATAAAATTTTTTTTTTTCGTTAATACATTAATACTTTAAAAAATTTTTTATTTATGTATTCTCCTTCAGGTTTAATTTTACTAAAGAGAGTCTTTGAAACTTTAATATGAACAATAGATAAGTAAATATGAAACAACAATAATAAAAAATAAATTGTTGTGATATTTTTATAAAAATTTTTTTTTATTTTCGTATAACAAACAATTATTCTACCAATTGAATGAAAAATGGAAAGAATTAAAGAATAAAGAATTTTTGGAAAAAAAAAAATATATATAAAAATAACAAACATACTATATAAATTCATGAGGATATTATTACATTCCATTACTGCAGTTTTTTAAAACATAAGTTGTTAAACAAATGAAATATTAAAAGAGTACTGAAATACAGGAATTGTTCTAAAATGAGAACGTATCGCATTTTTTAATGCCTTTATATACAGTAATTTAAGGGAAAGGAGTGTTTCAATGTAAAAGCCGAAATTAGAAACATTCAAATGTTGTAATATGTATAACACGTTTTGAATATTGAAAGTAATTAAATGAAAGAAAAAAAATTAAAAGAATACAAAGAATATAGGAATGCGGAGGATAAGAAGGTTTATTCCTAGTTGTACGTGATTAAAAAGCCGCGATAGTTAACTATACTTTTTAAAACAAAAAACAAAAAAAAAAAATAAAAAAATAAAAAATAGAAACATAATAAGTAAACAATATTAAAAAAAATTTTGTTTGCTTTGTTAAAGGTATTTTAAAGTATAACACAACTTAATAAACTTTATTTCATGTTTGCCCCAAAAAAAACCTATTTTATCATTTGTCCATTATTATAATGAACACTTTACCTTTTTTGTTTGTTTGTTTGTTCCAAATTAACTGACCCCAATTCTTGTCGGAATTTCCGACGTTTTAGACACTGCTATGCGATGCACGTTATTTTCCACCTACAGAAAAAAAATTAACATGCGTCGAATATTCATTAGACAACAAAAGACTATTATTTCTTCATAGAGGCTCATAAAATTTTGGTGTAATATTTATCGTTTTTTTTTGCAAGTATTATACATATATGCAGCACATACACATACTTTGTTTATTATAAATATTAATAGTTAAGAAAATTGTTGTTATGAGTCAAAACTTATTATTAATCTCTATTTACTTTTGGTAAAAAGTAGAGATGTCTGTTTATTATTATTATGATATTCGAAAATAATATCACCTGACAGTCGTGATACACAAAAGAAGGATTCCCGATTATAAAATAAAATAAAAATCCGCTCAATTAATCCCTGCACGAATTGGATTTCATCTCTATTCCCTGCCAATTTCAGCCCTTTTTTTTATTAATGCTTTCAATAATTTTCAATTTTATATATACATGCATATATATATATGCATTGGATGTTAATCGCTATTGATTATTCACTGCTGAATTTAATTTAATTGCCATACTAGAGCTGCAATTAGGATAATCCCGGGGGGGGTACTACGTGGAGAAAGGGGTATTATAATTGTCCTAATATCAGATTTTGACGAAATTAGCAAATACTACTTTTTAAGGGGGGTGGATTGGCTTGATCGATATTATGAAGTTATATCAGATAATTAAGATAGTACCAAATTTTTTAACCATTTTAAGATTTAAAATACTAGAACTAAATGAAGACTCCGAATAAAAAACATTCCAAATATATTTGATAACACACATTAATATAGCAATTGAAATGAGCTTTGTTCTGCACTAACTGCAATTTGTAGATCTTACTCTTAATCCAAAAAGAAAACAGCATGTTAGTCTGCAAAAATAAGAAAAAAAAAATTAAATAACGGACGCGTAAATGAGATCCTCCAATTTTTATATTAAAAAATTTTTTAAATATACAATCGGAGAAAAAAAAAAAAATTTTTAAATATATTTGTGAGATCTATAGACTATTAAATAAATATAACGAATTTTTAAAAGTACAGGATAAAACTTGTAATATGTTTTGTGTTTTTTTTTTTTAAAAAAAAAATTTCATTGTGTTCGTTCAACACACTAATAGGCTAAAAAAAAAAGTGAACCGGGTTAGAAATATAATATCACGTGTACTTCACTAATCAGAGTATCTTTAACGTACTGTAAGTAATAAGGTGAAAATGTAAACTTGTTAGATAATCTTGACATTCTAAATACACATATATATACACAATATACTGTTATTATTTTGTTATTTATTATTGTTGAATTTGAATTATTATATTTAAACCTATAGAGAATTTAATATATTGATATTTTTATTGGCATATTAAATTGCTAGTAACTTTAATCCTCAATTTCCTGCCCTTCCGGTTGGATAATTTATTTTGCATAATTGAGTTGTCAATCTGTTGATCATTTCGTCATAAATGCCAGATTTAAATTGGATCGGGTCACCGACATCAATGTACGATAATTATAGTAATTAAAATGAGAAATTGTCATATGACTTAATTCTTAATTCTTTTTTTGTTAAAAGAAAATTATCATCATATGATCAAAAGAAAAAAGAAATTATGTCATAAAAATTTATTTTAAAACTTTTATTTGAAAAAAAGAATTAATTTTTAGCATTAAAGATCGTTAATATGTACCGTACAGTACTGGGGTAATACCAGAGATATAATTGAACAAAATTTAAACTTGATGAACTATATACAGTATATAAAAATAAATTTAGTAATTTAATGTAATAAAATATAAGACATGAAATCGATTTGATTGGAATTGTGAAACTTGATCAGAGACCCGATTTTATCGACCTACAAAAAAAGTAGAATTTTTTGATCAATTTAAAACAAACGTTATTGTTGGAAATTTTGCTAGTGATCAGCCTGATTTTGATCACATGTTTGGATTGGTTATGAATATGTAAAATACTAGGAAAACGGAAACCGTTATTAAGTCCGAAGTAAATTACGGAATTGGGATGAGCAGGATAATTGGGAATTGTCCGGGTATCCGGACATGATATCATCAAGTTCGTTACACTTCGGACTAATTAAAATTAAGTACGATCATATATACTATGGCTACATCATACGAATAATAATAGAATCGTACTTACTAAATCTTATTAATGGAAAGAAGATCCATTAAACAATTGAACTGAAAATGAATCATTTGTAATTCGTAATGGTAGTTGTGCAATTCGATTATTTGCACGGCTTCTGTGTGTTCTATTAATACGTCTTTGACGTTGAATATATTGAATTCTTCTATTAATGATTCTTTGATAGCGTCTACGATTAAAATTAATAGATGAAACGAATAAATTCCCATTTAACGACATCTTTAAAATTGAGAATTTATTTTAAATTTATGGTATTATACAGAACTTAAATAGATAAATCTTGCGTAACCATACTGTTTAAATTAGGGAATAAGTAGGATAACAAATAAAGATATTGTTTCCCCAATACTTATCGAAATGATTATCTGACTCGGATGTAAAAATTAGATGAATTTAACGTTACTAAGCCATACAATAGGAAAATGGAACAATATTATATTGTGATTTATCGATGAAATCAATTAAATAAATGAAACAGAAAGAATAAAGTACTGCATAATTGCGTATTTGCGTAGTATTTTTTACAAAACAAGCTTCAAATAATCAAATCATGAAAGAACGCGTTGAAGATGATAAAATTGCAACAGACAAAGAGATTATTTTCCGATATTTACCGAATTGAAAAGTATGTAAGCAGTTTATCGATTCTTGTTTCTATCCAAGATTCTAAAATGTAAAGTTATACGATACAGAAGCTTATCAATCTGATCATTTCAATGAACTCTTATCATGTTTAAATTGTAAATAAACAAGCGCAAGCCGTTCATGTGAAGCAGCAGCCTTTTAAATTTCTTTTATGTTGATATTATAATTATTATTGGCATAAGTAGATTGTATTTAAGAATCACTTATGGATTACTATTTACACTATATATTATTTCTGGTTATAATCCCTTTATATGGTGATTGGTTGTCGCTAACCAAATAAAGATGCATGTATCCACATGATTTTGATTTTTTTAAATTATTCCTGAAGAAATCTTGAAGGAAATATATTTCGAAAAGTGTGTAACATAATTGTCTTCGGCGAAAGTTTCGTTTATTATATTATCGAGATTACTGAAAGATTATGTTATCGAGATTTATTAGCGAATGAAATTAAGATCCAATATTGTGCAATGTCTTTTCTGATTATTTAAGTAATTAATTTACTCCTATAATTTACAAATAACTGCACGATTATTTAAGCGACTTTTCTTAAATTTTCAGTCAATAAAGTTATTTATAATTTATTTAGAAAAGTAACATTGAATTTGTTTTATGCTTTAATATTTTTAAAAAATAGTGACAGACTATATAAACTAAAATAACATTCCTTAATAACGAGTTTTATTATAATAGACTTTAAAAAAAGCCTGATGGTTACACCGGATAAATCCTCATACCGAATAACATTAAATATCTAATCAATTGTATATATCAAATTAATGATCAGAATCCATCCTTTAATGTCTATTTTTTATTAAGTGCGTATTGTATAACTTATTGAAAATAATGTATTTTCGTAGATTATTTAATCAAATCATATCAAAGTTTCCGACGTTTCTAACGGATTATTACCTCAACTATCAACGTATGTAACACGAATATAAAAAACTAAAGAATAACACCTTTAATAACATTAATCACTAAATAGTAAAGGATCGTTAAAAACTTTTATAAAGTATTTTTTTTTTTGTTTTCTTTTAAACTATTTGTTACTATAGTCTTATTAAATTCGCGATCTATCGAGCAATCCTAATAATTGATTATAATTTATAAATTTTTTTTTCTTTAAAATTCCTGTTCTAACTCTCCAAATTTTTCATCAAATAATATAAAAAAACACCTAGACTATGTCAGACGTAATAATTTATTATCAATCACGTTTAAGAACACATGGTATAAGTTATATCATGGTTTTTATTTTTAAAAAAAAAAAAATTTAAATTCACATGATAAACTGATATTTAATTTATTATAGAAAGTTAACATTAGATTAATAACAAGTTTAAATTCGTAGAATAGCCCATTTTAGATTTATTAAAACAGCAAAGTGGTTATTGTGCTGTACGTTTGTTTTGTTGTACGTATTGTGCATCTTCATTTAATAAATTTTCTCACGCCCAAAATTATATCCAATGAATATGAAATAAATAATAAAAGTGTGAGAATTTATATTATAAACAATCCTATTCTTCCTGTATGATTACGAAGAAAGCAGTTCAATCTAAAGGATATATGATTGGCATTCTATAACTGAAATGAACATCCTAATATATATAATTCATTATTATATTTGAACAACTTCTTGATAAAGAGTCATAATGGTATAATTAAAAAAGGAACTCCCGAATTGTTTATGCATTAATAGGAGACCCCTAACGCCGCAAATAATCGGTTTTTATAGGGTTTTAAAAGAAATAACAGTTCTTGCAATGTGATGTAAACTCACATATTTCTTTGTTTTTCTCAAACGTTAATATTGCAAAGTTGTCGCGTAATATATTTCTTTAAAAAGATATTCGGAATACGTTCAGTTTATGATCGATATGATGACGAATTCGTTATTTTAGTTTGATCAGATTTCTTTGTTTTTTCTTTGTTTAACCTTAATAGAGCTTATTCTCCTGCATTTTTCATTGAATCGCTTCCACAAATGAAATTATTCATATGTAAATCATTCAATATTGTCTTTTTTATATAATATAAAAACCTCCGCGCGGACTTGAGAAATTTCTTTCCTCTGATTTTTTTTTTATATATTCAATAAAATAACCGTGATTCAAATTCATTGTATTAATATTATTGTATACTTATATAAAAAAAAATCGCTTTTTTTTTTGAAGTACAAGTACATATATAAAAAAAACTTTTACAGAAATTTTCTATTTTTATTTATATTGATATTTTCAAACTGTAAATAGCTTTATAATTTTATTTTCTTTATTAAATTACCTATTCTGTTATAGCCGAATTTCCTTTAATAAAAACTTTTTTGGCTAGTACCTTCATCATAGAACGAACAATCGGAGTTTTAAACTGATGTCTAATATGACTATTTATAAAGGGATAATAGAAATTGTATAATAATCCGTTATTCTATTCTTAGTGTAGATCTCCTTAAATTCAGAAATATTTTACATATCTGATATGTTTTTTTCTTAGATTTTTTTCACTAAAGTCATGGTGGTGCTTAAAATGGAGTGATGCCTCAAATCGGAAGGATACGGTAATAAGAATTTAAAGCTGTAGAGGCTTAAAAAAAGTCAAACTTAGTAAGAATTTATTAATAAAAGTTTATTTTAATATATGCTACATAAAAAATCAGATATGGTAACAGTCACATTGTCGATCATTTTGTCAAATTTTTACAACGCTAAAAAAAATGTTTGAGAAATACTATTAGAAAATTTGTGTTAATCCATATTAAATAATTTGTGAAAAGCGAAATTTTCATGTTCTTTGAATATTGGCTTTGAAAGTCTTATTGTCGTTATTAAACCTATTTTGCCTTTATATAAGCGAAATATTTCTTCTTTCTTGAAATTACCATATATTGTTGTATGTGCACTCCTGCATATATATTTTCTCAATTTAGCTAATAAGACGGCTTATACCGATGATTTTATTTTATGCATTTAATTAATTGGTCTTTGCTGTCTGCGCAGTTCAATACGAATTTATTGTATATTTGAAAGCTCAAGGAATCGAACAAATTATGAGAACCACTCGTTTAAGTTAATCCAGATTATTATCGTAGAATACGAAAATTTTTATTAAGGAAACGGAAACCGTTAGAAGTTCGCTAATAGAGAAAAAAAAAATAAAGGGGGAAGGGAAAGATATCGAACACAGAATGGCAGAAAAGGGGTAAATATCAAAAGTGGTACATTACATAACCTGAAAAGGAGGCGGAAGTGACAAATTTGTCTGACCGCATAGGCTGTTCGTTGGAGGATTTATTGTAATAATTACATAATTATATATACTTTTATTATTTTTTTTACGCTGAAATCGAAATTAGAACAATTTGAGTAGAAATAAAATAAATAAATTCATTTGATTTCAATAGTCTACCTTTTCTACTGCAGAGCATCATCGACGGTTTTTAACTCTTAAATGTTTAAGTATTTAACCCTCCTTTTTCGCGAACTTAATGATTGGTATACATACTCATTACTCACGATTATGGATCGTTCATGAAATCGAAGGATATGCAATACTATAAATGTTTTTATATGTTGATTTTTCTGAATAATTGGTCTCGCTCTTGCATTTTTGGCGATTGAGCTCTTTGATATAACTTTGATATTATAAATTGCTAAATTGAAACTCGCTATTGGTTATGATACGCTTCTGTCCTTCTCATTTGCTCGTCCAATTACTTCTGATTTGAACAGAATTGATTAATTATTTGCTCGACTTCTTGACTTCGCCCGGTTTCACATCGAAATTTTTTGGTTAATTGACGCCATTCTATTTATATACTGCATACGTTTACTGATGCTATAAAGAAAACCTATATAGTACTATTCCATATGGTCGTTAAATCTGATTTTGTTGATGATAACAAAGTTCGACATACATTTGAGGAATAACGTGGTGTTTTGTATTACTTAGGGCCCATATTTTAATTTTTTGAGTGTACTGGTCAAAAACCTCTAAACGTAGAAATTGATCGGTGGAACGACTCGATTACTATTTAATAAATCCACTAATAATATATTTTTCACGGTCTATTATATTTTATTACTAGGTAAACAGAAACCATTGAAGTTCGTCTCTTAATATGTTCATTATGCAATATTGATAGATTAAAATCACGTTACAAAATAAATAAATTGTGCCAAATGTAGATGAAATAGGCAAGGGTAGCTTAATTCAAAAAGGAAATTATCATAATGGACGTGGAAGGAAAGAAAATTGCAGGGGTTACCACCTAATGCGTATATAGATAATAATATTGGTAGATCGTGATAGGTAAAAAAGGATCTTCTCGTCAAATTGGAAAAATTTCATGAAAATTTCACATTAAATAACGGGATTTTTATAATAAAATTGCGGCAAAGTCGATTATATTAATATTTAAAGTAATATTGTAAATGTCAAAATCCAGATATGGTAATTTTGGTTAAAATTATGCAAAATGACGTGATTGCTTTAAAAAATTACGTTATAACGAAAAAAGAATTTTTTTTTTTTTTAAAAAAAAAAAAATTTGGTCATTTTATTATGATATTACGTTATCGCATACAGTAAATAGTATTTATGACGCAATTTTTTATAATACTGTAATAAAAAAGCCCTTTGATTTGGCATATCTGAAATCTGTGACAGGTTTTGTGGCGCGACAATTTGGAAAAAGAGAAATAACTATTCTTCCTTTTGTCATAGAGCTTTTAAAATTTTATCCTAGATGTATTTTTATCCGTTCTACAAGTTTACGTAGAGTTGAAAAAGCAGATTTAAAAGCTGTTTTTGACTTTACATATAAACAATTGATTTTATCGTCTTTGTCGATCATTTCTAAAATGGGATTTGGCGAAAAAAATGTTTTATTTGAATAGACCAAAAGTAACATTTAAAACTGCCTTTAGCACTCTAGGTAAACTTGCAGAGCAGCCAAAATTACATTTATTATATAACTTTTATATCTATACGTTGAAGTGTGTAAGAAAAAATTTTTATTTTTGTATTTTTCGCTGCGCCACAATTTGCCACAAAGCCTGTCACAGATTTCAGATATGCATTGATTTAATTACGTGATTCAGATGATCATGTTCCGATTTATTCCGTAAAAGACAGATAACAGTCGTTGAATGTTATCTCACGATATTATACAGTTTATTTTTGTTTGAAATCCTTTATTCGTGTCTGATTTTATGTACTGAAGTGTTGTTATACTTTATTCACGTCTGATTGGATATTCATTTAGCTTCGTTGATCAACCTCCTGCTATATTTCTTATTTTTTAAAGAACTGACCCAATAATACTAAGGGACATGTCAGAGATTACAAAATATGTAAATATGTATAATAAGAAATTTTTTGAAGATATCTCTGAAAAACAAAAAAATTAGGTGAACTGGTTGGTTTTGAAGGCTAAATATAAGTTAATGTATGTATTATGAAAAATGTTTATTAACTTACATCAAGTAATTTTATTAACAAATTTATTATTTTTCTTTTTATAAAATAATGATAATTTGATGTATTGTCTTATAGTTATATGTTACTTTATTTTTTATTGGCGTAGTATTTTGATGTTGTGACTCTTGTGACATTTATTTATATTACCTATATTTTCTAAGTTTTTCAAAATTTTTTTTTTTCTTTTTTTTTTTACTTTGCAATATTTGCAGTATAAAAGAGCAGTACCAATTAAGTTTTTTTCAAGGGTGCTGAGCAAGCAATAGTTTTTGTGAAAACACATTTTCTACGTGCTTTGTAATAGATATCTAAATTTAGCTCAGAACGTCATCTAATCTTTTGAGATAATCAATTCAATCGGATAAGATAGGTATTGTTATCTGAAGTTAATAATCAATTCATGAAAATAGATTATCTGCACACGTGTAGTTAATGGTTGTCTGATTAGTTAAAATCACTGATTAATCATCTTTGTATCACGTTCGCTATATAAATAAATATGTAATTAAAATTATTCGAAAAAAAACCCGATAAGTTAAAAAAAAATTTTCTTTCTCCGATAATATTGCTTCAAAGAAAGAAATAAATAAATAAATAATTTGCTTATAAACTTATAATTCGTCAAATATATAGTAATTATGGGGAGTATTCAGAATGAGGAATATATGAATAAATTGATTATCAGGCGTCAATATTTGCTTTTAACTATTGACAATAAAGAGCTTGATAAGATAACAAATTACAATGAAACCATTTAAAAAATTTGTGTCGTAGCGCCTGTATATGTAAAAACATATAAAACAATAATATTAAAGTGTATAAATAAAAAATTTTTAACGTACAGTACCTTCCGAAATTCAAATAAAAAAAAAATTTTTTTTTTTTCTTTAAAACTTATTCCGGAGTAAAAATTTCAGTCATGTATCATAACATTATTGGTGCATCATTATGTGTTAATGGCGTTACATGGAAGATGCTAATGTCACGCGAGCAAGCAATTTGAATGAGAAAGATGATTTATTTTTATGCAAATAAAACGTAATATTTCGTGCGGTAAAAATGCAAATGCATAGGGAAATACCATTCAGAGAGCCACTTAGAATCCCGAAAATAAAAGTCCTAGCAAGATACAATCAATCTTGACGTCCTAAAAATTTGCTTTCACAATTCCGACATTTTATTATTCCCGAAATTTGTGACTATTAATTATCTGATTTTGTATATAGTTGAAAAACATAATTACGCCAATTTTGTAATTTTGTTGACATCTGCATGTAACCTTTCTTTGTAATTATCATATGGATTTAGTATAAAATAATAATAATAACTTTTTATTCTTAACAATTTTGTTTGCGTTATAAATCAGTCAAATTAATATTTTTTTAATTATGCATATATAAATTTCATCATTGATATATACCGTATAAATCGATGGCATAGTTATATTAAATAGTTTAAAACTACGCTCTTAATAAATAATTTAATTGGTTATATAATTGTACGTATACATATATTAAAATTTGCTCCGCCATCATGTAGAATTTCGTGATTAAGTATTTAAATAGGAAAAATATGATGTTAAAAAACCACAAATTGACGTACATAAAATTTAATATCAAATTGATGAATAAATAAGTATTAATTAATTATCCGGAGTTTCTATTGTTAAGCAAATAAGAAAGGCAGTTTTGTGTAGTTAAAATAAAAATAAACAGAAACACTTTAACCGTTTTTAGATATGACAATATATTTATCTAATTTTTTACTAGTAGCAAAATAAATTCACGGTACCAACTTTAATATTCAAAATGTATAAAGGAGCTGAGAGTTAATAACATGCAGAAATAATTAAAAACAACCACAGTCTAATTATACGAATTATAAAAAAAACTTAGTGTGGAAGATAATATCGATTAGGAAATTTTTTTAATTTAGCAAATTGCATATTGAGTTAAATTAATATAGTCATGAAAAAAAGGGCTCTATGATAATTTATTAATTTTTAGCATATATTTATCTATGTACTGTATATTAAACTAGTAATTGAAATAAAAACAATAAATCTGCATTATTTTTATATTATGATAAATTCCGGATATTTACGTTGTGAACTGTAAAATGCCTCAAAAACTCAATAATAAGAGAAAAACCTACTTTAACGAATAAATAAATAATTGGTTTGAGAGGAAAGTTAGTACCGAGAAATTATATGATTTAACCGGGTAATGTTAAGTTTTTCGATAATATCAATGTTATTGTTATTGTAAACCAAACGACATAAAATCACATGACATTAACAGCCCCCCCCTAGCAATAACACCTTGTATAGACTGGGGTTAAGGTACCCAGTGCTAATTTTGACCAAAATTTAACAATTGGCCAAAGATATTCTTTATATAACACCCCTCTCCTCACATAGTAACCCCAGCCTTTCTTAAATAAAGTCTGGGTACTGTATGCGGTATAAAGTAGATGTTCAGCCTATTTCTACTTAAGTCTTTTACTCGAATAACAACAAACTTTAACATGTACTTATTTATCGTCTTTTATCGTCCATGAAACCGGATCTGATATTTTATTTTCCGTTTTTGTTTATTTGCGACGGATCCAAGTCGTTGATTCCTTTTTAGAATATATTGTTTTTCCATATTTACATTAAAATTATTTTGTGTACAACTGTATATAAAAGCAACGGTTATTGTTATTATGTTTCAACTTTCAAGTACTAGCAAAAAAAAAAAAAAATTTTTTTTATTTACTAAACTGATTATTTCTCTTTCATCAATAAAGATAAACTTGCCAAGATTATTTCTTTGTTCACTAAGAATTGTTTCATTCATTCAAAATTAGCAAGTCTTTTCATTTTGGTGTTTTAAACGAACAATCAAAATTAGAAATGATAAATTGTACCTTGTAACGGGTAACAAAATATGTCGATTAAGGAGTTTATTGCTTTTCTGTTTTGGTTTTATATTTAAATATAAACATAAAAGGTCTTTATATTAACTGTCCACAAATAAGAATACGCGTGTATGTGTGTTTTACTTATGTTACACAAAAGAGACAAAGCTTTCTTTATGAAAACTATAAAGATCTTATCGACTTTGTTATGATACAAACAAAGATTTATTTATTTAGAGAAATTCTATATTATGCAATTTTATAAAAATTTGAGTAAATTAAATTCAAAATTATATATAGAAACTCAATTGAGATAAAATACAAAGCCCCATGCCCCATGATATTGTATTTATGAAAGTGCGAAAAGTAATAACAAAAACTAACTATTAATGGTTAATAGAGGATTTTCTTTCATTATTACGTTATAAACTGTAATATATTACGTAATGATTGTTTTTACTATTTATGATTATGACTTGCAAAATTTGCAAAATCTAGAATGGCCGATAAACAATTCGTAATTTTATTGAATGGTTCATATTATGTCATTTTTGTAGTATTTTTAGTTATCTTCTTAATGACGTTTCTTCAATAGTTATACATTAATCGTTATAGGACATTTAACTTAATTAAAAAGCGTTCATTATGTTTACTTATTTAGTCGTCAAAAAGATAAAGACAAATTGAACCAAATTAATACGCGTTTTTTTTTGTTAGTAAATCTCTATCATTAAATTATTAAAATTTGCTTATTAAATGAAAATATCGATTAATGAAGACTGATTGTATTATTGTAATGATTATGCGATTGAAATAATTCATTGAATAATGTATGATTATTATTAAATATAAATAAATCATTCAAAAAGTTTATTGAAAGTTGTGTAACGTCGAGACTATGAGCAATATTATATTCTTATTTATACTACTAGCCTAATAAATTTTTACCTTATTGAGACTCATACATCTTTTCAAATTGATTATTGAATGTTTATTTGTGTATTGTAACGATGCATGGCAATTGATTTATTCATTTTTTCTAAGTTTTTGGTTTGTACGAGTTTTACAGCATATTGCTTTTTAAAATAGTTATTTAAATTTCCAAATATGGATTTTAAATAAAAAAATCCCGCTATTTTTTTTTAACTTTTTTGTCATCTATATAAAAAGCCAAAATTGGCTGCAGCTAAATAGAATTGAGTTTGCTTTATTTATAATGGATATGATCTTAGCCAAATATTTATACAATTAATGCGTAGTGTATAAATATAAATAAAAAATTTTTATTTATTAATCCTATTAATCCGGAGTTTGAAACTTTATTATTTTTTTTTTTTTTTTTTTGAAAAAATCAAATTAATTACGCCGGATTATCACTTCACTTACCACTTTTAGGTTAAAATAAGTAGCCAATGATTAATCCTCTCATATCACGTGTTTCAATTTATGAAAAGTCTCATCATTTATAAAAAAAATATTTGATATTACGAGAATCTAAGAATTTGCTTTAACTGGTCAAAAATGTATTAAAAAACTTTTGGACGCAAAACTTATCAAGTAAAGAATTTATTACAGTTTCCAAAAAACGATAGAATTTAATCACGTGTTTCGGTTTGATTTTCAAATCAGGTTTGCTGAAAAATTTTTTTACCGGTATAAAGTGACAACAGTTTATTTATTAGTTTCACAAAGCTAAATACTATCAAATAAATTATATAATAAAAATTTACCAAATTGACATCTAGGTTGCATTATTTATGTGGAATAAAATGTCAAAAAGAATACAAATAACGTTTAATTAGTTGTACTGTAAAAAGAAGGTCATGTCATACTATACCATAAAATGAATCGTACATACTGAACATAATTAATAAGTGATCTATACAAAATATTTCATATATATGCAATATTATAATGCACTTCAATAAAAAACAAACAAATAAAAATGCATAAACGATAAAATTACGTACTATATGATTTTCGCATAATAATAATAACTGAAAAAAAATGTAATGTACCAGTTATAGTTAATTATCTTGTACTTTGTGTATATTTCGAATTCGATTTTTATTTGATTCATTTGATTCGAGAAAAATATGAAAATGTTAAGTCACGTGAACAGTTAATTGTTCTAAAAATAGGGTTAACTGAAATGGCATGATATTTTCTCCTCACCTAATCAAACATCAGACGATAATAAAATTAACGAATCAAAATTCGAGTATTTCATTATCTTTTCTCATTGTACAAAAAATCACAATGACATCTTTAAATGGTGTTTGACAATGAATATATCTCATTCAAACAAATCAAGAAACATCAAAATGTGATCTTTTATGACTCATAGTCTCATACGATTTTTTTTATGGCTTTGAATATGTTTTCCTTTTTAAATTTTATTATTGCTGCAGTTTTTTATATATCTTAATTTAATTTACAAGCTGATAAAATAAAAAAAAAAAATTTTCATTCCGATTTTCAAAATTTCGTGTACAGATAGTATATATTTTCCTTTCATAAAAAAAAAAATTTTTTTTTATTTATATTCTTATCTTATCTATATATGCGAAATTATTATGAAATTTTATCGTCCTTTTTGGTTTTCATAAATTGATAATTAATAGTTATCGTTACTAACAATACGATTATTTCACCCATCTTTTCGCTTACTTTAGATGGTTTTTTATCGGTGGTCCTCTGTAGTAGTTTTATAAAGTTTTATTTGTACACGACCTTCATTATTATTTCATAATAATTGGTTGTAATTATACTTCACACACATTCACTAGCTACTAGGGAACGGTTTCAGAAGTCAGAATCGCTGTTAAGTCCGGAGCACAAATGAACCAATCACGCATCGACTCAATTTTGAGCGGGCGGACAGACGGACATTTTGAAATATATAGTCCTTCGTTACACTCCGGACTAATAAAATAAAATAAAATAAAATAAAATGATACGACTATTTTGAATAATATATTTATTAATGTATCGTTAATGTTCATTTGAGACTTCTTTAAATGTTAAAAGATTAAAAGAAAAATCATAGTTCCTTTAGGCCTAAATGAAAATGATTTTTACTCGCTTTTTCCAGTGATTACCATTGGCTAGATTTTAATTAATGCTTTTCACATACCCAGTCAATTTAAAAGTTCAAAAGTTTATTTAGAAACTAAAATAAAGAAACGTGATTTTCAATAACTTTTAATATCGTTGTTAGTATTACATTTCGCGTTTATGCGCATCTAATTCTTTTTGTATAAATTATTCTGAGAAGAGAGGTGAAAGAAACTTTCAAGTAAAAAATTAAACTTTTAAATAGACATTTGCCTAAATTGAACATAGTCATGAGGTTGTTAACACACGTTCACTAGTGTCGCGATCGGTGCAACAAACATTGAGCCAATCAAATTTAAGGTACACGTGCTACCGATCATTTGCAGTATATCTACATAATACTCTTTTTATTTTACATTTGGGCACGCCCGAACCTTAATCGTTTTTATTGAAAGAGAATATATGAGAAATAGAGCAACTTAACTAATATTGACTGAGAGTCTGAAACGTACAGAAACGAGAATGACCGGAAAACTTGTAGGTTGTACCAGTATGTCGTGTTCGACGGTTTTTTTTTTTTTTTTTGTTGTATTTATTAAGTAATTGAACAAAAAGGCAGACGGATAATAGAATTTTCTGTTTAACTTATTCCTTTAACGGTAAGTACTTATTTTTATAGGATATCTAAATAACGGTAATCTTACCAATAATTATTTACGTTCTTACAAACCTAAATTTATATATATTTTAATTTCTTAGTATTACAATATCAATATCATGTGAAACATATGGAATCTTGTATCTTTCTTATGTCTTTCAGTGCTTTCACATGTTTATCTTTGCAAATCTTTTCCTGAATTTTTTTTAGTTTCAAATTTATAGATGTTTTTCATTCAAAGCGTCGCACAGTATTTTCAGAAAACTAGCAGTTTTAAAGTAAAAAAATTGTTTAGCATATTATAAAAATTTTGCAATCGGATCTGTAAGTGACTTTTCCGTTATGTTCGAAGAGT
Organism: Rhizophagus clarus; assembly: GCA_015698045.1. NCBI lineage: Eukaryota > Fungi > Glomeromycota > Glomeromycetes > Glomerales > Glomeraceae > Rhizophagus > Rhizophagus clarus. The sequence goes on along the minus strand of BLAL01000246.1, from coordinate 212,192 downwards.
TTTACTTAAGCGTCCCTGTTTCAATTCTAAATTTATGTTTTGTATATTGTGTTACTATTATAACCTCATTTTATACACATTAAACGTATACAAACACAAAATTTGGGGCTTTTTATAACTTTGTAATTAGTATCAGTATGTATTATCTCTAATACACAAAAATTATCTTCAAAAGAAATATTACCATATATGAAATTATTCACATAATCAAGGTTCTAATTTTTAATTGTTCAGGTTTCAAATGTTAGACGGAATTGAAATTTGAAATTCTAACTGAAAAAATTTTTTTTTTGTTAAAACAATAAAGACACAATCTTCGGCGCAGGCGCGCAGTATAAATATTTACTTTGATCGGGTGTACCGACTAGTGTGACAAAATGATCAGGCGCAAATTGTTATGTTTGAGCGATCTTTTTTCAATTCCTTTTTTTTTAAAAAAAAAAGAATAAAAAACTTTTTATTTGGAGATATAAATAATCATTCTAAAAAATCTGAAACGATGTTCAAATTGTTCTACTAAAGCAAATATTTCTTCTATGCATCCTTCTGCTTTTTATTAGCAAAAAATGAACTTTAAAAAAAGGATTTTATAACACATTTCTTCCCCTGAATTAGCCGAATTAGCCATTTTTTGAATTTTGTGAAACATTTTTTGAAACACACAATTTCTGATTAAAAAGTATTTTATTGGAGAAAAAATTTATATAATCGCTATTTTATTTTTTTTTAATTTTGGTAAATTATTTTTAATAAAATTATATTCTATTAGTTTATTAATTAAACTATTTTACGAATTTTTGATCAAGCCGTGGGACCATCTGCATGTGTAACATAAACTTTAAATGGATTAGATCATTTTTCGAATTATGTACATAAGTCATTAAGTCACTGTATAAATTCTTATAGTTTATCCGCAATACAATGACCTTTTCTTTGCAAATTTAATTTGGAAAGTAGAATAAAGCGAGGTCCTGTCGTACCTTGTACAATTTGATCGGCATAGCTGTGTGTTGATCCGCAGATCGGTTATTTAATGATAAACAAAGTAAAAAAAAAAAAAGTTGATTCCATAAGCCGTAGGAGGCAACCTTTCTTGTTCAAGTAAGATTATCTACAAATTTAATCTTTTTTTTTTATAAATTTGAATTCTTCAGCTCTGTGGGAATGAAAAAATAATCGGAATTGAAATTCCACATGCATGAGAAGAATATCGATAAAAATGGTTTCAAGGCGTAAATCATTTGACAATAGGAATGGTTAATTCTAGATCATTCTATTCTTCTATGATTTTGGATTTTATACTAACTAATCGTGTGGTTGTGAAAGAAGAGCTGTAATATTGTACATTCAACTTATAGCATAAATGTTACAGGATAAAATTGTCATACGTAGTCATGTAAGTACAAAAGACTATTATTAGCGTTTTTCTTTTATGAAAAGCTAGATTTGCATCTATCAAAGATTTTGAATTAAACAAAATAAACATTTTCATTGAATGAATTGAGAAAATTGGTTGATAATGCTGCGCATTATGTACAGCTGTAAAAGAATTTACACCGGAAAAAAGAATTAATGAAACAAAGAAACAACATTAATCTTATCAATATCGTAATAAAGAATCTTCTAAACTGTCTGAGTGTCTGGTCTAAGATTCGAAATTATTGAAGATATTTATTCTTTATTTAAAAAACGAAAACTCGAAGGAGCAATAAGATTTTAATAGATAATCAGTAATTCTACAAATTTCACCTTGCTTTACATTAATTAAGTTTAATTTCGTTTGAGAGTGAGAAAATTACTATCAATTTCGTATTTTAAGAGATTCAACTTACATAAAAGGCATTCTCTTACCGTTTTTAGTTCATATAGACTATAATTACTATAATTCATATAAACTATAATTACTATAATTATTACAAAAAAAGTACGTCATTACTAAATCATATATTATTAAGAAATCAAAAATTTCCTTTTCGCTTTCATAAAAATTATTTATCCCTTATTTCTATTCAGTGTTCATAAAATTAATATTGATTGTTTAACTTCTTTGTTTTGATCTCTGTGGTTCGAATTAAAAAAAAAATTTTTTTTTTTATTTCTTAAAGAAAAAATTTTTTTTTTTTTTTATTAAAATTGAATCGTTTAACTATAAAGTTCACGGTAAAATGTCTCCGGCATGCATAAATTAATTTTTAATTTTTATAAAATTTTTTCTCTTGTTTTCCTTAATTGATAAAAACGTTAAAATTTGTTTAAACCATATTCAGTAAAATTTGAAAGAAAATTAAACCTAATATATCAAAACGTTCCCTTGTACATTCACGAAATAAAAATTGTATTATGATGGAAGGAATTCTCCTAACTCTCGTTCGTGCGATTTGTGTGTAAGCAAGCACCGCTTATGATTTTTTTTTATTTTTTTTCGTTGTCAACTCTTTCAAAATAAGTAAGTTAAAACTTTCTCTGCCAATACTTTTGGCATGCAAACTAATCGTAAAATCTTTAATAGTTGTGTTGTTAGACTATTAGTAACAATTCCTTCATATTAATATATAAACAAAAACGTATTAATGTTTCACCCAATTATTAATTATTTTGATGATCAACCGCAGCTTTGACCGGAATGTAGCGAGAACAATTACTGTACTGCATTTGATAAATTTGTGTTAATTTATGCATTTTCTTTCTATCCCTTTTGCGTCACTATAATTTTTACACCTATCCCTTGCTTATTCCTCCGCGGTATGTGTTAAGGTTACACACGTTCAAAACGTACTACCCCGGTCTCAGGTCCTGATAACACAAACCGATTCGAATAAACCGCAGTTTGATTTCTTTTAAACAAAATTATTTAACGAATTGATTACTAATATGCTTTATCAGTATTAACAACGAGATGTTGGCACAACAAAGCGAGTTAAATATTATATTTTGTCTGGAAGACATTTCACGTTCAAGACAATAATTCGTCTGTCCCGTACACATGATTAATGATTTGCTCCACTCTATTGCTAATGTTCATCTGTCTATACGCGTTATCCGGCATGTCATTACAATTACTATTACCAATTTTACAATTATTTTTAAAGGATCAAGTAATATTATTTTAGTTATTTAATTATTAAACCATTTTCTGAATTTATTAACATGCTTTGAAAAGAATGTAAAGATTATAATATAATTATGATGATATCATTTTACCAATCCCTTTAATTAATTTTAACAATGAAAGTCATAAAATTTCTTATCAAAAAAAAAAAAAAGATTTAGAAAAGGATAATTATTGTTTGTTTGAAGTTAAAATGTTTATGGAGGAGTAAATATAAAAAACATTTACTTCTCTCCGGTTACTTAGAATATCACGTATTTTGTTTTTAATGCATCGTTTAGAGTAAGATAGGAATCCACATATTATGTTACTTATTTCATTTGCGAATAATTTTGAGTACATTCTAATATGAAAAATTAAGTGCTCGATTTTATGAAGTTACTAAAAAACGTAACACTTACAATACAATAGATTAAAACTGTGAGAAAATAAAGCCCGCTTTGGACTTTCTAACGGTCTCCATCACTAGTCTACGACTAGGATTCAAACCGGCGTTTCTTATACCAGTCGTACGTTCGGCAAAAAATTGCTTAGACAGTATTATCTCCTGAGTCTTAACGTAGTGACATTCAATCATTATAATTTTAAAGTAGATTAATCATAAACATGTGTTTACTACGCAAATTTCGAAATCACGTGATATGCAGCTGTCGTTACACGTTTTTCATTTGTCATACGTTAAAATAATATAAAAGCTTGAATAAAGCTAATCAAGTTGATCCTAAAAAAAATTTCTTGCTCATCATCAAGTGTGCCAAAATGAAATTGGTATGATATATATACATATATATATATATACCATTTATTTTTTAAAACTAATTAAAATAATTATTATTGACATTCTTTTTAATGAATAGCATCCGTTAAGTCGTAACTTAAGAAGAAATTGCTTTTTAATCAAATTAATGCAGATGAATTTCTTAATAGATTGTGGATTAGATACTTCTTACTTTTTAGAATTTCCACCTCGTGATATTATCGGGTCAAAAGCGCAACAACAACCATCGGTTTCCGTTGAAGTTTCTTCTAATATATCAGATCATTCAGATCACACTTCATCTTCTAATGACGCTATACCTGAAAATAAAGAACATGATAAGAAACGTCGAAAATTGGATCATTTAATTGACACAACTGGTGATGGTAGTGGAGGTGCGGGTAGTGGAGTTCGTCGACGTGGTCAATTTTTAGTGGAAACTCCTGAATTTAGTAGCATCGATTGGAATAGCATTGATTTCATATTTATTACAAATTATAATCATATGTTGGCTTTACCTTATGTTACTGAATATACTAATTTCAAAGGAAAGATTTATGCTACAGAACCTACAGTTTTATTTGGACGGTAAGATAACTTTTAAGTATTAAAATATATTTTCATTTTTTAATCGTATTTTTTTTTTTTTTTTAGACAGATGATGAAGGAATTAGTGCATTTCTTTGGTGATAGCGTACTTCAAAGTCGAACTCATTCACAACCTGGATCTACGAATATTTTTACTGGCGTAACTGCAGATTGGAACGTTGCGCGATCTTTATACTCAATAGCAGACATTCAATCTTGTATTGATAAAGTGAGACCTGTTCGATTCGGAGAACATCTAGTGAGTTTCACTGATACATATAATTCCAGTAATTTTCCGTTATATGATTCTAACATACTCAGTAGAATTTATATGAACTCGAAGTTACTGCATATAGTTCAGGTTATTGTCTTGGTGGTGCTAATTGGATGATCAATTGTGGAGGTGAAAAGGTAATTTACTATTTAAACATATTTTACCTACTTAATTATTTTATTTATTATAAAAAAAAAAATTGAATTCATTTTTCATAGATTACCATAGTGTCATCATCATCTACGGTACAAAATATACATCCTTTACCTTTTGATGAGTCGGTATTCAATAATGCTGATGTTATCATTTTTAGCGACTTGCGTGATAAGGACGGAGCTAGATTTGAAAACATTTTTATGGAAATTGGAAATTGTGTTGGTACGAACAATATTATTTTAACATTGATATAATAAAATATTCTTTAATATTGACTAATCAATTACATTTATTAGCCAACACTTTAAAAAATAAGGGAAATGTTTTATTCCCTTGTACGATGAATGGAATTATTTTTGATATAATAGGTTTTTTGAGCCAACATTTAAGGGCCATAGGATTACGTGGTATTCCCTTCTATGCAGTATCTCCTATAGCTGAGGAATCCCTCAAATATTCTAATATATGTGGGGAGTGGTATGTTCATTATTTAATTTAGAGTTGCGGTCGTATTTATTTTTAAAATCTGCACAATATCATAACAAGCGTTACAATGTTGTTGTGTTGTCGTGGTGTGATAATACAGCAATATTTTTTAATATATGAATAGCCTTATGTATTAGTTGCAACATGCGTTACAATGTTGTATTATTGTATCGTTGAGTTCATATGTATACAACCGTGACTCTTATTTTCTGATAAGAAACAGGTTGAACTAAACGGCATCTTTAAAAATATTATCTTTATGTTATTAGGATGTGTACCGAGAGACAACAAAAAATGTACTTGCCAGATAATCCGATGACCCATCAAGACATGATTGAACAATCGTTATTATACTATGCATCTAGAGCTGATAGTTCATTACAAGAGAAATATCAGGAACCATGTGTTGTTTTCGCTGGTCATCCATCATTACGTAGTGGTGCAGCCATCAATTTTATTAGAAAATGGGGAAATAATCCAAATAATTCAATAATATTTACAGGTTTGTATAGTATAATTATTATTTTTATATCACTGATATACACTTTTCACGTAATTAATTGATGAGTATTTAAAAAGAATCCGAGTATGATTGTGAAGAGGCAATGTCGGCGTTTGAAGGTTTACAAATAAAACCTATATATCTTCCAATTGACATTCGATTAACAGTTAACGAGGTAACAAATATGTTGAGAGAAAAGAAACCTCAACATGTTTTGTTTCCTCAAAAGATTATTAGAGATTTGGGTAATGTAAGGCCGAATTTACCGAACTCATTAATCACTTTATATGAGTGTTTAGATATTGTCAACATTTCTATTAATTCACAATTTGTTAGGACTGTTATGACGGAAAATGTAAGTTTGATGTTTAATGATTATTTGCATGTTTTTGTTTGAGATCTCTAATGGTTCGTTATTTATTTAGCTTGCCTCAAATATTGAGTTGGTTAATCTTGGAAAAGAATCTCTAATAGCATCCCTGAATGGAACACTTAATATTCATAATACAAAGACATCATTAACCTCGGCGGAAAATCATTTAAATCAACAAAAGTATGTTTGTGGAGAATTTAACGTTTCGAAACTAATTAATGGATTAACAGAACAAATAGTAAGTTTTTAAACAAAATATTAATGGTTTATGATAATTTATAATAACGATCTTCTTTATATTATTAGTATGGATGTAGAATAGATGAATTTGAAGAAGATAAGAGAAATTCAAGTTATAAAATTAGTTTGATATCGCCAAAAGCAACAATTTATTTAAATAATGAAAATTTTAAAATCGTTACAACTGATAATCAGACTAGGATTAAATTGACAAAGATCTTGATTGAACAATTAATCGTATTATGAGATGTATTCGCTAATTTATCAAATAAAAGTTATATTAATAAAGTTGTTAAGTTCATTTGGTATTGTAATTTGTAAAAAATGAACGATAAACACGTAAAACTTTAAAATGAATTTTTATGAAAATTAAAAAAAAAATTATAAAAATAGTTCAAATAAAAATTCCCTTTATTTTCGTTGATTATGAATTAAACTAAAATTTGTAAAGTTCCACGGGAAATGAACGTATTTATTTTTTTTTTTCAGGAATATCTCGTAACGGCCTATAATTGAACCACTAACCGAACGTGGCAAAGAAGTGAAGTCTTATTCATTTAAAAATCAATGATTTTTTTTTTTTGGAAATCTGACATCTTAGATGCTAATTTGCATTTATGATAGACTTGCATAGTGCAGATAGATTTTTGATAATCTAAAAAAAAAAAAAAAAAAAAATTTATATAAAATGGTGAAGTTGGACTTATTACACTTTTAAAAATCATTTTCATGTACGAACTTTTTCCACTTTATTTTGACATTTTGTTTAGTTAACCCCACGAACTTTGTTTTTTTTTTTTTTTACTTCATTTATTATTCATTGAGTTTTTTTTAAAAAAATGTCAATTGCTTTACACGCTTTAAATTGTTTAATAAATTGTTTAATAAACCTAATAGAAAGGTCTCATAAAATTAGTTTTCAAATATAATAAAAGTATATTTTATACGTCTTTATTTTAAACGATTTCTATTGAAACTTGATATGTTAGAACGTTAGGCTTAATAATAATAATGATAATAGGTTATGTATACATATTGTAAGATTGTAAGGTAAAATTCTATTAAGATCTATTTTGTTATTCTTTTTTCATTGTTATAGTACTAATAATTAATTATATAACCAAAATTATTATTTTTCGTGACTTATTCTAAGTAATTATCAATTATATGTGCTAATTTGTAATATATACATTATTGTTTTTTCGTGAAAGATCAAAAATCCGATAAGTATAATTTCGAACGCAAATCATTATTATTTTAAGTAATTAATAATATATATATGTTAATTTATAATATAGATTTATCTACGATATAAGTTGTTTGTTATCATTACAAATTAAGAATATCTTGGTAAGCTAACATAATATTATTTTATTTTTATTGAATAAAAAAAATTATTCATGCGGCAAAAAAGCGAAAAAGGTTAGGACAAAATACTACATCATTCGTTTAATTAGACGGAAAAATTTTTTTATAGATTTCTGTAAAGATTTTAATATAAATAAAAATTTTTTTTAAAAAAATTTTTTTTATCTTATGTAATATACAGTATATCGGATATGAATGTTGTACTCACTTATATGTTCGGTATGATGCGAGCCAAAAGGCAATTTAAGATAATTTACTTATTTTTTTGGCTGAAATTATGAATTTATATTATTTTTCTCTAGATTGATCGTGTTTTAGGCTGAAATTACGAATTACGAATTAAAATAATTTATACTTTATTTTTTTTTTTTAGATTTTCTGCGTTATCTCGTGCATTAATCTCAAATTCAAAGATTGCAGTTATATTTTACTGCGGTTTTTTGAAATAAGTGTGATTGCTGGAGTACTCAAAGTCATTTGATATTGAAAGTGGTCGAAAGTGCTTGCTTCACTTTCTGAAAATGAATTTAATGAATTTAAACACGATTATCACATTTATATTTCACGTATTTTCCGTTTTACAGATTGAATTATTGTATAATAAAATTTCAACCCCAAAGATCAGACAAAAAAGAATTCATTGAAAATATAATGAATGACATAAATAAATTCATTCATTTACACGTTTATTAATAATATTATAATTATTTATTAAAATTCTAAATTCGGATTTGTTTTCATCACGGGTCCAGGGTGATAAAAATATAAAAACCCCAAAATAAAGTCAAATTTAGCTTAAAGAACACATTTTTTTTTATTTTGTAAGTGAGATGGTGGTATACTGTAAAGAAATTCTTTTAAAATCTTTAATTTGGTTCAACCAAGCAGTTTTGTCAAAGAGATTATTTTATTGTGAACATTTATCATTCAAAAAAAATTAAACATTTATCTTTTTAAAGAAAATTTCCGCTTGTTTTCAAGTTCAAAGGATAAGAAAACCATATTTTTCATATTTACTAAAAGGGAATATCATTAAAGTATGAAAAACTTTGAGCTTTTTCCGTATGACAATTTATTTTGATATTCTTTAAATGGTTCCCGAAATAACTTTCATTTTCATTTATTTTCGTGTACATCTATTATACCTTCACAATAAATACGTTAAGGAATCTTTTTTTACGTACAAAATATTGTGTAAATTTGTACATTTATATAGACTCGGGGAAAATCTGTATGATAATAAGGATATAAAATATATTTATTACTATAGAGTATAGTACATTCGTCTTTGTGATATTTCCCATTTTTGTAGGAACTGGTTTCGGAGTTGATTATTGGTCCTACATGGTCCTGAGTAAGAACTGAGTCCCTATTTTTCATAAAGTTTAATAGCCAAACACAATTCTAACCTGTTTTGGCAGGCTTTGAAAGAACGGCAAGCTAGTACAAAAATAGAAATTTTTACTTGACGATCATTTCTCATTTTTTATATAAACAGCCCGAAGAAATCTTGGAAGAAATTTAAAAAAAAAAAATTTTTGAATTTTGCGAAAAATCTTATTTCTCCCAGTATTTATATAATAAATAAATAAGTTAAATTAAGCTACTTTATCATTTTATCTTGTACTACAACCTTTATAACTAATTTTCCCACCTTTTTTTCAATCATATATATTTATGATGCATCAATACTTTCAAAATTTTGAGTATGAAATTAAGATAAATATTTTTAAATATGTTGAATTCCCTCATAATTTGGCGCTAACTTGTCGGAATTGGTCTATTATTTCAAAAGATGCTTACGCCAAAACAGAATGGTTGTTAGTACATTATGGAATATCGCATGCATTATTTCACGCTGTACGATTGGGTCCCACTTTTATAGATATTCCAGTATGTAAAACATTAATCACGAGGAAGGTTCCAATATCAAGATATTTTATCCAAAGATTGCTTATGCACTTTGGGAAATATGATCAAAAATTGATAGAACTTAAAATAGAGCATAACGTTGGGCAGCTTGACGCTGATAGAATTCGCGCTTTCCAACAAAAAATTAAATCTCCTTGGGCAAGCAACTTACCTATATTCGTGTTCACTTATTTATTAGACGAAGGATACAAACAATTGGCTAATATGAACGAAACTTTACCTTCAAAAGGAAATGATATGGAGTTATTTCATTTTCTCTCCGCGGGACCTCACGTTATAAATTATGCTCCTGGCATGTTGAGAAAGAATTTGAAAGATATTGAAGACTTAATTTTAAATAAACGGTTCGTTCCATTTCCTCCGAGGCCAAAAGCGTATCAATTAGATTTAAATAACGATCCACATATTCATCAACAACCTATTCCCGAGGAATATCCTTCCAAAGACGGATTCGAAAATAACAGACAACTTAACGTGATTGCGAGAGGAATCCTTATTCACCCGGACCTAGTAAATTTGTGGAAACAAATTGGTTATTACGAGATTTGTAATGACGTTAATGATTTGGTCATGCAAGGAGCACTTCTCATTTTGTTCCCGCCAACCCCTGCATCCGACTGGTCTTGTCCATCCATCGAAATGGTAATTTCACGCCTAGCCGAACTTATAAATTTAGGATTCTCATTGAAGGATAATGTTATTATAGACGCACTACATATGTTTGAACATAGACTAGATGAAATTGGAAACATATTGTGGGACGCTTTCCTTGCAATTCGTTCAAATGAGCATGTTTTTTCACTCGCTCTTAAATTTTTTAGAGAGGCTTTTAAACCCGAAAGAAACTTAAAGAAAGACGATTTATTAAACTTTCTTAAATCAAAATTTGATTATCATGAGCAAGTTGTGAAACAAGTAGTTAAACAATATTTTATAGAAGAAAAGATGAGTGACATAACGTTAAGGAGAAAATCTTTAATACTGTCACCAAAAATTTATCAATATATCCTTAAAACATATAGTAAGAATTCCGAATTGACGATTATGTGTTTTGAGGACATCCTTGCTTTAAGAATTTATATAGACAATCCACAAAATCTAGATGAAATTTCGACTTGTACACGTGATTCCATCATCTCAGTTTTTGATTCATACATTAAAGAGAATGTTTCATTTAAGCCAGAATATTTGGATTTATTGCCAAAAGCAACTAGTTTAGAGTTAATCAAACCATTTTTCGAAGTGTTTCTTCCTTCCATTTTTGGTATGAAACCAAATTCTAAAGTCAGCAAGAGGGGTAAAACCACCTCTTCTAAAAAGAGGAAGAAATTGGCAGACGGGTTAGTTGTTCCGTGGATAAAAAAACTTGAACAAATAGATTTACTTAACCGAAGCAACAATGGGGAATTATCTATCAATTTCAGAGAATGCTATATGAATTTCTGCAAAAGGTTAGAAAGTGAAACAAATTATCAAATTTGCCAAGTTAAAGAAGAAAATAATTTTGTGGTAATGAATAGTTATAATCAACATAAAAAACAAAAGAGAAATGAAAATCAAACCGATGATGTAAATATGAATTTGAATTTTAATGAAGAAATTAGTGATTTATATCAAAATATATTATTTTAAAATATCTTGATGGGGTAAGTTTATGATATATAATGTTTAACTTGGAATATGATCGGTTACTATTTCTATTTCACAGCTGATTTCGAAGCACTTGTAATTCACAAGCCATCTGAGGCTAATGATCAGCTTAATAAAACCGAGCAAAGTCGTCGTCCTACCTTATCGGTAGGCAGGTATGCCTAATTTAAGTATGAAAAAAAAATGCAATGCGATAAAACCTCTTAAGTAAAAAAAAAAAAGACTTATGGGAATATTAGGATTTTTTAGTGCCATTGTAAGAAAAATAGAAAATTTTAAATCTATGAAAATATTAAAAAAATTTTTTTTTTATCATTATATATATTTTGTAAATTATAAATTATTTTATTTAGATTATTATACTATATTTTATTATAGTATTTTCGTAATACTGTACTATATATATTTTCTTAATAAATGAACTATACAAATTTTTTATTTAAACATTTATTGTATTATTAAATTTGCTTTTACTAAAAAATTGCCAAATATCAAATATGAAGATTTTGTTTTTTAAAAGCCAGTAAATTTTTTGATATAGTAAGTATACTTTAAAATTATTTTAAAGTTTTAAACTGTATAACATATTTACTTTAAAGTTTAACTTGTTATTTCGTCAGTATACAGATTTTCCATTAACCAGTTCGTTATGAGAAATTCGTCAATATTCGATATGTTTTTAATTTGGTAAGAATTAAATATTTATTTCGTTTATTTGAGTTCTGTAGTTAAATCAGATGAAGAAATAATATATTTATTGCAACAAATATAATATTGATAACAACATAATGAATCTCACTCGTTGTCAATGTAAACAAGATGTGTAATTATACTCTAGATGAAAAAAAAAAGAACTGGATGTTTTATTTGATGAAGCTCAAGTTCCGGATCTTTTTTTTTTTTATAATCTAGGCTAATTTAATCAATCCTTTTAAAGGTTAATGTAACCCTAACGCAACTTTGTTAAAAAAAAAAAAAAAAATTTTTTTTTTTTTTTTTATTTAACATAATTTTTGTTTGATTATTCGGAAACGTAATTCCGTTATTTTGTAAACGTAATTCCGTTATTTTGTTCAATTGGATTGTTCATGAACGCGTTTTATACCATTCTAAGAATACAAGAATACAATAGCGGTTTTAATTCCAATTGTTTTTTCCCATTCATTATAAAAAAGGTTTTAACTAATAAGGCTAACTTCGGTTTAGAAAAAAAAAGTGGACCGAGAGAAAAACTTAAATATGAATGATAAAAGGAAAACAAAAATCAGGTTACCCTCCAACAAAACGAATTTTCCGGAAAATTCCGGCAAAGTTCCCGTGACGCCATATTGAATCATTTTATTACAGGGATAAACAAATACGCAAATATATAATAGGTATATACTGATAGTACGCTTGAAACCTCGGATCTACATTCAATGGCACATTAAAAGTTTATTTATATGACATTTAATTTAACTAAACTATTGTAAATTTACTTCTTGAGTCATAATCATTTGTAACTAAATGTATTTTTACCGGGAGTCCAGAAATCTCATGATTAAGTGATTTACACCTGGGCCCACATTCCCACGCTTATTTTGAAAATCACAATACTAAAGCTAAATTTATAAAAATGGTTATCCGATTAAATATAAGATGTTTTGAACAATAACTCATTTAAGAATAAAGATAGAGTTACTATCATCGTATAATTTATCTATATTTGACATTGTAATCTCCTTGCGAACGCGGTATTCCGTCTTTTTGCGTTAAATTGTTTAATAATAACGCATGTATTGTTGAATATACAGTATTTATTATGTACAATATATATATATATATATTTTTTTTACTATTGTTGAAATTGAGAATTTTCTAAATTTACGCGTCTATAAACTCCTTTTTTTATTACAAATCAATCACCTTTATTATGAGGCTTAATTGCATTGTAACATTTTATAAAGTTTGTTTATTTTGTGACCGATTACTAATTTTTTTTGCATAATCATAAATCTTTTTCTTTTTCTTTTTAACAATCACCCGATTAAGCAAATAAGAAAATTAGCTTTGCTTTTCTTTTGAAATTTCTATATCGATTCGTTTACTTTTAAATTTTTTTTTATTTATTATTGTTTAACCGACATCTAAATCAATATAAAATAATTATGATGACCTAATTCGTAACGATATTTTTTATATAGAATAATAACTTTTGGGTATTGTTTATAGAATAATAGTGTTGATCGTGTGGCGGTGCAATTTGTACCCCCTTGTATATGTCGGCATTCATGGGTATCTCCGTTGTAGATTAGTAGTTAAGGGAATTACTCCATACATACGCCTAACGAAATACCTTTTTAAGTTGTCAGTATAGCCGTCGCAAATACATCTAAATTTGTATAAAAGTATTAATGTATAAGTTAGTGTGTTGCCGATCAAAAGTCCAAGTACGGTATTAAAATTCTGTGTAATCATGTGATCAATATTTATGATCATTAGATATTATCTTATTATCTCAACTAATTATGTAGAATTCAATGGTTTAATTTCTAAATATTATTATGATGTTCTCTCCAGATGTTATTGAAAAGCCTAATAGCAACTAGATACCAACTTATATAACTTCCCTTTTTTGGCATAGATGTTATGTACGCTGCAAATCATGTATTTTTTTTAAGTACTATGTATTATAATATAAGGTAATATCAAAAAATGTACGTATTTAAAAATTAAAAAAATATATATACAGTATATATATATATTGATAATTACAACTTAATTGATTTGTGAAAGAATAAGTTTTATAATAATATGATATTGTTTTAAAAGGGGAAAAAATGATTCAGTACATTAATATATAATACCCGAAACTAAAGTTTTAAGTTAATCCGAAGTTCATGTTAATAAATATTATTTTTATTATAATCATTTCGGTAGTTTAAATTTAATAACTCTTGTTTAGTTTGTAATTTTCTACAAATTCCTTTTTGAGCAATTCTTACAGTTGCAGTTGTAAAAATATCTTTTTTCGTCTATTGTATTTATATAACAAAATTTTCAATTCATTATTTGATTTATTTACTAAACAATAAATATTATGAAGATCATGAATCTTAAGATCTGTTTACGATATGAAAAATAAGCATTCGATTCGGGATAATATTTTTTTTGTGCATTTTAAAGTTTAATTCTTAATCTTTGGCAAAACGTTAAGGAAAAAAATAAAATTAAGGGGTACATTATTATTGCCAAGAATATATGTAAATAAATTTTTAATCATATGAATAATAATGAAAATTAGTTTTATAAATATTTTACATAATTAAAAGCTGCAGCTAAAGGCAAGCAAATATAAAAGAGGTGGAATTAAATTAGTTATGTTAAATATATTATTATGTAATTTATTATCTTTCACATAGTTACATTATAAATTTGATTATATAACCAAAATTTGTAGTTATTTGCACATGAACAATGAATCTTAACATGTTATATTTGCCATATTAGTAATTTTCAAAAGTAAAAGTTAATAATTTATTATTATGTAATTTGTGAACGATTCACGACATTGGTACAAATTTGGCCTTGACCAATAACAGTATTATTATGTATAAAAATTTCTCTTGAATTCGGTGTACAGCGGAATATTTGCATGTGAGCTTTCGGCGACAATAAACAAGTATCATTTAAAAGTATGATTTTCACACACAATGCATGTGCTCACTATTCGCTAAACGCCATTGCATGTTACACCGATCAAAATATAGGTAATTTCGCTTATGACCGGCAAAAAATTTATTAGTTTTGTCATTCGTAATCTTTTTATAATGTATAGGTTTTATTTACTATATATTGAAATTTATAAATGCACCTTTATGTAATTTCTTCAAATGTAAGGACATAAAAATGTAATATGATTTCACGACGGCATTATCCGAAATTTGCTAGTACCATAATCATTAGACGCACACAAAATCGGGAAATTTTATAAGCGAATAAAATTGAAGCAATTCGTAATGTTGTAACTATACGAATAGCTTTTAAAATTCAAACTGAAATATTGATTATAGACATTGTATCACCTGTAATACTTTTTTTTTACGCCATAGTATCTTTTACAATCCTTAATTTTGTAGTAGCAAATAGGATATAGATATTGAAGTGCTTTCATTATAAAAAAAAAAAAAATGAATAGCACAAATCGGATTTGTTTAATCACATATTCCGTTTTTTACGGAGATAAGTTTTTTTTTTTTATTCTGTATTTTATATATCTTTCTGAAAAAAGAAAAGATAAGGCGCTTGTATTTTTTTTTTTTGTGCATCATAAGTAAAAATTATAAAGGAGATATTTGTTTCAGTAGACCGAAATTTCGGACTTGACTTTCTGGTGCCATCATCTTATTGTAAAATATTAGATGAAATGACATAAATAAAAATTTTTAAAAAGATAATGTATCTTATTCCGATGGCATCTTTCATGATCAAACACTAACCTCATTTACGTGAATTTTATCAACTGATGCAAATGTATCGTTCTCGACCCGTACGACGGTTCTTACCTGACCCGCATAATATTTAATTAATTAATGGTGCAAAAGACAAACTATCATAAGTAAGGTCATCTGTTTTGTTTTGAAAGGCTTAACTTGTGAATCAGGAGTTGGAGTTTAAATTTGATTTAGAAATTGCCAAGTAGAGGGAAATTAATCTGCCAGAAATGTCATTTAAATGACACCAATGAGATCCAATTTAGTCTATGCGAAAGGAGGTTTTTTTACGGAGTACCATTTATTTCTATTTTAATTATTAACTTTTCTTTTTAGAACTTTCGATAATTTTGCAGCTGTACATCCGCAAATTTGATTGGATTTTTTTTAGATTTGTCGACTGGATTGTTGATTTGTATGACATTCTTGTATCTGTTTCTAAAACCAAATTAAAATAAAGGAAATTTTTAATTTTCAATAAAAAGGTAAGCGTTAATAGATGTTGTGATAAAAATAATAATACTTATCAATTTTTGTACAAAAAATTTATCCACCAATCCGAGTTTTGTTGTACATATTAGTCGAACAATATAATAGTAACTGAAAGATATAGATGATAACAATAAATTAATGTAACACAGGTATATACTATTAAATTCATGTTTCCATTTTTGAAAAACTTTATTTTATGCTTAATTTGTTATCATAAAAAAGTTAAGCAGTAACCTTTATTGGTTAGTAATAAGGACACAATGCCACAATCGAACCAATAGATTGATTGGATTTGTGCGAATGCAAAGTAATTAATAGAATGATAGTGAAACCCGTTATTCAGGGGCAATAATATAGTGTAATTCATTAATTTTACTATGTAATAAAGACAGGGGCACTTTTGTATCACCTGCGTAGAAATGCCTTGTCTGATAATTATTAAGATTTATTAAAAAATTGCTGAGGTGGACGAATTAAAAAAATTCTAATTTGCCTAACCTAATGAATAAAGTGTTTAATATAAAAATCACATGGTTTAATATAAAGATTTGTAGACGAGAGTTTACCATTAACGTGAAGTACTGTATAATTTTTTTACATAGTTAGAAAATAAAAGCAACTTGTTCGCATCATTATCATTTTTAAATTTAAGTTGGGAGAATCTAAAAATTTTATTCGTCCGGCCTTATATTAATAAATTTAATGAAAGAATAAAATTAGTTATGTTCTTTCATGGTATGATAACTTAGTGTATTTTGACATTTGTTATATACAAATGTGATCACATGAGCGCAACGTTTTTGTGATAAAATGATTGATAATCTATTCCAAATGCATATTGTACATGTAAATATATCATTCGGTAGATATCGGTTGAATAATTTCTATCTATTACGTTTTGTAAAGTTACTTTAACGTATTGTCCATAATTTGACTATTTAAAGCTTTAATTACAAATTTTACGCAATCATGCAGTACTTTTTATTCTTCTGATTTGTTGATTTAGGCGTTCTCAAGCACCTAACTCAATGGATCGAAATGAAATTTTAATTAGTCAGTTGCACATCAGTGAGTTACCATTCCAAATGAATAAAATACTTATGGAAATTCAAGCCATCTTTTTTTTCACATGGTCGTTTTGATTGTTCAAAAAGCATAATATATCCCAATTTGTAAGTATTGAATGATATTAGATCCCATTTTTATCCAGTTTTACTTCAATTGATCGTAATACTTGAGCAATACTTAGCCAATCACATTGAGGAGATGCGTGAGAATGCCATTAGTCTATCGCGTTAATAAATTGCGCCTAGTTTCTTTAAAATTCATGTGCTATCGGTTTTAGTTCATTCTATCAATTCGGAAGAATAAACTTTTTATTGATATGTTCATTCATTTTGTTATTTACAAACTTGAATTATAAAATCTTACGTAATTGTGCATTATTTTTATTCGTTGATTGTGTTAATAAATAATATAATATGTTCGCATTGTACAATTATTTTTGGACTTGTCCATTTAATTTTTGTATAAATATCACTTCAAATTTGCTTTTTCATTATCATCTTCAACTTCAAATAAAAATGCCATTAAATAACTATAGAAATTTATTAATTTCTTCTGTTAATTTTAACCATGATATTATTCGTAGACGTCATCAGAGAATCATGAATAAAAGAATTAGACGTAGAATTATTATTAATAGAACATATAGAAGACATATACCTAACAATAATGCAAATACGTTTTCAAGTCTAATTGCACAATTACCACATCAAATTATTAATGATCCGTTTACGAATCAACTGTTCAATGGATCCTCTTTCCATTAAGTATCATTTAGTATGATGATCCATATGAGCATGTGGCGTAACTATGATTAGAAATATGATCGACAAAAAAGTTTTGTATATTAAATTTTTAACATTTGAAAAAACTAAAGAATAAGAATTTTTACTATAGAATTTAACAAATAAGATCAGAATTATGGAAGTGTAAAAGACATCAATTTGTAATATAAATTTATTATAGGACAAATTTTAAAATGAGATGATCACAGTTGTGTTACACTCGGTTATATGATCCTGTGCACAAATTTTTAGAGTAGAAATAGTAATCATAATACCAAATATAAGATACTGTTAAATAAAAGTTGCAAATTAATTATATGACATAACTACTTTCTAAAAATAAATGAATGCATAATACAGCAATCAGTTTAAATTATAATAATAGTTTACTGTACAATCACGCGTACTATTATTATTGCGGTTTTATTTGGAAAAAGTTCTTTGTTTCAAACGTTTACATAGTTTTATTGTTTTTTCCTTATAATGCTGTTGGCGTGTCTTCCATAAATATTTAAATCCACTACAATAAGATGTTAAATGTGGATTCATCCAGTGATTCAAAAGAATCATTTCATATTGTAATCACTATTTAAAATACGTTTAAAATTATAATTAAATGATAAATGACTTGTTTTATTTACGGAGTTAGTTATTTAAAGATAAACATTACTTATCTTGTTACAAGTTGAAAGAATATGGAAGACTATATTCCAGTTTTTTTTTTGAAAGATTTTTAATTAATTATATAAAAAAAAAAATTTTTTGCCACAGTGTGTTTTTATGAAGTCAATATAACATAGATAATCAATTTTCCATTTTTATAATACAGTCATTTTAACTTCCAAAAAGAAAAAGTTATTATTCATTCTATTGTTTATACAAGACGAGAATTCTGTTTCTTAAAATTGCTATTACCGAAAGTCCTTTGTTAAATTATCTTTAAACAAAAACTTTGATTGTAATAAACGGTAAAATTTTCATTGACGCGCTCCGACTACGTGCGTGTTCTACCGATTCAGTATATTATAATAGTTACCATTAGAGCTAAATAAAATAAAAAATCTTATTGAGAGATGTGTACAATTTTGATTAACTTTATTCCTATTGTATAAATTTGAATAGAATGATCTAAATTCATTATTGTACAGTTCACAAAGGAATTCTTTTTATGGTTTTTCTGTATAGCACCTTTGAACGCCAATTTTCGTCACGAAGCAGCTGGTAAGTTTTATATGATAAATAAGTAAAAGAAATAAAATAAATAAAAAAAAATATAAAATAAAAAATATTTAAAATATTTTCGTTAAGAAGCAATATTAATAAATAAAAAATTTTTTTTAAAGTAACGTATATTTAATTAAAACAAAGTGGCGCTTTTGTATCAGAAAATTTACATCGGGTTAACGGCGGTGGCGCACATATTTGCGTGATACAAACATACAATGCATCACCGAAGCCACCGACTTATTTTATATATGATCTGCATTGCACTCTAATATCTTTAGCCACATAAGTTATACAAGGGTACTTACTTTGTCGGAATTATAAGGATAGTTCAATAATTTTTATAATAAAAGATAAACTTTGTTTGACATCTTTTTAATAATCAAAACAGGTCAAAATTTTGAAATTCTCGGAGTTTTTTTGATATTTAAATGCATTAGTTGCTAGTCGATCATTGATGGTTGATCAAATTTTACATATTTTTTATTAACGTTAGATATGATTTAATAAATGAACTATGGAGATAGTCCGAGATTCTATGTTTGAAATAAAATTCAATTTTGCAAAATATTTTATTTAAAGCATACCAAACAGACGAATAGGAGTGACGGATGTAGAGAAATATGGATTTCAACTTACTACACAAAATGCGTTCATTATGACGACATTAGATGCATAAGATACTGTACTAGTAATTTTAGATAGATGAAAAAACTCAAATTATGAAAACTTTATTATATCGCCAATATTATATCATACATACAAATTTTAGCATATCTGAAATCTGACAGGTTTTGTGGCGTGGCAATTTGAAAAAAGAGAAATAACTTTCTTCCCTTTGTCATAGAGCTTTTAAAATTTTACCCTAGATGTATTTTACCCGCTCTACGAGTTTAATTAGATTTAGAAAGGCAGATTTAAAAGCCGGTTTTGACTTTACATATAAATAATTGATTTTATCTTTGCCGATCATCTCTAAAATGGGATTTGGCGAAAAAAAATGTTTTATTTAAATAGATCAAAAGTGACATTTAAAACTGCCTTTAGCACTCTAGGTAAACTTACAGAGCAGTCAAATTACATCTATTATACAACTTTTAAACTTATATGTTAAAGTGTGTAAGAAAAAATTTTGTATGTGGCATTGTTGTGCAACCAACGCGGAGTATAAAGAATAGCCACATTTAGCCACAGTCAGATCACGAGTCATGTGCCGAGTTTTTTTATTGGTTATGCTGCGGCAGAGACACGGAAATATCAGTATTATAGATATCGTAGATTCATTGATGATGGAATTTGTATGGAATGTGTCCTTGTGCTGCGGTAAATTGCAGCTACGGCTTTTTAAATCGTATTATGGTGGTTTTCAAAAATTATTGAAATTGATGCCGATCATGTGATGTTGATCAAAATTTTTTAAGCCACAACATATTCGTTCGTTCCTTATGATAAAACTTTTAATTTTTAATATTTTTTCACCAAATTTTTTTTAATATTCAGGTTAATAAATACTTTTGCTAAATATATTTTATAATAATATTAGAGTTTATATAGTAAAAACCCCGTATTATACCCTTTAACTGTTGAAATCACAACTTTTTTTTTGAATCACAAAAAATCACAAAAACACACGGAAGAAAAATAGGAGTCACAGTGAAGTTGCCGTAATGAAAGTTGCACTTTAACCTATTTAGAAGTAATAATGTGGGTATTTGGAAGTATTTATTGCATATTTCTCTAAAAATTTGACATATTAGAATAAGTTAGGCGACACAAAGTGGTAAAAATGGTTTACATATCCCGGCCGGGTCAGTAAATTGTGATTCCGAAATTTTTTTTTTTTATATTTTATAATTGACCAATAAAAACAGTTTATATTTTTTGTTACATTGTGCTGTACAGTTTCTTAAATTAACAATAAAACGCACATATACAGACAAAAAACGCATATATACAGAAATTAGACTATAAACGCATACATACAAATAAAAGTTCAATTACCCATTGGCAACCCTAACCTATTTTATGCTTCCCTTTGTCACTACCACTCTGCTTCTACCTTAGACGTTTCTTTGACAAATTAATAGTATTGCCACCACAACCACTGCAATGTGGGTGTTCGCCTTTTGCTACATTAGTAACTTCTGGACTTCCGCATTCGAAACAAACGTCTGGAAAGATCCCAGCCGAGTAGTATGGTTTCTCGACTTGCGATGCATAGGACCACTAGTCATTAACAAAGACTCTTGAAAATATTTCGCGAATAGAGTCCTCCTCTTTCTCAGGCTCTTCCGCGGGCTCTTTTTCTTCATTACTAGATTCATCCTCATTATCTGAGTCTTCAGGTTCGTCTCATTCATTTTCATTCTCACTTTCTACATCCATGATTTCTTGATCATCGCCTTCATCATCATTTTCTGTGTCATCATGTTGTTTTGGGGAGATAGCCATCGCTAGATCACATGTATTATGGAAAGACATACCGCAAGTATAGAAGATTGTATCCAAGAATCTTCGCAGTATTGTCTTATCTTTTTCAGTGAGTTTCTTCTTTACGGTGATACCGACATTTTTTGCACGTGCAGCAAAAGGACAAAATGGCATTGTATGTTTTGCTCTTATAAATTTCATTTTTCCTTTCATTTTTGTTTTATTATTCTTAAGTGAAGGTCTGTGATCTTCTGTTGTTTCTTTACCATACAACTCTTCAAATGACTTATAACGCATGTCCTCTTCAGGCTGTGGATCAGGAAGACGATGTAATTGATCAAAATCTTCTGGCAAACAACGAGGAGGGCGATAAATAGTACAACCTAGTTCACCGCATTTTTTTATCGTAAACGAGTAATGCCTTGCCATACAACAATGTTCAAAGAACTTTGTAGAAGCGGCTTTGAATAAAAGTAAAAAAAGTTAATTGGGTATTTTTTTCTTTTATTCAATCAAACTTTTTATTTACCCTTTGTTTTATATGTTCTGCAGTCTTCATTGGTAACACTGTCATTCACAAGCTGAATCGTTTCCCAGAATCTCTCCATTTTGGTCTCTGATGCCGCGGTAAATGTTTTGAAGGGCTCATCTTTAAGAAATTGACGGTCAAACACGCTACGAACCAAATTAATTGGAGCCTGAAGACTTGCATTTAGATCTACCTTCAGGATAGGATTCTCTTCTGCCTTTTTGCAGATTTCGTTCATTGTGCTGCACTTGCTCATTAGCCTCTCTGAATCATCATTCATTTCAGTTCACATCAAACTAATGCTCTGTAGTCCTAGGTTTAGAATCGACATGATTCGCTCAACAGGATTTTTCCATGAATGTTGTGGTGGAGTTCGAATAGCAACAAAATAATCAAGGTTCAGTGCAATGAAGAGACAAATATATGAAAGCTGAACACGAGTGTATGTACAATGATGATCTGGTCCGCCATCCGTATAGAGACATAGTACTGGCTTGTCAACAAGTTCTTCATCAAGAAGTAGATGGTATAGTTCTGTTGCATGTCGGAGAGGTGAGGAAGGTTGAAAGATTGGATCTTTTAACCCAATGTGTACCTTTCCTGCGTAGAAATCACCATTTATCGATTCATGTATGTTGCATATCATTGTAACGCTTGGTATAATTCCCATTTTGGTGAAGTCATGGTCTGCAACTGCAAATGTGGTGTCCTTGCTGACCACGACTTTCTTTTCTCTTTCTATTGCAGCAACGGAAAATCCAGATTCTCCAACTTTGCAACGATGCTTGTCATCTAGAAAAATCAAGTTTGTGATCTTTCTAAACTTAACGGCAAATTCTTTCTCATACTGAAACAATGCTGATGCATAGTGAACATCCGGATGAAAAGCTCGTAGTTGACGTATTTGGACCATAAATTTTAGAGGTAGTAGACCAGTGAATTGCAAGTTACTGAGTCGCGTTGGATTCTTAGGCCAGAACTGCAATCGTAACCATTGTGCACTAGGAATTGGTGTTTCCAGTAGGCATTCACGTTTAATCTGATTTAAAAGATCATTCACTGAGATTGCAGTAGCAAGATGCACGACTGTGTCATGTCTGCGTTCATCTACAGCAGTCACAACATCTGCTGCTTTTCCTGCAAGAAACTGAGCTGCAATTTTCCAAAAGGTATCATATTTGCTGGATCTACCGCTTCTATGCTCACGTAAATCAATGGTAATATCTGGATCACCAAGTTCTAAAGCAAGCTTAACACGTTCATCAACCTTTGCATCGTTTGTAGTGTTAGCTGCAGAAACGTTATCGGTTAACATTTGATATATTGTTTGAAGTGTTGATGACTTGACCTTTGGAAGAAGAAGATCACAGGTGCATTGATAATTTATTCGCATTGCTCGTGTGTGATAACGAGGCGCTTCAGCTTGCAATTCACTTGCAATACGGGAGTTCTCTTGTAAAGTTGTCATTTCATCAGCTTGTTCGACAATTTTCCATATGGAAATTGCATTAAAGGAGTTATTCCCAGAGTTAAATCGGTATTCCCCAATTTTGAAGGAAAATGCATGAGATAACCCCTGGATATAGCGCATTTTTTGTCTACATTAAAATACAAATTTTTCATTATTATATACTAACAATCATTAACGATGTTAATCTATTCTATTTACTTACACTGGATCTGCCGGTAGATATTCTTCAATGTCGACTGGTTTCTATGACGGCAAATCAATGAGCAAGTTTTTGAGGTGATTATATTTGGTTTTGTCAACAGGTGCTACCCAAATATTTTTTTTATGGATTTTGACTGTGACAGCTTTATCAATGGATCGCACAGGATTTTCTGATGCATGATTTTTAGCAGTAATATCACACTGGCGTTGCAGAAATCCAACATAACTTAAAATAGCAATGATGAAACAGTCAAATGCATCATGAAGCCAATCAAAATTCGACCTTAGCATCCATGATGATGTAGCGTATGGAGCAAGAGCTTGGCAATGAATATTGAGTTCATTTGCATCAAAAGATTTTTGGGATTGCTTGTATGATTCTGGATCTGCACGGCCAAAAAACTTGTGGAAAAGTTCGGGTATGTGATAACTACGCTCTTTGAGTTTTTCATGGTTGCACATGTCTATGTACCAAATTGTCTCAACCAGGCTAACAATAAACTGCTTTCCTTGTGTATCAGTGAGTGATTGAGTAGACCATCCTCCATTATGAAGGTGAACCCAATTAACAAGATCACCACGCAATGTTTGCTTGCGATTTGGTTTCCCTGACTGTGAGAAGATCGGCAAGTACAATTGGGTTCTATGTGCATTTTGCATCATAATCATAAAGCTGTTCTGTTGTGGTACCAAATCAGGAATCATTCTGGTATCATTTTTGAGCCGATAATGTATATGCATACCTATACTTAATGTAAGTTCTATAATACCACACTCGGGACTGATTTGAGTCACAGTTGATACTGATGTTTCACTTAACTCGACGCGTTCTATTACTTCAGAAGCTGCTATATTAATACCGCATTCAGGAGATAATTCTTTAGTTAATACAAGCTTTACAAAGAATTCTTTTATTGTCATTTCATAAGGAATAGGATGGATGTACCATCCATGAAGAACTTGTGACCCTTTAGAGATGCGAATATTTGCAAATGGCATTTTACTAAAATTCAGGAAAAAAAAGTCCGTAAAATTTATTCTGACGCGTTTTTTTACTAGTTTTTATCGTAATCAGGGGCGCAGTCATAAAAGGAAAGTCAACGAAGTATTTTTTACTAGTTTTTATTGCAATCAGGGGCGCAGTCATAAAAGGAAAGTCAACGAAGTATTTTTTACTAGTTTTTATCGCAATCAGGGGCACAGTCATAAAAGGAAAGTCAACGAAGTATTTTTTACTAGTTTCATCGCAATCAGGGGCGCAGTCATAAAAGGAAGTCATAAGCATCATAATTGCTTGGCTCGGTTAACGAAGTGGGATTAATCAACAATGGTTAACAATTTATTATAAATTTAACTCGTACATTCTTTTTATTAATTTATACATTTTCTTAAATATTATGTATATGTGTAAAGAATTCTTCGATGCCAATAATTGCACAGTAACAAAAATTTTTAATATATGAAATTTTGAGCGGGTAGCCGGGTTGCGAAGCTCTAATGTTAGATGTTGGATTTTATTGGATAGAAAATTTTTTGATTTTAAAAATAAAAATCCGGGTAGCCGGGTCATGCAAATTCAATTTCAGATATGAAAATCATTTTTACCACTTTGTATCGCCTTATATTATATAAAATAATAATAATGAATTTTCATATGTTTTTCAATAATAGGGACGAGAAATAATTATTATGAGGTTAAATAAAAGTGGTAATGAGTGTTAGGATATAATTGTGAGTCTATTTATTTCGTTATTTATTGCTTTAATTTAATGAAACTGTCTAATAATTACATTTTATATTAACGTTAGATATTGAGTGATGTAAGTTATTAAAACTTTATTTGGTTAAACAAACTATTTGAAAAATTGAAAAAATTATGTTCTAATAATTTAGGTAATTAAGAAATTTCATAAATTTATTTTTTTTGTTAGATTCTTTTTTTGATTAATTTATTTATTTAACATTGTGTCATAATTTTATATATCTGATATATAGATTTATATTTTCGCCAATATTATTACGGACAATTATAATTAATATTAAAGATCACTGAATTTAATTCTTATTTTTACTTTATTTACACGGGTTATGTTTAATTTTTTATAAATTATTCAAAAATTTTATAAAATCCTAACGCGTTCGATTCTACATATAAAAATTAAGCATTTTGATTGGTCATGTATCACGTGAATGTTGATCATTTTGTGTGTTTTGTTTTTTGATCATCATGATGCGTACCTCAATTTCAATAATTTTGAAAACCACAATAATAAACTTTTATTCAAACGAACCTCTCCCTTTTCTCACTCTCTTCATTAATAAATTCATAATTTTTTAAAAAAAACATTTATTTTTTAAACAAATTTTACAAAACAAAAGGATTGATATCGTAATAAAAAATAACAAAAGTATATTTAACTTAGAAAAATGTCTTTTGTCGAGCTTTGTTTGTTTCTGTAAATTTAATGTCGACTTTTGAAGTCAATAGTAGTTTAGGGTCACAGCAAGCTTTCCGGTAGTATTAATCAAACCCACGTCTTTTTCGGTTGATTCTCCCGGCAAATCCTTTTAAAGTATCGCTCAGAAATCAACATCGACAATTCCAAGATATTATGCTACTAACAGTACTGTGTTCTTTCTTTTCGGTGACAATTATTACAAGTTGCTTAACGCCTTCTCTGTAACTCATAAAATTCAGACGATAAAGTAACTACTTTTCTACGTACGAGAAGAATATTGATCATTTTTTAAAGAGGTAATAAGACATGTAATGTGAAAAAAGCTATAAAACTAGAGTTCGGTTCCGTCGTTTGAACGGATATAGATAATTTCAAGATTATAGATAAAGATTTACGAATTTGAAGATAGTCGCTAAGCAAGCCAATGATCATCTATAATAATAAATTACCTTTTGTAATGCTGTAGTAATTAATTTAGAGTCCGGATATCCGATAAACGGATAATGGATATTCGAAGTGAAATTCTGTGTATAGTAAGTCTATTGTTATATATAAGGTTAAAATAAATTTTTAATTAAATCACCAATATTGTAAGAGATCTTTATTCTAAATATTTTTGATTCAATTATTTACTCATAACCTTTCATCACAATTTGATTGCTTATTTAAACGGATAACGGATCCAAACTCTACATCAGTTTCGTATAATCAATAGATTTGATATTTACCGTAACCAAATTCTTTCATGTTTTTTGGAATTGTAAAAGGAATTATTGGAGATGAGACACATAGAATGAGCAAATTTGCCGGATTTATCTGAGAAGGAACGGGTCAAGATGAGTATACAGTTCCAGATCTATTCAAAGGAAGAGATTTCCATTGAAAGGGCAATTAACTCATCAACAGGTAGGATAGGTCTGGAATATTATTAGACAACTTAGTAAATGTGGTTGTTTCTATTTGAAACTCTGTTTAAAATTTAAAAAATCACACACCTATATCCATTTACGTATAGAAAGTATATAGACCAATTATTTAAAGTTGTGCAGTTGTTAGTTGAAACTCTTTATAACCAGCTGCTTTATTGTTTTCATACTTATTAGAAGTAATTTGAATTGGACGGAAAAAATAGTCTTATACGGTCATTGCTACTAAATATTAACCGTTCTTCGGATTCAAATGATAATGTTCTGTTTGATAATTCGAACAAAAATTTTGATCTAAATTTCATCACTGGTAAAGAAAAAGATAAAGAGAATTTACACGAAAATTTTCAATAAAAATAATAAGTTTTAATTAATTATCGTGAAGAATGAAGTTATTGTTACTCTACACCTCTAGATGAGACAATCAAACAAGTTATAGATCATTTGATATAAATAGTGCATATTAATAATGATTAAAATAACAGAAGTTGAATGTGGATGTTACAATTATCACATTATCAACTATATTGACTTGTGAATGAATTATAAAGTATTACAAAACAACCACAAAACCCGTTAGAATTCTTGATAGATAGCAAATAAGTCTTATTCTATTAATTTACAATTAAAAAAATTTTTTTTTTATTTGGTCCATCGATTCTAGAATCAGCGTTAAATCATAAAGAATAATTTTTTTATTTATATTTAATTAAGAATTATATTTTTTATGAGTATAATCGATGAATCTTACCTTTTTCATTTAGGTTATCTAGTGGCAAAACTACTTAAGACTAGATTTTAACTATTTCAATTAAATAAGATTGATAAATTTATATCCATCAATCTTTATGAGTCTAAATCAAGCTTTTTGATTTGAACTGCATCATAATGAAGACTATCTATGCAATGTTTATTTATTTTATTCAAGTTTTCTTAATAGAAACGTTATACACGGTAAGGTAATTCTAGTCATTGCAGAGGCAAATCTTAATTTATATTGACTATTTCTTTTATCAACTGTCATCAACTGCAATCACAGTAGATTTGATACGTTTGTTAAAAGAGATAATCAATTTTTTTTTTTTACAGGTTAAATAAAATCGATTTCTTTTTCTTTTTGTTTATTCATTTTTTATATGAATTTACAATAAAGTCATATCCTTTATATTTAATATTTATTCTACTATCAAATTCGGTATGGTATATATTATTTTTTTCGCATGAGTTTTGAGATAAACAGACTAATTTGCATATTATCATGCAGAGGATTCTTAATGAGTTTCAAGATTTAGAAGGATTAGAAGTAAGAAAGACGAAATTTGAAAATTGACGTCTTCACTTCTTTTATTAGAATAATAATTCGGGGTTTCAAAAAAAACTTTCTTAGGTATATTAATGTGGAGAAAAGTTATTACCATATCTTATCAATATACGACGATCGTCTCCTTATCTGGTAAATTACCTTTATGGTAAATTTATTAAATTTTCTAAAAAAAAAGAAAAAAAAATGAAGTACCCGAATAAACTAATTATAAATCATAAGCTACAAATAATCACCGAAGCTATGTATTCGATGTTTTTACGCAGTTTTGCGCAGAACGCAGCCACAAATGTGTTAAATGAAACACACATGCAGTTTAATATTCAATGTTTCACCGTAATTCATAGCAGTGACGATTGTTTATTATAAATAATTCTAGAATTAGACCGTAATTAATGTCCTCGCTTTTATAACAATAAGTAATATGATTTTTCTTATTCAAATTCGAAATGAAAAATCATCCAATATTTTCCACGGTAGACCCTGTCGAAAAGCTTGTAGGTAATCAGGAAAATATCTATGTATAGCATTTTAGTCTGGGTAAAAAATAGATTCTTTAAATACTAATAAAATCAATAGAATATGAAACGTTTTTCGAGTGAGAGTTTATGCGACTGTGGCCTACAGTATACGGTATATTTTTTTCTGCAATAAAATAAATATAATACAGGCCTGGTCATAAGTATCCGTACCCCAATATTTTCCGAAGTCACATGATAACCTACCCTAAAAATTTCCAAGATTGAAGATCAATATTAATCTTGATCAAATATAAAATTAGAGGTTTGTACGACATATAAATCAGGAGTTAGATGATCGGCAATTTTCAGCCACAAAAAATGTCTCTCTCACTTGACAAACGATATGAAATTGTTTTTTTACACGAACATCCAGAAGGTCCAAAGTGGGGATATGAAAAAATAGCATCTTATGTTCACTGTAGTAAGTCTACAGTAGCTTATTGGGTGAAAAAATACAAGAAAGATAAGGATTTAACCGATGAACAGAAGTTAGGCCGACCTCGCAGCACCACCAAAGCACAAGATAATCGAATTGTGAAGTTGGCAATGAAAAAACATGATATTACCAGTACTGAAATTCAACAAAAACTCGAAAAACAAGGTGTTACTGTTAGTTCAAGGACAATTAGGCGACGTCTTGGTGAGTCTGGGGGTAAATTTGTGAAAGAAACTTTCAAACCTTTGCTTTCTGAGAAACACAGAGCTAACCGGTTAAAATGGGCAAAAAAACATCAAAAATTTGACTGGAAACAAGTTATTTTTACTGATGAGAGTACTTTTCAATTATTCCAGTCAAATAGAAAGGTTTGGAAGTTCGTCGGGAGGCCAAAAATATTCCGTACGGTCAAGCATCCACAGAAAGTTCATGTTTGGGGTTGTTTTTCTTTTTCAGGATTTGGTAAGTTGATATGCTTTGAAAGAAACCTGGATGCCCTTTTTATGTGTAGTATCTATGAGAGGGGTCTCTTGCCTTCCGCCTGTGAGCTTTTTGGTGAAGATAGCATAGATTGGATCTTGCAAGAAGACAATGATCCCAAGCACCGTTCGAAAATTTGCAAAAAATGGAAGGAAGAAAATGAAGTGACCGTATTACCTTGGCCATCTATGTCTCCCGATCAAAATCCTATAGAAAATGTTTGGCAACTCCTGAAAATTAAAATTTCAAAAAAAAAAATTAAAACATCTAGGAGATTAAAGGCGGAATTAACAAAAGAATGGAACCAATTACCGGTTCAATTAGCTAAAAATCTTGTTAATAGTATGGAAAAGAGAGTTACGGCATTAATAAATGCAGGGGGGGACTTTACTATGTATTAATGATCAGAACTCGTCTTGTACTTTATAATAAAAAAAAATTTTTTTATAGTTTATTAATTTTTTTTTTAATGGCGGGGGTACGGATACTTATGTCCAGGACTGTAAATTCGGAATAAAATTTAACTATAGCACGTATTGTAAATGAATACCCCTTATTTTGTTACTGTCATACAAATGAAAAAAAATTTTTTCATTAATACTATTGTTCAGAACAATCCGGTTATTATATACATTTGAATAATTTTAGGATAAATAGGGAAGAAATTTTTTCTCATTAATCTTTTTTTATATAAATAAACCCCGTTTTTTTTTTTGAAAGAAAAAAGGAAATTTTTTTACTTCAAAACTTCCGTATTTTTTTTTATAATATGTGATACCATATATTAAATAACTATTGTTTACGTTATTTAGGAAGAAAAAAATTTTTTAAGTTGCAAAATTTTTCTTTCGCGTTTAACGACTCTTCTTTAAAATATAATGAAGAGATTTTAGTATGACCGCATAAAAATTTTATCCATGGAATATCATAGGCCCGATTCCTGCAACACATATCTCACAATGGTAATATACAGTAAATAGAGAGGAGAGATTAATATATTATTTTAAGTTAATCGGACTTATGTCCGTTGAAAATAGTTGATGAATTTAATACTAATGAAACCAAATCTTTTTCAGATTTACATTATAGTGATGTATTTACGCATTTAATAAATTTATTTTTAGTAAATTAACAAACGGAAATAACGACACATTATTATTCCGTTCAATTGGTGCATATATTGAAAGATTTTTTAAAAGGCGCCCTTTAAAGTTTATCAACAAAAAAAAAAAACTAACTATAGTAACAAAACAACCAATTGAGAATCACATCTATTCGGTATTATCGAAGTTATTTAATTGTATAAGTTCACAATTATTGCTTATCTGTTATTTATCCATTAATATTACAAATACATATTATCGGTGATATACCCGGTTTTTACAAGAGTATACCCGCTATTAAAAGTGAGGATGTGTCACGTTGTGACATATTAGAGTGCTAATATCTCGAACTTAGTTCCACAGACAAATGCAGAACTTATAAAAATTACCGAATACACTAAAAATGAAAATTAGCTTTATTAACTTTATTTGCGTAAAAAAGTATAATCTGCTCAAAAAACCAATTTCTTAATAATTGGTATGCATTTCTATAGAATGTATTGGCTCAGTAAAGAAGATAAAAAGACTACAATAAAATTAATTAAAAAATTTCGAATCATAGGCTAACATGATCGGCCTATCGGCCGATCATTTATCCGATATTTTACTCCCCGCCATTTACACAATTGTTTTATAGTGTATCACAACAATCACGTTCTCATCAGTGAGTATAAATATAGTTTATTGTTTCGCCCATTTTTTATTTATTTTCCATTCAAAAATAGTATATTCAATAGTATAGTCAATAGTGTATAATAAATAGTATAATCAATATTCAATAGTATAATCAATAGTATAATCAATAGTTAATTTTACTGCAGGAATGCATAAATAATGATAATTATAACCTTCCCCAATATTCTCGATGACAGTAACCAAGAAATCACAGTTACGCGATAAAAATTTACAGATCATTTCCAAAATAGAATTTATTTCAAAAACAATGGATTCGACGTATGCTTACAAATCAAAAAAAAAAAATTCCAGATGTTGATCAATCGGACCCGGTTCACCAACCAGAATCAATGTATGCTTACCTATTTTTTGCGGAAAATTTGTAATTTTACTGTTGCTGTTTCGTTCTAATAAAAATTTCAGTGAAAGGTGCGAAGATATAAATTTCAATTTGCGCAAAATTATACAATTTCGACTGAGAGGAATTTTTTTTTTATTTTTTCTTTCTTAGGAAGGTTTTCAACTTATAAATATTTAATAATTGATCAACGCACCATTAGGCGTAAGTGAAAATAAGTTTGCATGCATAACTTAAATAATATAATTATTGTTCTTGCTGATCAATAACAAATAACGGTTTATTAAATTAATAAACCAGAATCAAATCTCAAAATTTAAAAATTTCAATTCAATGATGATCTGTTTTGTCTATCGTAACACACCGATCATCTGAAGCATATTTGTTGAATATTTGAATATTTCAAATTCACGGACATGTTATATGTAATAATAATGAAAATGATACAAATATGAGACTTGTATAAATTTACAAACAAACTTCTCAACTTCTATAATATAAAGATAAACATCATCAAATAACATTATATTAATAACTTTACACATTTATACATCTAATTGCTAAGTCAAGTGTAAAAATTTATTATTCGCAAAGCTAGAATTATTATATATTTGAATATATTATGACTCAGTAGGAAATGTACGTGTATTAAATATTATCGTTTTCAAAAAAAAAAAAATATATAGCACCTACGTATGTATATTACATTTTTTTTCTAAAAAAAAAGAACACGTGATCGGATTTAATTTTTTCCAAGTCTGTGCGAATTAAAAATACTCGCATACTCGTTCTGTCATCAAAATACAACCAATTTCTTTTATCGTTTATACTTTGAATAAAAGAAGTCACACATAACTAACTAACTGCCTGAAACGAATAGAAGAACAACACATTAAGATGACAATTCAAATTTTTAACTATTTATTTAAAGCCCCGTTATTTGAATTATAACTTTTCGAATCATGAAATTCTTATTTATTCCGTCGATTGTCTCATATACATTGAATGTTGTACTAGTGATTCAAATAATGATTATGCAATATAAATCCTTCGCGGAATAACGTTAATTATTCGTACACAAAAAAAGTTTATCCGTTCCCAAACAATGATTGTTTATTTCGTGATTAATGTGAAATTTCCGTTATAATCAAAGTTTTGAATACCATTGCAGTTCATTTATTAAACAATGATATTTCATAAAAGGAATAATCTTCTCGAAACGGAGAGTTTTTTTTTTTTTATTTATTTAGATTATTTTATTTATAAAAAAAAAAATTTTTTTTTTTATATGGGTTATTTTGACAATAAATAAAAAAGTATCTCGGTTACTTTATTTACTTATTCATTTATTTATTTACTTTTTTCATTTACTTTTTCGTTTATTCCATTTAATTTTTATTTATTAAAAATTACAAATTCGAATGCTTTGATTTGATTTCTTTATGACGCGTTATTTCAAATATTTATGGCTTATACGGTTTTTTTGACCCGATAAAATGATAATGTCATATTTTCATATACTAAATTTGCTTGGCAACAGCAGCTAACAAAACTACAACTTATTCATGTGAGGAGATGTGAGAGACCAGTGCGTGCATAATGCTGCAGATCTAATCAGGTTTAACTGAATTAAAAATTTGATTACCCGATTTGAACAATCATAAGGAGATATCTGCCTAATGGCAAATGTTGACATTTTAATTTGCTGATGATACGGGAAAAAATTTTAAATTCTATCGATAATTACAGTATGTGAAAAAATAGAGCGTGTAATTAATTAAGCGATTCGTTGATAAAGGTTTCAATGACACGGTTTCAAAATTCCAACAGTAGATAAATATCCATATCTTACAGTGGGTATTTTATATTTTATTGCGAAGGTTTTTTAATGAAAAGAATGTATATGCACTTTTAAAGAAGATAATCGATAAACGTCTATTATTATGTAAAGTCACTGCACAATTAAGTAATATCAAATTTTTTTCCTATGAAAGGATTAACTTTATAAAAAACTTTAGAATTTTTAATTTATTATAAATTCAAAAACTTATTATTACAATCAAAATTTATCGTTTATTGTTATTAAATCGGGGAAACTTTATCATTATATTTCCGTTACATAAATGTAAAATTCTGAATGTATTATAAGCCTATAGGGCCATGCGACACCAGGTGACTTTCAATTTTTTTTTTTATTTATATTATTATTACGCCAGTTTCTATATAACGTAAATTAAAAATTGAAAGTACAGTGGGCTAATCAACCCAGCCTTTGTTTCCCTTAAAAAGCTTTACCACGTTACTCACGTAACATACGGTTATCTGTTATTGGTAACTTTACGGTCAATTATTAATTATTGCATAATTCCGGCTGAAATTTTCGTTGTGCAGTGTTTATAATTTAACAGTTATGATTTTTTTATTTTGAAGAATCACGCGATACTTATATAGTCTATTCGCGAATTCTGTTAACTATTATCATCAGAACGAGAAAAAATTAATTAATGATATCGACCAATTTGAATTTTTCCTTTTACGGTATATTTTATAAAAATCACGTGCTAGATATGACAATTGTTCTACAATTATAAAATTCTACAATTGTTAGGCGGACAGAGCTGGCTTGTTAGTTAGTTATAGTTAGTTATGGATTCTCTATTATAATTTCTGTATCTATATACTTTTTTTGTACTAGTTTGTCTGTTCTGACCATCTGTCCGGGATAAAAATAAAAATAAATAAAAATAAAAATAAATTCTACAATTGTTAAAAATTATTGTGATACCTGAGGATCCGCTAACAATAAATTATAAATTATTTCAAATTTTATAACCACTCAAATTAATAAGTATTTACTTAAAATTTTTCTAAATAAACTTCATCGGAATTACATATTGGAAATTACAAAGAGGGTTTTTTCCTAATAACCTATCAATTGATAGTAAAATTTTATTCTGTTTTTACTTTTTTTTGCTTTTGAGAGCCCGTCAGAAACAAGACTTTCTATTTACTTCATGCTATTTTTCTTTCACATTTATCATTTTTAAATGAAGAATATTGAAGAAAATTATGCTCAACCCTCTTCGCAACGATATTTTAAAAGACAAAAAAGTCTTAATATAATTTCATCCCAACTTTTAAGTCTCTGGTAAAGACTATTATAAGCTTTTTTTTTTATTATACTACGCTCTTTGTCCTAAACGACTTTTTGGACGTGAAGGTTAACAAAAATATGTTTATGTTTAACTTTCCCACGTGACAATATTGATCAAAGATAATCAGCATAAGAAAATTTTCTAGAGATCGAACCAATCATAGGAAGACAAAAAATTTATCCGAAAAGAAAAAAAGAAATGGAGGAAAGATTTCCAATTTAGGCAATTTATCGTTCGATCTCCTTTTTCTTATCTTTGTTCTGGGTTTTTATATTACGTATTGTTGTATGTTTTAGCTATTTT
Source organism: Rhizophagus clarus (assembly GCA_015698045.1). Lineage (NCBI taxonomy): Eukaryota > Fungi > Glomeromycota > Glomeromycetes > Glomerales > Glomeraceae > Rhizophagus > Rhizophagus clarus. The sequence goes on along the minus strand of BLAL01000246.1, from coordinate 176,351 downwards.
TAGAATTGGAATTTTCTTTTTCGATTTTCTTTTTCACCAACTTGTGTAAAATTAATTTGTCAAGTTTTTTTTTCACGTACCAATATACAGTATATATAAATATAGGCTTTTTTTGTTCATTTATATACAGTATTTTACTTTTAATATATATTCCTACATTTTGTACCTCCTTTCCTAATTCTATTTTTAGTTGTTTTGTTTAGAATAAGAATCGTTTCTACACTTATTTATTTTTTCTCCATTCGAGGATAGCGGTGTGCGTGGGCTTTAAAAAACATTAGGTTAGCATCGGCATGCATGAGAATTCACAGCAAGTTTACTGAATATTTTTAAATGGCCGCAGATAAGGGAGTTAGTCATTCTTTTTATGTTGTTACGGTAGTCTTACTACTGTAGTCTAGAAAAAAAAAAATCACATTCGTTTGCGCTACATGTTAATCAAAATTTTATATTCATAATATGATATCAGCATTATTTCAGAAAATACAGTAAACCACTGTATGCTATAATTGGCTTAGCCGTGGTTGAAATTATAACAATTTTTGTAATATATACTGTATATTCAAAAAATAATGCTTTATTTTTAAAATTTATTATAAACTGAATAGATACATAGCAAAGTTCAAAATTACAGTAGTACAGTAATTTTTGTAGAATTGATAAAATATAATAAGCGGTATTTAGGACTAACCCCTACTTAAGACTTGTACATATTCCGGATATGTCCCAAACCTAGCAGTATCATAAGTTATAACTACCCAAGTTGCCTTAGGTAAAATAAATTTTCACTATTTGGCCATAAGACAGATTTTATACACCGAACTCAAGTTCTTATTAATACATCACCAAGGATCTGCATTTTCTAACTTCGGCAGAAATTAACATAAATTTCAGCCAAGATTATAGGAAATACGCAAACCACATGACTATATATAAATGAGTGGTGAATCAGCTAAGGTATTCGGTATATCGAGATTTCTTAAAGTTCGGTAAGTCGAGTTGTATCGAGATCAGACTGTATGATATACATTAGTTTGATTTTTTTAAAAAAACAAACCAAAGGAATTAAATTTCTTTTTTTCGTCATATTAAATAACTTCGTAAAAATAGATTGGAAATTAAAAACAGTACTATGCGCCATCATTTAATTATGTATTAAGCGAGTAAAATCAGTCTTGAATAATCGAGAAAATGATGAAAATGATTTAAGAAAATGAACTTATTTATGGAAATGATGAATACATAAAATGTCTGTGAATAATTTGGAATACAAAAATGATTATCTAAATTAAGTTAATCGTGAAAATCGCAAAAAGCATGTTTTAGTATGATACAATAATATGATACGACTTCATTTGAAACAAAATATTTTTTGAGTTGGGTTTTGATGGTAAATAATAATTTTGAAGTGTAAATTATTACATCAACTCAAAGAAACCTTTTTTAACGTTATGAATTTATGATTGTTTAAACCACTACTTTTTGTAAATAATTACGTTTATAAAGTAATACTTTTTTTTAATTTTAATTACGATAAATAAAATAAATAATAGAATTTTCCATGTTGGTAAATGGTTAATTATTTATCATTTGAATGTAAAAATTGTAGTACGTCACGTCGGTACGTTCGAACTTCTTGTTTGCTATTTAACGTTAACGTAAACTTGATATGGCGTAGTTTATTTATCATCCGTAAGACATATGATAAATTCTAACGAAAGTCTGTATTAAAAAAATTTTACACAGAAAAAATTTTTTTTATCGCAATACGTCTTGTAAATAAACAAATAAACGGGGGTTAAACACACAAGGGCGTAAATACATATAAAAATTTTGTATGGACATTACGAGATATTTATTATTATGGCATGAAATAACGTTTTATAATTATTATTGTTGTACTAATAGCGATTTAAAATATCTGTGACACGTGTTATATCATTTTTTACATATAATTTCTATAAAATTAAAGTTTAACAAATGAAAATTTATGTGAGACCAAAATTTACACAAAGAAATTCTCAAACGAATTTAAATTTAACTGGTTCCAATTTCAATATTAACTTTAAATTTGTGTAATAAACAATCTGAGAATTGATGCTAGGATTATTCTCTCCCATACTAGAATTTTCATACTATTATATAGACTATATATAATTTTTATCCATACTTTTAATGGTACAGTATATTGCTATTTTTAACTGTGGTTTTTTTGCAAGTCACAAAAAGTATTCGTATACTAAGTAAAGTTAAAGGAGGTGAACCAGTTACATAATATCGGCAAACTTTATTTGACAGCTGATCTTAGATCGACAGGGAATTCAAAAGTGTTTCAAACTTTAAATTGCAAGTTAAAAAATATTCTGCAGGATAATGATAAGTGAAAAAGTTTGTAGAAAAAAAAAAGGCTTAAAAATTATATTTTTTTTCATTTCTCAGCGGGAAAATTTAACTAACACAAAATAATTGAAGTGGTCCAAAATTTTTGTTTTGCGGAAATTCGAATTACTATAAAGAAGAATAGTTAACACTTAGGAGCAAAAACATTGGATTTATTGTTGTCAGGGGCGATACTGTATGATAAGTGCTAATCTTTCATAATTATTCTAGCGAAAATATCGCCAAGATCTAAATTATCCTCCATGATATTATTTAAAAGTATTTAAAGGGCAGAGGGCTAAATCTGAAATTGAGAGAGCAATTGAATTAATATTTTACACATAATATTCGTCCGCGAATAGCTATTTATTTTCATAAGCCTACCAACATGTCGATTAACCACACAGGTACACGTAACTTTCAAGGCGTTCAATTTGCCAAGCCATTAACTTACCTATAATTAGTTAGAGTTAGTTAGATTAGTCAATAATAAATGAATTTGTGACGTGTTACAAATGATAATTTTTTTTTTTTTTTAATTAGCTCCGATTAAAATATTCTTGGCATATTTATTGTTTAAACTTACGTAGAAATAACCTGATCCTTCAAGGGAGCATGGAGGTACTGTAATTTACAGGTCTGGTATCGTAACAGGTTTAATCCAATTGGTTTTCTCTGAATGTGAGTTTACCGGCGCAGTTTACGCAATAATAATTAACCTTTTGTGGAAGTCACATCGTGTGAATTTTATTAATAAATTAGCCGAAAGAAAAATTCGTAAATTCAAAGGTTACCAAAATCGAAGCATCCAAGTTTGCCATTGGTGTGTGAATACTACGCACGACTTACTGTTAAAAGAGAATTATGTGCAGAAATCTTTCAGTCAAATTACACGCTGCTTCATCTTGCTATAACGAATCAATAGTTTGTTATACTCAACCGTTTTCCAAGGATGATTTTAATATGTAAAATTGAACAGATAAGTGTGATGATACAATTACTTGGAGCGAGGGGTGATTTCTATAGAAGTATTGGGATTAAGATAATATAAATCACGTTTGAATCATTTAAAGGAGATATATAGAATGTCTTAATTCCAACTATAATTAAATTAAGAAGGGGAATTACTACTAAAGATTATAGATCTTTTATATGATTATACAGTATATTAGAATCTATAAAAACTTTAGGCGATAAAATATGGTCGGTCTCAAATTCATATATTATTTATTTCGTTAGGTAGCTAATCTTACAACCAAATTCACCTGGATCACTAATAAAGTTTAATCAGTTATTTCTTTATAACGAGAAAATAAATAATAAATAGATAATAATTATATTAATAAATTACATAAGTACCTTGCCATTCGTCTCTTACAGAATCATTATGCCTGCAATACTATCGATCATGATCATATTCATCTGCAAGATGCTTATTTGGATTCTCTCTAGTCTCTCCTTTTACCGCTCACTTCAAGCCAATATTATTCGAATACTTGTTGAGAAAGGGATATTTTGTGTGTTTAATTGGTTGGATGTCTCGTGATGGGGAGAAATTAGTTATAAAGCAAATTCTTCCTACTGTAATTTCTGATCTGTATCCACAGAACTGATCCAATCTGATCTGTATTTTCAAGAAGATAATGCTATCGTGTTGATCTAAGCAAATATTGACCAAAATTTTAAAATAACCAATTTTTGAGTAAGAAAATCTAAGTCAAAATGCTGTCATTTTGTAAACATACTTTCGGTAGGAATGGTAACTTATAATTCCTTCTGTACATTTCTATCCGTTCTTTATAATTTTAACTGGTAATAATCACGTGGAATTCCATACGTTTCTGTATAGCACGCACGTATTCCTGATGAAGGAACCGGGTAACGACTTTTGTGGTTAATTGATTTAATAAATACGGAGTTGTTCATATATATTTAAAAATTTTTTTAAATATATAATAAAGATACAGAGATATTTATGATTAGCGTTTTTTACATTATATTGTAGAAAAAAAAATTTTTTTCATAAATAATTGTGCCAAATTGATATATAGGGACAATTTAAATTTTTTTCATTTTGTGATTATGATGCACGTATCACCTCTTATGTAACATTATCCCTTTGTTGAACGAAAAAAAATTTTTTTTTTTTTTTTTTTTTAGAACGCACCAGTCGTTTTCATTGACTAATAAAAAAATTTTATATTTTTTTCTGTATTACACAGTCAAAAGAAAGCCACCGTATAAATAAACATAAAGAATTTTTTTTTCTGTGAAATAAAATAGGAATCTCTTTTTAAAATGAGTATCAAATTACGGTAAATAAAACATGTTCAGTTGTTGAAAAATTATATGAATATATAAAGCTAGATTTAGAGTTTTTCGGGAAATTTAGTAGCAAAAATCTCCTAAGTATAATCAATCGTAACATTTTCACATGTAAAGGCGGTTAGTATTACACGAAATACTCATGTATGGGTTGGATTTATATTTTTTTTTAAACAAACAAATATATGATGTATTTATTCGCGGATATCTATTTAATCTTGAGTTACATTAAAGATTTGTACGTGATCGACACTTATAAATAGCTAATAGGTTTATTGACACACCCTTATGACTTATGAGGAACTTTTTTATTTATTTACGGCATACGCTTACGCATTTTGCCCGTTATCGAAAATTGAATGAAATCTTATGATGGTAGTAATAAATGAACTTCTCGATTAGGTCTTCCGCATTATGTAAGCAAATGAATAGTTTGTCGCACGAATCTAAAATTTTAGTCAATTTTGGTATTTAAGATCTTATTATTGTATGTTCACTTTCAGTTAAATGAGTTACTGTATACGAATTATTATTTTATTAACATAAGGAATCCTTTCCGGAATTACAATACCGGCTCTGGTAGACGATTACATACGTAATATTGAAATTTTTTTTGAAAATTTTACTCCATACGACCATTCCGGCATCACAAGCAGTCCGATGATTATCAAAATCGTAAATTTTACGTTATTTTTACGTAAAATTAATGATATATAAGTCCAATAACTGTAAATTGACTATTAAGTCATTAATCAGTATAATTATTATTTTTTCGGACAGTAATTGGACAATACTGTCCTATAACCGGAATTTCCAAAGGATCGCCACAACCTTTAAATGCGCCAATAGCTTTATCTTACTTTAGATTATTCTATTTAACTCAAGAGGAGGAGATTTATTATTAGTATTAACCTATGATTTTAAACTTAAATAAATCAAAAACATATACATAATAAAATACAAGTCTGAATAATAGGTTACGAAAAATAAGTAGCTAAGGTTCTAGGTTCGATACCTAAGGTAGTAAGTAAAGTTTAAAATTAATAATATACTATATATAATATATTATTTTAATTGATTAATATAAAATATAATTTTAAACAGTAGCCAAAAGAACGTCCATATACCTGAAATTGACGGTTATTGATGGTTATATGGACGTACATATTTATAACGTCCAACCTGCGGAGGGTTATGTTCAATAACGGTTACCGGTCAGCTTGGAAATTTAGTGATGGGTGTTGGCATTTGGCCGCGGCCAAGACTTTTTTGGCCGTTTTGGCCATGGCCAAATGGCCAAACGGCCAACGGCCAACGTGCCAACACTGCGTTAAACAATAAACACTTGCAATTATTATAAAACTAATAATTATAGTATGATTATTATCTGATTAATCTAAATCAGTTTCAATGTTTTTATCATCATTCGAATCCGGACTGATATTAATAATGACCCTATCGGTTTGACCTGAAGTTTCAAGTCGATCAGTCCAGCTTGATTTTGGCCGGACCGTTAATAACACTAGGTGTAAGGTGTATAATTCATTCTGGATATGAAGAAATGATTGGTAATAGTGGGATGATACGTTTTTAGTACGTTCAAGCGATGTTTCAAACGATGATCTTCTATGAGAGTTTCATCTTTGATATTGGCTCATCAATAAGGTTTCTCCTGTTCTTTCCGTACGTCGGTGAAGATTATATTTTCTTTTTGAGAACAACGATTATTACTTACGGTATTGTCGATTCTTTTATATGTGAAATTAGAGTTAGTACTGGTTTAGGGTTAGTATGTGAAATTAAAATTAAGAATTAGTATTGGATTAACTAGGAGTGGTCGTTCAGGGATTAGAGCTAACGTAGGTTTACGTTGATAGAATGGTTAGACAAAAAAAAAACAAATCTTTATTAATTTTTTTTTTTTTTAATCAGTCTTGTAGGTAAGCAAATTTGGGAGAAAATTTTTTACAAATAATTTGATGCATGTATTTTTAGTATTAATTAATAAGCGGTACTTAAAAAAAAAAAATTATTATGACGACTTCGGCCTTCACTAAATTTGGTGTTTTGATAACTGTATTTCCGGAACCGCGCGTTATTCCGGAGTGTCGCGTGATATTGCATAAACAATTTTACCTACAAATTTGGCCAGAAATACAGTACACAAAACGCAGTTCCGGACTTCCGGTGGACGAGATTGACCATCAGGAATTTTATCAAATTTTTGGATTGTAGAAAAAATGATTATACGTGAACACATTACGATTATATCAGTTAACATCTAAAAGGCGCAGAATTTTAATTTATAAGTAACATTCAAATGGAATATTGAAGCATAAATAATAAAACAAATATGTTAAATTCACAGTAATCGGCACAGATGTGCATGTCACATAGAATCATATGTGTAGTAAGATTAAAATGAAACTTAACTTAGAGATTACGTTCGCTTTAACTTACGTAAAACATATGCGTCATCCAAAGAAAATTATATGCATTAAATTTAACCATATACATATTCATATATACGATTTTATAGCGATCACCATCACCATAAGCAAATATTTACGCTGAGGCACTAAATCGCATGACGAGGCTTAGCATTATTTGATTCTTTTTTTAAATGTGCATAACTGATAAACATTAAAAGAAAACAAACTAATATTTTTGCATCACTAATAATGTTTCTGGGAAATTCTCTCTGTTTCAAATTTTTTTTTTGTTCTCCAGGCGAAGGTGATAAATATATGAGTCGAACTATGTTAAATTTGGACGAGTTGTAAAAAAGTAATTTTATCAAAAATATTTCGGATGTAAATTGTCATCTTTATACCGATGCACATGTTAGTTTACACATAAATATTTGTTTGAAAATCTAAATATTTTTTAAACCTTACCTAATTATTAGGATTAAAAAAGTAATTTGGCTGCATGTATGATTGGACTTGTTTTATTGAAAAATTTAAGTCATACGACAATGACTATATTCATTATTTCAAATCTGCAAGAACACACCCCCTCCCCTGTTTACATTAGTTTAGTTTAAATAAATAATAATACGAGTGCTTTTCTTTCTTTCTTTCTTTTTTTTTTTTGAAATGTTCAGGAGAATTTCATTTACGTGTTTCCTTTTAAAATAATTTATGTCATACTGCAGAGATATTTACTAAAAATGAAGAGTAAAAAAAGAAATCTATTTACATGGCGTTACTTTATTACCTTCGATAAGTTCTTTTTAAAAGAAAAAAACGTGAATGAACAATCAAATTGTTTTGATTATTGTGGTATTGAAAGAAAAACAGTCATTTGTTAACCTTAAAAAACGTTATAAAAAACGCCAACGGAAACAAAAAATTTTTTAATATATTACTTTGTTCGGAATAAAATATAATTTAATAAAAAATTTTTATTTATACACTACTATTAACTGTAATCCAAAAAATTTTTTTCTGTTGATAACAATAAACTAACTATATTGGTTGAAAGGAGTTTATTTATTTATAATTAATTATATGAACTCTGCATAATAAGTCTGAAAGAAAAATAGTAAGTTCAACAAAGTAAAATCGGTAAGTGAAAAATAGTAATATATAACTAAGTTAGCGACTTAAGTATAGTTCAGCCATACGTTAGGTTTAAACAAGGATCTAAATTGTAAGTAGTTTTGAAAATTCTAATATGGTTTTCACATTCAAGTTTGAATTATTTTTTATGAAAAATTTTAACTAAGAATTCTGTATGTTATATGTAACTTAATTATTTTATTTATTGGCTTATAAATTGATTTTTTTTTGTTTATTTTTATTTTTATTTTTATTTTTTTTTTTTTTTTTTTGAGAAAAGATTTTGATTAGATTTATTTATTCTATTCGATAAATTTTTACTTGTCTAAATGTAGAGTTGTTTCATGAATGACTATTTGAAATATCACTACTAAACAAATACTACTATATCATTATGAATACGCTTATCGACTCTATGGTGTTTACATTTGGACGTAATTTCCTCCGTTTGCGATAACGTTGTTACGAGCGAATACTTATTCTTCTATACGATACGCAAATGTATCACACCATTTCTAAAGAAATATAGGGATAAACAACCCTGATAATAATCTGATTGTTCAGTCTAACAACACCTATGTATTTTTATCATGAATAACCTTAATCTAAGAACCTATTGGGATGGTTTAGGTACTAACACGCGGTGTAATGTAATTCTTCTTTAATTTAATAATGTTCCATTACTCACTAGAAAAGCGTGTTAAAATATAACAAATGTATTTTTTTTTAAGTACGTATATTATACAAGGCGCTTACTTTTTTTTCTTTTAAACATTATTATAAATTTCTATTTTTTACATTATTTTAAACGAATTAGCCTAATTAAATTGTAAATAATATTGTAAATAAAGTACAATTAAATAATATTAATATAAAATTTAACATTAAATTATTTATGGGTTTGACATCAAAAATGCGAAATTAAACAACTAAACAGCGAAAGTGATACAAAAAACATTTTAATTAATACATCGTCAGATCAAAAGTTTTAGTGCGGTATAATTTCGACCAGATTTAAAGATCACATGACATAACAGAATCATTTTATCATCGATGTAAGACGAATTGTATCAAAAAATTGTCTCATATCAAAGCGAAAACTATGGGACTTGACCTAAATATTAGAATAGAGTATAAATCACAAAAGAGCTAAAGCGCTTGTTTAAAGAATACATTTTTACTTCTACGGTCACTTTTCAAAATCTTTATTTATAAATACATGCAACAGATAAATTGATACATATTATGAGAAAAAGAATATATACTAGTAAACATAATAATAGCTTCAATAGATACGATGTTATAATAACGTAATTATTAATGTATAAGTTCATCGTTACGCTATAGATGAACATGGAATATACAATCAAATGGAATTAGAATTTGGCATACTTTGATATGCACAATAATCTTGAATAAATCTCTTATGTAAATTATAATTATCCTCATAAACATTTTTTGGCACCAAATAATGAGTTAGGTCTCTTTTCAAATGAAATTTGAGATTCTCCTGATGCCTCTTGGAAAATTCTTGTTGTTGACGTTCACACCCAATGAATGGAATATTATAAATGGCTTTATTCAAAAATTGAAATATAAATGTATGCGAAACAATTTCACAAGTTACTCTATAAATCTTCTTAATTTCAGGTTGTTCGTGATAAAATACATAAATATTGTTAGACTGAACATAATTATTAATCAAATTATTATCGGTATTGCTTATTAATTGAGACATACTTTCAAAAGTAAATGACATTTCTTTACAAATAATATGATACATTTGGAAATCATTGCATGGAGTATAAAAGAAAGAGTATTCGCTCGTAGCAACAGTTTCTTGAGGATGAGCTAATAAAGATGAATGAGGCGTCTGATAGTCTTGCATAGGTTGTAAAACATTCATTGCTTGGATGTTGAGAACTTGATTCTCGTTCGTATTTAATACTAGTGTAGATGGCGTAATAATAGGTTCTGTTGTCGATACTTGAGACATATTGTCAAGAACGACTGGAGTATCTTGTACATTATTTATATTTGATAAATTGTCATTTTGATGATTAAATGAATCATTTGTAGTATTTATGAATGTAGTAGAATTATTAATAAAATTACGAGCTTGTGACCGCATATTTTAATGCATACAATATGCGTGCAATATGTTATTAATAATAAAGTATAGAATTAAGTAAAAAAATAATGATCAAGTTTTTGGTAGAGGAAGGGAGAAATTGAACAGTTATTTATAAGAATATCGTTGTCACACTAACTTTTTCGGAATCAACCGTTTTTGGTTGTCTATCTAAATGAAAAAGCTTTCATTTTATCAAAAAAGGAAACTTTAAATCAGTTGATGTTGAACAATAGTATATTATTATTAAAAAAATTCGAATGATATTATTTTAAAAAATCTAAAAAAAAATATATACTTGGAGAATTGAAGTATCATTTTGATCCCTACTGTATCAGGCGCAATTGTTATGTTTGATATGTTTGAGCGATCTTTTTTTTCAATTCCTTTTTTTTTTAAAAAAAAAAAAAAGATAAAAAACTTTTTATCTGGAGATATAAATAATCATTCTAAAGTATCTGAAACGATGTTCAAATTGTTCTACTAAAGCAAATATTTCTTCTATGCATCTTTCTGCTTTTTATTAGGTCAATTGATCAAAAAAAATGAACTTTAAAAAAAAAAAGATTTTATAACACATTTCTTCCCCTGAATTAACTGAATTAGCCATTTTGTGAATTTTGTGAAACATTTTTTGAAACACACAATTTCTGATTAAAAGTATTTTATTGGAGAAAAAATTTATATAATCGCTATTTTATTTTTTTTTTATTTTGGTAAATTATTTTTCATGAAAATTATATTCTATTAGTTTTATTAATTAAACTATTTTACGAATTTTTGATCAAGCCGTGGGACCATCTGCATGTGTAACATAAACTTTAAATAGATTAGATCATTTTTCGAATTATGTACATGTCATTAAGTCACTGTATAAATTCTTATAGTTTATCCGCAATACAATGACCTTTTCTTCGCAAATTTAATTTGGAAAGTAGAATAAAGCGAGGTCCTGTCGTACCTTGTACAATTTGATCGGCATAGTGTGTTGATCCGCAGATCGTTTATTTATGATAAACAAAGTAAAAAAAAAAATAAAAGTTGATTCCATAAGCCGTAGGAAGCAACCTTTCTTGTTCAAGTAAGATTATCTAACAAATTTAATCTTTTTTTTTTATAAATTTGAATTTTTCAGCTCTGTGGGAATGAAAAAATAATTGGAACTGAAATTCCACATGCATGAGAAGGATATCGATAAAAATGGATTCAAAGGCGTAAATCATTTGACAATAGGAATGGAATTAATTCTAGATCATTTCATTCTTCTATGATTTTGGATTTTATACTAACTAATCGTGTGGTTGTGAAAGAAGAGCTGTAACATTGTACAGCATAAATGTTGCAGGATAAAATTGTCACACGTAGTCATGTAAGTACAAAAGACTATTATTAGCGTTTTTCTTTTATGAAAAGCTAGATTTGCATCTATCAAAGATTTTGAATTAAACAAAATAAACATTTTCATTGAATTAATTGAGAAAATTGGTTAATAAGGCTGCGCATTATGTACAGCTGTAAAAGAATTTACACCGGAAAAAAGAATTAATGAAACAAAGAAACAACATTATTAGAGATTAATATTATCAATATCGTAATAAAGAATCTTCTAAACTGTCTGAGTGTCTGGTCTAAGATTCGAAATTATTGAAGATATTTATTCTTTATTTAAAAAACGAAAACTCGAAGGAGCAATAAGATTTTCATAGATAATCAGTAATTCTACAAATTTCACCTTGCTTTACATTAATTAAGTTTAATTTCGTTTGAGAGTGAGAAAATTACTATCAATTTCGTATTTTAAGAGATTCAACTTACATAAAAGGCATTCTCTTACCGTTTTTAGTTCATATAGACTATAATTACTATAATTCATATAAACTATAATTACTATAAGTTCATATAAACTATAATTACTATAATTATTACAAAAAAAGTACGTCATTACTAAATCATATATTATTAAGAAATCAAAAATTTCCTTTTCGCTTTCATAAAAATTATTTATCCCTTATTTCTATTCAGTGTTCATAAATTAATATTGATTGTTTAACTTCTTTGTTTTGATCTCTGTGGTTCGAATTGAAAAAAAATTTTTTTTAAAGAAAAAAAATTTTTTTTTTTTGTTAAAATTGAATCGTTTAACTATAAAGTTCACGGTAAAATGTCTCCGGCATGCATAAATTAATTTTAATTTTTATAAAATTTTTTCCCTTGTTTTCCTTAATTGATAAAAACGTTAACAGCCAGTGGTCATTTCAGATCACTTGTCGATCATTAATTAAAATAATTTTGTGTAACCATAATTGAATATTTCATCATGTAACTAAAAAAGAAATTTTTTAATACAACGCTTATACAAATTAAGTAAATTAATAGTTCGTCATGTGTATTATAAATTTTTATCATCATTTCCTCTTTAGTAATATTTTTTTTTTTTTTTTGCATTTACAAGAAAGTTCGTCTCAAAAATGAAGTTTTCCTCCAGATGCAACTTAAAAGTAGATGTGAAATAAAATTTAAATAACAAAAATATATGTAATTTTATGAGAAGAAAAAGATTTACTAAGTTAAAAAGGGCAGTTATTTAGGTAGTTTTTGTGTAAACCACAAAAAGTCAATTTTTATAATAAAAAAAAAAAATTTTGATTTCAATAAAACTTTTAGTAAAAGCTTTTTTTTAACAGTAATTATCTCATTTCTAGCTATAATTTGGCGAAATAAACAGCTTTTGTTAAGCTTAGAAGGGTGATTATTATGTCAGATTTTTTGTTATTTATAAATTTTGTTAAAATTTTTTAATTAAAGCACTAATAAAAAATCTTTTTATCTATTAAAACAATACTATTAGATCTATTTGGGTGTTATAAGTGAATTTTTGGTCAAAAAACTAGTTAAATATAATGTTTTTTTGTTTATTTAAATTAAACCTTTAATGCTTAAATCCTAGTATTATAATAATCATGTAAATTTCTGCAACTTATTAGAAAAAAACTTTAAAATTTTTAAATTTTAATTCATTAAACATGAAAATAAAACATAAATTATTTATTTATAGAAAAAATTCTTATTAGCTATTAGGTCTATTTGCTTTGTTAAATTATAAATAAAGATAATACTTTGCTAACAACCTAAAATTTTCTTAATGCATTGTACGATCCTTGTACAATATCTTATACAAGGTATTTATATCTAAATATATATAGTACAATATTTCTGGCAATGTATTTTTTAAGATTAATTTATTTGCAAATAATTGTAATATATATAATTTTAATATATTTTCCAATACATTCCAATAAATCTTATAATTTTTTCACAAAATTTTATTTACATATATTGTACAAATAATTTATAATAAACTTCACAATTAATTATTTACATATATTTTTAATTTTGGAAAACATGATTATTTTATTTTAAAAAAAATATAGAATTATAGATTTTATCATATTTGCTATATAGAGGCGACAAAGGACATATTAGCAATGAAGGTATATTGTAAAATTTAATATAAATTTAATTATAAAAATACATTATTATCTAATGTAAAATTGTCTAAGAATTAATTCCTCTTGTTATAATTGGATAGCCACGGATTTTTAAGCGATCAATGTACTAAATTTCCGTTGACATAACGCCCCTGGTGACACAACCATAACAAGGTGGAAACCCATCAATACTAGTATAAAAGAAAATAAAAACTCTCCAAGTTCTTGTGTAGAGAAACCAAAAAAAGCTGTCTAATAAAAAGAACAAAGTATGAGTAGTTGTTCATTAATATAAATAAATAAAGAAGAAAAAAAATACCAAATGTGAAAACTAACATGTTCAAAGAGATCCAGAGAGATCCGAAGAGTTAGCTGCTATGGATATTCCTAAGCCTAGAAAGGTACCTCATCGACATTCAGCATTATAGATCCATCTAAAAAAAAAAGATGAAATATTACTAATTGTTTTGTTAAAAGTATTTTAAAGAAAAATAAAGAAAAACTCACTGAAATTTAAAGAGTTAAAGAATATATATATATCCAAGTGTCTGAAAAGTAAAAAAAAAAAAACAAACTATCCATTAGGAAACAAAGTAAAGAAAAAAAGTAGAAATTTGCATTTACCAAAATTTCACATCCAAAAAATCTCAAAAAACTGCCTAAAAAATGCAAAAAGAAAATTGCACATACCAAAAATCTCGTGTTGAAAATTTTTTCTAAATTTTAAAATTAAAAAAAAACTTTGAAACTCAACTTTTCAAAAAAATAATTAAAAAAATTTTCTGATCTTAAAAAAAAATAGAAAAAAAGGCTTTTCAAAAGCTCAATTTTTCAAAAATGAAAAAAAATTAAAAAAATAGTTTGATCGAAACTTTAAGAAAATTAGAAAGAATGATTAAAAGTTTGAGTTTTAGCTCGAAACTTAAAAAGTCAATCAATCCCTGTGACACACATAATAGGGAAATATATTTATTTAAGCTTAATAATAAAAAAAAAGTCTATTATACATAAAATACAACCTTATAAGCTTATACTTTAATATAATTATAAAAATAGCCATATAAATAATACAATAAAAAGTAATCTAATTACAGAAAACTATAAATCTATCATCTAAATATATGAAACCTTCTGAATTATGACCAGTTGATAGTAGTAACACCTAGCGGGGTAAATAGGAGACACTATAATTATATAAACACTATTCAAAAATAGCCGTATTTTTCTTTCAGACCATAAGGTCCGCTTCATATTGGTTCTGGAGTTCCATTTTTTTTTCTTCTTTAGACAATTCTTTGAGTCTATGGACGCAAGGGTTTCATTTCCAGTAAGTTTTTCTTTGATTTAGTTTATTAGTTATTCATTCTAATGAAATGTGTTAATATTATGAATTTTATCATTTTTTTATAGACTCGTGAATTTTGGTAAAAAGCCAGAAGTTTCTTTTTTTTAGATGAGTCTAGTATGTGGACTTTGGTAGGAAAATGATGATGATTTTATTTTATTATAACAATATTTTCGCCATTTGTGGTTATTAAATGGACATTATATTAGAAGTGATATCCTTGGACATGAAATTTTAACGAGTATTTTTATTCTATTTTATGTAGCCCGTTACCTTGCGCTGGGTTGATGAGGCCAATCAGGATTAAATTTTGAGAAGTTTGCGTCTTTATTCTTTTCATCTTGCTGCGAAGGTATATTTTAGGTTTTCGTTTTCATTTGCTTTCTACCCCTTATTCTGCCACTAACTTTATTTTTTTATTTTGTTCTTTATTCTCATTTTATTTCTATTCTATCACCTTGTTTGCCTTCCACTTTGTTTGTCAATTTCTCTCCATTTTGTTTACTCACTTCCCTTACTATGGTCATCACTTCCCGGTACTTAATTCATCACTTCCTCTCTCACCTCTTTTTCTTCATAATTTACCTTACATTTTATCCTTCCTCCTCTTTTCATTTTATTTATTGCTTTCTCTTTCACCTTGTTTTTACTTCCTTCCACTCCATCCATCACTCCCCTTTATTTCAATTTTCACTCCTTCTTTCACTTCACTCATCACTTCCCCTTCTATCTCATTCATCACTTCCCACTTCCATTTCATTCTTTTTCCCTATTCCATTTCGTCCTTGGCTCCCCTTCCATTTTATTCTTAACTCTCTCCTCCGTCCCATTCCCCTAACTCTTCCTTCGTTTTGTTCTTAATTCCCTTTTCCATCTCATTCTTCCCCCTCATTTCATTCTTAACCCCTCCTTCATTTTGTTCTTAACTCCCCCTTTATTTTGTTCTTAACTCCCCTTCCATCTCATTCTTAATTCTCCCTTTCATCTTATTCTTCTCTTCTCATTTCATTCTTAAAGAGTCCGTCAAAAAAAAAAAAAAATCTGTGAAAAAAACCCATCTATTACAAAAAAAAAAATGATTTTTTGTGAATTATTATTATTACTAAAATGAGTTAACATTATTTATACTTATTACCGAAAAGCAATTAGAAAAAAAAGATTTTTGTTAAATGATCTGCTATAATTAAAGAAAGTGTAGTAGCAAACATTGGCTAACAGCTAATGGGGAGATAAAATTTTTTTTTGTAAGTTAGTAATCAACCTGGAATCTGCTGAACAAATCATCTGATCAAATTTTCCATAGCAATACGGAACCTTCCGACTAAGCTACCTGATCAAACCATCCATTCTAACAAAGAACAGGTTAGATCAGGCACAGGTCACACAATTCAAAATTACTTATACAGATAATCTAAACGTCTACACATTTTTTTATTAATGAATTGATTTCTTTTCTTTTACATTAGAACCATAATTTTTTTTTCCGAATTTAAGTTTTTTATTTTTTAGGCTATTTTCTGATCTTTGGATGCATAGGGTGAAATTTCAATGAGAAGGTTTTTTTTTATATATTTTTTTTTTTACAAAAATTTTTACTGTTTCAATTTTCATTTTTCTGAATATTGATGAAGCTTTTCTGCTTGGGAGATGTCATAGATTATGTGAGAGTTAATTTAAGTCAAATCGAACTGTTGATTGCATTAAAGAAAGCGTACTGTTATTCAAGACTAGGGATGCCAAAAGTTCGGTTATAACCGGTCATAACCGGTTTTTACCAGTTCAGTTTCAGTTCAGTTTTAGTCCAAGACTGACCGGTTAACCATCAGTTTTATATATAAAAAAACTGATGAAAAACTGATCGGTTAATTGTAAATATTTTACAGCATATTCCAAAAAAAAACATCTTTGTTTCAATTGAGAATAACTAAAAAACGTGAATTTTAATATTTAAATTTATAGTACTATTCTTTTTGAAATTATGGGGAGAATTTTAATTTTGTGTGATGATCACGTGATTTTTGTATTGCCAAAAAATCTCAAAATCAGCACTATTTTTGTAAGAAAAAATTATGTAAATTTAAATGTTATTATTAAATAAAGTCATAATTAGCACTTTCTAATAAAAATTTATTCGGTTTTGCAATTGGTTTTGTGGTTCAGTTTTATCGGTCAGTTTTGCGGTCGGTTTGGTTTTGACTGAAAACCGCGGTTTTAAAACTGAAACTGAACCGAACTGACCGTTGGCATTCCTATTCAAGACTAAACTCAATTAGGACATACTAGATGCGTAGAATCTTAGTTAATTTGTTCTATTAATGCAATGTTTTAAATTTTCCATTTTTTAGATGGCTGTCTTCTTTGATTGTGCGAATTTGATGTGCGGAATTTTTCCTTAAGTCATTTATTGTATGAAATATTTATTAATATTTCCATCTTATCTTTTTTAGATGAATCTGGACGCATGGGATAAGTAAGTTTCAAAAAAAATAATTTTTTAACTTTTTTATTTGCCTTAAAAGCATTTTTATTAACACTTTTCTTCAATTACTAGTATATAGGTCCCAGCTTATATTTTTAGCATTTCAAAATTTTGAAAGTTTTTCTTTTGTACATTCGGACAGACCAGAGATATTGGAAATGATAAAGTAAGTTTTGTCATGAAACTTTTACTTTTTATGCCTTTTTTAAAAAATAAGAAACTCTTTGTCAATGTTCCCTATTTTCTTTTGTAGGACCAAGTTCTGACCACTGGAAGATTGAATTTCGTATGTATTATTACAAAACTTATTGATAATTTATTTGATAATTTTATTTTTTATTTTAACAACATCTTATTAAACATTTGATTTGTTGAAAGAAATAGTATATTTTGTTAGTTTTTATTCAAGGAAATTTACTTGGCTAGTATATTATAACTACATTTATTATTAGCAATGCAAACATTCTGGGTTTTTTAGACGAGAGGTTAAAGGTCATAAGCTATCCCACCAGCTGGCAAAGTGTATGAAATTTCTTTTAATCCACAAAGAAAGCCTTGCTAAAGTCATCTTTAGTGTAGGTCTAGTAATACATTGCCTTAATTGAGCGTGGCTACGAAGTTTATGATTCTTATATATCTTATGTTTAATCACACAATTTATTTACTATTTAAATTTACAATACATGTATAAAAGTCTTTGTACAAATCATTTTATAATAAATTTAAATATCTAACTGTCTATTTATTTGTAATATCAAATTTACGATTATTTGTTGTTATATATTTTATGATTAATTTGTGTTATACATTTTTTGAATTAGTCTTCCTATATATATAATAATAATATATTGTATAATGCCTCTACAAACCCAATAACAAGTATCTTATCATGGTTTGTATACAATGTAATGTGACAATAATTTCACGACACATTTAAAAAATTTTATGTTGTTAGCAAAGTACATTATGGATAAGTAAAATATTTTTTTTATTTTTAAAGTAGCGTTAAAATAAAAGATATTTATATAATATTTAAAAAAAATAAGCAAAAGAAAGAAGTTAAAAAAATTTTCTTAATATTTTATTAGTTTGCTATATCAAAATAACAATATAATTGACTACCTTCTTTGGCCAGATGCAACTGAATAAAGTGAAATTTTTGACTTTTAAAAAGTTTAAAAATATTTTTCAAGTCTTGAACGAACATGTTTACTATTGTTGGAAAAAGTGTTACATTGCATAAATATGGTGTTACCTTTGACCTGAAAATTTTGATTTTAACGTAATTTGGGCTGGCATTACGAATTTGGCCAGAATTAAGAAAAATTCGGCCAGAATTATGAATTATTGATTGGCAGATTTAACCAGATTGAGTTAATTTTGGCCAACTTTAATTATATACGTGTACTATATATTTAAAGAGAATACTGTACCACAAACTTTTTTTTGCAAATTTTATTAAAAAAAATCTCCCTCTTTTTTCCATGATATGACCAGTGACTGTTAAAATTTGTTTAAACCATATTCAGTAAAATTTGAAAGAAAATTAAACCTAATATATCAAAACGTTCCCTTGTACATTCACGAAATAAAAATTGTATTATGATAGAAGGAATTCTCCTAACTCTCATTCGTGCGATTTGTGTGTAAGCAAGCACCGCTTCTGATATTTTTTTATTTTTTTCGTTGTCAACTCTTTCAAAATAAGTAAGTTAAATAAACAAAAACGTATTAATGTTTCACTTAAGATCTGATCTGCCTATGATCAGCAGAACGTTACTATATAAATTTGGGGAAAATAAATTTAAAATTTTGCAAATCAAAATCATTAATCATGTTGAGATACAAAGTCACGTGATTAGATTTACATTGTAGTTTCAATATTTAGTAGGAACTACCGAACTAGTTTACCATGAAAATTGCCCAAATAATATTATTAAATTAATAATGTTTTGGCCAAAAAAAAAAGCGTAACTAAGAGTACAAATAAAAAAGACTGAAATAGTCTATTTGTTATCTATATAAAACCCTCTGAAAAGCCATTATTATCTATTATTTTGATAAATATTTGCTGGTTTTTTTTGTATTTCTGTTATAACACTTCAAAAAAATAATAATAATTTGCAAATTAACGCTAAGAATTTATTTATGTGTTGGCATTAAATAAAAAGATAAAATTATTTTCGAATGTTAAAGCCAGTAACAGAAATTAGCAGTTTGGGGAGGAACGTAAGTTCACCTGTATATGACTTGAATTGTTATTATGTGAAATAGTTAATGTTGCACCAGCAAACATTACTGATGAATCAATTGATGAAGCATTAATCGCAAAAGAAGAGGTCATTAAAATGAATGCTAAAAAAGGAGGAGTGATTCATACTCTCTCATTTTGTTCATTAAAGTCACTGCGGCAGACAATGTCTATTAGAGCTATTAATTTCAGTAAGAAAACTTGGAATAAGTTCTACGTAACATAACTCCATTCTTCAAAAATATACGCTCAGATTAGTTACAAAAATCCAAGTACATTGTCCAACGTAATCTTTGGCCATTGCACTTTGAAAAAAAAGGTGTAATAACAACTGGCCTGTTCCCTATGCAGTAAAGTGTGATAGTAAACTTACGTATTCTTGAAAGACGAATGAACGAACATTTTTCTGGGTCTACAAGAAACAGAGACAAGTCTGTGAAACTAAAGCAGATGGAAGTATCCATGTAGTCTCTATTGACTCTAATAAACAAAATGGTATATAAAAGAAATCTTCATGATTTTCTGAAGAACAAAGAAAATTATGAAGGGTGAATACCAAGTAAATGGAGAACGTGTATCAGACATTTAAGGTAGAAGACTATAGTAATGGTCTATATATGGGAGTTAAAAAATGATTAAAGTAGCGTGGTTGAGCAACAAGACGCTCATTGACATTGGTTGAATAGTTTATATATGTACATCTATGGATCGACTTCATTCAAAAAAAGACAAATTATATGCTTCAATATCTAAATGCAAAAAAGTAAAGACGAAGCGCATTAATAAGGCCATTGCTCGTATGAGACAAAATGTACAACACTTGCAGATTAAAATATACAGAAAAATTATTAATTTCTTAACGCAAGAGTTTGATGTTATCATTATTCCTCCCTTTGAACTGAGTTTGAAGTGAGTGATATTGTTAATCGTAAGACAAGGAAAATGCTCTGCTGATCTCATTACCACTTTTTGGGGGTCGTCTAAAGCGGGGGTAAGTCGCCCGATTTATACAAATTTTTGGCCCGCATTACGGCATTAAGAAATTGCGAATGTGACAAATAGAGTGTGACATATAGTATTTTATTAACCGAAAAATTTCTAAGTCGCCAGAATACTTAATAAAAATGAAAGAGTAGAGGTGTGACACAGGCGACAACTATTTTACTATGATCACGTGATTTGCCCGCTTTAGACATCCCCCACTTTTGTCAACATTTGATCGCTATATCCCAGGCAAAATATATTGTAAGCCATAAACCGCGTTTATTTTAAATTTTTACGTGTAATAATAAGGCCAGTCCAACTTAATTTTTCGTTTAACATATCCCCCCCCTCCCCCTAGTTTTTAAAAAAATGGAGAAAAATTGTGCATGTAATTTAGGCCAGAATTATGATTCTTGGCCAGAATTACAAAAAATTTTTTAAAATCACATGACATGCACATTTCTAATTATAATTCTGGCAAAAATTTTTATAATTCTGGTCATGTTTTATATCCCCCCCCCCCCAGATTGTGACCCTCCATGTTATGTTAAACAAAAAATTAAGTTGGACCGGCCTAAATAATTATATAGGGTTCATTTCGAAAGAAACGTACTTTACAAGTGGTTGGTTCTAATAAAATATATTTTATCCGATAAGAGGCAAAATGCAAAAAAGAGGTTTTATTCATTACTATTATTCGGGACATTTTTTTTTTCATAGCATAATAAATGCATTATAACCCGTATACTAGGATGGGGATTAATGTAATCCTTGTAGACCATTGAACTCGAGATATACACAAATGAACATAATGGTGCTTGGTTTCACTATACTATTTTTATGGCTTAACCGTGTTCATGTCTTCAATCCATGCATACTGAATGAGTATACTGTATTATTACACTCTATTCTCGTATACTGTCCCACACGTATTCTGAGATAAGTACATTAAAGGTATCCTCTTATTTCATGAGTCATCCATTTGGCGAATAATATCCATCGGATATAATATTTCAGCGTGAAGCAAAAATGTTAATTCGCTTTTTAGTTATAAGTTGGTTGTTTCTTGTGTTAACGAACTTAACGAAGAATCTTCAGCATCCCTTTCTTTGAAGTAAGAAAGGTTCCTGTGGGTCAAAATTATTGTTGGTTTGCGAAATATATAAGTATACGATAAGAAAATTGAATATATTCTATGACTTACATATGACACTCTGATTAAAATGGCTATTTCGCTTTTGTGCTTTCTTCAAGGATTAGATAACCCATTCCCGGTTCTTATCGATGAAAGGAAAATAAAAACGATTAAAGACCTCAAAGATTTCATTAAAATAAGTAAAAGACAGTCCATTCTCGATAATAATATCGCCGTTGACAAGTTCGAAATTTGGAAAGTATCCATCCCTCTCGACGATATTGCCAGTATTGGGGAACTAAGAAATACGTTGGCCGAAATAGAGAATGGCGTGAAATTAGATGATCAAGAAATACTTTCGTTATTCGAAAAAATTTCAAATCATATCCAGGTTTTCATAGGTAACCATACGAATCCCGCAAAAGATCAAGTTGATGAAGAGAAGATTCTACTTCAATGTCAATCTACATTAGTCGAATAGAGAAGAAATGACGAATTATATTGCCAATCAAAATAGAAATTACATGTATGAAAAATAAAGATATCTTAATAAGTTTATTTACATTTTTTTAGATTATCGAATAACTAAATTCATTCAATGGGGTGAAGTTACAAGAAATATGTAAAATAGGAGTAATAAGAGTGGATGAAGAATAGCATTCTAAAGAGAGAAAAGATATATTAACAGGAATAGTAGTAGAATGTAAAATCAATGTTTGTAATATTTGAGAAATTTATAAGCTGCACACCGGTAGTTTGTGCCTCTTTTACTAGGATGTTTTTATGTTATCGAAGCAAACAAATAAATCAATGTTGTTCAAACAATTTAATCTTCTCTCATCAATGGGTTTATTTTAACTTCGTATTCTTGTTTTAAAGTAGCGTTTTCTTGTTCCAATGATTTAACTTTCTCTTCCAACGAGTTAATTTTTATCATATAGCTTCAGAGTGAGCATCAGTTGACATATCAAACATGTCGGATGCAAGGATTGTTGTTGCTTACGGACGTTCACTTGGATCGCCAGTCATTTGGTCAATTAATTCTACCTTTAATCAGGGTTTAATTTTAAATCACAGGAAAAAAGTAATTTATTGTTTATTCATTTTACTTCAACTTAAATATGCTAGTGTGCACAAAATCTTCTTACCACTATATCATCACAATCAGCCCGTCCTTTTAGTACATATGAATCCTTTAAATCTATACCAGGAAAATATATCAGATTTCTTTAGTAAAAGCTTCAATATGTTACAGTATAATATGTAAAGTTTAAAACACATAAATATTTTTATCACGTGTAAGATAACAAAATTTACAAAAATAAGTGTTACCGCTAGCCTCCCGGATCTTACCAAACAAAAATCACAGATTTTTGGCATAAATTTATTATTAGTAGTTTCTTGTTAATTGTTATAATGTTCCACTAGATTAAAACTTTCCAAATCAACGGTTGTAAAATTAAAAACTTCACTTATAATTTACCATTCTCGATATCTTAAATTTAAAGTTGTTTGGATCATTAAGACAGTAAAAAATCCGCATTTAAGTCTCGATGAACTAGATTCCTATCATGGATACGGTGGGATCAAAATTATTTGGAATGATGAATGTAGAAAAATGGCCATATTAGATGGTTTTTAACGCATTTTCTATGTATTTCGCCTCTTCCTTTTTCCAAAAAAATAATGCTCACCACTGTACTCAACCTAATAGAATAATTTCATTAGTTACCTATGGTAACGTCCAAATAAACCCATAAAATACTTTGACATTAAAATGTGATTGCCACATTTTGCCAGAACCTTTTTGAGAGTAGTCAAACACAATTCCATTTGGATAAAAAGCGTGGATTCTGTGAGGGTAAGATCTGTCCAATCATTTTCAGGGCATTGTAACCAGGAAGAAAAATACCTTACAACGTTCAGGCGTTCAAATTCAGCAAGCGCTTTGCATTGGCTTCTTTGAGAACCTAAAAATGAATCGTTCAGTCTGTAATATATTTACTAAAGATAAATGTTAGCAACAAATAATCTAACAAAAATGACATAACTTATACAACAAACCAGTTCAATCTTACGAATATCAATTTTTTTAACGGTGCAACTTTTGCCATCCAATTATTCCAATAAATGTAATACCTTCAGTAGTTAATATAAACTTGCGTCATACCTGAAAGTACTCTTGGATATGAAGTGAGACTAATTTTGTAAAGACTTACTTTCTACACACTCCCGTATGACCCTCCTCCTAACTTGTCGAGTTGTTTACTAAAAATTTTCAATAGAGAAGCTTAAGCCATTGTCTTATTTTTTACATGGTGATAAAAATTATTATGAGATAATAATAACAACTGAATAAAGAAAATGTTCTAACGCTTATAGAACACTTTCTATTAAATTTTTTGCCACAGGGTAATTTCACTCCATTTACTTTTTTCTTTCCTAGTAACAATTCTATGGAATGGAGAAATAAACTCTGAATAATGAGTTAGTTGCGTTATAAAAAAAACGATAACTTACTATAATCTCTATCTCTCACTTTTAAATATAATTTTCTCTATATCTTCCTCTGGTTGAATAGAAGACGTTTTATGTAATATAGTTTCTTTTTGTAAAATGCTAAACTACGGGATCATGACCTGTGGGTCACGCTTGCCTTATTTCATTATAATAACATGTTGGTTCGACACTAAAATGTTGCACACGCTAAAAAACGCTATTAGTACATTTTTTTTTTACAGTGATACGTTAGTTCTCTATAATACTATCCTGCAGTGTAGGTTAATAAATAGGACGGAATAAAAGAGCCCTGTCAAAAATTTGAGATTGGAATTGCTATTCAATTGTGATGAAAATAGTAGTGGATCAAATTGCATATATGCATATTTATTATTTTTCTGATATTACATATTAAGATTATTACATATACTGTATATTAAGATTATTACATATTAAGATTTTTTTTGCGATTCACAAAAAAAAAAAAAATTCTAACTAATAAAACAGGTGAAGGGGAAGGCGGATCCTCAGGCTGTTCACGCTTCATTGGATTAATAGTACGCGCCTTTTTGCCAGTGGGTTTTTTTTGGAGATTGTCTTATATGCCGAATATATGTTTTTAATGCTAAAGTTTTAGAGGATGAGATTGAATTGCGATTATGTGATTTTCTTAAATTTTCAAGTACTTCAATGACGTTATTTAGACCTTTCTGTGTAAAAAAAAAAAAATCAGAAATTAGATACTTCATTATAAAAAAACCAAGAATAATAAACTTACTCCAAAATTCCATAATACTGGTAGCGCATGCATAAGTTCGTAATGATCCTCCCAATTGATTGAGAACTGGAAGGTACCAAGGAGAAACATATGGTAACATTTCTTAACAGGAATGTCCTTGAACATCTAGTCCTAGTAAGTGTAGACACTTGGTTTTATAATTATTGAAAAGTTAAAAGTTCACACTTCGCTTCACTTACCATGTGTATGAAGAAACCATGCACGAAGTTTCCTCGTAACCTTATGATCACCACATGGTAGCACCGTTGCAATGTTGTTAAGAAGGTCTCGCATACCCCTTAGTAATGTATTAATTTATTTAATAATAAAGGAAGGCGCATATTTAATTCCTCCTTCGGAATTAAAAGGCCTTTATTAATGACAAACTTAGGGCGCCTGAATTGAGGACTTGGGATGGATACCAAGTTGTCAACACAGTAATCCTCCTAAAGTCTATCACAATCGACCCGGAGTTGCTCTCAAACTGCAAAATAAAAACGCACCTTATTTTTTAAATTAAGATAGGTTTCTTTATCAAAAAGTTGTTCTGCTTCCTTAAAAAACTTAGTTTTCCATATATCGTTGAGACTGTCCCATGTATCTGGGGATGATATCAATTCAATAATAACTTACGATTATGTAATAGAAAGTCATAATAAGATAAAGATGATAAATTTTTTTGTCCTTTTTAAAAGGTAGTTAAGAAGCTCTAAAAAGCCAAATAAAGAATATTAACTCTTGAGAGTGTTAAGAATACATAGAAAGAATATGGATGAAATAAATGGAACTTACTATCTCGACCAAAGATACTTTTTCATTATTAAATATTCTATCGACTTTAGTTTGATAAAAAAAAAAAAAAAAAAAATATTTCAAATTAAACCTTTCTTAATATATCGTGACTAATAAAATAGATTCTTGTGGCTTCATTATAATGTAATACAGCAGATACCTCAAAAAGATTAATAAGTTTGAAATTCCATAATCTGATAAGTATGATATTAGAAATCCTCTATTTCACATTCTCACATGATGATCGAGCCATCGATCATGTGATTAATCAGGTACTTCTTATCTATACTAATCTTGATCACGATGACCTTAAACACAAAAATCCTCATGATTTTGGATTGAAACATTTCTAACGTATTTTGATTGACACACTGTACATTCTAGTATATCTAGTACGTAATAAATAGCCAGAATACATTAGCATCTGTCACAAATATCTTCCAAGGAAAATACGGGTATCAACTACTTGTCTTGAAATTCATAGTGTGTAATAAATCAGTTGACCATGTACAAAACGTAATTGTTTTACGTCATATGAGATTAATTTTGTTTTTGATAATGGAAGAGCAAGACTGCAAAGATACCAATTTGCAACTCCGCATGTCCTTGTTTTGAAGGATTCCACATGAATGTATTATTGTTTTGATACCAGTATCCTGCAACTTATTTGTTGCTAACAAGCAAGTGCATATAGTTTCATAGCATTCCATGAATGTGTATTTATGTTGTGTGATAAAAGGTAATCAAGCGAAGATACTTCTATTGATATTAGAGAAACGTGTTATTATACAATATAAATCATTGTTGGATGTTATTCTCTCTGAGCATGGCATAGCAAATAAAAGTGATATTTACCCATCATAATCTATTTTTAGAGTTCGTCCAACAAAAGATCTAGAAGTATCACTAGAAATAAGCAACCACAAGGTCTTATTTTTTCTTTTACTATTAAAGTACCAACAGTTTGACATAACGTGGCATGAATCTTTTCTAGTTGTAAACATTTTTCTCAAGAGGAAACCAATGAAGTGAGAATAGTCTCTTTGACGCACTTTTCAAGTTTAGTGTCTTTTGCTACCATAGAATTATCTTCAGTTATTATTTCAATGCTAGACTTTCCTATGATTATGATCGGTTGATCGTATCTTAGCATGTATTAGTTATTTTGTAGTCAATGTTAGCATTTTTTGGTAATACTAAAAGAGTATCATTGTTGGGTAACTGTGATGGAGAATTAAAAACCAGTTTCTCTAAAACCAAAGCTGTTCTTAGTTTCAACATCACTCTGTATATCACAATTATGGGTTTCATTATACAACTCTTTTGGGAATTCTTTCTGATCAGAGGTATCGCTTTGAGATGGGATTGATGGAACGGGGTCTATATTTGCATTATTGTCTAATGCTAGTCCAAGATTATCAACGCAATCAATAACCAATGATTTGTTAACGAAAAGATCATTTCTATGTATATCAACAGATGTTCTTAAGTATCGGCTAAGAGAGATATTTTCTTGTGAAGAGGTTGTTTAAGATAAGTAGATCCTAGGATATGAAAACATTGTATAGAATTAAGATAGCAGGGGTCGAAAGAGTGGCCAATATCTCTAGGTATCCGCATTCAGACATTATCAGCAATCTTCTTCGCTTTATTGTGATTAGCCATATAAAATAAGGTAGGTTGTATATGATAATTATACGACCAAACACCTAGAGTATTACGATCATAACTACAAGGTTACTCAGAGATTTTGGGACATTTGTGCTATCTCCATAACCATTACAAATTTCTTCTAGCATTCCACTAAGCAGGAGTTGTCTGAGAATATTGACTAGCGGGATATGAGAATGAGAAAATGTATTTTTGAAGCCTGAGGTGCATTCTCGTATATTATTTCAGAGAAACACCGTGATCTTTCAGGTACTATTTCATTGTAATCCCAAAACTCTTGAAGGGAATCAAAAACTCTATAGCCACGGTCTGTATTGTCTTGTACTATTAATTTCATAGACAATGTCTCCTTATCATATAACTTTTCAACGACGTATAAGTCATTGAACAATCGTTTGTCAGTTTCTATGTGATACATTTTTTGTAGTAGTGTCATTTCTTTAAATGAAAATTTTGAGATAGAAAATAATAGCACATAGCATCCATACTATGGAAAAAAACGAGTAAAAAACGCATACCCAGGAACTTCATTCAGGAAAAGGTCGACTCCCCTATGAAAAAAATGCATCCGGAATTCATGCTGAAATTGTCCGGAAAAATAAACAGACAATTTCCGGACGTTTGGTAAATCCGGAAAATGTTCCAAAATATGCGCGTTTCTGGATGTTCGGAATATGTCCGGGTTCAAATTTGCCCGGAATTTTCCAGAATTCTGAACAATCCAATTTTATCCCAGATGATCAGCAGGAGTTTACCACTTTCTACACGATTAACCAAAGTTTGCTCATTTAAAACGGCTAATGATACTTTCTTTTATAACAACTATGTAGTAACCTGTTTCGTATTGCATTATAACAAAGATAAACCGTAATTCTTTGTAAGACCAATCTGTGTTTATCCTAGAAATAGAAATTTTAAGTAATTCTTATTCGGGTTACTTAAAAGCTAATTCACGAAATAATTGGGATTAAAATGAGACCAAAAAGAACATACACTTAATGCACTATGGTTAATATATTTCGTATCTTGTCAGATACACGTGGGCACGTGGCCAAGATCATAAAAATTTCTTTCGATTTAACGATTTTGACCAGAATTAAGCTTCGTGATTCCAGCCAGAATTAAGGAAATCTTTTCCAAAATCGAAACTTTGAACCAATAATGTACTTTACACGTGACTTATCACATAAAAATTGTTTTGAAAATTTTACCGGTTCTTGGCCCTTACTTAATATGGACCAGCAACAAGATGATCAGCAAAGTGGAATGGTGGTCTCCTCACTAAATGAATCGCTTGAAATTTTTACTGAATAAAACCTTGAGATTTGGATTTTATAACCAAATAATTTGACATTATTTTCCTAAGACTAAAATTTCACAAATATCACAAAATTTCCAATTTTACGAAATTTTCCATTTTTAAAGCTAAATAACTCTATGAAATCAAGATTTCAGATTTACATAATGATTAATACATAACTCCTAAATAAATATTCTAAAAATGTGGGCAAATTGTTTATTTTAAAATTATTTGAGTAATTTTCTGCCGGGTATAGGCGTACGAACTAACAACATTACTAATTCGCGAAGTTATTATGTCAATGAAAATCCAAAATGAAAATGTCCTCACATATATATATAAATAATTTATGATTAAAATTGTATGCCCATTAATTAAAGGGCACGCGTAATGCTAATTGTAGTAGTTTAGAAGTCATAAAAATTGTTATTCATATTTATTATGCGAAGAAAAGTCATTTTATATTGGCAAATTAGCCGAATTATAATTGTAATTATCATAATTTATTATTATTGCTAAAGTTTTCCTATTCGGTAATCTGTTGTGCCATTTAATTTGGCGATACAGTTTTTTTTTATATTTTTTAGAATAATATTAGAAAACTTTGCTTGTGAATTTATATCTTAGGTTCTTAGATTTAGGAGTAAGAATAATGAATCTGAATATTAAATCTAAGATAGAGTATATCGCCCACCCACCCTCCTAACGAACAGGCGTTTATTATATATAAAAAAAAAAGTTTTGTGCATGTTACAGTACACAAAAAAAAACGAATATATACAAACAAACGAACATCTTAATGATCTCCCTTATGGATATATCCTACAAATATCTCGTAATAATCTTTTCCCACACTAATAAATATATAAATAAACCCGTTATCAAAAAAAAAAAAAAAAAAATGAAAAAAAAATTCAGAAATTCAATCCTCAAAAAAAAAAAAAAAAAACAAAAAAATAACAAAAAAAAAAAAATGAGATGAATCATTTTAATCTAATAAAAAAATATCAAATCCTTTATTGAAAATTCCACTTCATCAAAATTTTAAACAACTAAAAAAACTTGCTAAATTGATTGCATAAAAAGATACGATCCTCTTTCCCCTTAAAAAATTATTTCTTAAAAAAAAATTTTGCCATGTTAAACTCATATATAGGTTTTACTAACCGAAAAAAATTCGTCCCTAGAATACTTAATAAAAATGAAAAGGTAGAGGATGTGATGCCGGTGACAAATACTTTTACTATGATCATGTGATCCTACCCCGCTTTAACGTCCCCCCAAAATTCACCAAACCTCTGATTGGCCAATGTGTCACATTATGTTACACAAATCCAAAAAAGAATATTTTTGTAGATCATTCAGGATTTTCGGTTGCCCTTAATAACTGATATATTTTTTAGCACCCAAATTTAACTTTAACACGAAGTAACATCTAAAAATTGATTAAATCAAATGCTTTTGATATGATAAGAGAATCAAAGTGGTTTTTTCAATTGTAATGCTTCTATGCACTGTATTTGTCAGAAAGGCTGAAAAAATTACCTCCTTAATATTTGGCGTTTTATTAAGTGGTCAAGATATGATTGAGATTGTAAATCACCTATTTCGCTTTGTCATATGGGGGATTGTCATTAATCTGTTGATCATCACCTGATTAAAAAAAGAATATCAGTTGAATTTACATGAATTTTGAAAAATACATTAAATTAAATATATGGGTTAATGTTATTATATAATAGTTAACCAGTTAATTAACCAGTTAATTAATGCTGTTATTATAGTAGTTATTTGAACAATAAATAAATGAGTACGTACATTTATTTTATTAAAAAAAGCTAACCTGTATTTGGAATTCTTTTGAAAGCAAAAAATTGTCTTTGCTGAATCTTGGCGTAAATTATATGATGATCACAGATGATTAAGGCAGTTGGATTGGATTGAGTTACAACACTTGATTTAGTTTATATTTGATTTGGATTGGATTGGATTGATAATTGAAATTTCCTAATGGAGAAGTCGTGCAACATTATTCGGCGCAATATATGTGGCTAAATTTTCGATAACGCTGGCCGAGATTAACATAATTTTGGCAATTTTCCTTTGTAAGATAGCGCCATTTTAAATTTGCGTAACGGGTCATCCAATTGTTACGGTTTATTTGTGTAATGATAAATACTCCTTGTTCGATTTTTGACTTTTCTTTGTCACAAATGAGAATGCATTCGAGTGCATAAAAATTTGCAGTTTCCTAAATATATTGGATGAATATTAATAATTCCGTTTCTAAACGAGTATTGTTGCTAATCTGAAGACAAATCAAATATAAAAGATAAAACAGTGTTTTTTTTTTATTTTTTATTACGCCATAAAACTTCATTTTTTTTAAAAAAAAATATATATTAACCAATGAAATCCAACACCAAACGACTAATACAACGGCTAAGAATTAAAAGAATGATGCGAAAATCTAAACAACTTAATAATGAAGAGACACTGAGCAGAATCAGTAAGCTTCCTCAACAAAATACTCAACAAAATACAAACGGTTTAATGATAAATCAATTTTTCAACGGATATTCTTTTTAATTGATTTGGCAAATTATGTCTGATAGAAGGTAATTGAAATGAAACGAGATATGTAACAAAAAATTTATTTTACTTAATAATTAATTAAATATTTACTTATTATACCTTAGAACGTACATTTTTCACATCCGTGATCGTTATATATTAAAAATTCTATAATATGACATCCCGACATTTGTATCCTTGTGTAGAATTACATAATACTTCACAACGCTCCGGACTAATCATATAATTCCGCATATATTTTATTTTATTATTTTAAAAAATCTTGTTTAAATTATGGGTTTACTCTTATTTAAGCTACAGTATTTTAAGAAAATTTTAATTGTATATATTTTAATATCATATTTCTGTATTCGCTAGTATAAACAAATACAATATAATAAACACATTATGATATATCGAAATTTAAGTATTTCACTCACGTATTATCATACAGATATTTGAAGTTTATTTGGTTTATTTGAGTGTAACCCTAGACTCATAATAAAAGGTACTCTGTAAAATCATTAATTGCTATTCCAACTTTAAAAGGGCGTTAGGGCGGGAAGTAAACATAATAGACTACAAAAAGTCTCAATGGCCAAAAAATTCACACATAAATGATAGTAAAATCTTAAAGTAAATAGAATTTCCCTCTCATGTGATATCAGTAGATGTTGAAACTTGGAACTGGTCAAATTAACTGGTTTAAAACCCATGTTGCTCCTTAAAAAAAAAAAAAAAAAAAAAATTTTAGCCGTTGGTCCAAATGAAATAGTCCCCCAACCAACGTAACATAAACGGTCATATGTAAAAAAGGAACTTCTTAGCTTTTAAAGGTGAAATTTAAAATTAATAAATTGAAATATAATCCATAATTTTAATTTTTTATTTCTTTTTCGTTTTCATATATCATTAAATACGTTTGCATTCATAAGATAACTATGCAATGAAGATACTAACAAAATCGAAAGACAACTACAGTATTTATGTTACATCTATGCTACATGATTATCGATTAAGCATGAGATTTAAATTCATGCTGACGTGCAGAAATGATTAGCTGTGAGAACTAAAACAAAAAGTTAGATTGATTATCATCTTGGGCAAGAAATTTATCATACGGGCTATTATTGTCCAATAGGGAATTTTCATTTAAATATTGAAAATATGTTTATTTATATCGCTAATATAAAAGGAATAATCAGCTAATTTTATGTTTATGTCCAAGATGAATTTAAGTTTTCCAGACGTTTCCAATTGTAATACTTTCTTAATATGTCTATAGTTGTAGCTTTTGATACAAAAATAATTTGAGTTCAGATTTTAAAAATATTCAAAAATGCATTATGATATACAGATTATTTTACATAATTTGGCTTATCATTATTTACAGTAGTATTGTGAATGATTTCTTATCATAAAGAGATACCGGAGTAAAGTTTAATTAGATTAATTTAAATATTAATTATAAATGACAACGTTTAAACGTGTTCAGTTTATAATCATGTCGTCAAAAAATTTCAATAGTAAATACAGTTGCAGTAATTGATTTCATTACTTTCCTCGTTGTTTAACTGAAGATGGGAATTTTTCGATGACATTCATTCACGAACTCTTTCAATCGTGGTAAAATTTTTTCCTTAAATTATCAATATAATAGCTTCTCAATGTCATCATCAATCGAGAAGACAGAGAGGACAAACTAAAGGCTCTTTCGGCTTATTATATCCAGATTGAAATGCTCCGTGAATCGTGGAGGCCAAAATTACCATTCGATATTTCAACTTTTTATTTGATTTTCTTTTATTATTGAAATAACTTATCCGAAATCTTAATTGTTATCTTGCTCCATATATTCATTCTTCATTTCTTCATCATATCTTTATGATCACCAATTAAAAATCCTGTTATGAGACTTCTATTTAACATATTAGTACACGTATCAAAGGCGCAGTCTATAAAGCGTTTAATTAAATTCGTAACAGTAATTGATCATACACCGTTTTTGTGACACTTTGACGTAATTTCTCATCATTTCAATTAATTTTTTTCTCACAATTTCTTTAGTTAAATATATAAGACTCAAACGACTGGTCATGTGTCATTTTGGCCAAATGCACCTGAATTACATCATAATCCTTGCCAAAATTATTCAAATTTCTAATTAAAATAAAATGTATCACGTGATACAAATAAGCGATAAATGACCGGTCCAATCATCAGTCATTCAGTGGTCATTCAGGGGTCATTTCAACGACCCAGAACCATAGGGAATCACGATTGAAACAACTACATGGTTGTTTTACAATGAATTTAAATGTTAATGGTCCTTTTCACCCCTAATAATCAAGAAAAAAAAATAAAAAAAAAAATAAATTAATTAATTAAAAAGGACGAATAAAAAGATGGATAATTATGTTCACAATATAACGGTCTATTTTTAATTATGTGACATTTGATATCTAAATTAAGGTCATATTAACTTATTTGTTCATGAAAAAATTATTAATTTAAGAAACGAGTAAAGCAATATTTTCTTTCGCCGTTTGAAGAATTAAATATGTTGTTATATACTTTATAATTTATTTTTATCTTTATCTTTATTTTTTTTTTATTTTGTTTCTTTTTTGAAATTAAAAAAAAAGAAAGCCACAAATGTTGTCATATGTAACAAAATTACAATTTGTTGACCTTGAATGAAAACGATTTTATAATTAATCAACAAAGTGGTCGTTCAGGTTCCACAAATATTCCGCAGTTTGAGATGATTTCATTGACGGTAAAAATAAAACATCTTTTTAACTTACAATAACTTATACTATGTAAAATCATTGAATTAATACTTGTACTTAAATATATATATGTATAAAAAAAAAAGGAAAAAAAAGAATTGGAAGTCTATTGATGATCATTGATAAAAATGATTATTAAAACATTTTTTATTGTGACATTTCTTAATACAAGTAGATAAAGAATCCTAGACCGAAACTAGGTATTGAACTGAGATTGTTTAAAAAATATAAAAATTAGTTTAGGTATCGGACGGGCTATGCTCGCTTTCTTTAACCATAATAGATAATTTTTACGGTTATGTTAATAACCGAAATATTTAAAAATAGTTTAGGCGTTTATGACAAATTCATTTTCTTTTGTGATATAAATAATGTTTAAATGAGGTTCTCGTTTTATCTAACAAGAAACAGGGAAGTATGATTGATTATCAATCAACTTTCATTTTTATATCAAATACAAAGACAAACAAGTTTATCGACACGAAATTTAAGGGCAAAACAATTGAGAACATAAAGTATGTAATTTTTGTTAAAAATAAAATTGAACATGATAATTAATTTTATATTATCTCTTATGTGCTCGAATAAATGATCGTTTCTATGTGTTAATCTCCGAAGCTTTATTCCCGTTTAACATTAAATATGACTTTTTTATTATTATTTGAGCACAATACTTTTATCAAATTTGTTTATATTAAACGGTTTATCAACTCCGAAAATGAATGCAACAATGGATCTATTTTTAGCAGAGATTGTTTGAAGAATAAAATTTGGAAGTAATAATGTTAAAGTAGGTAATTAATAAGTAATAAAATAAGAAATGGTTAATAAACGTTGAAACCCTTCTTATAAATAGAGTTCAAAATTTTCTCTTTCGATAAAAAAATAAAAATAAAAAATATTTAAAAATATATAAAAAATATATAAAATACTTACCATAATAAATTATAAATATTTTTTTTTTTTTACAAATTTTACTAGCAAAAAATTGGAGCAAATGCATTCAACACATTTTCTTGATCGGTTAAATTACTTCCTTTCATTTAGTAAATGCTACTTATCAGAGATGCAATAAAAAAAAAAAAAAAATTCAGTTATATAAAAGATTTTCTAAATCAACGTCGAAATTTTAATGGAAATAACATAAATGGATAAATTGAATTCTTATCCATAGCTAAATTATAAATTCTTTATTTACTCACATTAAAAATTCTGCAATATACTTACCAGCAGTGAATAACAAGTTTTTTTTACGCCTATCAATAATTTGTTATCTCAACTGAAAAGGTTTGATTATCATAATCTTTTTAAAATTCAATTTTTTGATCTTTTTTTTTTTTTTATTTTATTTATTTTATTTATCGAATTTATTCATCAGTTCATTCATCATCATATCAATCTTTACTCAGTGTTCATCAAAAATCTATCCTTTTTATTTATTATTTAATTTAATCTGTTATGATATTTACCGTATCATATGCAAAAGTAATACGATCAGTTATTTTATTCATTGTAATCATTGTCAAAATACGGTTTGTCTTGTGTTCATATTTTATTCCTGCTGCGTTTATCGTTTCTCATTGTGTAAAAATATGTTGCACAACAAATAGTATATAAATACAAGTAATTTTCTATTTTCTATGCCGTTTAACGTCTTTTACTCATTCTCTAAAAAATAATAATAATAATAATAATAATAATAATAATAATAAATACATATCTACGTGAACGATAAAATGACCTTAAACAAACTAAATAAAAACAGACATGAAAAAACACAAATTCCAAGATGGGATAAACCGAGAAAACAAATAGCAAAAAGGAGGAATCAAAGACGTTTACGACGTGCTAATGTCAACGAATACACGTTTAGTCGCATCGTAAAGAACCTACCTTCGCAGCACACGAATAACCAGTCGATAAACATGTTTTTCAACGGAACTCCTTTTTTTTAAAGCTCTTTTTTTTTTAAAATTGTTTAAAATTTTAAACGCTTAACTTTAAAATTCTCTATAACCTTGTATAATATTATTCTAAATGTTAAATGTAATGATAAATTGTAAATAATTCATCAAAAGAACTAGTAGTGTTTTTTTTATTTATGCTTTAAAAACGATGATATTTGTGATTTCTTTTTTGAAGTTCATATTTGGATTGAATTCTTAGCATAATTTAACTATTATTTAGTAAAAAAAAAAAAAAATTCTATATATTTTCGATATTGTATTTTTTTTTTTTAAAAAAAAAAAAAATTGTATATATAATTATAAATATTGTATTTTTATCGAATATTCTTTAATAAAATATAAGTATTTTGCACATTATTAATTGTTAATCATATTTGAATTAATAACGTATCGATTTGGAATCAAACTAACTTTGTTTGTTCCCCTAATTTTTAATGAATTATTATTATTAATCCAAAATCGCATGGTGACAGTTACACAGTAAAGATCACGATAACTTTTTATTTATGAGCAATCCTAATAAAATTAGTCGCTTACATTGTACAAAATGTCATTTGTTTTTCCGATATACCTAGAAACCAGTAATGACCAGTGGACCCAAATGACCTCAAAATGGCTCAAATGACTGGTCATGTGTCACTTGGATCATTTCAGCTAAAAAGATAAATCTGTTTTCGTATATCAAGTGTTATGTAAATTTGTAATTTTAGCCAGCGCCATAAGTTTGGCTTGAATTATTCGAAGGTCATTCAGGGGTCATTCAGGGGTTCAAACAAAGGAAGGTCATAATGACCTGTAATTATCCGTCACTGAGCTAAAAGCATTTTTCAAATAAAAAAAGAAAATTTTTTTTTAAAAAAAAGAAAAAATAGTAGAGCAAAATCACGTACATGTATGATGTATCACGTGTAAAACAATCACATGTCTGAAATATTTTTTTCCTGGCTACGCTAGAGAATATAATTATAAATCGAGCTTACTATAATGTTTTAAAGAATCATATGGGCGGAATAAGGTTTTGAAAACTTTTGTTTAGTTTTGGATCTTATATTATTGCACTATTGGACATTTGTGATGATGCACAAATCGTCATTTATTTGTATTACAGAATTACACTTATTTGTGGATTGGATTGCATGAAATCCAATCCAATCCAAATAAATTTGGATAAGAGAAAAGTGATCAGCATGGTGAAACTCAAATTTTTATAATTTAGGAATGGAGTAAATCCAATCCAATTACCTTATTTAGTAACAAATATATTTAAAAATTTTTTTAAAAGTTGTAACCAGTTTTTTTTTATTTATATACATTATTTCATTAAAAATTTTTTATTTATACTATTAATTAAATAGTTATTCATTAATTATCAATATCATAAAAAATAAGATCACATTAGGCACTACCACATGATTATGATGTAACCTAGCGCTAAGTACGCTATTTCTCACCTGCTGTTATTTTTACAATTAATATTCTATCAAATAAAATAATGAAGCAGCATTGTAAAATAATATTCATTTAATAAAGTTACGGTGTTACATTTACGATAATCGCAGCATTACTATTAACTGGACCAGAATTGACGCATATTTTTAATTTAAAGTTGACAAATAACGATAACTTTAAATGTTATTTCCATAATTAATCATGTCATAATTTACGTAATTTATTGTTCAGGTTGCGCAATCGTGATTCGTGAGTTTTTAATATATTAGTCTTTACTAGGTCCAACAGCTCAGAGCACGTGAATTGGCTATGGATAAAGCAGATAGGTTATGGGATGAGCAGCAGGAAATTGAGCTTGATGAGCAACAACGATTACAGACGCTTGAGAAGCAGAATTAAATAACGAAAAGAAATTTTAGCGCTTGCCACAAACGGTATTTCATAAATAATAGCGTTAAATTAAAACTAACTCTTAAGTCCTAAACGTCGCACGGCATTAATGGTCCATGATGATCGGATTTTAGTTCCTTTTGGAATATAGTGATAACAATTAAGGATGATAAATGAGAGAAAAAAGAGAATTTTAAAAAAGAATTAGTAGTAGTTTTACGCGATTCATTAATTTCTTACTTCTTGTTAAATTTTATTTTTACCAAAATAAATAATAATTATTTCATAC
This sequence comes from Rhizophagus clarus, assembly GCA_015698045.1. Classification (NCBI taxonomy): domain Eukaryota; kingdom Fungi; phylum Glomeromycota; class Glomeromycetes; order Glomerales; family Glomeraceae; genus Rhizophagus; species Rhizophagus clarus. The sequence goes on along the minus strand of BLAL01000246.1, from coordinate 137,770 downwards.
CAGAATATTCTTAGCGAAAAGTTACAGCCATTTGCAAGTAAAAAAATTGTTGAATATCTCGACGTTCAAGAAGACGGATTGGTCTTATTTTCATTGATCATTTACGTAATAAAAAAGTTGGCTGAAAAGTAAAGATGATGTTATGTTAATTATATTTACATCAGATATCAAAGAATAAAAATTATTTATTGAATTTAGATGAGGAATCCAAGCTATTTTGTTTCCGAAACAGGAAGTAAGACAAGAAAGACAAAAAGTAGAAAACCAACCTTTAGAATAGTTTTGAAAATTCGATGTAATTTGAAGTAGTAGTTTATATATCAAGTAGTCAAAGTTTTTAATCTATATATGTATATTGTCTATCGGATTCTTTTCATTTTTTTATATCCAACAAAATTAAAAATTAAAATAATAAAATAAAGTTCTTCTTTTTTCTTTTATTCTATTATAATGTGTTATGCATAAATACTTTATGTAAGCTGATACATATAAAGTATTTGAATTCCAATATCATACAATAAATTCCGGTAAACGTTACGAATTTCATTCCGGATTTCATCTCGGATTTCTTCGTGAATATCTTCATGGATATCTTTGATCATAACTAACCTCAACGAATCGCTTCATGAACAATTCCAAATTGTTCGAAGAACCGGTGCTTCGGTAAAACCGAAGACGTATCTAAATTTATTGAGTTAAGCTTGTTATGCCTCTTACTAGGTTCCATACGAAATGAACCAGAATAAAAAATAATTACCCGACACAACTGGAGATTAAGGATGGTCATCGGTCCTACCGGTCCTACTCGGTCCTGGACCGGCCGGTCCCAAAACTTGTAGGACCGGACCGCGGTCTTTCATTTTCTTGTGGCACAATAGGACCGGTCATCATATCGGTCTTCATATAATAAACGATTTTTATATTAAATATAGCTATTAATTTAATAAAGATATTTATAAAAAATATAAAAACCGACCGATTTTGAAATCACAAGCAAATAAAATAATGATAATCATTTTTCTCCACTTATATGCCTATATTTTTTCGAAAAAAATCCCTAATTCATTAATTTAAAATATTTTAAGTTATGCATCTTGAAATTTGGTAATTTGCAATCATTTTTTTTTTAAAAATAAAGGAAAAAAAGGAAAAGTTTTTTATTTGTAAAAAAAAAGGAAAAGACTGATCGGTTCTAAAAAGACTGCGGTCCTTAAAAAGACCGACGGTCTTATTGTATGCGATACAGGACCAAAAGACCGCAGTCCTACACCAAGACGGATCGATCCGTCTTTTTAAGGTGTAGGACCGTAGGACCGCGGTCTTCTAGGACCGATGACCATCTTTACTGGTGATACGTGATTTTTTTTGTGGTCCATAGAGATCCAGAATTTAACCAAGTAGTCGGTTTATCAAAAATTTATGCAGGAATAAATTAACCTTCCGTTTAAAAAAATTTTCACAAATAAAACAGCTTATTCTTACTTATATTTCTCACTTCAATTCTAATTTTTGTTTGTTCTCAACGTGGTACCAAAATTAACTGCATGAAATTAACAATATTCAGTAAAAGGTATCATTTTCTTATATTCAATAAAAGGGCGATAGAAGGACCGTATTGTCATAGGAAAACACCCGTTCGAAGCGCTTTCAAAATTACTGAACAATGGCCAGGAATGTCAAGTTTACATTAATTTACAGAAAAATTGATATAGAATCACGTGATCGAACACGGCTTTAGATTTACCCCAGTATTACAACTTCCCCCGGCCGGCATTACGGAATTAAGAAATTAGAAATGTGCGGTGTGGCGCGACAATTTGGAAAAAGAGAAATAACTATTCTTTTTTTATCATAGAGCTTTTAAAATCTTATCCTATATGTATTTTTACCCGCTCTACAAGTTTACTTAGGATTGGAAAAACAGATTTAAAAGCCGTTTTTGACTTTACATATAAACAATTTACATATAAACAATTGATTTAATCATCTTTGCCGATCATTTCTAAAATGGATTTGGCTAAAAATGTTTTATTTGAATAGACCAAAAGTGACATTTAAAACGGCCTTTAGCGCTCTAGGTAAACCTGCAGAGCAGCCAAAATTACATCTATCTGCTATTATATAACCTTTATATCTATATGTTGAAGTGTGTAAGCAAAAATTTTTATTTTTGTATTTTTCGCTGCGCCACAATTTGGCCAATATTTTGAAGTTCCGTCACTTACGGGTAATTCTGGGAAAGATCTGCGTTAAACATTCCCATAATTAGATTCGATTGACTAATCGCGATTGGTACACCGTACACCCAATGCTGTAGGACCGCGCCACCGCGGTCTGTCGGTCTTTTGTTAATTCTGGCCAGATGCATAGTGTCGGCCAAAATTACCAATATAATATATCATGTGACAGGAAAAAAGTTTAGCCACCGGTAAAATTTTTAAACTGGTTCACCAATTTTGTAATTCTGGCCGGCACTATAGTTTCTAATCCCTATTCTGTGCATGTGCGCAATAAACAATATTGAGTGCAAATATATGGTATTTTTGTTACACAAAGTATTACAAGGCGTGATAGGAATCGGGATGAACTTTTTATTGATTTACTATACAATCTAAATATGACCCCGATAATGGGATCTCACTTTATATACTGTGGCTATATATATATTCATATTAATTATAGTAATATATACACTATACAGTATACAGTGTATTAGGAAAATAATTGCGCAAATAAAAACCTCATAATCTTAACAACTATAAACGTTAGGCAGCTAAAAAATTTTATTTATAAAAGTTCGTAAAATACTTTTTTGATTTTATAAACATTTGTTCAAAAATAATATTTACATATTTTTTAAAATATTTAATAATAATTATTCCTATTTTAATCATTATACATCAAATTTCTTAAATCAGTAGTATTAATTGATTCAAAATTCTATGTACTATAAAATAAGCATTCCTTTACAATAGATCTCTGATTTCTGATTATTGAGAAAATCTAAAATTGAATTCATTTTTATAATGATTTAATTTAGTTTTTTTCTATTTTTGTAAGAAACATTAATTCTATAAAAGATAAAAATCTAGACATCTGCTCGTTGAGAAATTTAGTATGGTGCAATTAGTGCATCATATGATGATTTGCCTATTCAAATTTGAAATTCATCGACTCAATATTTTTAAAAGAAATTTTTTTTTCATGCCGCTTATAATGTATGTATCTTTTAAACAGTATTATTTAGCCAATAATGTTAATTAATTCAAATTTAAGCATTTAATTAATTACCTATTAAAAGGAAATTAACAAATATTTTCTAAATATAATAATAGAAAAAAAATAACGTGTTTAACATGCTATATATTCGTAGCTATTTATTTATTTATATAAATTATTATTTTCTTTTTATTTTATTAAAGCATACTTTAATACTTTCTAATAATACATATTAAATTACTATGTGATGAGAAATGGGGGTTTTTTTTTTGTTAACAAATAGGTTTTTTTGCGTCCATTTTACATTGAATAATTGAATAATTTTAAATTTCGCAAATGTAGATTTTTCACTCATTATTTTAGTTGTGATAGTCTATCAAAACAGTTTGGCAACGGAAAATTATGAAAATCATTCATATTTAGCCATATTTAGAGCAAAATAATCAATTACGCCAATATTATATTCATTTAATCACTATGGTTGACTTAATCATAAATTATTTGTTCAGATATTAATTAAAATTCGTTACATTTCAGTTGAAATAGGAATTTGGAATTTAATTACCGTTTTGTTACCCGATTACTAAAAAAAATGCATGAAAATTCTTTTCACATCGTCAGTTTATGAGTTTATAGCGGTGCTCGCTAGCTATCCTTATTTTCAGCCTAAGGTTCATTCCATGCAGTATACTAGTACACTTGTAACAGCAAACCCTGGTGATTACTATAAGTTAAAACTTTTTGAACACCGTCATTCTTATTTAACATTACTTATTCTTCAGTTTATTTCGCTTTTCTGTTATTCGTAGCATTAGCTTTTCAGGGGCTTGTTTTTCGGTATTGTTGTTTTCGGAGCAACCAACCAGGTTGGGACGCATTTACTGTATTTCACAGAAAATAGTCTCACCGTTACCGTTACCGACGGGTACCTACGAAGATAATACCAAGTTCCACTACAATACAAGTCGTAAAATTTAATGATTAATATATTTTTAATATATTCACATCATAGAAATTTCACAAGTGAACACTAAATAAAAAATATGCTTAATAGATAAGGACTCTTAACGTAAAATATTACCATAAAGAAAAAATATATCTGCTCAATAATTGTGACTATGTTATTAATTATTAAGTTGATGGTCGGTGAAATAATTCTCGGCAAAATAAACAGAGCACGAAAAGGTCTCTTGTTCTACACTTTCTAAACTAATTTCGAAAGCTTTAGCTTGATATCAAGTGATTGTCCATAGATTTTCCTCGTTGAATGAACTAAATCGTCTTTTTATGATCACTACTAGGTGCAGAGTAATTCGAAATGTCATTTCAAAACTTCTTGAGGTAAGTAACTTTACATTGTTTAAACTTGTTGCATTCGCTTTAAAGCCATCATTACGATGAGTTTATGGCCACAAAAATGAAAAAAAAAGTACGCTGTGCAAATTGAAGACGATCGCGTATGTTATCTAAAAAAATCAAAAAAATCACTATATACGATCATCATGAGCAACCGAAATTACAAAGAAGATTGTGATGATTTGTTAAATATAGATACCTGTAGTCTATCTTTATAGATAAAGCCAATTTCACATAACATACTTAAATAATTTTAATATCTGTAACGAGAAGTTCGAAGGATTCTGTAATCGCAATTTTAAAATACACAAAATAGTAACCGTCTTGAGAAAATCATCATGGTTTCATAATTGAATACAACACAAATATATTATATAGTAATCGCCTAAAAAAAATGCATGAAGATGCGTCAATTAATTATATGGCGTGTGATGAGAATATCAAATACTGAAATTTTAAAAATTCCCTAATAATTACCAATATCTTCTTTTTTTTTAAGATAGGTACCACACTAGATAAAACAATCACCATATCAATATTCAACAAATTTAATTGGAAATAAACTGCAGAAGATAAGTATTTAATGCAGCAGTAGTATCTGTACTAAGGTAATCAAAATAGCAATTGAAACAATGGAAATTAGATCTAAGAAGAAACCATGTGAAGATACTTAACTATTTTATGTGAAGACTTACCAAAAACTAAGTTGTCTACGAATTCTTTTCAGTAAATATTTTAATTTGTATCCAGAATTGACGTTACCATAATTTTACAATCTTCTGAAAAAAAAAAATATTATTATGAGAATACTTCTTAGAAATTCGTTAATTACAATCCACACGACCGGCTCTATCAATGATTACTTACGTATAACAAATAAATATGGTTAATACCTATTTTATTGACTTGAAATTGTACGACGGTTTAGGATTAGAAGATAAGAACACAGGCCAAAATACTGTGGTCATGTCGTTGCTGTTACGGAACGAATGCCTAGACAACTTTTTTCTGGGTATGCAATTTAATATTCAAAATATATTTATGAAGTTATCACGAGCTTTTAAAAATAATGTTAAATGACGTGATTCCGGTCCTAAAACTGTGCCTTGTGCATTTATATGAAAGAATAAAAAGAGCTCCAATATTACTAGATATTAAGAGTTGCTTAGTAAATAAATCAAAGATACCATTTATATAAATTATTTTGAGTTAGAAGCATTACTAAACGTTTTTCCATAGCTTTTTGACTTATATATATATATATATATATATAAATGTCATGATGGTAAGATTATTTTCATAGAATAAATTTTGAAAAATTTTAAATTAGTAATTAAATATTGCACGATCGGCTTAATTTATATTATTTATTCGATTATTAATTATAAATCATGATTTCAACTCAAGAGTCGGATTCTTAATTCCGAGCTCAGACAATATGAATATATGTAAGTTGTATAATAAATAATGCGAAAAAGGATAAATTAAAAACAACTTTCATGTCTTTACTAACAAAGGCGATTATTTATTTTATAGGCCTATTTGATGATCATTTACTTTGTTCTTATTTCTCAATTAGCCAGGCAATCATTTTATGTACTGTATAAAATAAATAAAATACCCAGACAATGCAGGAAAAAATTAAATATATGAATAATTTTAAAACATTTATTTTGAACAATAGTAACCTTAATTTTAACCCATATACTGTAACTGCGTACTTTACACAGCACTAAACGATATAATTCAATTTTGTTGATAATCTTTGATCGAAGAGACATAATAACAGATACGCAATCTTTTTTTTCAACTCTGTAATCTCTGTAATTGTAAGAGATCATATGCTATCATGCAGTTATTAAAATTTGAATATAGATACAGTAGGTAACATATTCGCCACCAGCGGCCATCTATATAATACATCTCTTTATTTATTTTTTTTCCAGTTATACATGAGACTTTGTGTTTCCTACTGAACACGGTTTCTTTATAGAATTTTTTTTTAAACAGCTCATTGTCCAACTTATTGTTTGACATTATTTGGTTAGCTGAACTTCCTCATTCATAAGGTTCAATAAAGTTTTATTATTAATTAAATTCTATCAAAAGAAAAGCAAAAAAAAATTTTAACCAATTATAACTTGGCATATTATTGTCTATGCAGGCAAAAAGTACGTATTGTTAAGTTCAAACATTATCCAGATAATATATAAAGTAAGAATGCATCTTTAATTGGAATAGTATTAATTTTTTTTCTTATAAATGAATAAAGATTAGATTTCCTCCAACTATCTTTGGTTCTTAGATTCGCCCATTCTTGAAAACAAAGAATTTTCTACGATTATCACATTATACACATTATATTCGGTAAATTTATATCGTTTTTTTTCTTACACAACAGTTATGTTTTCACATATGTAACGGCAATATTATATTACCGTTATTTATCTATTTGCGATAAACCGGATATCGGATAGTTCATAATATTAACGTTTATGTTCGCATGAAAAATGTATGAATTTCTCATGTATTTCCTTGACAAAGATAAACTTAAATACCAATACTCGTTATAAACAAGTTTTTTCTATTGACGTTCAATTTGCCTCATTCCATAATATTGTACATTGGATTCTTTTAAAACCTTTCGAAATTATAAAATGCGGAGCTTTTTTACTTAGTTACCTTCGTTGTGATTTTGGTCCATTATAATCATATTTACATATTACGATAATTATGCGATATATGTAAATTGTCACTCTGTTAAAAAACATAATTAATTATTTTCTTTTGGGTAACGTAAAACACATTTTTTATACTCCTCAACGTGTACTCACGCGTTATATGATGGCTCATAAAACAAATAGAAGAAGATACTACCAAACCATATATCGAAGGGAAAAAGCTGTTGGTAGTAGTAAGCAAGTACCAACTAGTAATGAAGAAATGTTGAAATTAATTTCAAAAATCCAGCGTCAAGAAAATGCTGATATCCCCATGTTACAACAGTTCTTCTATAATGGAAGTCCTTTCAATTAATGCAAAATGAAACAAACATAGTCCAGATTATGAGGAGAACTTTGTCATTATCTGTTATATTATTATCTACATGGTTATTTCTATTCTTTATTTTGCAATAAGCTTAAGTTTAAAAAAAATTCTTTTTCCTAGTTCATTTTTTACTTTAATTTTAAGAAAATTTGCTTATGAATTACAATTTTTTCTTACTTAAAATAGGGTTTTTTTATAAGCATTCAATTAAATTAGGTGTGAAATGAAAAAATTTTTCAAGGCGGAAGTAAAATTTCACATCATTAAATATGATTTTACATCATTATATGACAATTTTTAACCGTCATTCAGTTTCAATTTTCACGTTCATGTTAAATTCCTGTATAAATAAATAAATTACATAAAGTTAAAATTTTTTAAGAGAAAAAAAATTATTTTACATTAAACAATTTTTATTGTTTGTTTCTTTAAATTTTTTTTATTTTGTATCATGCTACAAAAAGGCGGTACGAAAGAAAATAAATTCATATTTTAAATGCTGTCCGGCATTAATTATATGTTGATCATGATAAAAAAAATCCAAAATAAATATTCGTACTTTCCAATTTTAGGTTACAAATGGATAAAATCAAAAAATTTTGTCATTCATTTTTAATAAGAACTTAGCTACAGTAGGAACCTTATTCAAAAAAAAAAAAAAAAAAATCCATAATTGGTAAACTTTTAACATATCAAGTTTTCATTTATAATTTTTATCATTCAATTTTTATCATTCAAACGAACCATAATCTCTTGTTTAAATTTTAACCATTAAAGAATATAAAAAAGCTGCTAATGCTTTTTTCTTTTTGGAAATGTAATATTATTGGTTACATAAAAAAAAATTTTTATTCTTAAACTAAACTATATTAGGGTAATAAAATAATCAAATTATACAAATCAGGAAGATCATGCGAATCATTTATAAAATCACCGCAAGTTTGGCAATTTCCATCGACCCTTAAGGCATCAAGAATAAAATAACTATCACTAATAAATAATAAGGGGTAAAAAATTTCTTTATTTATTCAGCCTGTTGATATTTTTTTGTAATGCTCAAATATTCTGTAATTTATCAGTAGTCAATTTGGGATATTATTCGTCGATGCGCAGTAGCACATGATGATGATTGATTAGCATCATACTTCCAAACATTATAGTGATTTGTGTTGCAGGATATGCACATTAAGACTATTCATTGTAAGTTTGTGAAATGTAATCTTGAAAAAAAAAAAAAAAAAAAAAGAATAGTTCTCTCAACGCGTAAAACGTAAAAATTGATTATAGTTCAAATTTGAATAATATTTTTACTTTTAGTTTTTTTTTTTTTACAGACCTAAAAAATATACGGTATGTTGTACAATTTCCTCAAGATGTTAAGTAAGGAAATGATTATCACTAAAGTGTTACATTTTTCTTTAATAGGTTCAAAAAGAAATTTCTATTATTTGCTAAAAATTCCTTCACGCACGTTTAACACATACCACATTCTCTGGGATGGGAACCATCTTTACTAATGATCCCGATTGTATATACCAAATTTTTTTAATGATTGTTTTTAATATTACAGTAAAAAAAACCTTTTGGTAACTTTATTCGGACTTCCGAAGGAAACAATTTTCTTAAAGCTTATTATTTATTTATTTAATAATAAAAATAATATAGAATAATAATAATCTTTTATCAATAATGATTGACATAATGATAATTATTTTAATCATCAGATAATATTTGATTGTTTGAACTGAAAAAAGAATTAAAAAGGTGAGATGATACTTTACAATTAAATAACGAACATTATTTACATTATTTATAATATTATAAAGGTAGCTAATAATATTTCATTATTCAATCCGTGCAGATACATATACAGTATATAGGAATTTTATTAGATATAACATCTAAGATAATAAAAAAAAAATCCGATTAAACAGTATTTTGTTACGATTTATTGCGTAATAAATCTATTCTCACCTGCCCAATTTTTTTAGCTTTTTAGTCGGTATAATTTACATGGAAAATCCATTAAAAAATTGGGCAATCAATGAATCATCGGGAATTTGTTGTGGGAGATTCGCGATACGTTGCAGAGTGTCTTCATTGCTTATGAGTACATTAAGTCGAATATGTTTTCTATTTATTCTTTGTCTTCTTCGAGGAGCCATTACGGTATATTGCAATATATGATACACAGAGAAATTGATGTTAGTATGATACGTACGTATAGAATTAAAATTTTTTTGACTTGTTGTATTTATATATATGATGGACTAATGTACAAACCAAACATAAATGTGTGAATAATGATGCTGAATAATTACGCCAATGGATGTAAAATAAACAAAATAAACGTATGATTACGAATACCAAAATTAACACCGAATATATGCCATCAGGGGTGTATTTCATTAAGAACTTAACTGTATTATTGGCAATGAACTACATTCAAACAATATTAATTATATTCTTAAAAATTTTATATAACATCGTGAGTCAGAAGTGTGGCGACTTCTGAGAATAACGTTCAAGAATTTGAATTGATACGTTCCCATTGTTACACAGCAACAACACCAGAGAGATTGGTTATAAGTTAGAAATTTATAGGCTTAATGTTCCTCCATTTTTATCTCCTCCCCCTAAATATGATATCAAGGATACCGAATTTTAGTGGTTCAAAATTGGTTTCGATAACAATGCCTAGATGTTTGGTCCCATGACAAACGTCAATCGCAGCTCAGCAGCTTAAAGAAAATGAACTACATCAGCCATCACGAAGCATATGCACGTGGTTTTGTTGTTTCCAGGTCGTATGAATCTTTTTTTAAATGACACACATAAACCTAAAAATTTAGAACATTTGTTGCACATGATAACTAAGATCATTTTTATGAAAGAAATGCACATGTAAGCAAAGCTTTTATCTTTTACCTAAAAGGAAAAATTTTAATTATTATCTTACACAATATATTTAATTTAAAATTTTTTTTATTTGGAATAAATCCTCCAAGCTATTCATCAAACTACAAGATGAATTGATTACTATTCTTTGTTCTGTTGATTCTACTATTGTGTTCGATTGCCATTTTAATAATGAAAAGAACCGAGTTTATATAAATATTTGTTCTATCTATTCTAACTAATAAGATCAAATGATGAATGCATCCATAACTCAATAAGGTCAGGCTTTATTTTTTTGGCTCATCTCTTGTGAAAACTACATTATCTTATTTATGTTATAGAGGTACTTTTTAATGTTGCATCACAAACAATCATACATAAAATATCTGAAAGATTACATGATTTTTCGAGATATTGCCCTGTAATATAAAAAGTATGCAGCTAAGTGCGTAATGTAAAAATTACGTATAATGCAAAAAAAAAGCGCCTAATAAGTACACTTTAAATACTTTAAATGTACCCATTTTTAAAGTTATTGCAGAGTAACTACTTTGTGGTAAATGATAACAATAAAATATGCACGATGCATCTTTATTATAATGCATTTAACATTTTAAGACTTTATTATTTGCATCATGAATGAATTTTTGCTGTTTTTGATCTTAAAACTTAACCAGATTGTGTCACTGACGTGGCATAATCTGAGTTAACCAATAATTAACATGTATGTTTTACTTAAATAGGATAACGAAATTCCGTTCTGCATTCATACTATGTGAGACAAATTCGTTTAAAATTACCGATTTCACAATTCAACGACTTATTTGTTACGAAGTTTGAAGAAAATTAAATGAAATTTAGGTCAAATTTGAGCACAGTATTGCGAGATAGGTTAAACTTCAATAATGGTTATCAATGTGTCTAAAATTTTAATGAGGAGGAAATTAAAGGTCTTTCGGTTAGAAGCGATAATGGAATTGGCGTCTCCCAACTTGTTGTGCTTAAGTATTGATTAGTAAAATTTATGTTGACATATGTTTTTGTCATTATAAACAAACATCATTTTTATTACTTTATTATGATTGTGTGTTGTGCAACACTTTCTTGACAGCCCCTGAAGTACTATAATCACGATAGTGCGACGGACTTAAACGGATTTCCGTTTTCGTAAAAAAAATAATATACTGCTATTGAACTTTAAATCAAAAAATAGAAGGTATCTTAATTAAATCCGCTGCTAATAAAAGTTGATAACATCCAAAGCGTATGAATTTTTTTTAGTTTATTGCGTCTTTTTTTATCTTTATGCCGAGAGAATGAGCCATAAAGAGTTTCAGAATGATTCTTGAAATTGCCATGTTCATCTTTACAGAGTATATAGAAAATTGTTTTCTAAACATTTAATCATTGTCAAATGTTTATTCTAATTTACATTCCTATTAGATAATATTGGCGTTCATGTATTTTAATTGATGAGCACAATATTCACCAATTTTATTTATTCTAATTTCCTTATAAAAAATTCATTTTCATACTTTCATTATGATTGTAAACATTACATTTTGTGTATATTTATTATAACAGGAAAAGGAATTAATTCTTTGAAAGATGAAGATTGATAAATGAATAAAAAAGAACTCATTTTGATAAATGTATCAGACATGCATATAATAATAAACCATTTTTGTATTGAATAAATTCTTGTAAAAAAAAAATATCCAAGTTACAATATTACTGTATGCGCTTAAATGTACAGAACAACAAAGTACAAAGAGCAAACATAATGAAATGATGAGAAAATTTATAGTGCGTAGTTAATTTATAAATTTTAGATTTGGATAAATATTATAATAATGAATCTTTGTATTAACCAACACGTAGATCAGTCACTTAATTTGATTGGTTTGTCATTTTAGTCTATAATCGGCTAGAATAATAATTTGTAAATTGTTGTACATTTATTTTTATTTTTATTTTTTTTTTAATAACTTTAATTTAATACTATTTATTTCATTATTCAATGCAGGAGTGAACCATTAACCATTTTAAGTATGATTGTTTAATATAATAATTCGTCTTTTAAAATGAAACAACAAAATTCATTGTTGAAAAGGATAGAAGATTTACATTAATTTAGCAAAATAAAAAATTGGTATTATAAGAGGAAGGCGCCAAGCAGTGTGCACAACGAAAGATTAATGATAATGCATAATATAAACAGAGTTAAAACTAAATAGTTACACAACTTTACGCTAAAAGTGAGAATTTTGAAAAGTGTGGAGTTATTTGTTTTTTTTTTTCACAAAAAATTGTACGACTCGGTCTAGCGCGATGTTATAGTCAAGTGATCCAATTTTTGGTTTCTTAATTAATTAAGTATATTTAACGTCACACAACTTTATCTGTTATATTATCAACATTAATTTTGCATATAAAATGTTGTTGATGAAGAAAATAAAAGTTAATTAAAAACATATACTGTATATAGCGATGAATAACTGAATCCGTAATACATTGCAATGCGATTCATTAGCATGATTATTTATATCTCTTTGAATAACGTTTCCAGAATATTAAATTAGTTTGATTTGAAATCGGTTCACTAATTTTATACGCGATTGCTTTGATATTTGGATCAAACTATTAAAAATTGGATAAATCTGTGTCCAAAATTAATTCATCACATTTAATAATAGATTCTTAAAATATTGACAAATAACTAAATATAAAAAAAAAATTACCATATATCGCGGGCTACATTACCCCCATGCATAGTACTCCACTCTTTCACCGAAAAAAAGTTTCATTTTCTATTGATTTTATTATTTAATGAATCTAATTTTGCCCAGATATTATGTAAAAATGATTTTTTGGTTATTTATACAATCTTTTAAACACATTCTATTCATAATAAAAATTTGAGTTATTGACGTGGTGGTACGTTCGCCACGATGGCCGCATAAAATAAGTCGGTAGATCTTTCCTTTTTAGATGATAATTCCAGCCGAAATTTTGTAAGCACCGACATTACGAAAAATTTTTAGTAAAATTTTTGGTTGGAACTTTAACAAAAATATATTTATGAGTATTTTTCATGAAACGCACGTGCTTTTTAATGTAGACATGATGTGGACCATGAGCAAAAAAAAGAAAAAATATTGAATTAAACTTTTTACGCGTTAAATGAATCTGTAGAATCATCAAGTATCAAAATAATTAAAATAATTAAAATAATTTGATTAACTATGATTTGCTTCTTGTAAGTTATGAGAGGCTTCTACTCACATGAGATACAACGCCCTTAATACATAATTTTTTTTAAAAAATTGATCACCACTTAATTCGTAGTTCGTGTAACAATCGGAGCACCCATAAATTCTGCATTTCTTACATAAGTAATAAATCTACAAATCTACTGATTTGGTCAATAAATTGAAAATTTAAAATAAATGTTTTTATATTGGATATTTGTTCAAATAAAGCCAATATCAAAGTTTTTTTCATTAAAAAGTTATGGATTAAAACAAAAAAAAAAAATAATAATTTCAAATGTGGGGTTGTTTTGCTAATTAACTTTTAGTCTTTTTATGAATTATTGTGGACAATTGGATATATCAAAGTTTTTACATTAAAAATTTCAATTAGTTTGGTTAAAATCGGCGGATTTACCTATGTAAGAAACACAGACTTTATGGGTGCTCCGATTGCTACGCTAAATTTTTATTTGAAACAATTATATTCTTTAAAAAAAAAATGACAATTATTAACTATACAACCTGGGTAATTAAAACAAGGGATAGGATAGTCAGAAATTTAATTTGTCAGAAGAAAATGTCTAATTTGCCCTGAAACATTAAATATGATCAATTTCGATGTAACATTACAAAATACCAGGATTTTTGATCAGGTTTGATAAAATTGTACAATCCGTTCAGTAATCGTTCCACAAAAAAAAATTGTTTGTTTGTCAATTATAATTTTGATCACATGTCTGGATTGGTTAAAAATCCCGAATCAGAAATGAACAGCCTAATGAAATCCTTTATGCAACATCCGAACTAGCCCTGAATATATTAGTCATATATTTGTTATACAGAAACATCACGTGCTTCGATCATATTATCACGATGTTTTTAACGATTACAAGAAGAGGAAATGGTAATGGACGGAAATGAACTTATGCTTATAATGGAAAAAGTTAGTCCAGAAAAAGTTATAAACATTATTACACAATTTTTACATGAACTGGTAAGCAATGAATTAGGAATTCAAAGGTTGCACAAGCATAAATTACTTGTAAAAAGTCAAACAAATGTTTGGTGATGTTATATTATAACGAACTCATTCTATACCGAACAAAAATTACTGAAACATTAGGTTCATTATATCCAGAGTCAAATTAAAAAAAAAGTGGTTTCTGAATGTGCTAATGCTGACGCACCAACCGTACCCATCTCATAATATATCAATTGAAATAAGAAAGTACTTTAAAAAAATTAAAATGCATAAATAAATGTCGATCATTGATTTATAATACTAGAGCTGGCCCTTTTAAACAAAATAATTTTTATTTTATTTTTATTATTTTAATCAAAATTATGATATTATAGATCGATTTAAACATACTAAAATGTACATCCACTAATTAAGTACTAGTTCAATTTTATTATAACTTACAGTGTAGAATAGACAAGTTAGAAACAATTCGTCTATATACTGCATTACGAGATAAATCTTATCTTCATAATATATTTATTTCGGAGGTACCTCGCGCTACATTACAATAAAGGTTTTGTAAATTTTTCAAGTGAGTGCTTGGTGTGGGTATTTGATGACATTAGAAGATTTCAGCCTCATCTTTTCAAAACTTGCTACTGACAACGTAATATTTACCTAAGCATCGACAGTCCTTTTAGATGAGAGAATTCTTCGAGTAACTGAATACATGCACCAAACTTACAACTCTTTTAAAGTTATTATCATCACGCAATCCGAATTAGATTTGTTGAGGTAAGAGAATGCCAATATTATCAGAATTAAAGAATTAGAGTTGGCAGATACGAAACTGAATAAAACACTAATCTAACTGAGAATAGTGTTTCCAGTTTGCGTCGAGAAAAATTTAATAAGTTGTTGCAAAAATAGCAATATTCTTATGTTTATCCACGAGTTTGATCAAGAGGAGTATCACAGCAATTTCTGCCAATAAGAAATCATCATTCAGATGATTATTGGGTTCATAAAATCTACATCTCACAGAATCAGCTGTCCACTTACAAAAAATAAAACTAAAAAAAACTAAATCTAATTCCATTGGTCGTATTAATATTTAAAAAATAGCATTTTAACATATTCTTAATTCTTTTAATAGAAAATGATTATAATCCAGTTTACCAACTCAATTTTTTGATTGAGAAAAATCATTTTCTTCGCGCTATTCATTGATCTTTGCCTTCTCAATGGTCAAATCACAGACCTATAGATTCACATATTGCATGATCTATTTCAAACGCAAGCAAAGCAAAATTGTATATTTATTACAAGTTACTAATAATCCAGTAATCATTAAATTGTTTAAATTTCTTAATCCGCAGATTAAACTACAGTATCAGATCGAAAATAAAACCTTATCTAATGAAATTTAGCAGATGAAGCTAAAGAAATTAGTACTAGATAGAATAGGATTTGCTCTCTCTTTTAACGGCTGAACAAACGTTCGTCAAGAATGGTGGTACTTACATATACTACGCACGATACAATTAGTTTGTATCTATCGTAGAACATATATTTTAGGCTATGGAAATACTGTATATGGATAAAAATTATCAGTAGATTGTAGCATATAAAAAAATTTTTTGGTAGAACTATGATCACGTGGTTGGGATTTTTCATTCGTACTGGTCGGTGATAATTAAAATCTTAATTCTGGCCAAAATTAATATTCTTAATCACGTGCATAACAGATTTATATACCGAACTTGCAACGGGTTTGGTATATTACCGGACTTTTTGCTCTTGAACCGCGAGTTCGATATATCGAGGTTTTACCATAATTTTTTTCATAGAACCTAAATGATAATCATAAAAACAATAAATATGAATTTTTTTTTAAATAACTGTAACTTTACCAATGAATAAATAAACCAATTACCATATGTTAATTTCTATTATTAATAACGTAACAAGAACCTGGAAAACTTCTATAGGGGTTACCGCCAAAATTCGGTTCGCATACTTAGTAAAATTTGAGAAATTTTATGGGTTATCTCAAAATTGGCATTAATAATACCACATGAAATTAAAGAAGAATGTTTTCCGGCCTTACATTTATTAGTAAAATTGTTATATTATTATGACACATGACCAAGATATTTGCATTTAAAAATGGTTCAAATTGGCGGTAACCTATATTAGAAGTTTTCCAGGTCCTAACGTAACGGGTACATTGAGTTGAGCATGTCTTTATACATCCGTTTTATATACGCACTCATTAATGTTTGCTCTTAGAGAGAGCTAATAAAGGCTTTCTATCTACGAAGCCCATGTATCTATATTAAAGGGATGCGTAGATTCTTCATAAATGAACCGAATAGATATAAACTGCACAACTATTTGTTATAGTCTATCACAATATAGTCGAATATATACCCTACGAAAAAAATGCATCCGGAATTCATGCTGAAATTGTCCGGAAAAATAAACAGACAATTTCCAGACGTTTGGTAAATCCGGAAAATGTTCCAAAACGTGCGCGTTTTCCAGAATTCTGAACAATCCAATTTTATCCCGGATGATCAGCAAGAAGTTTACCACTTCCTACACGATTAACCAAAGTTTGAATTAACATCATAGATAGCATTTTTGGCTGCTCTTCAATTTTACTTATTACGTCAGGGGGTGGTTATAAATATCAGTTTTGTGCTTTTTGCATTTTTTTAAAATTTAAAATTTTATATTCTTAGAAACATTGTCTAGAATTTGTCCGGAATTTTATTATGTCCGGAATTTGTTGGTTTTATTTGTCCAGAATTTGTCTGGAATTTAAAATGTCCGGAATTTGTTTGGTTTATTTTGTCCAGAATTTGTCTGGAATTTAAAATATCCGGAATTTGTTTGGTTTATTTTGTCCAGAATATGTCCGGAATATTTTATGTCCAGAATTTGTTTGGTTTATTTGTCCAGAATATGTCCGGAATATTTTATGTCCGGAATTTGTTGGGTTTATTTGTCTAGAATTTGTCCGGAAAATTTCATGTATAAAAAAAACTGGGCATGCAAAAAATTCCGGACAGCAAAATAGATCAATTTCCTTGACAATTTTTGAAGCACCTGGACAATTTCCGGACATTTTCGTAGACATTTTCCGGACATTATTTTTTCGTAGGGATACTTTTTAGTAATCGAAAATAAACAAAAATTTTTTACCCTATCTATTTCTCGTTTACTGACACCCGTTTCACTGACACCGACTTCACTTTACCGATTTGCCATTTCACCGGCATCCCATTTTTCCGAAATCATTTCAACAAATTCCCGTTTTGCCGATACTTACTTTTTTTTATAACTTTCTAGTTTTCGTCAAATAAATAATAATAATATAATGCATGATAAAAAGCGTTAGAACGATAACACTTTTATTAAATGTAGGCCATTCGGTTCTGTGACCGATATAGCTACTCCCCATCCAATAATATGTATTTATAAAACGTACCAGTGGTGCTTTTAACACCACTCACGTGTTCATATGTTACACTGATCAGTTGATTATTTTTAGTTATTTTTTTAGACGCGTTTATTGCTGTATTTTTTCCGTTTCTTTTTTTTTAGGTTGTTTTTCCTTTATTTCTTCTGTGGCAATTCAAGGTGAGTCTTACTTTCTTTTTTTTTTTTTGTTTTTCTTTTCGTTCTTTTCCTTGATCTTTTACTAACCTTTGTATCTTTTTTAGACGTACCATTTCAGTAAAAACTCAAGTAAGTCTCTTTCAACTCTTTCTTTTATTGATTTAGTTTTTTCATTTTAAAGCGATATTAACTATTTTTCTTTTCCTATTGGTCGGTGTTCCGGGTTTCTTTATTTTTTTCCCTTATTTTTCTTACTTTATTCCTTTGCTTAACTTCGTTCCCTTTGTCCCTTTTCGTTCATTTTCATTTTCTTAATTATTTTTCATTTTTTGTTCATCCCTTTTGTTCATTTCGTTTCCCTTCATTCCTTTTCGTTTATATTTTACTTCCCTTTATTCCTTTTATTGTTTGTTATTCTCCTTTCATCACCTTATTTTTTTCGTTCGTTTTTATTTCTTTATTATTTTTCGTTTCTTTTGTTTCTTTTCATTATTTTTACTTTTTTCGTTCCCTTTACTTTTCCCTTCGTTTCTTTTTGATCATCTTCATTTCGGCATTTCCTTTTATCCCTTTTCATTTATTTCTCGTTCTCCTACATTCCTTTTCACTTGTTCGTCTTTTTTATTCATCTTTTGTCCTTTTTGTTTATCTTTTATCACCTTTGTTCATTTTTCATTCTTCTACATCCCTTTTTATTTATTCATCCCTCTCCATCATTCATTCTTTCTTTGTTTATTGTGCTGCATTTGTATTACGGCATTAAAGTACAAGACCAAATTTTAAAGTTATGTAATTATACGGCTTGTAAATTTTTTTATAAAATGTGATACGTGATGCGTTATAACATTTTTTTTTGTTGATCAAATAAAAAATTTTATAAATCACGTGATTGTGGGGAGTGGTGTGATTTAGTAAGGTCGAATAAAAATTATTGCAATTTCAAATAAATAAATAAATATGCCAAATTTTGGGGAAATCGTTGTCTAATAGGAGAATAGTCAGGAATGAAAATTCCCTGCCGGGCTAACAAAGCTCCATAAATATATATATTATTTATTTTTTTCACGATTCATGCGTAGCCTACTCTAAAATCTTTTTTTTGTCAGCGAACCGACGAATTCTGACGAATTTTTTATTTAATTTTATCGGTGAAATGGCAAGTTGGTAATTTTTCATATCAGTAAAATGGCATTTCGGTAAAGGTTTTCATGTCGGTAAAGCGGAATTAGCCAAAAATGGTGTGTGTCGATGATTCAGTGTAACTCAAGACATACAGTACTCATACGGAACTTGTAGCTGATTAATTTTTGAAGAACGTGTATTTTTTTACTCATAAATTTGATAAAGTAAATAACGAATTTCCTTTTAAATTCAATTAAAGTCAAGTAACTTTTTGTATTATTGACTAAAAATAGAGAATTTTAATTTTAATTTGGTTTAGTCGTAGAAAATACAAAGAGATATAGCGGTCAATCAATTCCTTTTACGTTATTTATTTATTCGAATTTCAGATGCTTCTAATATGGAGCCCAGAACTTATATAAGATTAAATGGAGAACCGGTTCTCTGGGGTAACGGTTTTAGACAATTAATTTGTCTCAAAGGTACAATATGTAGCACGTAAATATCCTTAAATGTGAAAGTCGAATAAAAATTTTGCCATGTTTCAGCAAAATCGAACGTTTTGTTTCCTTTTTATAGTATTAATACAGTATACTGTACTTCGATATATAAGATAGTCAAATTACAGTATGTTCTTCGAAAAAGTTAGTTAGATCTAAGATAAATCTTCCAATTCTTTCCAGCTTATTACTAATAATTATGTTTCAAATTTTATGTGATACAAACAATCCAAAATTTATTTTGTACACAACCGAAGCAGACTGACGCATAGTGGGATATATCATTTCCAAGAATGGAAACCTAAATATTAATTGACAATGCTAAAACAAACAATATTTATTTTTCTTTGGGTAAACAATATGATTATGTGAGACGGAAATTGACATTACACTGTAATTATAGTGTGAGAGATTTATTCCACAAATATATGTGATGCAAATTTGATAATCGTTACCGTTTAATTCTGGCCAAAATTACAATTTAGCCAGAGCTAAAATAATGATCTATTCCAGAGTTAATAACCTCCAGAATTTTAGAATTTTGAAATTTTGGTTAAAAAAATTTTTAGTAAAGTATCTCTCTATAAAATAGCCGAAAAAAGGGGGGACGTCGAATAAAAGTAAAAAACTGTGTAAAAAAGTTGTAGTATTTTAAAGAATATATTATTTGAAACTTTGAGAAGAATTTAAATACGACGTAAATTCGAGACAAAACATGCAATAATAATTAAGTTGCAATTTAAGGTATAATAAATTTACATTACAAAAAAAAATTTACGCAACTATGAATTTAACAACAGATTCTTGAACTAATCTTTACTTTATTTTATTTTATAGTTAGTAGAACAATTGCAGCTAGGGCTGGTTTTTTTCTTGACCTGAAAACTCGTTTGAGCAGGCGAAATGTTATAAAACTTAATAAATAGTAGCTAAAAGTAAATATATATTTATTATACATGTACTAATTCTTTATGGTTCATTTTAATTCTTTTTTTGATTGTTAATCAAGAGTCATGGTTTCATCACATATTTTCATAATTGTTTATTTCTAATTTAATTATTTACCTTATATCGTACATTTGGGCAAGCAAATTATTTACAAAAGTTAAAGGAAATAAATATTCTTAATTATACAATATCATATTTTAATAGCTATCTTCGTCGATTATAATAATTTTATGATCACGACCATTTATATTGGATTTAGAGTTCTTAAGTAACGTATTATTATTTTTATCATCAATAGTTATATCATAAGGTTTTGGAGTAAAACCTTCATTTAATATAAATTGAATTACATTTCCAATTCCTCCAAATGAACGTCCTATTAGAAAAAAAAAAGATCAATTAATCAAATTAGAATATAAAATAATATATTTAAATATTTTTTATTACTTTCTTACCTATAGTTCCCATAACATATACCCAAGGATCTTCATTCTAAAGAAATGAATAAAATAAAATAAGTAAAAACAAAATCGTAAAAAAAACTATGTTGTTTTTTTTTTTTTTGGAATACCCTACCAAAACAAGTCTGGCGCCTTGCGAAATTGACATAGGAATCCATTGCAAAATGAACATAACTATATAACTCAGAATTTTTTTGGCGGTCTTTCTTTCAACTTCAGAATAGTGTTCTAATGCAGCGATTCTCACTGTATTTTCTTCATTCCGATTATTTGATGATGATGATGATGATGATGATGATGATGATGATGATGATGACAAAAATTCCGGTGTACTGCAGACTCTTTTTAATATACTTATATAACAAAATAAGATTATTGCTAATACTATCGCTATAGTAGTAATTAATATAATGGCTGAATTAATTTGTCCCGATTTTGCAGCACACCTACAAATTGAATTATTTAGTAAAATAAGTTGAGAAATGCAAACAAAATTTAAAAATTACTTATTACTTACCAATATGTACGTTTGCCATCATTTTGTATATTTACTAATTGAATTATTACACTTAATGCAATTACGGATAACCAGAGTTTATAATCATATTTACCATAATTAAAATGTATTTCACGACAAATTCGAAGAAAGGTCATTACACTATTGAAAAAAAAAGAATTTTTTTTTTTAAAGGAGAAAGAAATAGCAAAATTAAAAATTTAATACTTACGCTATCACAGCATAAAGACATATGTTTATCGTAAGAAATGCCCAGTTGAGTGTGCCAATTATTCTACAGGGTACATCGTCCCATACTTCTGCATACACAGCCGTGTGATACTATTTGAAAAATTGTGATTTAGTCAAATCGAAAAATTTTTATGAATTAATAATTTAGAATATACATTAAATACTTTACCATGTTTATAAGGAAATTGCAATTTATTAAAAAATCTAAAAAATAAAAAATAAAAATAAAAAAAAAACTCATCAATGTACGGCACAATTGTTTGATAAAAACCGTACCTGTGCACGCAGTATAGAAAGGTAACCTATAAATCATGGCTAATTTTTTTTTACTTAATATCCACTGCCTATAGACTCTAAAAAAAACATAGAAACACCCGATCAAGCTTAACACAATCATCGTCATTGAAAAATCCACTACTAAATGGAAATTGTCTATATTATCTGGGCTGTCTAATCGATCATCGGCTAAAATGGCGTCAACGAATATAAATAAGAGGATTATTATTGATATAAATTGATATCTTATAAAAAACTTGTTCACACTTGAATTGATCATGTTCAGAAAATTTGATAATAAAGGAATGTAATAATGTGCAAAGGTAAGTTTTTTTTATAAAAAATACGTGAAAGAAAATGTTTGTGATTAGGAGAAAGAAATAAAGGTATAAAAAAAAAAAAAATTAGGTATAACAATGTGTGAGATGAAAGGAATTCAAAATATATAATATATACATATATATATATCAATGCAAATTTCGTAGTAGTACAGATTTAGTATATCTTTTGACAGTTTCCAGTGTTTGTTTATATCACAAACACATCGTTATTTTAACTAAATACGACGCAATATTTGTTTGTTATCACAATAAATAAGGCAATTATAAAATATCCCGAAAGAAATATTAAATAAATATTACTGATTGATATTGATATAGACTTTATCATATATCCTAAATTTCTTCTTTTATGACTAAATATGTTTAGTGTTTTAATATTCGTGCCTCATATTTTACCGACCTTTCATGAATTTGAGATAGTAATGTCATTTCAATCGTGTTACATAAGACGGTTTTCACCGAGTCTTATCGTTCTTGGTTTGAACTGGTAATTTTTGAATTATTTGACTATTTTAAGATGTCGGCGTCGAATATAACTAAATTTAGCATACTGATTACTGTAAAAGCTGGAAAATGATATTAAATTTAATTTCGAAAATTTTATAAAAAGAAAAAAAAATTTTTTTTTTATTTACCATCAGGCCACCAACTATGTTAAATATTTTGCCGACCTACAGTAAATAATAAAGACAATTTTAGTTAGACTTTTTTATAGCTCGTAGTACAAATTTTTAAGGAGTCAGAAATTGATGATCATTATTTAAATATAATTGAGTAACATTTCGTTAAAAAAAACTTTAATAAACCCTCCTATTAATCTTTTTTTCATTGTTAATACGGACATCTCTTATAATCAGCATATATTTGTCGTACAATACTTTGCTATTAATGTTAAAATATGGTGCAATCTTTGTACGATACATGCATCTCTGATTTCAATTTTACGTTCGTGAACTTTATAATGTTCTTTCATTTTGTATCTTAATAAAAAGCTTTTATATTATTTATTAATAAAGATAATAAAAAATAAAATTTTCTTTTTACAGTATTATTATTAAATTAATAGTGATTCTAACCTTAAAGTTAACATTTAATTTCTTTATAACTCTTATCTGTATATAAGTTCTGAGGCTAATAATAATGGCATCATAAAATAAATTAATAGCACAAGCAAGACAAAACAACGTATTGCAAAATTAGAACCAATGAAGTTGACATGCTAAAATAAGTACTCCCATATGTATACGGTATTATATAAATTTCTTATTACCAAAATTATAGATTACATAAACAGGAAAATAAATCCCAGCAGTACTAGATTCACAAAAATTTCTTATGCCAAGTATTTACACCTATGACTTATGTTATTTCATCTGTAACCCTAACAAGTTTGCACGTTTATTTTTATTATAGATATATTGAGTGATCTTTAAATTGGTGTGTCGTAATTTTAGTTTTTTGCATGTGATATTACGTAAATCATTTCTAATTTTACATATTCAATAACAAGGAATTAAATCAATAATCTTAGCTCAATTTAAAAAAGAAAAAAAAAATCAAAAAATAACAAATTTATGGGAATTTGAATGCCTTTAGCGATTGATATCGTAAAACTTTCTCTCAGACCTGAAAATGTGCATAATTTGTATATTATATAATATATATATTGTATATTTTGAACAATTTATTATAAAAAAATTCGCTAGTTTTCGCACAAATTTTGTATAGAAACAAATACATGCAAAAATATTCAATATATCGCATAAATTTTGAATAATTTAGATTTTTGTGCAATAATGAATACCCTGGAATTTCGTGATGCACCTATAATAAATTTCAAAGTAATACAAGAGAAGATCGGTCTGATAGAAAAATGAAAATATGTGCCAAAACTTTTTTCAGATTTATTGTGTAAGCTCTTAGAAACATTGTATATAAATTAAAGTTCGTTTTATTTTGTCAAGATACTTTTATGTTCATATGAAATTGAAGAAAACTGCCAATTTTCTAGTTTGTTCTAAGTAACCATATCTAAAACTCATATAATATTAAAATTATTATAAAAATCAATAAAGTAAGTTTATTTTGTTGTTTATTTTTTCTGAAATAAGAAAAAAAAAGAAAAAAAAAAAGTTATTTACTATAATATCATGATAGATATATTGTTATAATTATTATCTTTATGCTAATATTGAAAATATTTGTTTCTTTAAATATACTAGATTAAAAAATACGCAACATAAAGACTATTTTAATGTAGTGTTCAGACCCGTTAGTTAACGGGTTTGCCATTTTTTTGTAAAACATTGTGTTAAAACTTAATGTTATTAGAATCTATGTTTGACTATTAACAAATCTGTTAGACAAATTGTTCAGGAACGATTATCAACCCTTTATTACCCATTATGCTATCCGATAACTATCCGTAAATAACTGTTACCTTAACGGGTTAAAACGGTTGGATCCGATAAGAAATTGAACAAATCTGCAAAATGTATATTATAATTTTAATAGGTTTTATATAATATGCATTATGCGGATTTTTTGATATGTTCAACATGACATCAACCACATTAATATTCTTTTTACTGTAACTACTAGATTAGTTGATATATTTAAATTTCATGTTAGCTTCAGTACTTTATTTTTATTACAACAAAATTATTGATCGTGAATATTAACTTACGATAAAATTCTTAACAAATAATTAGTGCTCCTACCGGGTCAAGTCAGGTCAGGTTTTGAGAATATATTTGACCTGATCTGAAGTGAAAAAGAAGAGACTCGTATATACCCGGGTCACACAATCTTATAACCCGAAATCGACTTGACCCGAGCATAGTCTGACCCGTATAAACCCGGGTCTAAACTCGAATTTTTGTTATACATCATATTTGGTTACATTAATCAATAAGAAAGTAAAAAATTGATCTACGACAACATCGCACAATGCGTATTAGAATCACCAACTTTACGATACTAGACTTTTTCGTTCCTAAAGTTTTAAAAGAAATATCTGGTCAATATTTAGCATATATTTCAGCATAAATTTTTTTAACTTACCGACAATTAAGACACTTAACTTCACGATGAGTTTTTGTCTTTTCATGGCTTGTAGAAGATTTCTTTCTTCAAAGAGATTTTGGTAAAAAGCTCACTACGCAAGGCCTTTCTTCGTTGAGTTGGAGGAGTTGTTTGCTCGGTTAAGTCAACAGGCACTGTAGGACCCAGAAATATATATACAGGGGTAGGGTCTACTGATGCGTCGTCATCATAGTAGAGTTAGGCGGAGTAAGATTTTGATTTGTGTATAATTTAGGATTTTTTTGTCCGTGGTTAGGTTATTAGATTGCGTATTTATTTTCAAAATTTTTATATGTAAGAAATTCAGTTTGCGTATTTTGGTCTAAATTTGGCCGATTATATATATATATCATATAATTATATGTAATAAAATATGAAATATCATTTAATCTATAAAGCTTTTACATGTCCGATGCACACCTGAAAAAAAAAAATAAAAAAAATACAAAATGTTTGGATTTTTTTTATTTCGTGGTATTAATCAGAAAAAATTTTTATAAAAAAATATAAGGTCCGGTCAAATATCTTTCTATTAAAGGCCGATTATAATACCTGGGTATCGATCATATGATTTGATCAGTTTAATCTTTTTTTATAAAACATTTTCACTAGAAAAAAAAATTCATCACTCTAATGTTTTAAAAAAAAATAAAAAATACATAAAAATTTGACCTTTAGTCAAGTATATTGACAAAAGGTATTCACTTCTTTTCTTTAGGAACGCTACTGGAAGTCTGGAACGCTTCTGGACATACTATCCCTATAAAAAATTGGATAAGGAATTTATACGTTTTTTTATATGGAAAAAGTCATATGAATATTGTATGATTATCGTATAATAAACATAGAATTTTCCGTAAAAAATATATACGTAAAAAAATACGTGATACAGAAATCTGTCCAATTCTGTATCACAAAATTACGGTTTATATACTGAAAAATACTGAAAAATACATAAATTATACGTTTTTTTAACGTAATTTATAATATAAATTTTATTTAATTTTAATTTTTAATTAATAATATTTTCATTGAATATGTTTTATTATAATATTAAATCAATATTTAAATAACAAATAAATAAATAATATTTTATTTAATACAAATATTTCATTTCTTATTACATTTCTTTAACTCTATTAAAAACCAAACTCCCCCCTATACTATACCATACCTACAGTAATTCTAGAATTATCCCCTGATCGGCACCATTTATACAGTTATCCGATTGTACTTATACCTACTGGATGATCAATTTATATATATTTATTTATGCATTTCTAGTACATATTTACTCTAGATAACTAGACAAATTATTTATTTTGTAATGTTAATAGTAAAATTACTACATTTAACAAACTTAAGACGAAAATTATCAATTAAATCATCTTTACGCTTTAAAGGAATTGTGATATTTTGAATTTCAGTGAATGGTTCTGTTTTAGTCTCTTCCTGAGATGATAAATTTTCAATTCTTTGTTCCGTATTTAGATCTTCAGCAGATTTTTCCAAATTTTCTTGCATCAAAATATCCTTTTATAAATAAAGTGTAAAAAAAATTAATAATTATAATGATAATTTATAATAAAGAATTAATTAGATACCTTTGAAATGCCTGGAAGTGTTAACTTTGCGATGTCCAATTTTTGCTTTTCATTTTGTGTTCGATATCTATAAAATAAATGAATTTTAATGACAAAATAAAAAAATCAAATATTATATTATAATATATACTAACGCATTTAATCCTGCAATGGACCGGTGCAATGTTACATTCATTATAGCTTGTGAATCCAATCCTTCGTCATTTAACTTTTGCGCAGTACGTTTTCGTAATGAATGATTTACAATTCTTCTGTTTGTGCAGTCAATACCCGTAATATTACAAATTTCTTTTAACATTCCAGATAATTTATCTCGACCTAAATGAAAAGTAGAATACCAATTTTCTAAATAATATATTGAAATTTATTAGTTTGTGTTAAAAATATTGTAGAGAAAGAAATCATATAAAATTGTACCTTTAATATCTTTATTAATACGAAGAAAAAAGTTTTCTTCTGCATTATTAGGCCGTAAACTCAAGTATTTTCTAATGTCATGACATGCTCCATATGTTCCTGGTTCATCTGGTGGAATAATATGAACAGGTTGTTGATTAGAATTTGTTTGGTGATAATATCCTCCCTGGTGAGTTTTATCATGAATTGTCACAATGTTATATCCTCCATCATCACGTTTTTTAAAATGGCTAGCCATAATACTATGATATGATCCCCCTCTACGTGCTGTACAACATCCTACCCATAAAAAGACTCTCCTTAATAATCCATCTGGTGAATTACTTGATATATCAGGATGTTCAAAGATTTTTACCATTTCTTCATCAGTAAGAGGATCAGCTCCATTATATTCACCATTATTGATTTCTTCCAACTCTATCATTCTTGTATGTAATGTATCACGCACTATTCTAAATTCAAAATCCTCATGTATATTGAATGGTTCTCTATCTTTAAAGATTTCCTGATAAAACCGATTTATAGCACATATACCATTATACAGTGAGTTTGCTTTGTATTCCTTTTTGTCTTTTGTTTGAATAACTATAATGAATTCACATAACAACATTGCAATGGCCTTTTTGTCATAAAGGGTCATTAAATCTATGTTTGGTTGAGTGTCATTTACAAAGCTTTCAAATCTAGAAACCCATAAACGTGTATTTTTGTTAGTATTTTTTGGTTTTGCGGAAGAGACATACTTTTGTAAAGTTTCTATACAAGGACGATCAAATGTTTCTTTATTAGACGATTTTGATAATGATTTGTGTATTTCAGAAAGTTGATTATTTTCTAAATGAGTCAATCTTCCTTTTAATTCATTTATAGTGACAGTATCATTACTTGAATTTAATAATTCGGAGGCTTTTTTGAAACTAGACATTTTATTTTGAAATTAAAAAGGAGAGAAAAAAAATGTAAAAAGGAGAGAAAAAAAAATGTAAAAAATGATTACAAATAGGGTATTTATATTTATTGATATTACACAATAGACTAAAATAGTCTAAAATAGTCTAAAATAGTCTAAACTATATAAATGGCAGGGGATAAATCAATTATCTCCTGGCTAATTGGAATAGTAAAATTTTACTTAGAATCGGAACATGATCGGCCTTCGGCCGATCATTTATCCAATCCTAGTAAAATTTTACTTATTCCTAATTAGCCAGGAGATAAGTAATACTTATCCTATGCTAGTCTCCAAGAGTTGGCATTCCTACAAAAAAAAACATGAAAAAAACAACCCACAAAAAGAAATCAACTCACGAAAAATAAATCAACCTGCAAGAAAGAAATCAACTCACAAAGAAAGAAATCAACCCACAAAGAAAGTAACCAACCCATGAAAAAAAAAATCAACCTGCAAAAAGGAAATAACTTACAAAAAGAACTGACCTACAACAGAGAAAAAGAAGTCTCAAAACTGATCTACTACAAAAAGAGAAACTAAATTACTACAAAATTAAAAAAATCTGGAATTAACCTACAAAAAAAGAAAGTCTTTGAAGCATTTTACAAAAAAAAAAGAATGAACTAACTCACAAAAGAAAAGAAACCTGAACCTGATCTTTAAAAAGAAAAGGACTCTCACCCTATAAGAAAATTAAACAAAAAAAAATATTAAATTCAATGTAAAAAAATTATTTTTAACGAAAAAAAAAAATATTTACAAAAGAAAGGGAAGCGAAGTGCGTGGGTGAAAAATGAATAATAAAAACAAAAAAAAGTTTTTAACAAAGTTGGGGAAAATAAGAGAAATAAAAATAGGGAATAAAAAATAGAAAGAACCAAAAACGAAAACTTTTTGAAAAAAAGTGGAAAAAAAAAAATTTTTAAAAGGGGGGGAGGAATAAAGAGTAGAATAGAAAGAAAAAATTTGTTATTTTTTATTAAATTTTTTTAGAAGAAAGTTAGAGGGAGAAGAGAAAAAAAAATATGGGAAATAAAAAAAGGAGGGTATAAATAAAAAATGGGGAGGGAAACAAAAAACGTATCATAACAAAACAATAATCACGTGATCTCGTGTTATGATACAATGACAATAAAATTATTAACTGTTAAGTTTAAAAATTCTGTATAAATTCCGTATAGGTGTATACATTCCGTATATATTAATTTTTTTGAAAAAATGTTCAAAAATGAATTGTGTATTAAATATACAGAATTGCTATACGGAATCTACAAAAACGTATGATAAATGTATACGAAACGCGTATACGGATTTCTTATAGGGTATAATACGTAGTAAATTAGTTTTATTTTTATGTATTAGATTTCGACCACCTTGGACTTTCTTGCTGGATATTCTGAAGGGTAATATAAAAAGGTTATTATATTTAATATAAGAACGCTACTAACGTTCTTCTCTTTTCTTTTTTTATAGGAGCAAGCCTTTCTAGCACCACTCTTGAAGGTAATTTCGAATGGGAAGGGTAAAGGAGGATAAAACTCAAATGTATTGTTATTTAGAGGTGCTGGAGGTGTTAGCTAAAAAACACTAGTATATAATAAATAATTAAACTTGCAGCTGTATGGGTTTTTATTTAGTAATTAATATTGATATAAGAACGTTACTAACATTCTTTTTTTTCTTTTTTTGTAGGTACTGGCTTGAACTTAGAATTAGACCGGGTAAGAGTGGTGTAAGAGTTACTGGGAGAGAAAGTTATTTTACTTTTGTTGCAAAGAACATTTACTAATGTTCTTATTTGTTTTTTTTATAGGTGCCGGCTTTGATGAGGGTAGCCGGGTTGAGAGGTAGTTGGATAGAGGGTGGAAGGGTATAAACGCATGTTATGAATAATAAAATATTGTATTAAATGGTTTATAATTTAAATCTCATGTACAATTTCTTTTGTGAACTTATTTTTTATTATTAAAACCGTTTATTTATTATTTTTTTTTTTTTATTGATTAATTTAAAAAAGATTTTTTTAATAAAAACGTAAAAACGATTTTTTTATTTATTAAAAATAAATAAACAATGAAATAATTAAAAAAAAATCGCTAAATTTATTAAAACCTGTTCAGACCTGGTCTGGTCCATTTAATTCAGACCGCCTTATATTGTAATCTGAAACTCGAACCGAATATTTCGGTCTGGATTAAAAACTATAATCCGGACAACTGAAGAGTATCTGATTGAACTGGTTTATCAATATAATTTTTCATTAGTAAATAATAATTCGTTATATAATAAATGTGACCTTAAGGTTTGAAATTTAATTGCGTATTTTTGCAGGATTTTCAATATCAGGTGTCAATTTTGCGTACCATTCATATAAAAAACCCTTGCGTACAGCTCATAGTAAATGTTTTTTTAGTCACCTGACCCCTATATATATATTTCTGGGTCCTGGCACTGTAGTAGAATAGATAAATCAATTAATGGTTATTCGGGTTAATCTGGATCAAAACCCGGGTCAAGGAAATGTATGACCCGACCCGGCGGGTCTGGTCATGCGGGTCACGGGTCACTAAAATTTTAAATACCGACCCGATTTAAAAAGTCGAGTCGGGTTAAAATAACTCGGGTTAACTCGTATCGTTCGGAGCACTACAAATAATTAGATTTTTGTGGCATTTTTTTTTAAGGAAAATCAGTAAATTTACTTGTTAATTTTACCGTATTTTATCGAAATTAAGCACCACCTCTCAAACTTTTCAAAATTTTTCGTGAAAAAATTATATATGTTATAGTAAATATAGTATCGAAAATAAGCACCATCCCGAACTTTTGCTCAAAATCCCTGCAAAAAGGGGTGCTTAATTTCGATAAAATATGGTATATGTTATATTTTAATTAGTAGTCCTTTTTTATAACAAAAGACTGTTAAAACGAATAATATTATAATACAAATTGATGGATTATCCAATTATAATAAATAATAAACCTATTTATATTAATAAAATAAAAAATTAGATCAGCATGTACTTCAAATGAAATTATTTAATTTATTTTTTTTTTTTTTTGCTTGTTCTAAAAATTAAAAACATATTATCAGTTATTAATCGATTAATTAACCGGTTATGACATTCAGTTGACCGATTATTAACCGGTTAAGGATTTTCGTACCGGCCCCAACCTTGAACGTATCTTAATCACCTGACTAGCGATAGTACCGATTACCGAACCGCAGCGAAGTCGGATCGTACGACAGTTGTACAACAATGAACTTCATAAAATGCACATTTTTTTTAAATTTCCTCAAGCAGTAACGCAATTTGGTTAGGATTGAATGTTTGATCGAATTATGCTTAGTAAAAGGTAATTGTGAGGTAAACAATAAAATTATAATTGTTCACGCCTATTTTTTATGCCAAAAAGTAATGCGTGAGGAAGTTTATTTATGTTTTCTCTTTTTTAGACATAAATAAAGTCAAAGTCATAGTATCATACAGCCTATTACTATTAATTAAAATAACAAGCCTGTAGATTTTTATATACGGTAATTAAATAAAATTCTGTCGAATTTTTTAGTAATAGTACGATATCAGATTATTAGTATTATGTTTACTATTCTTCATTTTATTGATTTTTTTTTTTTTTTTTTTTCGAGAAAAAAATAGTATTTCGTTTATTCCGATTAATAACTTCATCTAAAATTTCTGTTTATCATAATGAAGAAGGTGTAGCTTCCAGGTAAATGTTATGAAATGAATTGTTTTCATATGACTGAGAAATAAGGTAACTTCGGGAAGTTCCTTACTATGTTGTATTATGAGGAAAAATTCGAAATATTGCACGATGATCATTTACTATAATGAAGAATAATATGGTTAAACTTCAATTGTTCAAGATAATTTATGCATATATGTTTGTTTTGTATATGCAAAACTTAAATCTAAAATAGAAAATTTACCAAATTATCCTTTTTCGTAATTTTCTAAAATAAGATAATATTGAAAGATCATGATTATACGCTAAAGTAAATCGTACGGTTAAATGAGTTAAATGGACAAACTGTAAAAGGACTTATAAGTGACCAAATCATAGTTTTATGTCGTCACAAAACCGGGCGTGACGGACATAATACACTTTTTTCCGTTGGCGTTCTATCACATTCATTATAAGTTCATTGATTTTTCTGACAATGACATTTTTATTTTTGGAATATTTTCTTCAGTGATTTAATAATTAGTTTTAATCATGTTAATGATCATAATAAGATACGTCCTAAAATTACGGTTACGTATAGCAATTTATTCAATTTATTCGGTTTTGAATAGTTTAAGAGACTGCATGCGACTGATAAAATAAGAATTAATCGAAATGCACAATCGGGCGCATCTTTAAAAATTTCTCAATAGAGTTCATGATTGAACATAAAAGGTAGGAAATATATGGGAATTAGTATTAAGCTTTCAATTATTCGCAAATTCATTCGTTTAACACTAATACTAGAAATACAAAATCCAAGAATATAAGTGTTTAAAAAAAAAAATTCAAAATGAAATAAATGTGTTCTTTCGTTGGCGTCTTTTGTAGACTACTCAAACTTTTAATCTTTATCAAATTATACACATTTTGTAATTAAGGTACATGACTCTTCCAGAACTTAAAATTGGTCACGAAAAACAATTATGCGCGCCTTTATTTTTTTTTCTTTCAGAAAATTGTGAGCATGTGCGTATTTGGTATAACTAAAAAAGACTTCTTCTATTATCTTCGGTAAATAGCGTTATAGGACGCGTGACTATTGAATTTTTAATTTACATATAAAATGTATGTTATAAATATACCAAGTATGTTCTCATATTTTTTTTGTCTTTCTCTCTCAAAGTTTTAAACGGTACAATGCCAAGACGGAATAAACAAAGAAGCCAAAGGATAAATAGGATATTTGGAAGGCATATTCACATTAACAATGAAGACATGTTGATGCTCATTGAGAACCTTCCTCGTCAACAAATTATAGAATATATGGACAATTCGTTAATAATTCAATTTTTTTGCGGGACTTCTTTTTGACAAGTTATCTTGTAAGTCAATGATAACTATTAAAAATAAAAGTTGGTAGGCGAGAAGTATATAAAAAATTATTATTGTTTTTTATTTTATATATTTAACATTTTAACATTAATTTTGATTTTTATCACCTATTCGGTAACTTCATGATATAAATCAGTTTTTGTACTCCAGGTTGAACTAATTGTCATTCGTCAAGCAATGAATTGAATATACGTAATTCTTATTTCTTCTATTTTATCATTTATTTTATTTTTAGAAAAAATGTCAATTCAGTTTTTTATAGTTTTATGTATTACCAAAAATAAAAAATGGCGATAATAAATATAGATTTAATTATTATATTTCCAAAAGGGATCCAAATAAAGTGACTGATAGTAAAAGTTACACAACTCACTTGCACATTTAGTGATATTATTTTAATAAGCCAGATATATATTTTAACATTTTTTTTTTTTTTTGTCGGAAGATTCCGACAAAATACTCATTATAATTATATTCTATTCAATATATTGTTTTTTACGCCAAATAAAGAATCTAGTAAGCATAATAACATACCATAATTATAAATAATTTTCAGGATAACGTAATTTATACTATTTATATTGTCACACATTTTCAAAGTAATGCGTTTTATTGAAGATAAGTTTATTCCTATTATATCTTCCTGGTTTGTGATTCATTGTTGACATTATTTATAATGAAAATGGCATTTGATTTGTGAATGATTATTCATCAAAAATCATATAAGAATGAAATTTGTAAGAAAAAACATTTGGTAACGATCAACTTATCACATGATATATCATATGACTTATAATGTATTCTATGAAACAAAAAAATATACTGTAACTATCAATTATTGTGTTGCATGGGCGTACAAGTTGCCTATCTTTATCTGAAAAAATACAATTACTGTGTTGCACATAATATCGATTTAATGTCTCCTTAAAAATATATGTGCAAAGGTTTTAAAGTGATACGACATTTTACTAGCTAGGTAAATTGGTATTTTTCAAAAGCCTTCGTTTTACATTCTGTTCTCATGATTAAATCAGCAGTTAATATTACAAATTTGATTTCACGATCTGAACGATTAATTATATATATTTCTTACTGAAAATATTAATCATTCATATACCAATATATTATTTATATTTAGTTCGATTATAGTAACTCGTTCAATTACTTAAGCAATTGATTTGACTTTAATCAACTTTTTGTACGTGTTCTTAAATTCTTAAATTGACAGGTTTGTGTATTGTTGAGATTACGTAAATCATGTCAGGAAAATATATGCTTCGCCGAGAAATTGTTGTCAGGTAAAGGATACTTTGAGAAAATTGGTGTTCCGTCGTTATTAATCTCATGTGATGAAAGGTCACATAACGCATTACTACTGAGAGTAGTTTTTCTGTCAAACCAAATTACGCGAAACTTCACTCAATTTTATCTGATTAAAATCTTAATTTTTATCACAAGCCGATCTAAGAAATCATGTGAAACACTATCGTCCACTACAGGAAAAGAACCTTTGGAAGTCTTTTTCACTATCAAGAATGGAATATTGCAATATCATAATGAAATTTCGCTGAGAAAACTAAGTCTGAATTATTTTCGTAATTTCCGTTGCCTGAAACTGGTTTGTAACACCAAAGAATCACTTGATAGACTGTTAATAAATTTCTTTATTTTTTAATTATTAGTAACTTCCTTTGCTCGCTTCGCTCGCAGTTTTTTTCCAAACACCTACCTAACCTAACTCTAACCCTAACCTAACCCTAAACTAACTCTAACCCTAACCCTAAACTAACCCTAACCTAACCTAACTAACCCTAAGCTAATCCTAAGCTAACCCTAAACTAACTCCTATCATAAAAAAAATCCAGTGTGAAACTCCTAATAAAAAATATTAATGATCTGTCGGGATTTTGCACCTGTCGGGATTTTTGTCTGTCGGGATTATGATAGTCGGGGTTTTGGACGGCTCTCGTCACTTGACTAAATGATATTCGTTGATGGAATAAGAGTAAAAATCTACATTATTTGCGAAACAGAATTATTCAGCATAAAATAGGCGCAAAAAAACCGTTTCTCAATTGCTTAATATGTATTATTTGTAAGTGAGTAAATAAAAATTTATATTACCATAATAGATATGGCACACAATATATATTTTTCAATTTTATATATAAAAAATTTAGAGGTTATTGTCTAAAGCGAGATCTCATAACAGATATTCAATAATATAATGTTTATTGTATTTTGGTTTAAAGAAGTATTTATCAATTTGTTGCTTTTTTCATGTTACGTCCTAAACCTACTGTGCCTTTGTAATAATTCGCCGATTTGACTTATTTCATTTCCGGTTTTTGGCATTACGATCATCAGTAATAACGATTACAGTAAAAACAAATATCAGAATAGTATCAGAATCAACATGTTGATTTTAGGGGATAATTGATCTTTATTATTTTGTAACATTTCTAATTACATTAAACTTTCTTTAATTCTTAGAAGATAGCCCAATTAAATTATTCACTCTAATTCTGAATTCGAAAAATTTATCTATTCATCACGTGATACCTACTTAAAAACAAAATTATATAAGTATATTACAAATTAATAAGTTAATAGTCTGCACTCAGGTAGGATTTTTTTTCGTAATTTTGTTTATTTTTTGTCCGGAACAAAGTGAAGGACAATATATGTTTACGCACTTTGAAAATCTTGTGGTCACGGACCATCACCCAATAAAATCGTAAGGAGTTTCCGCTCACGTGATCGTCACCCATTTTTAGTTATCTATGGGATTTACGCGTTCTCCTCGTCTCCATCATAGAAAAATACAACTACTTCCCGTGTTCCAAGACCTTCTGTTTTTTCCTCTTCTACTAGTACTCCAGTTGCTTCTGCTCCTCTTTCGTGAGATTTTTTTTTTTAATTGTAATGATCTGAAACTATGAGACCAATCAGTTCAGTCTAATCAATCAAGATAAGATATGATATCAATAAAGTGTTTTTATTTTTTGCTATGTCTTTTTTCATGTTCTATGTACAAATTAGGAAAGTGGAAACAATTGAAGTCGTCGTGAAGTAAAATCATGTGTCAAAACAATAAATAATAGCGTTGTAAAAATCGTGTTACCAAAAAATGTTATAGAATGTAAAAGGAAATAAAGGAAATTATATTGGCTTAAGAGGATAGAAGGATGTGTGGGTTAACACAAATTGTCTTATTTGTGACTAATGCAGTACTGTAAAATGCCCTTCGTTATGTTCTGGACAATAAATACATAGTGCTTTAATTTTCAAGATACAAGGAATAAATACTATTATTACCTTATACGTTATCATATTTTAATTTTCAACTTCACTAATTGTAATGATTTCATGTTCATTACTTCTTATACTGCTGAGTCTTGAATTCTCAAATAATTCATTACCATTTTCATTACAACTAGCGGTATCATAATTTCTTGAAATGAATCCCTCATTTATTATAAATTGAATCATATTACCAATTCCTCCAAATGAACGTCCTATTAGAAAAAAAGAATAATTTTTTGACTAATTAATTTAGAATTAAAAATCACACATATACACATATATATTTAATTCTATACCTATAGACCCCATAACATAAACCCAAATTGCGTCATCCTAAAAAAAAAAAAAAAAAAAAAAAAATTGAATAAATAAATAAATAAATATAGTCGTAAAGAGAAAAAAATATTAAAAGCTAAATTCATGTAGTTCTTTACCAAAACAAGTCTGGCACCTTGAGAAATCGATATAGGAGTCCATTGTAATATGAACACAGCTATATAACTCAAAATTTTTTTTGTAGCCTTTCTTTCAAATTCAGTACATCGTTCTACCGAAGTATTTCCATTCCGACTATATCGACGATCATTTTGATTACTTGATGATAATAATTTCAAAAAATTTATAGTTTTGTGAATCTTTTTTAATACACTTAAATAACAAAATAAAATTATTATTAATATTATCGCTATAATAGAAAATAATATTATTGCTGAATAAAATTGTCCCGATTTTGCAGCACACCTACAAAATGAATTATATATATATAGTTTTAATAAAATTGACGGAGATATTTTTAAAAAGTGAAATAACTTACCAATATTCCCGTTTACCATAATTTTGTAGATTTATTAATTGAATTATTAAACTTCCTACAATTACAATTAACCAGAGTTTGTAATCATACTTTCCATAATTAAAATGTATTCCACGACAAATTCGAAGATAGGTTATTACTCTATAAAAAAGAAAATTTTCTTAAAAAAAAAAAAAAAATTAGAGGTGAATTAAAAACTTAACACTTACGCTATTACAACATAAAGGCATACATTTATTGTAAGAAATGCCCAGTTAAATACGGCAATTATTTTACATGGTATGTCATCCCATACTCGTGCATATATAGCTGTGTGTATCTATTTGGAATTAAAAATCAAAATCAAAATTTTTTTTCCAAAAATTATTAATTAAGAACATACATGGTTTACTCACCATATTTAAAAAAAAATTGCCATTTAGCAAAAAATCTAAAAAAAAAAAAAAATAGTATTTTGTTTTATAAATGAAGTCTAGTCGAAACCCATAATTGTCACATAGTGATAAAATGAATGTTCACGTGATGATATTTTACGCTACAAAACTTGAGGATTGGGCAAAGGAAGCATCATTGCCCTTCTCTCTCGTTCTTGTACTTAACAACGGGTTCCATGTTCCCTAGTATTGTATGCACTTGCACGTGATATCACAAAGGTGACAATCCGGTTTCGGGATTTCGAGATACGACATATAAACCGTACCTGTGCACGCAGTATAGAAAGGCAACCTATAAGTCATGGCTAATTTTTTTTTACTTAATATCCATAACTTATAAACTCTATAAAAAACATAGACACATCCGACCAAGCTTAATGCTGTCAACATCATCGAAAGATCCACTATTAAATGGAAGTTATTTATATTATCTGGTCTATCCAATCGACTATCAGCCTCTAAATTAACGTCAATGAATAGGGATAGAAAGGTTATTTTTGATATATGATATAATGGATATCTTATAAAAAAATTTAATCGAACCTGGTTTAATCATTTTCAAAGAAATAAAGAAATAAAGTTGCTAAAATAAGTGAAAGAAACGTAGAAGCATAAGATACTAGGTATAAATAATGCGTAAGGTATAATAAATTCATAAAAAATAATGCAAGAAATTTCTGATTATAAATAATAATTGAGTCGTGGAGAACTTGCAGACATTGTTCAGGTTAAGCTAAAGATTCTTATCTATTTTCATAAATAATAAAATCAAAGTTTTCAATAAATATATAAATACTAATTAGTTGTGACGATAAACTTTTAAACGTTGCACAAGGTAATATTAAAGGAACTGATTTAGCGAGTTATTAATGGTCAGTAAATTAAAATTTTCTCAAATAAGTATCTAACTGTTTCATTTCACAAATATATCATATTTGATACACAAATAAGGGGATTATGGGGTATAATGTTTCTCGGTCATTTCTCAATTATTTTACGCATTTGCTTGTTAGGGAATAAATTGTTAATGATTTGTTCGTTTTATGATTTTGGCGATCAAATATGGAGATCTCGCTCTTATGACCAAATATGTTTAGTATATAAGGATTAGCCTCATTTAATTGTTTAATGTGCTACAAATAGAAGGCCCGTTGCGACTGGTTTTACCGGTTCTTATCGGTTTAGTTTGAACCATAATTATCAAAAATTATTGATTTATTAACAGTAGATGATGTTAGCGGGAAATATATCTAAATTTAACCACATTAAATTTTTATTAAATTCTACAAATTATGTTTGACGATCATGGAAGATTCTATAAAGTCAACAAAAAAATGAGTAGAAAAAAAAATATCAAAATATGATTCTAAAGAGTTCAATAAAGTATAAACCTTTTTAAAACTTTTTTTTTATAAATTTACAAAGGAAAATTTAATTAACTAATTGCGCGACTATTGTATATATATATATATATACATACACACGGAGAATACTAGTACATCACTCGGAAGATATTTGTTACACGATACTTTGTTAATTTATATAAAGGGATAAAATTTATGCGGATAGAAGGCTGAAATTCTAAACTTGATTTTGTAACTAAAAATTAATGCTTCAAAAATCTTCGTGAAGTTGCGAATAGTAATATTTATATTTGTGAATAGGAAAATCATTTTGTTTTATTGGTTACTAACTTATATACATTATCATTAGCCTAATCATATGAAATTTTACCATAAATCCGTACAATAAATGGGGACCAGTCTAGCAAAAGCAGAGGTTAGTCCCCAAAAATTTTTTTTGAGATAAAATAAACAACAGTAATTTTTAGAGAAATTATAACATAATTATCATATAAACTTAAAAAAAATTTTTTTTGAGCCTAACCCCTTCTTTTGCTGGACTGGTACCAAATAAAGTTCTAATATAGAATCGAGTGGGTTGAAAATTGTGTTCGAAATATTGTTCTATTCATTTATATTTTTATTACTAATTGTTTTTTTAAGTGATCAACTAGAATTTCGTCTGCAAGCCAATAAAATCTTTAAATTTATCTGAATCGTGATCGGAATCGAAAATCGAATTTTAGAATCGAAATTTGAGGAACGATTAATCGCAAGAATCGATTCCAATTCATACTGCTCATGTCATATTTAACATGTTCTGTTATCGGATATGTTTGACGTAAGCAAACTGGACCTTTTTCGTGTTATCTTATTGATTATTTGATTATTTATAATAAAGTGATTAAAATTTGTGTATCACTAATTGATCAAAATTTGTGCATCACTATTATAAAGTGATCAACAACATACGTGGAAATTGACCACAGTAATATCTGTTATACTACTAAATGGATTATAAAAATTCCGTGTTAAATAAACATACTTATCGCAGGGATCGCGGTTGAGCGGAATTTTTCAGGCCGGAATTACAATAATTTCTAAAAAGGAAATAAAATTTCAGCTTGCACTATCTTAAAAAAAAAATGAAAGTTTTAGAGTTTAGACGGTTTTAATTTAGACTTTTGACATGGTTTCTTCGGACAACTATACCAGTATAAACCTTTTAATCTTTTAATTAAAATCGTGCATTGTCACCTATTTTAATAACGCCACTACATCAATACTATCCTATACGGGTCTGGTACGAACCATGACAAGTACTAATGACAAAAATAAATTTTATTTTTTTTATTTGGTTCCATCATTTATTTTAACAAAACGCTATATGATTAACTTTGTGTCACTTTCGTAAAATATTTATTTGTAAAATAATGAAATATTTAATATTATATAGCATTTTGCTATTAACATTGATTATGTATAAAATTAACTTGCAATATTAAAAGCAATATAGAATAACCAACATCAATATCTAAGTCATTAATAAGTCTAATACATTTATAAAATTGTTAAGGCAGTTCTTTAAATGCCTATAAAAAATAAGCAGTATATAAAATATATAAAGTGTATAGCAGAAGGTTAACTTAAACGAAATGATCAACGAAATTAAACGAACATGTCAATCAGAGAGTAGCAACACTTCAACATACATAATCAGTCGAATCAGACACGAATAAAGGATTTCAAACAAAAATAAACTGTATATTATCGTGAGATAACGTAAATAAAAATAAAACTTTATTTATTACTTATTTAACAACTGTTATCTGTTTTTATATCGGATTTTACACGCTCCTTTTATAACAAAATTTATTATAATAAATTATACACGTGGTCGAAATTTGCCAAAATTAACAAATGCCGGCCAGAATTACAAAAATATTTTCGGCCATTTTCGATCTCGGAATTTCAATTTCGGCAATAATTTCGGCGAATTCGGCCAAATGTATATAATAAATTCAACATTTCAAACATATAAAATATGTCAAATGAATAAAATATGTAATATATATTCAATATAACTGATAAATCGATATGGTTAACATATCAAACATTCGGAACATTGATTTTATGAAGTCACGTAATATATTAATGTTAATTTTCTAACGTAACAATATCAAGACGAAGTGTTTAATATAATTCATTTTTTATCTGTGTATAACTGTATATTCGTTTAAATTAACTAATACGCATTGATAGTTCGATCGATAGACGTTAATTTCCTAAAACATTACCATTTCAGTATACATAAATGATATCTCGTATTTTAATGTTCTTGTTACCTATTCGTCAACTATGAATAACTTTCTTTTATTGGTAATTCCATCAATTGCAATTTAGTATCTTATTTATTTATCCAAATACATGATTGGATCAAGATTTTAAAAAAACACTGCAACACTTTCATAAATTTAAAAATATCATTTGCTCGTCACGATTATTACGTCATTGTTGATCACATGATTATTTGGCCCCACACTGATTGAATAATTTGGATTTCTTAATACTTCATTTGGTCAAGAGCCAAGAATAACGTAAGCAATACTGTAACAATAAATAAAAAAAAAAAATAAGAATAAAATTTTTTAATTGTTGTTTTCTAAATTTAGATGAATGTTTTGAAAGTCTGATCGGTAAACTAACCGATTAATGCACGTAATGCTAATAATTTATCAAACGCAAGATTTTGCTAAATTTGTACACCTTGAGTAAAAAATAAAATGTTCAATAACATGTTTACCGAGAATTCTACCAATAATATTTTTATATTTTAATAAGACAGATCAGGAAAGAAATGTATAATACAGTACGTCTGCAGGAGTATGTGTTGATCGTTTCATTTATTTCTGATATTTCATCTTTTTTAATTAATTTTAT
The DNA here is from genome assembly GCA_015698045.1 of Rhizophagus clarus. Classification (NCBI taxonomy): domain Eukaryota; kingdom Fungi; phylum Glomeromycota; class Glomeromycetes; order Glomerales; family Glomeraceae; genus Rhizophagus; species Rhizophagus clarus. Next base: position 95,035 of record BLAL01000246.1, on the reverse strand, counting down.
CGTAAACAGGAATTTATCGACAAAATTAAATAAATCCTTTACGTATTGAAAGTTTGACAATTATCCAGATTGTACGTATGTGATCGACTTAATCTAAATAAAAAATTTTTTTTTGTTTTCGCTATGATTCCCTGCAGGAGTTTTAATTGTTACACGCTAAAAAATGAATTTTTTTCTTTTTAAGCCAAAAGTAAATAATAATTACGGGTTGTAAAAATAACCCTTCGGGATTCAAAAACATTACAATTATAATTTTAATAAATAAGTAATGAGATCACTAAAGATAAAAAAATTTTTGCTATAATAATTACATTATCATCTAATAAAGAATATAATATTTCGCAAAAACAATATCACTGATTGAATACATTTTTATTAATTGTGAATGTTTTCCCTATAAATTAGAACGTAATTAGAACTTACTTAATTAAACTCTTGGCTCTTGGCTGAAGCTAAAGTCTAAATATACTAACGTAAACTTTAAATTCTTAAAAAGGCAGAATTATCATCTTGGCTCTGGTGTTAAATTGAGCCAAGGTTTTGTGATCTGCAAAATTTGCACATCACACTGATGCTTCGGAATAAGTTTTGAGATCTTTGGATTTTATGCGTAGCCATATATAGTCTAAAATACGATTCGATACCAATTTTCACACACGCGGCCAAGAGAGAATTATGTTCTTAATTTCGAATTTTTTTTTTAATTACATGATGGAATTAAATGCGTTAATGAGTCTATGTTTATTTATGTTCAAGGACTTTACCAAATTGATAGCATACGAACTGCAATCATTTAATGATTGTATCTGTTTTTAAATCAATTATATTGACGAATTTTTGTATAAATACGATGCTTCTTTCCCTTCAGTTTACTTCAAGTCAGCTTAGCATCTTTAAAAAATAAAGTTATATATACAATAGCTGTCTTATATTACCCCTCGGAAATATTTCGTTCAAATTCTCGTAAAATGAAGCTCTCTTATACTCGAATTTTGGCTATAACTTTAGCCCTTTTCGTTGCTAGTTCCGTTGCCACACCAATTAGAAAGACAGAAAACAGTATTATTAATAAAAGAGATAAACACGAATCAAAATTTCCACCACCTCCACCTCCTCCTGATGGCCCTAAAGGCGGTGATTTCGATGGACCAAAAGGTCCCGGTCCAAAGGGTAAAGAATTTGATGGTCCTGGTCCGAAATGCAAAGAATTCGATGGACCAAAAGATCCCGGTCCAAAGGGTAAAGAATTTGATGGTCCTGGTCCGAAATGCAAAGAATTCGATGGACCAAAAGGTCCCGGTCAAAAAGGTAAAGAATTTGATGGTCCTGGTCCGAAGGGTAAAGAATTTGATGGTCCAAAAGGTCCCGGTCCTAAGGATGGACCAAAATTTCCCCCTAAAGCCAAATAAATTTTAATATAAGAAATGTTATAAGGTTACATTATGTCGTTAATTATTAATTATTAGTTTTAGTTATAAATAATTTAAATATGCATCTCATTCTATTGCATCGTATTCTATTAAATTTATATTTTCTTTGAATAAAATGATAAATTAAAATCGTTAATTTTTTTTGCAAATTAAATTAAGAACAACATGATTTTACTGACTCTATACAGAGTTGTGCTAACAACAAGTAACTAAATGAATTAACAATTCGCATCAAGACGTACTAATTATCGTTGCGTTAATTTAATTTATCTAATTGAGGACCTTTTGTGTTAATTGCGTTTAATCGAACAACTACATGAGCGTTCTATTTTAATAAATAATCCCAACATAAATTTTTTTGTAATCTTCGTGTCAGTAAAGTAATATTGTACTACAAGATAAGATTGAAATCTGTAGCAGTGTAGTAATTGTGTTTTTGTAAATAGAATCTTATCATGACACATACAGTAATAAATAAGTCAGGAGCTTAAAGAAACATGTGACCGCCGTGACCAAATTTATTTTTAAAGATCAAGTCATATGACATACAGTAAAATACGTTACACAGAGAAAGTTTATCCGTTCAAATCTCGTGAAATTTCTTTTAGTGAAAGTTTCGAATCCCCATTGCAGTTCATTTGTTAAACAATCATATACTTTTGATTGATCATAAAAGGAATAGTCTTCTCGGAGTGCATAAATTTATTGAAATATGCATTTATTTAGCGTCTCTAAAAAAAAAAAAAAAATTGTTCTTTATAGTGGTTATTTTGACAATAAAATAAAAAAGTATTTTGGTTGCTTCATTCATTCATTTGTTTATTTACTCTTTTATTTACTCGTTCATTTATTCATTTATTTTTTTATTTATTAAAAAAATTAAAAAATTACAAATTCGAATGCTTAAGCGATTTAACGACGTGTTTTAATATACTAGATTTACTAACAGAACTAACAATTTTATGCTCATGTGAGAGATGTGAGCGTGCGTACTGCAGATCTAATCAGATTTTGATTTGAATTAAAAAGTCCAATCACAAGGGTAATACATGCCTGATGGATAAATGGTGACATTTAATTTGTTGAAAATGCGAAAAAGCGTGATTTATTATTCATGTAAAAAAAATATATCTTTCATGCACATTCTTTCATCTCTTATATATATGTATGTATCACCCTTTATGTAATAATATTCTTTTGGTTGTTCAAATATGGTATCATTAAGCTTTATTCGATGTTTCAAAGCTGGACACAAACTTGATTTGGATATGAGTGAAGGATCTTTTTTTTATTATTTAAACCCACAAAAATTGACCAACAAATATCATTTTTCACATTCCGTTAAATTTTCTTATAAAAAATTACATTAATATGTATCCTCCACAAGACAACATTAGTAATAGTGCTCGCGAATCCGACATTACTGGGTTCATTAATGATAACTACAATAGGTTATCACAAACAACCGCAACAACTATTATTCAGACGGAAAATGTTAACTGCAACGATCCTTCTTGTAACTGCAATAAAGACACTTCCATGATGAATAATCCTGTTGCACATTCGACCATTTCTCCTACTAGTCACAATCAATTTATATCTCATAACACACTAAATAATAATGATATTATTTCTTCTGGTAATAATCATCAGCAACCAATTTTTAATGATGTTCCAAACAATTATGTTAATATCTCTCCTAAAGACAACTATCAGCAATCCATGTCAAATAATACTTCACTTCCGCAATCCCACTCGCAATACATTAATCAAAACCCGCCTCAAACTAATGTCTTTCCCTCACTTAATTCACTTGGTATTGTTATAAATTCTCCTCAAACATATGTTGTCATTATGCCAGCGCCAGTAGTAGCTAATCCGGATATTCGACAACAAGATATTCATTCTATCACTGATAGTTTGCAAACTCAATTTAAACAATAATTAGAAAGTATGTAGAAATTTAGATAGAATGTTGAGAATTCATTTATTTTTATCTATTTTTTTTTTATTTTACTATTATTTTATATTGTTTTATTTATTTATTGAGAGAGAGTATATTTAAATAAAATTTTATTTTAGCGAAAATTCATATTTTTGAACGAAGTTCTAAAAGCGTGCGCAAATCATTAAGTCTGTATGTTATTGTGCTCCCTTTTTAATGCTTGCCCAATTTTATACAGGATGTGACAAACAGAAATTTATAATGATTAATTAAATTTACAATGTTAATTAAAAAATTAAGTTGGTTGAAATATGACAATAGGGGTTGAATGAAAATTTAGTAATTACGTTTTCGTGAAACCCAACTTAGAAGGTAAAGCTCTTAATAATAACAACTTAAATTCAGCCCCAAATTTCTCCGGCACATGCCTAGTGACGAGCATTGACTTATTTGGTAATTTAATTGCGCAGTAAAAAACGATGAGCATGACTCCACAATTACAAATTAAAAAAAAAAAGTTATTTTATTTTTTACATCTATAATTTTAAAGTGAACTTGTTATTCTATTATCATTTATCAATCTTGATTATTGTCGGTTGAAAGCACTCTCCGAAAAAGTTTCTATAACAAAAAAAACTATATGTCTATATTCTTATCGGTTTAAAAGATATAATATAAATAAGAAAATATATATACAGTATTTACAAAAGAAAAAGGAAATTTTTTTATATCCGAAAAATTAACAGCGTAATTTTTTTTATATGTATATTGATTTTTTACTTTATTTCAAATGAAACGATTTTTTTAAATAAAAAACCAGAGGAAACAAAAAGTCCGTTGAGACTTTTATTCATAAATAAATGAAGAATGCAGGACAATAAGCCCTATTAAGGTTACAAAAAAGGGCTAAAAGATGGATTCATCAGAATATGATCAATCTTTTTCCGTATATTAGTTTGTACAAAATTATTTTTATTAAATTTAGTACAATTTAAGAACAAAGAAATATGTAGGCTTCTTATTTCATTACACGAACTTTCTATCTATTAAAACCCTCCAAACAAAAATAATTCTAACAATAGTACAACAAATGTTATCGGTGCTTATCTTTACTCTTTCTCACAATCAGTTTGAGAAATATGATTTTAAGTTTGTCAAATAATACAAAGAAATTTTCGTTGGCTAGAACTATAAATAATCATTAAGACAATAATGTTCTTACAATAGTTACTTCATTCAAAAAAATGATAATCTTAATTGTGTAACACTCCCATCTTGTTTTTATTTTTTTTGTTCTAATTTTTCCCCAATAGTTAATGTACATTGTATATTGTAACCTTTAAGCAATAATATAAAAAAAGTGTATAATTCTTAAATAAACAATATTTCTAATCCGAATCCGAATCCATTCACCTCACCTAATCAGATGATAGAAAAAAAATTAACGAATCAAAAATCTTTCCTTTTTTCATTGTACAAAAAATGACAATGACATATCTGATATCTTTAAATAGTTGAAGTCGCTGAGTCAGATTGTTCTCAATCACGTGATTATGAATTGTCACTTTGAGTATTGGGGTTTGTACGAGTGTAACCAAATTAATCACAAAAAATTTTTTTATCATTTGTACGATCAAAACACATTCGTGAAAAAAAGTTTATTGATTGATCAAATAAAAAATTTTTAATTTATGTACACTGTTTTAACTACTATGTTATTTATTATATATTGAAACTTAACATCATAAGTTCACCTTTGTGTAATGTGTATAATTTCTTTAAATGTAAGGATGTAATATATGATTTCACAGTCGCAATATGATTTTAATACAATCGGTAAATTTTATAAATGAATAAAATTAGTAATTTTGAAGCCATCGATAAGTTTTTTTTATTGTATATTTTATATTTTCTTAAAAAAGAAAAGTAAAGGCGTGTGTTTTTTTTGTGCAATGTTTGTATCAGTTGAACAAAACTATCGGACTTGAACTCCTAGTTCCATCATCTTATTGTAAAATATTAACCCCTTGATTAATAAATAAAAATTTTAAAAGGAATAATATGTCTTATAATTAAGTTAGTAATTGATGCATTGCAAAAAATCTCCCTTCGCATAGACTAACTTGGATCTCATTGATGTCATTTAAATGACATTTCTAGAAGATTGGTATCCTTTTATTTGGTAATTCTAAGTCAAATTTAAACTCTAGTTCACAAGTTTTTAAGCCGTTCAAACAAAACGGATGACTTTATTTAAACGTGATAGTTTGTCTTACACCATTAATTAATTAAATATTATGCGAGCCAAATCAGACTTATCATACTACATTCATATCAGTTGATAAAACTTACGTAATGAGGTTAGTGTTTGAATTATGAAGGCGCTATCGGAATTAATTATTCTTTTTGAAACTTCCGATAATTTTGCGGCTGATAATGGGCACATTCGCGAACTTAGATTAAATTTTGTGTGACAAAACATTTCTTTGTCTGTTTCAGCAACATTAAATTCTTTTTCATTAGAAGGTATCGTTTCCATTTTTGGATCAAGGTGATTATCAAAGGTTATAACCTTATTATTTGTCACAGGTGCATAGGTTATAACTTGATATAACCTTTGATGATCACCTTGATGGGGTGGGTGATTTTATTAAATGCATTGTCACACAAATATGTGCGCCACCGCCGTTAACCCGATGTAAATTTTCTGATACAAAAGCGCCACTTTGTTTTAATTAAATATACGTTACTTTAAAAAAATTTTTTTATCTATTGTTATTATTTCTTAACGAAAAAATTTTAAAATATTTTTTATTTTATTTTTTATTTTACTTATTTTATTTCATTTATTTATTTATCATATAAATGTTTCTTGACGGAAATTGGCGTTCAAAGGTGCTATACAGAAAAACCATAAAAGAATTCCTCTGTGAACTGTACAATAATGAATTTAGATCATTTTATTCAAATTTATACAATAGGAATAAAGTTAATCAAAATTGTACACATCTCTCAATAAGATTTTTTATTTTATTTAGCACTAATGGTAACTATTATAATATACTGAATCGGTAGAATACGCACGTAGTCGGAGCACGTCAATGAAAATTTTACCGTTTATTACTATCAAAAGTTTTCGTTTAAAGTTAATTTAACAAAGGACTTTCGGTAATGACAATTTTAAAAAACAGAATTCTCGTCTTGTATAAACATAGAATGAATATAATAACTTTTTCTTTTTGGAAGCTAAGATGACTGTATTATAAAAATGGAAAATTGATTATCTATGCTATATTGACTTCATAAAACACACTGCGACAAAAAAATTTTTTTTTGTACAATAAATTAAAAATCTTTCGAAAAAAAAAAACTAGAATCAAGCCTTCCATATTCTTTCAACTTGTAATACGATATGTTTATCTTTAAATAACTCCGTAAATAAAACAGTCATTTATCATTTAATTATAATTTAAACGAATTTTAAATAAACCGTGATGCATCCAATTTTGTTGATTACAATATGAAATGATTCTTTTGAATCATTGGATGAATCCACATTTAACATCTTATTGTAGTGGATTTAAATATTTATGGAAGACACGCCAACAGCAATATAAGAAAAAAACAATAAACTACATAAACGTTTGAAACAAAGAACTTTTCCAAAAATAAAACCGCAATAATAATAGTACGCGTGATTGTACAGTAAACTGTTATTGTAATTTAAACTGATTGCTGTATTATGCATTCATTTATTTTTAGAAAGTATTTATGCCATATATTTAATTTGCAACTATTATTTAGCAGTACTACATTATACAATTGAATATTTGCTTGGAATTATGATTACTATTTCTACTCAATAAAAGTTGGCAATTAACTCATCAACAGTGGGATAGTCTGGAATGTTATTAGACAACTTAGTAAATGTGGTTCATCACTAAATTATCAAGCAGTCCGATGACTATCCCTGATCAAAATCGTAAATTTTACGTTAAGATTTTTACGTAAAATTAACGATATATACGTCCGATAACTGTAAATTGACTATTAAGTCATTAATCAGTATAATTATTATTTTTTCGGACAGTAATTGGACAATACTGTCCTATAACCAGAATTTCTAAAGGATCGACAACTGACCATGAATAATAAATTATATTTTTTTTATTATTAACTTAATAATTAGGCTTAAATATATCAAAAACACATACATTACAAATTAAAAGTTTAAATAGACTAGGTGATTAAATAAGTGTTTGAGGTCCTAGATTCGATTCTCAAGGTAAGTAAAATTAAATTAAATTAAATTAAATAAATTAATTAAATAAATTGTATTAGTTTAATAATCTATAATTTTTTCAACAGATATATATATATATAATATATATATATCACGCGACTGACTATCGAACGTCCATATTCCAGAAATTAACGGTTTATGGACGTATATAATGTAACGTCCAACCTGCGGAGGGTCCGTCAATAGACAGTTAATGGACCATGTGTCCAATAATGGTTGCCAGACTGCCTGGAAATTTAGTGATGTTGTTTCTATTTGAAACTCTGTACGAAATTTAAAAAATTACACACCAATATCCAATTACGTGTACAAAGTATATAGACTAATTATTAAAAGTTGACGCAGTTGTTAGTTGAAACTCTTTATAACCAGCTGCTTTATTGTTTTCATACTTATTAAAAGTAATTCGAATTAGACAGAAAAAATAGTCTTATACGGTCATTGCTGCTAAATATTAACTGTTATTATTTTTATTGAAAATTTTGCGTGTAAATTCTCTTTACCTTTTTCTTTACCGGTGATGAAATTTAGATCAAAATTTTTGTTCGAATTATCAAACAGAACAACTTTTAATAATTATCGTAAAGAATGAAATTATTGCTACTCTACTCCTCTAGTCTCTAGATGAGACAATCAAACAAATTATAGATCATTGGATATAAATATAGCATATTAATAATGATTAAGTTGAATGTAGGTGTTACAATTATTATCACATTATCACTATATTGACATATGAATGAATTATAAAGTATTATAAAACAACCACAAAACCCGTTAGAATTCCTGATAAATATGAATAAGTCTTATTCTATTAATTTACAATTAAAAAAATTTTTTTTTTATTTGGGTCAACCTAGAATCAGATTATGCCACCAACGTTAAATCATAAACAATTTTTTTTATTTATATTTAATTAAGAATTACATTTTTTATGTGTATAATCAATAAATCTTACCTTTTTCATTTAGGCTATCTAGTTTAGGTCGCGGTCAAACTTCTTAAGACTATATTATTTTTAATTTTAATAATTTTAATTGAACAAGATTGATAAATCTATATCCATCAATCTTTGAGTCTAAATTAAGCTTTTTGATTTGAACTGCATCAATGTTTATTTATTTTATTCAAGTTTGCTTAGGTAATTCTAGCCCTTGCAGTGGCAAATCTTGATTTATATTTGCTATTTTTTTTTTATCAACAGTTATCACAGATTTGATACGTTGATAAAAGAGATAATCAAAATTTTCAATTTTTGGCTGGTTTCTTTTTCTTTTTGTTTAATCATTCTTTAAATGAATTTACAATAAAGTTGTATCTTTTATACTTGATATTTATTATATTAACAAATTCGGTACGGTATATATAGTATTATTTTTTTTTCGCATGAGTTTTGAAATATACGCACTAATGTACATATTATCATGTAGAGGAGTTCTTAATGAGTTTCAAGATTAGAAGGATTAGAAGTAAGAAGGACGTAATTTGAAAATTGGGCGTCTTCACTTCTTTTATTAGAATAATAACGAAAGTTTCAAAAAAAAACTTTCATAGGTATATTAATGTGGAGGAAAGTTATTACCATATCTTATCAATATACGACGATCATCTCCTTATCTGGTAAATTATCTTTATGGTAAATTTATTAAATTTTCTAAAAAAAAAGAAAAAAAAATGAAGTACCCGAATAAACTAATTATAAATCATAAGCTACAAATAATCACCGAAGCTATGTATTCGATGTTTTTACGCAGTTTTGCGCAGAACACAGCCACACATGCAGTTTAATATTCAATGTTTCACCGTAATTCATAGCAGGGACGATTGTTTATTATAAATAATTCTAGAATTAGACCGTAATTAATGTCCTCGCTTTTATAACAATAAGTAATATGATTTTTCTTATTCAAATTCGAAATGAAAAATCATCCAATATTTTCCACGGTAGACCCTGTCGATAGAACTCGTCACTCACATAATATCCCGGGTATCTTGCAAATTTAAGAAAGTTAATTTGTACATCACATATAAATCGAATTTTTATTAAAATAGAATATGTTTAAAAGCTTGTAGGTAATCAGAAAAATATTTATGTATAGCATTTTAGTCTGGGTAAAAAATAGATTCTTTAAATACATATAAAATCAATAGAATATGAAACGTTTTTCGAGTGAGAGTTTATGCGACTGTGGCCTACAATATACGGTATATCATTTTCTGCGATAAAATAAATAATCAATTCGGAATAAAATTTAACTATAGCACGTATTGTAAATGAATACCCCTTATTTTGTTACTCTCATACAAATGGAAAAAAAATTTCATCCGGTTATTATATACATTTGAATAATTTTAGGATAAAATAGGGAAGAAAATTTTTTTCATTAATCTTTTTTTATATAAATAAACCCCGTTTTTTTTTGAAAGAAAAAAGGAAATTTTTTTACTTCAAAACTTCCGTATTTTTTTTTATAATATGTGATACCATATATTAAATAACTATTGTTTACGTTATTTAGGAAGAAAAAAATTTTTTAAGTTGCAAAATGTAAATTCATTTTTTTTTTCGCGTTTAACGAGTAACGACTTAAAATATAATGAAGAGATTGCACGTCTGAAATGTGTGACAGGTTACACCGAATATATTGTTTTAGAGTACAACTGTAAATGTCAATTTTCTTGACTGTCATAAATTTGACTTCACATTTTTTTATGTAATGTTTATCTTTAGAAAAAAAATTTTTACACTTTTTAAAAAAAGAATAAAAAGATAGCTCCACACAAATATTTTAAGCTAGTTCCAATAAAAATCAATATACATGAACTTTAAAACAACATTAATTAAAGCTTATTTCACTTGTTTCTCTTGACCCTTTAAAGTGTTTAAAACATAAATTATAACTTAAAGTAAAAAATAAAGCGCGTCTTAGTATTATAAAAATATAACTTTGTGGCAATTAATACAAATATACAAGCATCCCCATACCTCGTAAACAACTTTTCTTAAGGACTTTTCACCCGTTTAATATGACCAACTGCTGAAATTATGTTGTGAAATCTCTATAAAACGCTTTTGTTAATGAAATATTTATAGCTTTAAAATATAGTTTTACGCCTGAAGTGCTGCTAGTGAAAAATATTTAACTTTATTTAACAGAAATTTAAAATATTAAAAAATATTTTAAAATATGAAAAGGGGAAGAAAGAGTGAAGAGAAAAGTTTTTTTTTCGCGTTAAACGATAAATAAATAATTAGTATAGCTGATGATGATGAACCAATCAGATTACCCTTTGGTTTGTCTCTGATGGTATGGTCAGGCAGCTAATTTGACATTTCGGCGTAACCTGTCACACATTTCAGATGTGCGAAGAGATTTTAGTATGACCGCATAAAAATTTTATCCATGGAATATCATAGACGGACCCGATTCCTGCAACACATATCTCATTTCATAAATGACAATAAAGTTTAAAGTTTTTCAATGGTAATATACAGTAATTAGAGAGAAGAGATTAATATATTATTATTGAATTAATCGGATTTATGTCCGTTGAAAATAGTTGGTGAATTTAAAACTAATGAAACCAAATCTTTTTCAGATTTACATTATAGTGATGTATTTACGCATTTAATAAATTTATTTTTAGTAAATTAACAAACGGAAATAACGACACATTATTATTCCGTTCATATATTTAAAAGATTTTTTAAAAGGCGCCCTTTAAAGTTTATCAACAAAAAAAAAAACTAACTATAGTAACAAAACAACTAATTGAGAATCACATCTATTCTCGTCAATGGTATTATCGAAGTTATTTAATTGTATAAGTTCACAATTATTGCTTATTTATCCATTAATATTACAAATACATATTATCGGTGATATACCCGGTTTTTACAAGAATATACCCGCTATTAAAAGTGAGGATGTGTCACGTTGTGACATATTAGAGTGCTAACATCTCGAACTTAGTTCCACAGACAAATGCAGAACTTATAAAAATTACCGAATACACTAAAAATGAAAATTAGCTTTATTAACTTTATTTGCGTAAAAAAATATAATCTGCTCAAAAAACCAATTTCTTAATAATTGGTATGCATTTCTATAGAATGTATTGGCTCAGTAAAGAAGATAAAAAGACTACAATAAAATTAATTAAAAATTTCGAATCATAGATCGGCCTATCGGCCGATCATTTATCCGATATTTTACTCCCCGCCATTTACACAATTGTTTTATAGTGTATCACAACAATCACGTTCTCATCAGTGAATATAAATATAGTTTATTGTTTCGCCCATTTTTTATTTATTTTCCATTCAAAAATAGTATATTCAATAGTATAGTCAATAGTGTATAATAAATAGTATAATCAATAGTATAATCAATATTTAATAGTATAATCAATAGTATAATCCAATAGTTAATTTTACTGCAGAAATGCATAAATAATGATAATTATAACCTTCCCCAATATTCTCGATGACGTAACCAAGAAATCACAGTTACGTGATAAAAATTTACAGATCATTTCCAAAATAGAATTTATTTCAAAAACAATGGATTCGACGTATGCTTACAAATCAAAAAAAAAATTCCAGATGCGGACCCGGTTCACCAACCAGAATCAATGTATGCTTACCTATTTTTTGCGGAAAATTTGTAATTTTACTGTTGCTGTTTCGTTCTAATAAAAATTTCAGTGAAAGGTGCGAAGATATAAATTTCAATTTGCGCAAAATTATACAATTTCGACTTAGAGGAATTTTTTTTTTATTTTTTCTTTCCTAGGAAGGTTTTCAACTTATAAATCTTATAAATATTTAATAATTGATCAACGCACCATTAGGCGTAAGTGAAAATAAGTTTGCATGCATAACTTAAATAATATAATTATTGTTCTTGTTGATCATCCTGATCAATAACAGATAACGGTTTATTAAATTAATAAACCAGAATCAAAATCTCAAAATTTAAAAATTTCAATTCAATGATGATCTGTTTTGTCTATCGTAACACACCGATCATCTGAAGCATATACACTATGCTTTGTTGAATATTTGAATATTTCAAATTCACGGACATGTTATATGTAATAATAATGAAGATGATACAAATATGAGACTTGTATAAATTTACAAACAAACTTCTCAACTTCTATAATATAAAGATAAACATCATCAAATAACATTATATTAATAACTTTACACATTTATACATCTAATTGCTAAGGCAAGTGTAAAAATTTATTATTCGCAAAGCTAGAATTATTATATATTTGAATATAATATGACTCAGTAGGAAATGTACGTGTATTAAATATTATCGTTTTCAAAAAAAAAAAAATATAGCACCTACGTATGTATATTACATTTTTTTTTCTAAAAAAAAAAGAACACGTGATCGGATTTAATTTTTTCCAAGTCTGTGCGAATTAAAAATACTCGCATACTCGTTCTGTCATCAAAATACAACCAATTTCTTTTATCGTTTATACTTTTGAATAAAAGAAGTCACACATAACTAACTAACTGCCTGAAACGAATAGAAGAACAACACATTAAGATGACAATTCAAATTTTAACTATTTAAAGCCGTTATTTGAATTATAACTTTTCGAATCATGAAATTCTTATTTATTCCGTCGATTGTTTCATATACTTTGAATTTTGGTCGCTTTAATTACTAGTGATTCAAATAATGATTATGCAATATAATGTTTTAAATCCTTCGCGGAATAACATTAATTATTCGTACACAAAAAAAGTTTATCCGTTCCAAACAATGATTGTTTATTTCGTGATTAATGTGAAATTTCCGTTATAATCAAAGTTTTGAATACCATTACAGTTCATTTATAAACAATGATATTTCATAAAAGGAATAATCTTTTCGAAGGAGAGTTTTTTTTTTTTTATTTATTTAGATTATTTTATTTAACGTCTCAATAAAAAAAAAAATTTTTTTTTTATATGGGTTATTTTGACAATAAATAAAAAAGTATCTCGGTTACTTTATTTACTTATTCATTTATTTATTTACTTTTTTCATTTACTTTTTCGTTTATTCCATTTAATTTTTATTTATTAAAAATTACAAATTCGAATGCTTAGATTTGATTTCGTTATTTCAAATATTTATGGCTTTATACGGTTTTTGACCCGATAAAATGATATAATGACATGTTTTCATATACTAATTTACTTGGCAACAGTAGCTGACAAAACTAATGTGAGAGTGCGTGCATACTGCAGATCTAATCAGTTTTGACTGAATTAAAAATTTATTTCGGCAAAGTACCTGATTTGTTCAATCACAATTGAGGTATATGTCGAATGTTGGCATTTAAATTTGTTAAAAATGGGTGATTTGTTCTCAATTGTGCCAAATAGTGCACAAACTTAAATTAGAAAAATAATATTTCTTTCATCTTTCATGTATGATTTAACGGTCTTTCATTCTTTTATGTGTATTACATCTTATGTAACAATAATATTTTTTTATTTGTACAAATATAGATGCCATTAAACTTTATTTGGCGTCATTTATTTTTCAAAGCTTGATTTGGATTAGAGTTAACGCCAAGTGAAAGATGATCTTTTTTTTTTCTTTATTTAAACCCACAAAATTGGCCAACAAAAATCGTTTTCTTACAAAAATTACATTATAAACATGTATTCTTCACAAGACAATATTAGCAATAGTGCTAACGAATCCAATATTGCTGAATTCATTAATGGTAACGGCAATAGGTTACCACAAACGACTGCAACAACTACTACTCAAGAGGAAAACGTTAACTCCAATGATCCTTCTCATAACTGCAATCATAATGACATTTTTGTGATGGATAATAATTTTCCCGCTACACATGCGACCATTCCTCCCACTGGCTATAATCAATTTATATCCCATCCTGGCAATAATTATCAGCAACCAATTTTTAATGACGTCGCAAACAATAATGTTAAAATCCCACCTAACAACGTATTTCAGCGATCCACCTCTAACAATACTAATATTTCACCTCCACATTTTGATCAAAATTCACCTCAAACTAATACCTTTCTTTCACTTAATTCACTTGGTATTTTTATAAATTCTCCTCAAGCATACGTTGTCATTATGCCAGTACCGGTGGCTACTAATCCAGCAGATATTCGTCAACAAGATGCTTACTCTATCACTAATAATCTGCAAACTCAGTTTAAGCAATAGATTAAAACTATGATGCAGAAATTTAAAGTATCGAAGTTTCATTTGTTTTTAATTTTTTATTTTATTTTGTATTGTTTAATTACTTTGTTCATTTAACTACAAAATTTTACTTGTTGAAATATATCATACTTCTATATTCTCTTTCAATATTGAGTGTACCTTTTTAAAATATATGTATTTTATTTTATATTTTACAAGTTTACAACGAAATTCCTGACAGAACATATTATCAAATGGGCTCTTAATTGACATGTACAAATTCATATTTAATAAATAATTTTCGTATCAATCGTTGTTGGTGGTACACATGTCAATAATTAACAACATATTAAAGGTAATCATTCTGATAATGAAATCCTGTAAAAAAAATTTTAAAAAAACCTATTATGTACTGTTATTATGTTGACTAAATTATATTTTAAATCAACTGATTTTAACGGCGTAAAGTCGTAAACATATGTGTAACAACCTAATACAATAAACTACTTGAGTTACTTGCACAATACTAAAGAATATCATTTTGTAACGCACTTGACGAAATAAATGTAGCGTTACTTCCCAATATATTATTTAAAAATCAGAAAAAGAAATATTAATCCGCCAATTTGTCACGTAGATCTTTCCTTTTATAGATACATCAGGCTCCATATTACTATTTTAGAAACTGGCTGAAATTATCATAATTCTTGGCCCTGAAAAATAGGACATCCCGTGCATTAACGAGAAAATAATGCTTTACTACTAATTATGATAATGATTTTGCTTGGAATTAACATTAGATGTTTATTAATAAGATAATCGGTATTTGCCTTTTTATGAGCTAAATTGAGAAAATATATATGCAGGAGGGATCGACAGTGTAACTGTACCGTATATTAAAATAATAAATCCTTACTAAGTTTGACTTTTTTTAAGCCTCCATAACTTTAAATTCTTATTACCGTATCATTCCGATTTGAGGCATCACCCTATTTTAAGCACCACCATGACTTTAGTGAAAAAATCTAAGAAAACAACATATCAGATATAAGGAGATTTACACACATACAGTGGCCTACCAAAAGTGAGTGAGTAAATAATTTTTAAATACAGTTTTCTCAACATTTACTGCATCAAATTTACTTAAAAATGATTTATTTAAAAGTTAAAATTTGAAATTTCATTAATATTTCGTTGGGTTACCCTTACAGTTTATAACAGCAGTAATCCTATGAGGCATACTATTTACAAGATTTTGATATATATTATCAACTATATTTAACCACTCCTCCTGAAGAATTTGCCATAGTTCTTCTTTATTTTTTGGTAGTGGATTGTGAGCCCGGACCTTTCTTTCCAAACATCCCACAAGTGCTCTATTGGATTCAGGTCAGGGTTTTGGGTGGGCCAGGGAATGCAGACTATATCATTTTCGTCCTTCCAATCTTTAGCTGACCTTGCTGTATGGATGGGAGCATTATCCTCTTGGAAAATGTAATTATTTTCATCATCTAGAGTGTCCATATATGGTAATAAATAATTATCTAAAAGTTCTATATATGCATTAACATTAATTTTCCCCTCCAATTTAATTAAAAGACCCAATTTAACTAAAAGACCTAGACCATTTTTCGTAAAACAACCCCAAACCATTACTTCAACTTGACCAGATTTCACAGTAGGAATAAGACATTCAAAATCATATTTTTCATGTGGTTGCCTCCAAACCCACCTTCGTCCATCTCCCTTAAATAGTTCAAAGTGTGATTCATCGCTCCAAATGATATTTTCCCATTCACTTTCCCAATTTTGTCTTGCTTTAGCTCAAGTTAACTTTTTTTCCGATTGGTCTCTGTTACCAAAGGTTTTCTAACTCCTGCCTGACCATAGAAACCATTTTCATGAAGATTACGGTGAAGGGTATTTATGCTAACAGTTGTAGAAGTAGTTTCAATAACCCTATAAAAAATAAATGTCCGGAAAATGTTATCAAAAATGTCTGGAAAATATCTGGAATAAATCTGATATATCTGGAAAATGTCCACTTTTTTGGTATATGTCTGATACACTTCTAATACTTAAAATTTTGACATGTCCTAACTTTGTCCAGAATTTGTCCAGTATTTGTTCGGTATAAAATTTTAGACAAATTTCAGACAGTTAAACCTGGACAAATTCTGGACATAATAAAAAAACCAGATAGACAAATTCTGGACATGAAAAAGTTCAGGACAAATTCTGGATACTATTTCCAAAAAAGGATAAATTAATTTTGTAAAAAATGCAAAAAGCACAAAACTGACATTCAAAATCTTTTCTGTCGTACTAATTAAAATTGCAGAGCAGGCAAAAATACTATATATCTATAATATAAAAATTTTGGATTAAGGAATAATGATGATCATCTATCCATTGATCATCTTTTGTGGCAAAATTTTACGAAAATACATTTCTGGACAATTTCAGGACACATTCCTAATATCCCAAAAATGCAGTGTTTTCGGAACAGTTTCTGGACACACAGTGTCCAGAATTTCTGGACAATATTTTAAAAAATTTTTCCAGACATTTTCTGGACATTATCCGGACACTTATTTTTTATAGGGTAAAATTATCACGTAATTCTTTAATATTTGTTCTTCTGTTTTGTTTAAGAATTCTTGTTAAAGCTCGATTGTCTCTTGGTGTCATTATTTTAGGTCTACCTACATGAGCAGGAGGTATTTCTTGACCAGAATCACGGAAAGTTACAATGATCTTATGAACAGTACTTGGAGGATATTCACTTATTCCACACTTCCAAGCACCAACTATTTCTCCGTGTTGAAATGGAGTAATTTCTTTTCGTAATGGAGCCATATTGTTATTTTAAATGAACGAAATTATTGTTGAAGAAGCAAAGGGAGTTCAGCAATATGTGGGAAAAAATTTGGCTCAAATTGGTAAGATCGGCATGTAGATAAATTAAATAAAAGTTGGCGAGCACGTGATCAAAATGATCGTTACTCACTCACCTTTGGTCACCCCATCTGACCGATCAACAAAGGCTCTAACCTTACATTTCATGTCTCAAGTGCCTAGGTTATATCCTTCATGGTCCGCCCATGGTTTCAACTAATGTCTGTGATATACCCTGACTTGCATGCTATGTCATGGATAAAGTGCCCATACATTAGTCATTCGTAAGTAAATTCAACATCCGATAATCCTACTTATCAGGTACCGACATTTATGTCTGTTATATTTGTCTCATATCAAGTACGGACATTTATGTCTGTGATGTTTGTCTCATATCAAGTACAGACATTTATGTCCGTGATATTTGTTGTCAGTTGCTCATGATGTCTCTTGGCAGATACAGACATTTATACCAGTGACGTTTGTTGTCTGTTGCTCATGATGCTTCTTTTCAGGTGATGTCTGTGATATTTGTCATCAGTTGCTCATTATACTGTTATCATTAATTGCATATTTTCTGACATACTAGACATTTATCTGTTATGTTTATGACATATACTTTCAGTTATTTGGCTTGCTTATAATCATCCATTGCTTACCAGTTATTTAACTTGCTTATAACGATAATATATCTTAATATTTACTATAATATATATTATTATTAGTTATTTATGTTTATATCATCCTTCATGTTATTAATGTTATAGTTCTATAAATTATTGAAGAGGTTTTTCTATATCACTTAACCTTGCTGAAAAACTTCCAAAACTTCCAGCAATATTTTCATAATTGCTGTTGGGTGAAATTCTTGTATCTATTCCTTTGTGATTACTTTTTCTTTTCTATTAATCATTTTTAAAAGAAGATAAAAAATGATATATCTGCTATGTATTGACCAATTGAGTTTTGAGCAGCAATAAAAAATAATCTTGTGATTATAACACAGACGCTCCAACAGTTCCTATTTACCTAGTTACTTAATATAATAAATAAATAGTTAATTCTCAGTTAATAAATAATTGTAATTTATTATTATAATATGACTAGATACACAATTTTTTAAAAAAAATCCTTTGAAATTATAGATCTATCATTAACAAGTTACAAGTCTATTTTCATAAATCGTAACTATTTTCTGAACTTTTAATCTCCTGAATTGAAAGTTTCCATCAAAGTTATAATAGTAGTTGAATTATTTTCACTTGAGTAATTTAAAATAACTAAAATAAATGTATACTTTTTAGGCAAATTGTTAACATCTTGTTCATCATATATACTGTAATTGTAACAGTTTAATTTCATTTAAATTGAATGAATTGAACTGGTAATTATCAAAATGTATAGAATAATGAAATAAATTAATTTTATTATGAAAATAATTAAGCAATAGAATAACTTTGGTTTACAATCCAAGCATTTTATGTAGCAATATTGTCATAATTAAAACAAGGTGGGTTGTTAACAACTATATGAACAATCATTTGTCATATTATTAATCATAATAAAAGAAGTTAGTAATATAAGATTATAGGACTTGATAGCAGCATACAACATTAACATTTTTTATAGATTAAAATAATAAATGAAAATTTTTGGTTTCGTTTTTATAATGATGTTTTAATTTTCACGAATTTTTTATTTCTTTGATTATTTTAAATTATAATAAAATTAAGAAAAAAAATTTACATGTTAACTTTTTAATTCCTTCTTTTTTTTTTTTATTCAATACATATATTTTTATTATTTATTTTTCTTTTAAATTCAAAATATTGATATAAACAGCATTTTGTACGTCCGTCAAGTTTTTTTTGATGATAAGCAAAATCAAATTACAATTAGAAAATAAACACAATACGAGTTGATCAACAAATTTTTTAGGTTTGGTTGATTAAATCTATGATCGTTACTATCTAAAAAAAAAAAAAATTAAAATTTTTATTTTTTGCCAAACTGATTAGTGATTTGCAAAATATTATCATTAATACGCGAATATGAATTTTTTAAATAGTTAAAACAATGCAAAGAATATTTATTATGCTTTTAATTAGATGCAAACAAAAAGGACATATTACAATAAAATTATGCACAAATTACACAAAGTATTGTTGCATATTAAATTAATTATTCATATCAATATGATATATAGACACGTGTCAAATTGTTTATAATTTATATTTTTTGCAAATTATTAAAAAATAGTCATGTGTTTAATAATAATCTATTTGATTATGATTAGCTAATCTTTGTTTTTAATTGATACAAAATTACTTATTATGGAACCAAAACCACAAAAAAAAAAATTTTTTTACTTTTATAAAAGTTCTGAATTTTTAATTCTAACAGAAGACCAACATGAAATTAATGCTTTTTTGTTTATTATTATGGAAACTCCAAGAAAAAATTGTCGATAATAAAGATATATTGACGTTTTAACTTGTTATTAAATATATGAGTTAAAAAAGCTTTAGAAAGAGTTTGATTTAAAAGAAATAATAGGGAATGAAATTTTTAAAAATAAACTAAAGTTTACTTCATAAAATTAATAGAAAACTAAAACTACAGAAATTAGACCAATACAGCATTGAAAATTTGCAAGCTTATAAGAAGTACTGTGACATGTCTGACAAAGTATTATATTTAGATGTAGTCCGATATTATAAAGATCAAAAACAAACATTGATCAGAAGGAAGTCATAATTTATTTACTATAATTTTATGAAATTTCTCCATTTTTTTTTCTTTTTAACAATAACATCGATTAATAGTTATTTATTTTTTTTTTTTTGTTTTTTTTTTTGTAGTTTTGATGGATCTGATTAAAAAGTTTTTTTGCGAAACTTTACTGTTGCTATTTGTATAGATTTTATTTTATTAATTATTGATATAATAAAATTGTCTTTTAAAAATTTACAATAAATAATCTAGTATTGTTTAATTAAAAGGTAACAACTATTATTTAACAATATTGGTAATTGTTCTACTCCAACGTTTATCATGTGACCTTTCATTGGTACATATATTTTCCATAATAAATTAAATATCAGTTTATCATGTGAATTTAAATTTTTTTTTTTTAAAAAAAATAAAAACCATGATACCCTATAAAAAAACTGGATACGTTTTTAATAAGATTTTTATACGATTTTTTTCCTTAGAAATAACATATCACAATAGACCGTTGAAAAGATACGGAAAATTGCACAATTCCGTATCACTATAAATATGGTTTGGATACGGAATTTTCATGGAATGCATACGGAATTTACGTGATTTAATCACTGTTTTACCATGAAATTTATATTATTGCTTATTAAATTTACTGTTTATATTACAATTTATTACAATTTATTACTAGACTTTATTTACATAAATTTAATTTTATTTATTAAATCAAAAAATAAAAAAAATAAAATAAACACAAATATATTATGAATAGTTTATTCCTATCAAACCAAATATTGCAAACCAAAACAAAAAGAAACATTAATACTATTTCTACTGATGTTTCGTTAAGAAATTTGATTTTTTTTAAGAAATCAAAAGTCTCCAGGAGCACTTAGTCCAAAGAAATAACCTATTCCTTCAAAATAAATGAAAAAAGACACTAGTACGTTTCTTTAACTCAATTAGACCAACGCTTCCCTATTGTGCCTATAATTCTGGATTCGTCCAAGTCATCAGGAGTCAGACAACCTAAAAGCAAAAAAAAAAAGAAATATAAGCTCCGCCTATATAGTACCTGCAATCATCCAAGTCTCCAAACGTCCGGTTCCTACCTGACTTACAAAAAAAAAGTACTTCAAAATTGACCCGCAATAAGAAAAAAGGAACCAAGCAGCCAAAAAAAAAATCTGATCTACAAAATAAAGAATAAAAATAAATAAAAAAGAAAGGATAGTGAGGTGGAAGTAAAAAAGTAAAATAAATTTTTTTTTTTTTTTTTTTTTTGAAAAAGGAATAACGAAGTTAGGGAAGGACATAAAAAAAGATTTTTAAGGGGCTGACAAAGTTAGAAAAATAATGCAGAAGGTAACTTACATAATCCGGCTTATGGGAACCTCTCTTTTTAAATTAGAGACTCAGGAAATACCTGCACTAAATAAGGCTTTTTATTCCCCAGTCATGACAAACTTCGTGTTAGTAGTCGCGGTTAGTCCATCTTTAACCTCTAACCTATGCTGCCAGAGGAGAACATCCAGAAATAAATAATTCAGTAAAAAAAGGGGCAAAAATAATTTTTTTTTTAAAAAAAGAAGAGAGGGTAATGAATGGGAATAAAAGAATAAAACCAAAAAAAAATTTTTTTTTTTTTTTTAAAGAGGGTAACAAAGTTAGAAAAATAAAGGAAAAGAAGTTTTTAAAAGAAGAGTAGCAAGTAAGAATAAAAAAGAGGGGCAACAAATAAAAGAAAAAAAGAGTTTTTTTTTTTAAAAAAAAAAAAAATAGCGAAATAAAAAATCAGGGAGAGGAAGACAGTAAGACAGGGTGGAAGATCAAAGCTGGGTTTATATAAACAAAAAACGTATCATAACAAAAATCACGTGAACACGTGTTATGACTTATGACGATAAAATCGATAAAATCATTATTTAAAAAAAACAAGTTCAAAAATTCCGTACACGTTCCGTATATATTAATTTTTCCGCATACATTCCATATGCACCAATTTTTTAAAAAACTTTCAAAAATGAATTACGTATTAAATATACGGAATTATTATACGGAATCGGTAAAAACGTATATCAAACGTTTATAAAACGTATCCTTCCCGTATACAGATTTCTTATAGGGATATAACTTATACCATGTGTTCTGAAACGTGACTGATAATAAATTATTACGTCTGACATAGTCTAGGTTTTTTTTTTATATTATTTGATGAAAAAATCGGAGAGTTAGAGTAGGAATTTCAAAGAAAAAAAAAATTTATAGATTATAATCAATTATTAGGATTGCTCGCGAATTTAAAAAGATTATAGTAACAAATAGTCTAAAAGAAAACAAAAAAAAAAAACACTTTATAAAAGTTTTTAACGATCCTTTACTATTTAGTGATTAATGTAACAATCCGTTATTCTTTAGTATTTTTACATTCGTGTTACATACGTTGGTAGTAAGGGTAATAATCCGTTAGAAACGTCGGAAACTTTGATATGATTTGATTAAGTAATCTACGAAGTACACAATACGCACTTAATAAAAAAAATAGACATTAAAGGATGGATTTCCGATCATGAATTTGATATACTTAACAATTGATTAGATATTTTAAAATTATTAACTACAAACTCCAAACTTGTTATTAACGAATGTAAACTGAAGATTATTTATTTTAATTTAGATAGTCCGTCGCTATTTTTTTTTAAAGCATAGTACAAATTAAATGCTACTTCTCTAAATAAATCGTAAGAATGTTATGAATTTTAAACATTAAGAAACGTCGTTTAATAATCATACAGTTATTTATAAATTATAGGATTAAAGTAATTACTTGGCTAATCAGAAAAGACATTGCACAATGATATTGGATCTTAATTTCATTTCGCTAATAAAATCTCGATAATATAATAAACAGAACTTTCGCTAAAGATAAAAAAAATGTTACGCAATTTTTCAAAATATATTTTCTTCAGGAATAAATCATGTAGATATGTGTATCTTAGCCTGTAAGTCCTTGTATTTTTCAAAAATTCTAACAACAGGTTCTCCCCTTTCGCCGATTTAAGTAGTTTATAACTTTTATTAAATTCATAAGGTTATTCGCGTTGCTATAGTTCCTTTGTCACATCTACGGTTAAGAATTTCTCCTTTCGTTTTCTTTCTAGTACATGGAAACCATTTTATATATACGTCATGCATCCAGCGTATAAACATACAGTCAATCCTCTGTATATATATACAGTACTTTATATATTTCGGCGGAAGTGTAAGCCCATAGGCATTCAAATAATCCGATCACGTAATGACGAAAACGCGCTGATCATGACTTGGATTAACTTATATGTTAATTGTTTAGATGACAACCAATAGATAAATGAATACGCGAATATATCAATTTTTTCAAAATGTAGTAAATTTTTTAAATAAATTTTCAAGAAACAAGTATTGTTATAATCTATTTAAAGGTATTTAAGATTAGAATTAGTCAATTCCTATAATGGAAAGTTAAGTTCCTCAAAATTTATTTCTCAGAAACGATCTAAATAAACAGACATAGAAATAATATAAATTATCGTTATACAGTATAAAGAAAAAATTTAATTTTATTGACAACAATAAAACTATTTCGAATTTACTCGTGAAAGAAAAATTCGATCATAATTAAACGTATGATAAGGAAGGAGTTTTAGACGGAAGTAGAAATTTTCTATCTTAAAAATGAAACTTAGATCAAATAACAATAACTAAAATTTCTCATATAAGGAATAAAAAGAGCAAATGATTTTTTTCCTTAAAATAACAATTACGCGTTATCAATAATTTAAAATATGGAATTTAGATACTGAAACTACCTAATTGTTATTATTGGGTAAAATTGGAATCACTATTTGAAATTATAAAAATACTTTCTTAATAATAATGAGTCTTAAAAACTTATATGACATTAGGGAAATGAAATTTATTACGTTATATTTAGGGCGATACGTGGTCTAATATCTGTTATGTAATATCTTTCACGAAAGATGGAAGTAAGGCTCTATATATATTAAGCTGATACTAGATAATACGTAATAAATGTTATTTGTCTTAAAAAAATCTTATATAATTAAAAAAAATCATTGTATTGATTTAATAATGATTATTAAAACGATTGACAAAGTTGGATAAAGCGCATATTATATGTAATAGATTCTGACATTTGAACTTCTTATTTGAAATTTTATTATTATGTACGAAAAAAGATGTACGGTATAACGGAACAAGAGTGGAAATAAATCTACAGAAGTGCAAATAGAATAATTTAAAAAATTTTCTCAATTGCTAATTTTATTTATTTTAGTTGTAAACTTACTAGTAATTAATGGAAAGAAAATCCATTAAAAAATTGATTAATTAACGGATTATTTACACGTTGCCGTGGTAGTTGCGTAATACGTCTTAATATGTTTTTATTACTAGTATTAGTTCGAATATACCTTCTTATTCGCCTTTTCTGTTGAAAATGTCTTTCCATTGAAAATACTCTTTGTTTTATGATGGTTCCGCTTAAACCACAGTACAATTTATAATGTCAGGTAGTTTGTTATTCGACAATTATTTTCTTTTTTGATAGAGATAATTCAAACTCGATGTACTGTATATTTATATAAAATTTTGCGCCAAAAGGTTATTAAACTAAATCGGTAAAACCAATTCACGTGTAGAAATTTAGTTATTACCGTCAGTGAACAGAAATTTGCAGTTGGATAAGGAGTCAATGAATGACACCAAAAACGCCAACAGATGACGCCATAATACGCAGTCAATGCATTTATACCGGGATGGTTAATCAATACCTTAAAATACGGTAGGGAGGTTATGTAAGTTACACTTTCATTATGGTCGACAAAAGAATTGTTGGTGGTACAGTAGATACTTATTGGCCGGGAAACTTTCTCAACTATATAATTTTTTATGTATCTTTATCATAAAAGTCATAGTGTCTTATTAATTATTTTACTTTTGATTTAATGTGATATACTAATTTCTACTAATAGCATAAATCATTTTTAGTTTGCGATTTATAAAGTTATAATTTTGCTGTATGAAATTTAAAAATTTGGCGATTTTGGATTTTCCTTTAATGATTTTTCATAATATCAGATGTTTCTGAACATTTTCATAAAACGTTCGTGTGGTTTTAATCATGCTTCTTAATTGGTAATTTTATAATCATGCAGAAAAACAGCCACAATATAATATAACAATTAACAATTAAATTATATGTTATTATATAAAGTGAATAATGTTATTTGAATACTTATAAAAATTTTTTTAAGTTGATTATTTGTTAAAATCATTCCGTCCACTCAATTTTCCTTTTTTGATTTATAATAAGCAATACTTTTCTGTAACACAATGTAATAATATTTATTCAGCAGACTTTCAATAACGGTGCCGATTTCTTGAATATTTTATGATTTATAAATTGGAATTTGGAATATAAATAAAGTAAGCTCCGAATACATGTAAACTTATAACCAACGAAGAAATTACAATTGTCTCCTATGCCTCTGGTGAATACCGACAGATTGTATAAAGTTTTGAATTATGAAAAACGCCAACAGATTGTTCCCTTATCGGTTATACATTTATTGATTAAAAAGTCATCTTATTCAATATTCAAATTTATTATTGGCGTAAGCAAATATAATAATTAGATTAAAAGGTTAAGAGTTTAAATTTAATTTTGTTATTGCGTTTCAGAAATAAGATCAATAAGGGTTTATTGAAAGATTTTCGTGCAGTATAACTATTTTAGTTATTATTTATTCCTTTTTAGGGAAAAAAATAAAGTAGAGGATCCATAATTAATTGGTCCCCAAGATTATGCAACAAACGCGTGAGAACGTAAGATTTATTATTATTTCAGATAACGAAAGTTTATTTTTTTTTTTTTGAATACTTCTTAGCCCCTATATATTCTTCTTGGTCTGCATATTTTTGACCAACCGCCCAATAACGACTACCATTTTCATTTCTTGCAAAATATTTATTTATCAAATTAAACATTGCAGACCATTTTTTTTTATTTGTATAAACGAGATTTATAAATATTTACACGGACAAACCTTATATAGAGTATAGTACTGTACGCAACTGTAATATTGCAGGAAGTTCTGAAAACTTCTCAGAAATCGTGTAAAAAAAGCAATTTTATGAAAAAATCTACTTCTATGTTGTTATTTTTTTCGAAATAAGATTTGGGCTGAATCAGAAAAGGAAATGTTTAATAAATAATAAAGTGTTGTGATATAATCGTTTTTAAATGGTAAAAATTTAATGAGATAAAATATGTACATATATAATTTTATGAAAGAAAAAAAGAAATTCCTTCTTTAAAATATTGAAATATAAACCATAAATAACTTAGATTTAAATTGAATAAGTTGAAACAGTTAAAAAGTTTCAAAGAAAATGATCTATTAAATTCTTTTGTAATTCTTGTGTAACCACCATAATATACTCCATAATAGCCTTGAAGCTGATCACCCCTTTATTCGGTTAGCTCTCAACTTCCATTTTGAGTAAATTTGCGGAGACATTCAAAATTTACATTTATATCACGGGATGTGTCATAAAGTTTACCCGATTTAATGTTATGTGCAACATATAATTAAAAATTCAATAAGGCGTTAGTTATTTTAAGTTTCTGGAAAAATGCTCTTTGATATACTTGGTTTAAAACTTGCTAACACGTATGATTTAATAATATGTATAAGAAAAATGAGAGGTTCAATAATTAACATATGAACAACCCGTCCTATTTTTATAATACATTCTTTTTTTAACGTAATAAGTTGGAAATTTTGGAAATAATAATGGAAATTTATTAAAGAATTTAAGGAAGTTAGCGTGACAATAATTGAGGACATCTTCCAGTGTTACACCGTATTCTTGACATTTCTCTTGTAGCCACTTTATGCTATTGTTCCAACCTGGGATTTTTTCTGTATCTACATATTTAATTACATTAATACTAATAAGACAATTTAATCGTAATTATTAACCGACAATTAGATAAGGAAGGACAAAATTTTAAAATTTTAAATTTTTTAGCTTTGTTTGGTTTCAAGCCTTCAATGAATGGAACACGAATTTAGCAAACATTTGGATCGGCAGATTTGGCACCGAGTTAATCTCTGTTTTATTTTCTATTTAAACACAACAGTTTGACCAACGATAATTATTCAACTTTGCATTACAATTTCCGCAATATTTTACACCTTAAATTGTAACACTTACACGACTTAACACATGTCTTTACAAGAATTATGATCCTATATTGATAATATATTAGTGGATTCCAAGTCTCTTTTTTAAATGAATTTGTAAGGTGATAGTTACTATTCAAACAGAACGGTTTTCAAATATTAACTGTAATGATGGTACCGGTCGGTTGTATTTTACAGTATAAACTGTCCTATTTGTGTAACATGTTCGATCTATGGGTCAAAAGATCGGATATTCTATTCAGTTATTGAACATGAATTGTTGATAGAAGAAATGTTTGTACGACCAATTCATTATTGTTCATTTCGGAAATGCTGAAATTAACGGGACTAATTTTTTTTAATTGATTTTTTTTAGTTCGGATTTCTGCTCAAAAAACTAACCGATCAGTAATGAATATTAACGAGGTGCACATTATTAAATATTGAAATTGAATGGTATGATACTTTTTTTTTTTTTAAAAAAAAAAAATCAAAAATCAACAAAATAATTTAAAATAATAAAAAAAAAAAATGAAATGTACAAAAGTATTAATATGGCAAATATCTTTTTTTTTTATAGATGTAAAATCATTTTGATTGAGCGTTCTTTTTGCTTATTTGGGTATTAATTACTTATAAGATTAAATAAGTGAAAAAATTATCTATCACGAAAATTTCCAAGACGTTTGGGTAATTTCCGATAAAAGGCTGGAAAACTAGTTAAAGCTATTTTGACCATAATTCTGGTCAGAATTATATAATGTGGGCCAGAGGTAAATTGCGATCACGTGTTAAATTCAACTCGTGAACCAAATATTATTTAACGAGAATACTGTTTCAATTATTTTATGAGTTTTACAGAAAGAAATTTTTGTAACAAATAAGAAGTATTATATTACGTGCTAGTTTGAAAAAAAAAAAATTCGATGACGGAAACGACTCTATGGATATGTCCAACGTTTAAAGCTTCATATGAAATAAGAAAAAAGAAATCAAAACTAATAACGAACAAATATTGTCAATTTTGCGCGTAAAGATATCATGTACAGTACATATGAAAAAAAAGGTAACGAGCGTAAAAATAGATATTATACATATTGTACATATGAGCATGAATCATATATAAAAATGATAAATAAGAAAATTTCTTACTCAACAATTTTATTTTAGTTATAATCTACCAAGTTAATGGAAAGAGAACCCGTTAAAAAACTGATCTATCAACAGATCATTTATATCATGTTGCCTGGGTAGGTCAGCTATGAGTCTTAACGTAGACTCATTATTGATAGTTTTCTGTCCTTTCTGTATTTTTTGGCAAGGCATTTCGTTCATATATATTGTATACGAGTGAATGTACTGTATATATAATTATTTAACTATTTATTTTTTTTTATTTTGTTTTTTTTTTTTAGGAGATGAATATTTTCGACTTGATATACAATATTTATATAAAATTTTACGTTAAGCATACATCAATAAAAAGATAAAATGGATAACACTTTACACCAGGAAAAACTAGCACAAACATGTTTAACTAAATAGGAAAACTTAATTAACACGCAAAGATAGTAATTTTGATGGCGCTGAAGTTGTCAACAGATAATGACATATTTTATTTGATTTGTATTTTAATCATTACCATAAAAGAAACAATTGAATAAAAGAAATCCTCATTATACAGTAATGAACAATAAGATACAAGTCCTCTCTGAAGAAATGCGTAGATGCAGTGATTACTTGTTTTCTATTGTCTTTAGTCTCAAACATTCCTATTCGCTGAAAGCAATGGGCTAATAAATTCCTTTTATATATACGTTTAAAGTCTATGAAAATAATCAATAGCACACGTGGTAACTTTGTAAATATATGTGCAAGTTACACTTTCATTATAATTACCAATGCCTATGATCGGTAAAATCTCTTTAGCGTAAATAATTTCATGATTATAAATAAATACCGTAACTGGTAGATTAATTAATAATTGGTCGAATATGGAAAAAAACCAAATATTTGTTATTAGCAATGTGATGACTTTATAATATTACATTTTTAGTTATTAAATTATTTATAGTATAGAGGATAATTACCCATATATTCCATATATTGCACTTTCGGAGAATTTTCGAGAGTTTCTTAAAAAGATCAATGTCTCAGATATTTATTACTGATCAAAAGACCAATCCTTTTTAGTTTTCTTGCTGATGAAATAGGAAATTTTAAATTTTTTCCGATTGTACAGCCACATTTTCAATTCACATGCAATTAACTTATATGTTAATTGTGTATTAAATAAGACGCGATAGCACGTGAGTAATTCAATGTATTAAAAATCACAACAGTAAATAGCTGAAGGTTGCATCATAAACGTGCTTAATAATTCCTTTTTTATTTATTGGAACAATGAAATATGATCATCGCCCTACAACTAATACAACTAAACAATGTACGGTATATTGTTCATATAAAATTCCAAATTAGTCCATTAAAAAGACGGAGTATTATTCGTTACGTCCGATCACAATTATTATCTATAACAACAAATGAACTTCGAATTGTGTTCAAATAATTTCTTTTACATTGGCATCATCTGATCCCTTTATAATGGTCCTAAAACTACCATATGACCTACTAATAGATATACTGTAAATATGCTATATAGATTGAATTTATATCTCACATGCTTGTTGATGATGAATGTATACTTAGATTATCTACGGTATATCTCCGAAATCTTAGACTAACTATGAATTATCTTATCTATTATTATTATATTATTATAGTTTCTCGTGTCGTATGTCTCAAAATAATTTACTTAATCATCATGAAATATTTATAAAATTATAACTTTAATCCGTTAATGTTCAGGATGGGATGATAACCAAATGATTATTACATTCATGCATTACTCCTTAAAAAAATGCAGCCTGTTATCTATTATATATTCATGAGATTTCCTTTTGATAAAATCTTGTTTCGAGTCTTCAAATATTATTTTATTTCATTTTATTTTTTTTGAACCATTTATAACAGTTCTTTTTTTAATGTATCAATGTTTTGATTATGATAATATGTTGCATAATCACTTTATTATCAATAAAATATTTAATATACCTTTTTTGATTGTAAAAACTTTTAAACTAGTACATATATACTATTTTGTTGGAATTGATGCAAGTTATCGAAATATCAATAGATAATAAAGAGATCTACATATCTGCAATCAATAAAAAAATTTCGTTGTTTTTTGATCGAATGTATGATAAATTGATAAATTCAAACTTTCGAATATTCTAGAAAAATTAGATAAGATATGAATAGATTACGAAGATAAACAATAACTAGACCTCCGATCGCTTACAAGATTGAAAATTTTTTAATTTTATCAAAAAATTCACATTCGATTAAATTTTTTAGGAGAATTGTAGATCATTCAATTTTGCGTAACCGCTTGAAATTTTCAATTAAAAAAAGTTTACTATAAACAGTCAACTTGACAGAACTTATTTAATAAATTATCTAATTTGAGAACCTTTAGTCAAGTGATTCAATTAACCGATTTAACCCTCAATTAACCGTAAGCCACTCCCATATACTAGAGATACCTGGTTTGTGGTTAAACAAATCGTATTTTAACTCAGCTGAACCGAACCGACAAACGACTTAGAATTATTTTACGTAATAAAATTATATGCGTTAACAACTTTATAAATTTATTAATATAAAGACTAAATAAAATTCTCCTAGAATGGATTATAATATTGAAGCAACATCAAAGATTTCTGAAAAAATTAAATATTTTAAATATTTTAGACATTTGTATAATATATAAAAAAAAAATTAATTTCATGTACGTTAATATTTAGCAATAGCAAGACACAATTCGTGAAATGAACTGGTTCAGGTTTGTTCACTTAAACGGACTAAACTTTTGAAATGAACTACGGTATGCGGATCGGTCATCCCTGTCAGTAGTCAAAATTTAAAAGGAAATCCATGTTAGCACCACATATGTAAATGTGTGTGGGCGCACATCAAAATTTGAAACATGTATGCAACGCGCACATGTTTTTATATTTAATAAAATGTTTATTGTATATATTATATAATTTCTTTATTTGGTCTATTATCAAAAATTCAAAAATGTAAAAATATGAACACAATGATTATTATTACACTTTTTCATTATCAATATTTACAATTTCTCTCATTCATAATTATCAAAACATGTGATGACGTGTGCAGCAATAATTAAATTCACAAATGTGTGCAGTTTTTTTTGAAACGTTCGCAATCAATTTTTAACACCACCCTCGTTTATTATAATTTGTGCGCAAACTTAAAGTGAGGTGCGAAGCGACACTTCGCACAACCAATTTTCCATACTCTCATATTATGCATATGCTTAGAGGATAATGAAATTCTCTTAGGTTAAAATCACAAAATTCTTCATGAATTGTATACAATTCATATCTATATTTTTTCACAGGATGTCAATTAATTGTCCGGAGCGTTAGCGAAGGACTATTTACCATACTGAATTAGTAAATTTGTTTTAACCCCCGTTCTTGTCCCTGTCACAATCGACAGTTTATTTTCTTTTTTTATAATTATGTATCACGATTATATGTAACACTACTATTTGCCCCTGTAATATACCGAATAACGTGGATCATGTAACACGTGTTAAATTTAATTTGATTGTAGAATAAACTTTTAATGTGATAAGTTCCGGATTTCATGACGGTTACCGTTTCCCTAGTTTATATGAAAAACGTTATTTTAGAAACGCTATTTATCTATGTGATAACATGCGAAAATTATAAAACAAGAAAAAAGTAATGAAATTGATCGAATAATATTAATTCAAAGGTTTGCATTAATCGAATATTATCTGATTAACTGTCTGGTGATTAGATATGATCATTAGACAGTTAAAATTTTTATTGGTCAGTACCAATAATTACTAGAGAACGGGTACCTGCCTAATATAGCGTATGACGTGACTTAATAAATATTACGTCCTTTTCAGAGTTATCTATGACGTGCTTAAGATTACGTCACTTCATTGGTAATCAAACTATTAGACCATTATTAATCCTATAGATTAATACGTAGATAAATACGAATAATCATTAGCTCACTTGAATAACACAGATAAATTCATTATATAAATAATAAATTTTATTAAACATAAATTATCTGAAATATACTAATTTTGATCACAAATTCCTTTATTATCGTGATTAAATTTTTGTGGTTCATAACAAAAGTAATGATTTAACAATTAAAACGGGACTTCTATTAAATAGAGTCTATTAAATGGGATTCGTTAAAAATCTCGAAACTTGGAATCACGACGGCACATTATTTCGACACTCTAAATCTCAAAATGTCACAGTCATGAAAAGTCATAATCCAATAACACATAATCACGATATCCCATAATACCTTTTTATTAAAGAATTTCGAGATATTAAATTGCCTAAGCATATTATTGACCGTAATGCATAATAATTTGATTCAATTCAATATGTTTTCGTTAATGATTTCCTTACACATACTCTATTTAATATCTTCTACTTCTCCATCCGTTACCAGTGTTTTCAATGTTTTTCATATATCCAATGAATTATATTCATTATTTTGCATCGATCTAGAATAATAAGAACGAATCTCTTCGGACAAAAATTTTGAAAAGGCGAAATCTAGTCATTCGGATGGTTGTGCCTCGCTCAATAATTCAATTGGAATTTTTCGGGCGGTCAGCTATATAAACGGGAATCCATGCATGCATATTTTCTGAAAACAATGAACTTTTTTTTTATAAAGGTAAAAGATTAAATGATATCCGATTTACTTAACAAGCGTAAGTTAGAATAATCGCGTACCTGTTTGGCCTTGTGTTTTATTTTTCTTGTAAATAATAAAATCAACCTTTCGTTGTTCCCCAAATTATTACTTTTAGAGATACAATAAATTGTCGCATGATGGGTTGTTTATTCGGATAATCCTCCCAATATTCAACATTCCACAAAAAAAAAACGTAAATGATCGGTACGCACAATCCGTTAATTAATCTTTGATCACATCTTTACATAGCCTAATAAATAATTATACTTACTTCTATATAAGTCAGTATATCCGATAGGAGTATCTTTAGCATTATATTCTCTCCGTTCTTTTTTAATATCCGTACTAATTTGCACTGTAATCTACTGTACGTTTTAAAAGGTTTTTACCGTTCGAATATGTCAGAATGGATTTCAACGCTATAATCACAATTTTGATTTAGGTTCTTGATTTCAATCCAAATAATATTTTTGGGCAGAGCACCACGTATCTTTTTATGTTGTAACGACGTATAAGTAAGTATATTGTGATCTTTAATTGGAATAAATACGTAACATTTATTATTTAATAATTGTAGGCAGATTAAAGACAAAAAAAAACACCGATAAATTACCAAGTCGTATATTCTTTTAATTAATCTTGAGATCGTAAAATCGAATATATTTTCATAATAAACTTAGTTTCAGCTGTCACTATTTCATTCGAACTAAATTAATTTTGACGATATTACAAAAAATTTATTGATAGTAATAATTATTATATACCTCATTAACGAACTCTTCATTAATAGACGAATCATATGAATATACTTAGCCAAATAAAACCTTCATTTTGCACGATAATCACTTCCAAAAGAACCATGGTTAACATAATCATAATATTTAAAGTAAATTGATTCTATAAAAGATGAACGAAATCAGATATTGACGTGTTAAATAGTAATATATTCGAGTAATATAAGGAGAAATTTTTATCCGAGACAGTATGAGAATATAAAAAAATTACGTAATAAATATCACTGTGCTTAATAAGCAAATAGAAAATATTTGTTAAAAGAAAAACAAATAAAGAAGCATTTTTTGAAAGCGATAAACTGAAGAATTTAAATTATTCATTTATCTTTGAAATATGCACGCCGAGAACTGCATACATATTGGCGCAATCTGCACTGATAACGAAGTTACACGTGCAATTTACGATTACCTATTGTAAGGTACTGTACATTCGATTCTTTAACGATCGCGTAAAATAATAAAAAATTTTATTAATGTATGAAATTTACATTCCAATTAATTTTAATAAATGTGCAGGTAATTACTTGTTATTTCTGATTTAGTATAAGAAACTTTCAACAAAAAATATTGCTTATATCGTTTGTTATAATACATCATCTAATTAAGTTTAATTAAAATAAAAGAAAATTAACAAAATGAATTATAACGTCGTAAATTTCTTTAATAATGAATATTATGAAACTTGCGCAGGAAATCTTTACTGAAAGAATCATTTTTTTTTTTTTTTGTAGCTACAGATTTTATTGTACCACAAATGCTAATGTAGTTATTACCTTCTTATGCGTGAAATACACATGTATTAATGAATAAATCTAACTTTTTTCCATTTAATTCTTTACAATATTATTTAAATTTCACATGAGAGTTATTTTCTTACGTTATAATACCCCTTATCTGATTACTTGTACCACAATTCTTTCCGGTTAAATAACTATCGCATTCTTGATATCGAATGATTTTCACGTTGCAGCAACCTTGAAAAATCAATGCTTCGTGAAATGATTGGTTTATATAGCGGGACAAAGTATTTAGACTTTTTCTGTACATTATCTGTGAAATATCAGTAAAAAAATCACGGCGATTGATTATAAAACGTGATAGAAATACCACTAGCGACGGGATCCGTTAGAAAATCTATTCATAAACGAAATAAGAAACACAACAAATGAATATATATAATAAACAATAAGAGTATAATATTTAAATGTGGTATTATTAATTAAGAAGTATTAATTTGGAGATATAAATCATAAAAGACTTAACGAACGAATATATAAGTTATTAGCCTAAATCGCTGATAGATGTTTCTATGAATTTTTTTTCCTTAAATCACCTTCTTTATCCTTACCTAAACGGTGCGTTGAAAGAAAGTTCATGGCATAACTTTCCTATCTTTACTTTGTTGCTAGCAAATTCCATAGTAGTTTTTTTTAAGATAACTTGATCACGTGTAACAACAGATATTTGCAGATCATTGATCACGCACGAACATTTTTGCATGTTTTTGTGCTGAGCGTAGAAATTATCCCCCGCTTCGGACAGCTACAAATATGGGTATATAGTGTATAAAAGTGATGATCCCATTTTCATTCATATGCACGACTTTAAAAAAACATATAATTTGGTAAGGTACTGACAAAATAAGGTGATTGAGAAAATACTTACTCATTAAGTGAAATCCGTATTATAATAAACGAATTTTATTAGTTAAACCGAATATACAATAATTTAATGGCACATTTTTGACTTATTTGTATCACAGGGACTAATTCATTTTAACAATAGATTCTTTTCTTTTTTCGTGAATTATTAATAAAAACATCAGGGACGATCGATTATGAACAGTAATATAAATGTAAATTACAAATACGAAAATATTTTTGTGTTAAGTTAGAATGAAATATCGTCGGGATATTCTCTAACAAAATAGCAACTTTATGTATGACATTATTCAATTATTAATATAATGTGGGGTAAATACCAAATAAGGGGGCTTCCAACATAATGGGTATGAATTGAATTTATTTGCATATTAAACTAAACAAATTTTGTTTAGTAAGACCGAAAATATAATTTAATAAATAATAAATTATGATCAAAATGCATTATATAAAGTGCAAGTTTCTCCTTGAATTGAACCTAGTCCTCTCAATTAAAATCACGAAAAATGTCCAATTTAACATTAACTTATCAAGGCCGATCCATTAATGATGAAACATTTGGATTACGACAGGTTAAACAAAGAAGAAGAAATCGAATAACAAGAAAACAACGTCCAAGTTTATTTATTAATCGAATAATAAATCTTCCTCGTCAAACCGCGAATGATCCAATAATAAATCAATTTTTTAATGGAATTCCATTTTAAATATATATTGGCGGACGAATCTGACGGAACAAATTTTAATAGTGCCAATTCTTTCTTTATAGTATTAATATTCGTTATTCATTTATGTATTACTTTTAAGTTACAAATTTATTATGATTATGAACTCCTTAAAAATTAAGCTAGTTTTTTTGTATGATAAAAATATAACTTAAGCTAAATAAAAGAATAGTATTTATGAAGGAGGAAATCGAAGTCTCAGTTTAGAATCGTTTAAGTTTAGTTTTAATTTAAGCTCTACTAGTTTTCGTTTATTAAATATCGCAAATCTTGCTTCAGTCGAGCAATATTGTTTCGCTTTTTCTTTCGTCTATCTTTAAAATCATTTTTTTTTTTATATTTTTTTCCTAATTTCAGTTATTAACTCGATTACTACATTTATTATTGTAATGCAATACTAGTAGTATTTAATTAATAAAGCATACATTCATTAGTTATTTTTCCCTTTAATCTTTAAATCTATATAAACTATTCTGTTAGTACCATCATGTGAGGTGTAACATTAGCGTTCATAATTGATTGATCGTGATTTTTGATCGGTTACGCTAAAATTATGACCAATAAATTTGTTTGTAGAATGGTCAATGAACCGTAAGTCGTTTTGGTCAAATCGATAAAAACATCAGTAAACAAAAAAACAACAAAAACGATAACTTATTGGTAGGTTAATAGTTTATCACAATCAATTGAACTTTGATCGCAAATTTTGGTTTGTTTTTAGTTTTTGTGATCAAAATGACAATCGAACAATTATGAGGTGGCCTAATAATAAATAATAAATCAAGACACAGTGACACACCCTATTAATGAAGTATTAAAATTATAAAATAATGTTAGACAGATTCTTTTAATTGATCAATGTACATAATACCATTTATATTTTATGATTTCGAAAATTTAACATAAATGATAATATTTCGCTTGGAGAAAAGAATGCCGAAATCCTGTGCGATATGTCTAACTTTAATTGTAATATCGTCTTAATTGACTTGGCGATCATACTAACCGCGAAATTTAATATATGGTTAGGTTGATGCGTTTAAACTTTTCCGGCATTTTTATATTAAGCTTGAGCTTGAAGCTTAAGTTTAAGTCTAGGCCTATGCTTAAGCATAGACTTCAAGCTTTAGGCTTCAAGCTTCAAGCGTTGGATCCGCAATCAGCTTTTCTAATGGTGGGTTAATATATATCAGGAAAAAAAAAAAATGATAAAAAATGAAAAATGATAAAAAAAGAACGATGTAATGAAAAATGCTGATCATACGTAAAATGATAGACAATGAAATACTATAAAAAAAAAATTATATTTACCATAGATTAAAAAAATTATTAATAAATAAAAATAAAATAATAAATACAATATGCTCTACAGTAATTCCGTTTGCTTTATTTTTTTTTTTAATTAAAAAAATATATATATATATATAATATATATATATGTAATAGTATTTCTTTGGTAAATAAATTATTTCAGTTATTTTTTTTTTCCTTTTTTTAAAAAGTAAGTTATTTGAATGTATTAAAAACATTTACTATCTTAATATCTTTTTTTTTTTACTATCATTTTTATTATTACCTTTATTTTTATTTTATTTTATTTTTTACCATCATTTTTATTATTACCTTGATTTTTTTATTTTTATTTTTTAATTAATTAATTACCTTTATTATCATTTTCCTTTATTTACCTTTATTGACATTTTTTTATTTACTATGATCTTTTTATTTACCAATATGTAAAATGCGAACAGTTGAAAAAAGACAATGTTGATCACAAATTTTTCCGTTTTAAAGTTGAAAAATATTCGATAAGCATACAATAAACAAAAAAAAAAAAATTGATATAAATATTTGCGATTATTATAAAAAAAAAGACTTTTATTTATGAAATGTTGATTTCATTTTTAATTTAATAACGCTCATACAATTTTTTTTTATAAAAAAAGGTTAATAAAAAAAAGGTTAAAAAGGTTAACAACATATGCGCGGATCTGCGGAATCGGCCTAAATTAAGGATTTATAGAATTTAACAAAAAAGCTCAAAAAAAATGTGACTTCTGTTTCACAACCCCTGATTCAAATTGTATTACATGATCATGCTTTTGAAATAATAAAATACGTCCATAAACAACGCATAAGTCAACAATGGGTTTTTAAGGTTAATAATGGGTTTATGGTACAACCAAAAATTTCATGTTGTTTGCATATTAGGCATAATAAATAATTATTTTTTTATTTTCTAATACTCACTATTATGCAAAGAAATTATAAGAAATTGTAAAGGGTTAAGACTATGGATTAAACTTGGTATGATTTATTTGTTTATTTTTTATATCATATTTTAAAGGATTTTAAGACTGTTTTAAGCAAGCAATAACAGAATTTTATTATTGTTAGTTTTAAAGTTAGATAAATTTTATTGTTCAAATATCTGAGAGGATGGAGGGGCTTTATGTGACCTTTATTTTTTATTAATAAAAAAATTTTCTTTTTAATACTATTAGAATCACCGCTGCTTAATTGTTATTTTGGTTCTGATTTAAATTATAACCTATAAGAAAAATAATATTTTTTTTTTAAAGAATAAATAATTTATTGCAAAAATAAATAATTTAACTAATATTAAATCAAAATACATGATTTTTTTTTGAAATTTCATGTACGTTTATTAAATTAATGTACTTTGCACGCAATAATATTGTTTATTGATCATTTCCATAATAGTAATAGTTTTTAAAATTTTTTATATAAAAAATAAGAGGCAATTCCGCAAATCCGCGGATATGAATAACTACTAAATACGCCTATAAAAATTTTTATGTAATAAAAATG
Source organism: Rhizophagus clarus (assembly GCA_015698045.1). Taxonomy (NCBI): domain Eukaryota; kingdom Fungi; phylum Glomeromycota; class Glomeromycetes; order Glomerales; family Glomeraceae; genus Rhizophagus; species Rhizophagus clarus. Next base: position 55,418 of record BLAL01000246.1, on the reverse strand, counting down.
ATTATATCGAAATATTTGACACTCATATAAATCATTTTTTTTATAAAAAAAAGTAAACAAGTTAATAAAAAAAGTTATATCAAAATGTTTGACATACAATTTTTTTTATAAAAATAGTTAATAAATAACTATTAGATACGCCTAAATAGATTTTATGTAATAAAATGATCATGTAAAAATATTTGGCGCTCATGCAAGTCGTTTTTTTTATAAAAAAAATAAAAAAAAAAATTTAATAAATAAGATATATTTTTCAAAAAAAAAAGAAAGAAATTAAATAAATAAACATTAAAATAACTGTTTCTTATATAAATAAACCTTTTCTTATATAAATAAATAAATAATAAAATAAATAATAGAATAATAATTATGTCAACAAAACTCACCTTAATTTGCATTATTTACTCGGTTACTGAATGAGAGAGCAATAATTCTATCATAAAAGAAGCTATTACAGTTATGAGAAAAAAGAAGATAATACAACAATGAACCTGAAAACAATTGCCTTTTTCCAAAAAATCTATTCAGTTCCAAAATGAATTCCCGATTTTACATCTGGTAACGTAATTAGATTTACAGAAAAATTAGCTCTTAACGAGAAACTTTTCATAATGATATTTTGGAGATAATTTGTAAACTTTTAATTTATTTATTCGTTTATTTAATTGTTACTATAAATGGACAATGGAACACAAATTTAACTGAAAAAACTTTCAAATCAAAACTAATTTGCTGGCTTCAAATAGAACAATTGGAATTATTACAGATGTAAATATTGAATTAAATTTAGTTTGAGTTTTGTTCAGTGTACCAGGTGGTATAATTGATACAGACATTAAGCCAAATATCAGTTATTTCACTAACAATGGAAATCATGCTAGCCGACTTCAATTTCCAAACTGTTATTCATTAACAGTTCATAAAACTCAAGGTCTTGTTTTATGCTATATAACTGTTAATTTAGATAATCAAATATTTGTGCATGGTCAAACATATACTGCTCTCAGCTGATGCCTAATTGGGAACACATTCAAATAGCAGCACTTGATAGAGCTGCTTTTAAAACAGATCCAGATGTAATTAGAGAATATGAGCAGCTTGAAATATTGGCTAAGAGTCCTTTACCAATTTAATTATATTTCAATAATAAAAATTAAAAGTATTTGATATGAAAAGGACAATATAAATTAAATTTATTAATTATAAATTATTCATTTATTTTTGATTAATAAGTTAGTAAATAAATTAAATTAATAAGTATGACAAAAATAAATTAATTCCACAATTCATCTTAAATAAAGGATTTACTGAAAAATAGTTAATGCGCGTACCAACTTGATTCATGATTCCTCCCTAGTTATGTATTACATAATCCATCTACAATGCCGCAGTATTTACAATGATTTTGTTCAGCAAATATTTACGATCAAAAATATAACAATTGGCATTTTTTGAACATTTTATGATATTAATTTTTTTTTTTGATTATCGTCAATAATTCAACTGTACTGTAAGTGTTCCTGTAAAATTATGTCCAATTTGTGCTTAGTAGATGTCAAACGTTACATCGCTATCATATTGAGCATACTAAAAAATTTATTTATAAAAGCCTTTAAACTTTTTGTTAATATTATTGATTTTAATTATCGCTCCTGCGGAGTCATTAGTATAAATTAGTATAAGTTTATACTTGTTTACCATTATACCATGTGTATAATCGTTATTAAGGCATCCAAAAGTAGAGCTTTCCTTGAACGGATAAAATCCTAGGATTTACCCAGATTACCCTATTATCCGGATTATCCTAATTTGACCGGATATCCGGATTTAGAATATTTGAAATGAATAATCCTATGAATAATCCGGATTATCCTAGGTTAAAAATATGATTTATATGTTATTGTACAGTAAGTCAGACTCCAGCTGTACTGATAATCTATAATGTTCAAGCCTACAAACAGTCAAATGCTTAAACAATATTTTGTTAAATAAAAACAAAAAAAGAATGCTATTCTAAATAAAGTATTATCTTTGAAAAGAAGAGTCCGAATTCGGAACCTGGTATTTTGGACCTAAAAAAAAAAAATGAAAATTAGTTAATGCTCATTAAAATAATAAAAAAAAATAATTTCGAACTTACTTTCAAGTCTAAGGTCCATTTTCCACCCGGATTTTAAAGGATGGGAAAAGTCAGAAATTAATAAAAATATGAAGCATAAAAAAAAAATAATAATAATAATAGACAAAAAAATAAATTATCAATTCTGAAAATCGCCACCGAAACCTAATCAAATTTTAAAGAAACTACCCAAAAGGTTTCGTTACGTGACAAAATATTTTGGGTTCAAGGAATTTTTTAGAATCATCTCATTATCCTAGAATAATCCGGATTATCCTAGGTTAATTATCCGGATTACCCATTATCCTATTTGACCGGATGTCCGGATCTTAAAATTTTCAAACGGGTTATCCTAAATTATTCATAGGATAATCCGGTGAAAAGCTCTATCCAAAAGTTTATAGCTATGCATAATCAGTCTGAAATATTACGGGAAAAAATCGCTTATTTGTCTTGGTACATTTAATGCGACGAGATATAATCGTTGCAACTAAATGTATATTTGTCGGGAAATTTGGAAAATTTCATTATTCATATCATAATGTTGCCTCACATTCCCATGCTTATTTTACAAAAAAAATCAACAAATATCGTCCGATTTAAGATATTCACACGATTTTATGAACAATAACTCATTTAAGAATAAAAGTAGAATAAGTGGTTATTTTAAAAGGTACTATCATCGTATAATTTATCCTTATGAACGAGGTATTTCATTTTGTGTAAAATTGTTTATTAATAACGCATGTGTTGTTATATTTATTATGTACAGTATAATTCTTTCTTTTTTACTATTGTTAAACTGAAAAATTTAAATTTCTAAACTTACGCGTTTATCCCTTTATTATGAGGCTTAATTGCATTATAACATCTTATAAAGTTTATATTGTGATTAATTACTAATTTTTTTGCATAATCATAATTTTTTAAGAATCAAGCCCGATTTAAATAAACGTTAGTTTCTTTTGAAATTCTTATATCGATTTGTTTACTTTTAAAGAAAAGATTTTTTTATTTATTATTTGAACGACTTATGACATAATATGGGCATTATCATAAACGAATGTTTAATACAATATAAGATTCAGGAGCAAGTTTATTAATATAAATCAACGGTGATTATTAAAATAGGTGGCGGTGTAAATTTTGTATCATACTGGTTAGGTGGAAACTTATGTATAAATAAATTCATATATTATAATCATATTAGAATTTGTCCTATAACAAATTCATATTTCGAATTGATGTCTTTTATACTTCATGATCCTGTTATTATTCTTTAAATTCTATAGTAAAAAAAAAAATCCTTTTCTTTAGTGTTTTTAAATATTAATAACTGATAAAAACATTTGATTTTACATATATAATATATAGTATATCTTACGTTTATTGTATAAGATCATACATACTTTATGACACTTAATGAAAAGAGGACCCATTGAACAATTGATTCGCAAATGGACCATTCATAATTTGTGGTGGTAATTGTGTAATTAGATTTGAAAACGTATTTGCATTATTGATAGGTATATGTCTTCTATATGTTCTATTAATAATTCTACGTCTATTTTTCTTATTCGTTGTTCTCTGATGACGTTTACGAATAATATCATGGTTAAAATTAATTGAAGAAATTAATAAATAGTTATTTAATGGCATTTTATATGAAATTGAAGATGAGGAATTTAATATAAGAAAAAGAAAATCTGAGGTGATATTTATACAAAAATTAAATGAACAAGTCCAAAAAATGATTGTACAATGAGAACATGATATTGTCATATTTTTTATTAATGTAATCGATAAAAATACTGCCCAATTACGTAGGATTTATAATATAAGTTTATAAAAGTCAAACTATAAAACAAAACGAGCACGTTAGAGTACCTAACAAAATAGTAAATCATGAATGAACGCATCAATGAAAGGTTTATTCTTCCGACATTTACCGAATTGATAAAATGATAGTACATTGAAGAACTAGGCTCAATTTATCAGCGATGGACTTAGCAAATCAGAAGAATAAAAAGCACTGCATAATTGCGTAAATTTGTAATTAAAAGCTTTAAATAGTCAAATTATGAAGACAACAATGTAACTTTATAAAATGTAACAGTTAAAGAAATCGTTTATCCGATATCTACCGAATTGATATAAAATTGTAATTGTTACATGTACAATAAAAAACATTAACATGTGAACCTTGTGTACTAGTTCCCATGAAAACTGAATTTGGTGGACCTTAACTTTGGAAAGTACGTCTTTATATACTTAATATTTGAAAATAGAAAGTTCGATTTTCATGAATAGATTTGTTTCTAATCGTAAGACGAATGACAATTTTTTGCCGGTCATAAGCGAAATTACTTATATTTATGATCGGTGTAACATGCAATGGCGTTTAGCGAATAGCGAGCACATGCATTATGTGTGAAAATCATACTTTTAAATGATACTTGTTTATTGTCGTCGAAATGCTCACATGCAAATATTCCGTTATACTCTGAATTTAAACCATTGTTGTATGTTGGTCGAGTCCCAATGTCATGAATAATATTTTCTTTAGATATACGAATATGGCAAATAATATAGTATACTAAGATTTATTGTACAACTATATAAAATTGTTGGTTATACAGTATGTTTTATATGATAAATAAAATAAATAAATAAAATAGAAACTAAATTATTTTAAGAAAAATGAACAAAAATTTCTTTCAGTGCCGTATATTTGATTAAAATGACGTTTTTGTATCAAAGAATTTAGGAATATTATAAACATTGGGCGGTATCAGCGGTGGCGCACATATTTGCGTGATACAGTGTATTTGATAAAAAAAGTTATTCGTCGAAGCCACCGATATATTTTATACTATATGATCTGCATCTCTAATATCTTTATCCCGTAAGTTATACAGGGGTGCTTACCTTGTCGGAATTATAAACAAATCACGCTTTGTAATAGCAAATCGCTTCAAAAATATCGCTCTGTATCACGCACATCATTTCCATATCACGTATCTCGTGTCACGCCTTCAAAGGGAAATCTCCTGATGTCACATGACCATTCACAATCAACCCCATAGGATTTTACGAATATGTACAGTAATACTTTACATTTATGTAACGGACAAAGTTTACCCGATCTAATGGTTGTAATAATAAGTTTTTGAATGTACATATAACATAATAAATTAAAAATTCAAAAGTTTTTCTACAAAGTTAATCCTTTCATAGAAAAAAAATTGATATTACTTAATTGTGCAGTGACTGTACATAATAATAGACGTTTGTCGATTATCTTTTTTTAAAAGTGCATATATTCTTTTCATTAAAAAACCTTCACGATAAAATATAAAATAACCACTGTAAGATATTACTAGCCCTGTTCATTTCTGTTCTGTTCTGTTCTGTTCCGATTTTTACCATATTTTTCAGCAAATCAAATTCATTCAAAAATCGGAATAACAACCGGAACAACGGATCAAAAAAATTGATGATCCGAACGTTCCAAAATTTAAAAATGCAATACATGCTTGGTTTTTAATTAACATAATTGGTTAGAATTAAACAGAACAGATCAAACCCGATTTTTCTACTCAATTCACGCCGTTTTTTAATTGGCTAAAATTAATTACACTAAAATCGGAACAGAACAGAACAGAACAGAAATGAACAGGGCTACTGTTGGATTTTGAATCCGTCTTTATCAACGAATCACATCACGAAATTTTCAGGGTATTCAATATTGTACAAATACCTAATTTCTCAAAATTTATGCAATATAGTTAACAATATTGCATATATAATTTTTTGTACAAAGTTTGTATAAAAATTAATGCAATATATTGCATGAAATTTACACTTTATATATTAAATATGCAAATAAATGTGCATTTTCAGGGTGTGCAAATCAATTTTTTTATGCACAAAATTTTGCATATTTTTTACACAAAAAAAATTTCATGATGCACTTAGTTAATTACACGCTCTATTTTTTCATATTATCGATAGAATTTAAATTTTATCCTTATAGTCTTAGCTCTTCTTTGTATCACTATCGATTTCAGCAAATTAAAATGTCAACATTTGCCATTAGGCAGATATCTCTCTTATGATTGAACAAATCGGGTATAACCGTACAACCAAATTTTTAATTCAGTCAAAAACTGATTAGATCTGCAAAATGCACTATGAATAAATAAATGGAAAATCGATACAAATTTTTTATGCGAATATCCCTAACAAAGATTCGTTTTTAAAAGCCAGTAATTTTTTGATATATCGTATCCTTTTTTTTAAAAGTTTTAAATTGTGTAACAATTTTTCCGTATATAGAGACATAATTCTGGTCAAAATAATCATGATGCGGGACAGGGTTGCTTAATTTCGGGGTTGTTTAATTTCGGAACTATACGGATATTTACTTTAAAGCTTTTAAAACTTTGCTATTTCGTTTGTATATACAGATTTGTTACTAGTCAGTTCATTACGAAAAATTCATCAATGTTCGATATGTTGTTATTTAAATAAATATTGTTTTGTTTGTTTGAGTTCCCAATAAAAAGTTTTCGCATCAATTTGTACCAAATTTATATCCATAAGTTATGCACTATATAGTGAGCCCATTTGGCACAAAATTTGTACTGTATTTATTTTAAGCTTATTCAAGTTGTAGTCCAGCTTTAATCTATTTTTGTATATAGATTTATACCATTTTTATATCTAAATTTGTGCCAAATAAATCTGTATATGAGCCACTTTTTTATATGTAGTTATATTAAATATATTCCAATTATGAGCTATTTTGAATATAAATTTGTACATGTATTAGCAAATTTTATATATTTGTATAACATATGTTTAAATATATTTTAAAGTAAAAAACAAATAATTAAATTTTTATAAAAATAAGAAGTTATTGACATGATAATAACCTAAGTACCAGAATATTAGGTTTCTTCAGATTTCGAAGCTGGATTCCTATAAAAAGCCCCAAAAAAGAGAGGAACAATTAATAAATATTTCATTAATATAAAGACTTAAAGAAAAAACCCACATGCAAAATTCCAAACGTCTGAAAATCAGAAGAGCCGGTCTTCTAAAAAAAAGAAAAAAAAATAACAAAATATAAGTAAAATTTCGTTAAAAAATGATTAATAAAAAGTCCATTAAAAACCCACAGAAAACAAATCCCCAGATCAAAAATTGCTGAATTCTGAGTTCCATGCTCTGTTCCATCTAAAAAAAATGAATGAATGAAATGTTAGAAAACATTTTATTAAAAGAGATATATTAAAAAAAAAACTCCTCTTCCTACCAAAATCTAACATGTCCGAAGGCTAAAACAAAGAAAAAATCTAAAAAAAAGAAAAATTAACACTTGAACAAAAAAATACAACAAAATAATAAAAAAAAAGTGCTACCTCCACTTTCATGAAATAAAAATGAAACCTAAAAAAAAAATGATGTTAATAATTTTAACAGTAAAGAAGTAGAAAAAAAAAGAAAAATAAACACCCACCTGGCCGTCTCCAGTATGGAAAGCTTGTATTTTCCATATTCTTGGTAAGCTTTTATTTTTTTTCTTCTTGGGAAATAGTTTTCTTGGAATTTTGATGTTTCTAAAGTTAATGAAAAGGGAAGTATGAAAGAGAGGAAGAAAGAAAGAGAGGAGGGAGGAAAAAAGTTTTGTTAAAAAAAAGTTAAAAAAAAAAGTTTAAAAAAGAGATCGGAAATCAGTATTAATAATAATATTTCACGTGATACACATACACGTGATATGCAATTTTAAAAATGTTTGTGTTGATCGTTACGGAAGATTTTTACTATATTATTGATAAGGTCAATAATCCAGATAATAGTCACTTATATATTTAAGAAAAAGAATAAATATTAAATGTTACATGAAGAAATACTGCGAAATTAGTACGAATTTAGTATATAATTAAGAAAAAACTATAACTGATACAAATTTAGTATATGGTTCAAAAAAAAATTCAAAATGTGTAATTAATATGAATATAGATATAAAACTAGTATAAAACTAAGCAACTAGTACAAATTTAGCATATTACGAGTATAAAATTGAGTGATTAACACAAATTTAGTACATGATTAAAAATACATAATTAGTATAAAACCAAGCGAATAAGTTTAGTACATTTTTAAAAAATAATTTTTTTAAATTTTATTAAGTGGCTCAAATTTAGTATATAAAATTAACAATATACATAAATTTCAAATGAATACAATATAAATTACAAACGATGACTATTTACTGGGGTTCTGTGGTTAAATCAGATGAAGAAATAATATATTTATTGCAACAGATATATATAATATTGGTGACAACATAATGAATTTCACTCGTTGTCAAGAAACGCTTAATGTAAAATTTTCTAGATGTGTATAAATTATTGCAGTTTTTAAAAATTGCAATTACAGGATGATTATACTAATTACAGGACGATTAGAGAGCATATTGTTCGATCTTCGATCTTGGCCCTGTAATTTGTCCTGCATGGGTAACATCAATTCTGAAAACAGCGATAATAGTACTTGTAACTATAAACGGTACAAATATTACCGTTAATAATACCGTGTTTATTTGGTGAAGCTCAAAGTCCAAATTTTTTTTTTTATAATCGAAGGTTAATTTAATCAATCCTTTTAAAGGTTAACATATATATATAATCAAAATCTAGTTTTTTTAGGAATCAGTTCGATTAAAAAATATGTAGGTTAAACGTTACTATCTTTTGAAATTTCTATATCTATTCGTTTACTTTAAAATTTATTTACTTATTATTATTATTCAATTGGCATTTAAAACAATAAATAAGTTTTTTAGCATAAATAATTATGATGACTTCAGTTAATATGGGTATTGTCGTTACGACATTTTATAAAATAAGCAATACTTTCAGGATTGATATTGTGAGCAAATCTATTATGTAATTTATACGGCCTTTCATTATTTTATTGTTTTACGACAAAAAAAAATGAGCGTGTGTTACAAAATTTTCAGGCGTATATGTTGTATAAAAATAGAAGAAAAAAAGGGTTTGTCATTTCATTATACAGTAATTATACAGTAAGTGAATTTTCACGGCATGATATCAATACAACTCAAATTTTTTAAATAACTTCAAAAAATGTAGTATTTATTAAATAATGTTAAAAGATACAATGATTATAAAGTTTATTTTTCAACGATGACTATATATTTCTATTAGAAATAGAGAAAATAAAATAAATAAAGAATCTTATAAAATATGAAAAATTTATTCATTGAGTATTAAACCGAGTTTGCGTTGAAGAAGAATGATTCAAATAAGCAAGGACTTGCTGAAGCTGATTTTGAATGTCCGAATTAGTTGTAGACATAATAATAATAGGTGCCTGAGGATAATTAATACTAACACCAAACGGATTAAGCAGAGGAAGTATATTAGATTGTGGCGGATTATGTTGATTTTGATCGTGGCAAAATTGCGGAGTTAAAGGAGATGTCTCGTTATTGGGCATGGAATGCTGATTGTTGTGGTGATGAATATTATTTGAAGCGTGATGATTATCATCTGAAGAAATAGTAATGTTATTGTTAGAAGTAACATTAGACGGTTGTTGATTGTGATCAGGAGTAATAGTAACAGTGTTGTTAGGAATGCCAGGTTGCTGAATATATTGATACTGCTGATGATTATGATTAAGTGAAACGACATTGGGTTGTTGATGGTTATGATCAGTAACATGATCAGAGATCGAGTTATTAACATTATTGCTAGGTGTGTGTATGTCGTATGTAGTTGTTTGCAAACTGGATTCGTAATCATGCGAAAAATTATTATTATTCATAGTTTTTTCTTTTTGGTTAATAAGGGTGATAACGGGAATTTATTGTTTTTTGGGTTAATATCGGGAGGGACTTCTTTTAAGAGACTCGAATCAAAAGTTGTTGAAAATCCGGACTATTTAAAAGGTGTAGCAAGATATAATGATAACAATTTCTTAATTTATCGATAAATAAACATATAATATTTATGGGAATAATTATTTTTACGAAAATATTTTAATTTCTAAATTTTCTTGGTATCCTTTATATAAAAAAATTAGTAAATTGATCGTCATGTAAAATGGCCGAATTAAGTTAGAGTTGTATTTGACAAAAATTGAATAGATTCAGTAGTGACTCAGCATTGACTCAGGACCGGTAGCTAAACTCCGGTTTCAGTTCCTGACGAATATGGTAATCTGAACAAAGGGATTGATAAATATATTTATATAAAAAAAAAATTTTTTTTATCCTTAAATTTTCTCCGAGTTTATCAAATTTACACAAAAGAATTATAATCGTAACATACAAAAAATTTTTTATTGTATTATGAAGGTATAATAATGTATGAAATATAAAAATAAATTCAGTTGAAATCATGATATATTTCATAATTAGTTATCATTTGGTGTAATTCGTCACTTGATAAAGCATATTACGTATGTTTCCTGAAACCAAACCTCCCGAAGGATAGGCATATAACGAAACTTAATTTTGGGGTGTACTTTTTTTTCCGAAACCCGAAACCCGAAGAAACATACTGTATACCGTTTTAATTGAATTAATATATTGTGATTTCTTTTTAACTATTAATATTTACATTTTAATAATTAGTCAATTAGATTTTATCGGGGGGTCGTTATCTTGGCCAAAATTAATCATAGTACTGGTCAAAATAGAGCGTAAATCGGGCCAAATCGGAAGTTTCGGGTCCCAAGTTCGCATTTTATCAATATATAAATTAAATATACCTATTTTTATGCTATTAAAAAAAAAGGCAACGACTAGTCAGCTCTTACAAAAGAAATTTAATTAGTATTTTCAGCTTAATTTAATTAGGTCACAAATATTGTAAATAAATAAATTGGAGAAATGCATAAACAAATTTCTTCGAGCTATTCTTATAGACGCTGTTAAAAAATATATTTTTTCGTCTATTATTATAATAGCATCAATCCAAGGATACATTAATATTGCTAATAATATCTTTTTTAATAATAGTGAAACCTTTAGCTCTATAAATATATATTCTACATAATTACAGCTGCAATTACGTGATATGAAGAAATTCAGTAAGGAATATAATTATGTTGATGTACTATTATATGATTTATTGTCTTTTCATTATGACTATAACCAACAAATTTATATAATTGCGCGTAATAATGTACTATATATATTTTCAAACGATATAGATTTTTTTATGTAAATATTTACTGTATTGTTTAATTTGGTTTAAACAAACTAATGCCTGATATGAATTATATCCTTAACAAAGACTTGTCGTTTAAAAACTAGTAGTAAATTTTTTTATTTAAAATTTTTTAAAGTTCAAACTGGGTGTAACATTTTATGCATTTACTTTGAAGCTTAACTTGTTATTTCGTTTGTATATACAAACTTGTTACTGGTCAGTTCTTCATTATGAAGAATTCGTCAATATTCGATATGTTGTTATTTAATTTGGTAATAATTTAAATATTTATTTTGTTTGTTTGAGTGCTATGTATTAGTTATATCAGATGAAGTAATATTATATTTATTGCAATAAATATAATACTGATGACAACATGATGGAGAAAAATAGAAACTTGTAATTCTAATGATGAATCTCACTCATTGTCAAGAAACTGACGCTTAACGTAAAATTTTCTAGATGTGTGTAAATTATTGCATTTCGAAAATTTATCGATTATACTAATTTAATCAATCCTTTTAAGGATTATTGCCATTTTCAAAATTATTGAGAATCCGATTTGCGAGGTTGTTATGTGATTTTCATATTGAAAAAGTGAATCACTTTTTTATACGAATTTTTAACATTTTTACACCGGATTTTTTTTGTGAATCATAAAATTCAATACATAATGCTATTCTACTGAAAGTTTCAATACATATTTTTTATTGAAAAATTGATTTCCCTGCGTTTTTTTGCATTTTTGCTACATTTTTGATTTTTTAAAAGTGAATCACTTTTCTAGGCGAATTTTTAATATTTTTGTATCTGATTTTTTTTTTTTTGTGAATCATAAAGTCCGCTGTATAATACTATTCTACTGAAAGTTACCATACATACTTTATATTAAAAAAATATTATTTTCCGCATTTTTCTGTATTTTCCTGCATTTTTACTATGTTTTTAAAAGTGAATCACCTTTCTAGATGAATTTTTAATAATTTTGTATCTAATTTTTTTCGTAAATCATAAAATTCAATTTATAATATTATTCTACTGAAAGTTTCAGCACATACTTTATATTGAAAAATTGACTTTTTCTGCATTTTTTTTATATTAATAAGATATATATAGTATATTAATATATAATTATGATTCACTTTTCCGCATGTGTTTATAATATTTTATACCAGATATTTTTATGAATCATGAAATTTAATAACATAGAATATTTTACAAAGAGTTTCAACAATCATTTATATAAAATTATCAGTTTTTATTAATCAGATAGTCAAAATAATAAAATACAACCATAAACTATTTTATATACTAAATAAAATATGCATCAAAAATTCCTCATAGAATATTCTGACATTGATTTACAGGATTTATAAAAATTCTGGCGCAAAAAATATTATAAACATATGCAGAGAGAGTGTTTCACAGTTATACTTCAATATACTATATATATCTTAAGACAAAAAAAAATGCAGAAAAAAATCCTTTTTGTTATAAAATGTATGCTAAACCTTTCAGTAGTATAATATTATGAATTGGATTTTATGATTCACAAAAAAACTCAGATACAAATAATTAAATTTGATCTAGAAAAGTGATTCACTTTTATTAAAAAATCATAAAATGTGATAAAAATCAAAAAAATGTGCAATTTTCAAATAGAAAGTATGTATTGAAACTTTCAGTAGAATAGCATTATATATTGAATTATATGATTCACAAAAAAATCCGGTATAAAAACATTAAAAATTCGTGTAAAAAGATGATTCACTTTTGCAATACGAAAATCATATGATAATCTCGCAAAATCGGATTTTCTCAATAAAAAACGGCAATAATGTAAACCCAACGTAACTTTAAAAAATTGAGAGTCTTGTAAAAAAAGAAAATTTTTTATTTAACATAATTTTCATTGATTATTCGGAGACGTAATTCCATTATTTTGTTCAATTGGATTGTTTATGAACGCGTTTTTTAATGTTATCTATTCAACAAGAATATAATAATGGTTTTAATTTCAAATGTTTTTTCCATTCATTATGAAAAAGGTTATATCTAATAAGGTTCAGCTTAAAAAAATACCTTACTCATATATACATTTGGCATTTTGTTTCAGATAAAATTTCTGGTAATTTCCGGAAAAGTTTAGTGGCGCCATTTATTACAGGGATAAATAAATATGCAAATATGTAACGGATAATAGGTAAACTATCTTTTAAGTTTCTCGGTAAGTTGTTTTATTGGTTGATAGAAATTTTCAAATTTTCACTTTATCTGAAACCTCAGATCTATATCCAATATTGAAACAGTATATTAAAAGCATATTAAATGTTTATTTATAAGGCCTTTAATTTAACTAAACTATTGTGAACTTATTAATTTCTTCTAGCAGTGGAGGCATTATCATTTGTGACTAAATGTAAAATCTCATGATTATGTGATTTTGCACCTGGGTCCACATCCTATCAGTGATTTTCGTAAAAATGGACCTTTTAGAAAAATTTATGGAAAAAAACACGGAATATGAAACATGGATCAACTTTTTTTACAATGCATAAAATAAACGGCGGGTTATCATTATTAAAATAGGTCATGAATAATGTGGCGGTGTAATTTTTGTACCCCTGTATATGACAAAACTACTGTACAGTTCCAAAATTAAACAACCTCTCGAAAATAAGCATCACTAGCTCGCATTATGACGATTTGGCCAGAATTATAATAACTTTGGCCAGAATTAAGTTCAAAAGATGGTTGCTTAATTGCGAAACTGTAAGGTATTTTAAAACTAATTCGTCGCCAAAATCACTTTATTTTTATGGTAAATGTCATTCGGGTCAATAAAAGCGACAAAGATTTAAAAATAAAAACTCAATGTTTAAACAAAAGTGATTAATTAATGAATTTAATATTGTATACGTATTTTTTTTTAACAATTCATAAGAAATTAATATATAATACTATTATCTCAATTATTTTAGTAAATAATATGATATTATGATGTTTCTTCAAAAAAAAGCCAAATGTAATTAAAAACAACAAAGCCTAATAGCAAACTAGATCTATTCCTTAAATTAAGATTTTGTTTAGTTAATCTTGATACACTTATAGAACCTTCCTTTTCTGACCCTATGAAAAATGAATGTCCGGAAAATGTCACTTAAGTGTCTGGAAATTGTCCAATATATATGGAAATTGTCCAGAAAGTTGATCAAATTTGTTGTCTGAAATTTTTTTTCATACCCTTTTTGTCCGGAATTTGTCAGAATTTAAAATTCTGGAAAATTAAACTGTACGAATTCTGTACATTAAAAAATTGTGGACAAATTCTGGATACACTCTGGACAAGTCAAACCGGACAAATTCTAAACATAAAAATTCCAGTTGGATAAATTCTGGACATGGAAAAATTTCAAACAAATTCTGAATAATTTTTTTTTTTTTTTTTTATTAATATTAATGTGAGTAATAATACAAAAATGGTGAAGAGACGTCATTATGAGAGGTCTAACATGTAGGCATTTTGTGATTTGCTAAGCCCAATAAAGCTCTATATCAATACCAGGCCCCCCATTAAGTCAGAGTTGTGCCCACCAAGTAGCATCCGCTACAGTAAACACAAATGAAAAAAAATAAAGGAAACACCGCTACTAACTAAAGAAAAAGAGAAAAAAAACAAAGAACCTAAAACAGAAAAAATTGGAGTTAGTAGCCCAGGCCCTGGGAAGAAAGTCCTACAAAATTTGTGTTAGAGTGAAACTAACTATTATACTCCCTACGCGTAAATACTAGCTAATTCCCACCAACTACACCTCATTCAACAACTTATTAAACACTTTTATCATATGCTTAATGACCGCTTTCGTCTGTACGCTAGCTAGAGGAAGCTGACCACGTTCCTTGGTATTACCAGCTGATCTATTTTGACCTTTAGCATTGTGGTGTGATCATTTCGAGGGGCTCTTCTTGCCTTAAACCACGTTTCAGATACGTTTGACATTGATTTTCCAGTCTTCTTCTTTATCTGGGTAGTCACACCTGGATGGAATCAATTCCAACAGAAGTCTTGCCCTTCCAGATTAAAGTGAGATTCTAAAGCGTTCTTTAGATCATCATAAATTTTGAAAAATGCTATTAATCTATTCCTTCCAGTATGCTTAATAATTTTGTAGGATTTGAACTCAAAATCCTTAAAGAACAGATCCTGGCTGTCATAATCTTGCACTAGTAGTGATTGTTTGTGTACGGAATCAGGGATTCCATCAACTATAGCCATGAACGTTTCCCTTTGCTTATGCTGATTTAGGGTTCACGAGCCAGAGAACCATCAGACGGTTTCAGATCTAAGGGTGTAACACCATTGGTTACGATCAAAACAGGTTTTAACAAACGAGTTTAAGACTATTCATACGTGCACCATTTGGTACTTGTGTTGACTCTTCACTGACATCTGAAGAGTATGGCCCTAAGCTGTAAGGTTGTTAAGTATCTCCTCTTTAGTCCAATGAGCAGGGATGTCGTAAATCATAATATCCCAGACAGAATTAATTTTGTCATCCTAGGAGACTGCAGATTGCAAAATTACGTATTTCTTGATGATCTTGGAGCGTGACTTTTTTATCACGCAATTTTGAGACTTATTTGCTGTGGAGGATTGTGATTGGTGCTGTGGCTGATTATTTTATTTATCCTTGATAATCTTATTCTTCTGAGACTTGCGTGATTTTTTTCCTGAAGGGGGAGGATCAACATGAGCCTTACTGGAAGAGGATGATATCTTGGGTATATCCTCTGTGATCATACGAGAAGATTCTGAATCTATTATGGAATCTGATTTTTCTGATGTATCCGATATGTTAAAGTTTTCTTGTGGTGCAGGTGTCGATGAGCAAGAAGAGTCAGTTTCTGTGCCATAGGTAAAGTCTTCATCCTCATGGTAATTTTCTAAGTGACTTTGGTATATATACTCTGCTGCTCGTAATATCACTTGGTACATAAATGAGCACCATATGGCCAGTATTCTTAGATATGTGGACATCTTTTGAAAAACTGGAAGTTCTGGATTAGAAGAGTCTCTGTAAGCCTGTTAAAAAAAAGTCTTTTGGGTATCCTGTGGCTGGCCGAAGAGACCTTCTGGAACTTCTTCTATAGCAGCAGTTACTGCATTCTCTAGTTCAAAAGCAAACTCTATTAAAAGTATTTGGTGGTTTAGACTCAGGAGTTGGGCAAGTCTTTCACAAAGATATATTGTTTTTGGGTCTGAAGACATTTTATTATATGTTTATAGTGTGAAATATTAATAAAAAAATAAAAATATTTCTTTTGCTGCAGTTTGGTAATAAAAATGAAAATTCAGAGAAAAAGTTTTACAAATTCTGAATAATACTTCTAAAAATGGGGGATGTCTAAAGCGGGGCAAATCACGTGATCATAGTAAAATATTTGTCACCGTGTCACACCCTCTACTCTTTCATTTTTATTAACTGTTAATTCGTGATTCGGATAACAATCGGAGAAAATTATGGGAAAAAAATGAAAACGTTTTTTGCGATTACATCGTGATCTAGTGATTGAATCTCGATGAAAGCTTTATGTCATTTAGCTCTCCACATCCTCTACAAATTAAAAAAAAGATTGCCAAAATTGGACCAATAGAACGTGAGATAATCGCAAAACCAATTTTTTCCGGGGCATATCGGATTCTAATATTAGAATCCGATATGCCCCGGAAAAAATTGGTTTTGCGATTATCTCACGTTCTATTGGTCCAATTTTGATGATCTTTATTTTGATTTGTAGAGGGCGTGAGGCTACACAATAAAAAAAAAAAAAGTTTATTGAATTGGATCACTGGATCACGATGTAATCGCAAAAAACGTTTTTCTTGTTTTTTCTTAATTTTCTCCGATTGTTATACGGATCACGAATTAAGTATTCTGGCGACGAAATTTTTCGGTTAATAAAATCCTATATGTCACACCACTATTTGTCACACTCGCAATTTCTTAATGCCGTAATGCGGGCCAAAAATCTGTATAAATCGGGCGACTTACCCCGCTTTAGACGACCCCTAAAAATGGATAAATTAAAAAATCAAAAAATATAAAAAGCACGAAAGTGATATTTAAAACCTCTCTTGACATACCAAATAAACTTGAAGAGAAGGCAAAAATATTATCCATGATGCTAATTTAAAATGCAAATAAGTGTTGCTTAGTAATGACCTGTTAATCTGCTGATCATCCTTTATTATGTACGAAATCATTTTCCGGACAAATTCTGGATCTGGACAAATCCTGGACAAATGCCCAATATCCAGAAACGATCACGTTTTGGAACATTTTCCGGACAATGAAGATGTCCAGAATTTGTATGGTTATTTTCTGGATAAATTCCGTACAAAATCTGGACATTTTTTTCGTAGGGTTGATATAAATATAAATGTGTTATTTTAGTCAATCTTTGTTTGTTACGTATGCCGCAAATCCTAAATTTGATCAAGAATCATAGTTTGATTTTTGATTAATATATTTTAAAGATTATGAACGAATAAAGAAAAATAATATGAAAAAAATACTTTGGAAAAAAGTTTGTTGTATTAAGTATGTACATAAAGAAAATGTATCAATCTAGAAAGACACTTGCAGTACTACTTTTTTTGCTAATAACTGTTTGCCAAGGATTAAGACGAATAAACTAATATTATTTACGGATAATATAATTTCTCAAACAAATCTTAGATTTACGATCATCATCATATTTTAGTAAATAATGAAAATAATGAACTAAGAAATGCTATCCACTATCATTATGAGTGATAGATGAAGAAATATATTTTTCCAACAATATTTTATATATCTTAACGTTAAACGGACAATTTTAATTATCTTATTTAGTTTCAGTTATATATTGAATAACTTTTTATTTTTTAAAATATTATTATTTTGTTAAAAATACAAATCATATGAGTTGAGAAGGGAAATATAAAACTAAGGGGTACATTATTATTGTCAAAAATATATCTAAGTGACTTTCTAATCACATGAATAATAATAAAACCATTACCTTATGCGATTAAAGCTACAGTTTGACAATAAAAGTAGAATATTATTATTTATATGTAAAAAATAATTGTCACACATAATGCATGCGCTCGCTAGCGCCATCACCGAATGTTTACATGTTACACTGATCATAAATATAAGTAATTTCATTTTCGACTGATTCATAGATCAAATATTCGATAATATGGAAGGTTATATTTCGTATAAAAAAAAAAATTTTTTTTTACCATAGTGTGTTTTGTGAAGTCATATAGCATAAATAATCAAAAAAAAAAATATTTTCCATTTTTATAATGCAGTCATTTTAAATTCCAAAAAGAAACAAGTGATTATTAATTCATTTTGTTTTTTTCGGTTATATACATCAATGCAAAATAAAATAATCTTATTGAAAGCTATATGCAGTTTGATTAACTTATTCCCATTGTATAAATTTGAAAACCTCTATAGCTCTATCCGAACAAGCCACATAAGTTATACGAGGTACATACTTTGTCGGAATTATAAGGATTATTCATCAATTTATATTGAAAGACAAACAAACTTTATTTGACATCTTTAGGAGGGTTTTTTTTGAATTTAAAAAATGCACAATAGTCAACTAGTCGATCATTAATGTCGATCAAATTTTGCGAGATACAGTAGTTCTAGTTTGAATCATTTTTTTGCAAAATATTTTATTTAAAGTACACCAAACAGTAAAAATTAAACGTAGAAAAGGTATGCATTAGTTATTGGTAATTTTAGGTAGACAAAAAACAAATTATGAACTTTATTATACAGCTCGCCACTAGAATCTTATATTGATTATGTGAATATGTGATTTTGTTGAATACTGAGAAAAATCTTGATTTATATTGACTATTTTTTTATCAACTCTTATCATTTGTAATGACAGTAGATTGATAAAAGAAATGATCAATTTATTTTACAGGTTATTTCTTTTTTCTTTTCAAATAAATTTAGAAATCAAAATAAAGTCATATCATTTGTATTATATTATCAAATTCGGTACGGTATAAATTATTTTTTTGAAATAACGTACTAATGTGCGTATTATCATGCAGAGGAGTTCCTAATGAGTTTCAAGATTAGAAAGATTAGAAGTAAGAAGGACGCAATTTGAATATTGGCGTTTTCACTTCTTTTATTAGAATAATATCAGAAGTTTTCTCTTAATTAATCATATATATTGGCAACTCGATGATCATCTCCATATTTGATAAATTCTTTTTATGGCAAGATATGAACGGAATAACATACAGCCGTTTCCGTTTATTGCTAAAAATAAAATTTTAATGAAACCAGAAATTTGAGTTTATTATCAATGACTATATCAAGATATTAATAAAGTGACAAGACGGTAACATTTATGTTTTTTTTAAAATACATATATATAAAAAGCTTCAAACTTTATTATGGAACATATGATGCAAGCATCGGTCTTATGATGTTCTATGGATAAATTTTCACATGGTCACATTAAGAAGAGCGGACGCGAGAAAAAAGAAAAATAAATTTCATTTGCAAACTTAAAATTTTTTATTGAATAACGTAAATAATATTTATTTAATATACGGTATTACATATTATAAAAAAAATTACTAAGCTTTAAAGTAAAAAAGCTCCTTTTTTCTTTCAAAAAAAAAAAAAGGTTTTACTTATAAAAAAAAGATAATAATCATAATATTGTTAATTTCTTTTCCCGATTTATCTCAAAACTCGTTTAAAAATATACCGTAAAGCCAAATTGACTTACGAACAACCATATTAATTAAAAAAGGGTTTCATTTATTATGATAATAAAAGACAAAGAAGTATTGTTTACGGTATGTGTTATAGTTAAACTAGTTAAATTATTAAAAGACATATACATACAATGATAGGATCTTAAATAAATGGAAAAAAAGAGATTAACGAAAATGCTTTTATACATTGATTATCTCTTATCATTAATATAGTTGTTATTGTTTCATAAGGGGATGATGATTTATAATCACATAATAGTTGACAGCGTAGTGAAACTTGTATAAATAGTTTAATTTTGACTTACGTTCCACGTGTAACCAAAATAAAATACGATAACGTGTGAATTACAATCTTTCCGTATATCTTTTTTCGTCAACATTTAATTTAAATTTCTATATAAATACGTCGAGTTGAAATTTTCAACTCCTTCAAAAAACAAATAAAAAATAAATAAATTAAATAAATTAAAGTTAAAACAAAAATAAAATACGATACAACAATGCTTTCTCAAAAAAGACGTAGAAGACAAAGAATTATAACTAAGATATATAGAAGACATAATCGACTTAACGTACCAATTAATAATAGAGCCACGTTAAGGCGCATCGCGAGGCTTCCTCAACAAATTACAAGCAATTTGTCAGCGAACCAATTTTTTAATGGGATTATATTCCGTTAATTTTGAAATAAAATTATCAGGTGAGAAAATTATTTTGTATTATTTTATTGATATTTGCTCTATTTATCTGATATAGTTTATACTTCTACAGATCCAAATTTTTTTCTGTAATCCCTTTTTCAACTATGATATCAATTAAAAATATTCTTAAATCTTCGTATGATTAAGTTAAATAACTATAAACATGATATATTAAAGCATAAGATCATTAAATCATGTAATAATTATTATGTAGTTATCTATCATATCTTCATTTATAACGAAATGTTGAGTAATAAAGTTGATAAAGTACAAATAAATTATTTATTTGACTATTCATTATCAGCTCTGAGGAACAAAAATAATTACCGTCTATAAATCCATTGATTTTATCGCATTGTATAACTAAATATTTATCTACTCGTGCATATCTGTACATTAAACATAACAAAATATATATACGTCATTCAAAGATTATGTGCATGAATTTAACCATATACATATTCATAGATACGATTTTATAGCGATCACCATCACCATAAGCAAATATTTACGCTGAGACACTAAATCGCATGACGAGGCTTAGCATTATTTGATTCTTTTTTTAAATGTGCATAACTGATAAACATTAAAAGAAAACAAACTAATATTTTTGCATCACTAATAATGTTTCTGGGAAATTTTCTCTGTTTCAAATTTTTTTTGTTCTCCAGGCGAAGGTGATAAATATATGAGTCGAACTATGTTAAATTTGGACGAGTTATAAAAAAGTAATTTTATCAAAAATATTTCAGATGTAAATTGTCATCTTATACAGATGCACATGTTAATTTACACATAAATATTTGTTTGAAAATCTAAATACTTTTAAACCTTACCTAATTATTAGGATTAAAAAAGTAATTTGGATGCATGCATGATTATTAACTATTGGATCTTGTTTTATTGAAAAATTTGTCATAACACAATGATTATATTCATTATAATAACAATTATTTCAAATCTGCAAGAACATATCCCTTCCCCTGTTTACATTAGTTTAGTTTAAATAAATAATAATACGAGTGCTTTTCTTACTTTCTTTTTTTTTTTTTTTTGAAATGTTCAGGAGCATTTCATTTATGTGTTTCCGTTTAAAATAATTTATGTCATACTGCAGAGATATTTACTAAAAATGAAGAGTACTATTTACATGGCGTTACTTTATTACCTTCGATAAGTTCTTTTTAACAAAAAAAAAAACGTGAATGAACAATCAAACTGTTTTGATTATTGTGGTATTGAAAGAAAATCAGTCATTTGTTAACCTTAAAAAGCGTAATAAAAAACGTCAACGGAAAAAAATTTTTTTTTGATATATTTACTTTAATTTTGTTCTGAACAAAATATAAATAAAAAACTTTTATTTATAATATATACGCTACTTAACTGTAACTCAAAAAATTTTTTTCTGTTGTTAACAATAAAATACATTGGTTGAAAGGAGTTTATTTATATATGTATAATTAATTATATGAGTTCTGCGTAATAGGTCTGAAAGAAGAATAGTAAGTTCAAAAATGGTAAATGAAATAGTAATATATAACTAAATTAGTAATTAAAGTATAGTTAAGAGTCATACATTCTAACGATTAGACAAAAGTATTTTTATTGGACAGTTTTTTCTGGTTAAAATAGCCACGTGTTAGGTTTAAGGATTTAAATTGTAGGTTAGGTTTGGTAAGTTAGAAAATTCCAATATGATTTTCACATTAAAGGTTGAATCATCAATTTGCTGGATAATCTGTTATATCTTTTACTCATTATTTATTTATTTATTTATTTTCATTATCCTGTAGAATATTTTTTAACTTGCAATTTAAAGTTTGAAACACTTTTGAATTCCCTGTCGATCTAAGATCAGCTGTCAAATAAAGTTTGCCGATATTATGTAACTGGTTCACCTCCTTTAACTTTACTTAGTATACGAATACTTTTTGTGACTTGCAAAAAAACCACAGTTAAAAATAGCAATATATTGCACCATTAAAAGTATGGATAAAAATGATATATAGTCTATATAATAGTATGAAAATTCTAGTATGGGAGAGAATAATCCTAGCATCAATTCTCAGATTGTTTATTACACAAATTTAAAGTTAATATTGAAATTGGAACCAGTTAAATTTAAATTCGTTTGAGAATTTCTATGGGAGAGAATAATCCTAGCATCAATTCTCAGATTGTTTATTACACAAATTTAAAGTTAATATTGAAATTGGTACCAGTTAAATTTAAATTCGTTTGAGAATTTCTTTGTGTAAATTTTGGTCTCACATAAATTTTCATTTGTTAAACTTTAATTTTATAGAAATTATATGTAAAAAATGATATAACACGTGTCACAGATATTTTAAATCGCTATTAGTACAACAATAATAATTATAAAACGTTATTTCATGCCATAATAATAAATATCTCGTAATGTCCATACAAAATTTTTATATGTATTTACGCCCTTGTGTGTTTAACCTCCGTTTATTTGTTTATTTACAAGACGTATTGCGATAAAATCAACATAAAAAAAAATTTTTTCTGTGTAAAATTTTTTTAATACAGACTTTCGTTAGAATTTATCATATGTCTTACGGATGATAAATAAACTACGCCATATCAAGTTTACGTTAACGTTAAATAGCAAACAAGAAGTTCGAACGTACCGACGTGACGTACTACAATTTTTACATTCAAATGATAAATAATTAATCATTTAATCATTTACCAACATGGAAAATTCTATTATTTATTGTAGTTAAAATTAAAAAAAAAAAAAGTACTATTTTTATAAATGCAATTATTTACAAAAAATAGTGGTTTAAATAATCATAAATTCATAACGTTAAAAAAGGTTTCTTTGAGTTGATGCAATAATTTACATTTCAGAATGATTATTTACCGTCAATACCCAACTCAAATAAATATATTGTTTCAAATGAAGTCATATCATTATTGTATAATACTAAACATGCTTTTGCGATTTTCACGATTAACTTAATTTAGATAATCATTTTTGTATTCCAAATTATTCTCAGACATTTTATGTATTCATCATTTCCATAAATAAGTTCATTTTCTTAAATCATTTTCATCATTTTCTCGATTATTCAAGACTGGTTTTACTCGCTTAATACATAATTAAATGATGGCGCATAGTACTGTTTTTAATTTCAAATCTATTTTTACGAAGTTATTTAATATGACGAAAAGAAGGAATTTAATTCCTTTGGTTTGTTTTTTTCTTTTTTAAAAATCAAACTAATGTATATCATACAGTCTGACCTCGATACAACTCGACTTACCGAACTTTAAGAAATCTCGATATACCGAATATCATAATATCCAATATAACCCTTAGCTGATTCACCACTCATTTATATATAGTCATGTGGTTTGCGTATTTCCTATAATCTTGGCTGAAATTTATGTTAATTTCTGCCGAAGTTAGAAAATGCAGATCTTGGTGATGTACATGATTTATTAATAAGAACTTGAGTTCGGTGTATAAAATCTGTCTTATGGCCAAATAGTGAAAATTTATTTTACCTAAGGCAACTTGGGTAGTTATAACTTATGATACTGCTAGGTTTGGGACATATCCGGAATATGTACAAGTCTTAAGTAGGGGTTAGTCCTAAATACCGCTTATTATATTTTATCAATTCTACAAAAATTACTGTACTACTGTAATTTTGAACTTTGCTATGTATCTATTCAGTTTATAATAAATTTTAAAAATAAAGCATTATTTTTTGAATATACAGTATATATTACAAAAATTGTTATAATTTCAACCACGGCTAAGCCAATTATAGCATACAGTGGTTTACTGTATTTTCTGAAATAATGCTGATATCATATTATGAATATAAAATTTTGATTAACATGTAGCGCAAACGAATGTGATTTTTTTTTTCTAGACTACAGTAGTAAGACTACCGTAACAACATAAAAAGAATGACTAACTCCCTTATCTGCGGCCATTTAAAAATATTCAGTAAACTTGCTGTGAATTCTCATGCATGCCGATGCTAACCTAATGTTTTTTAAAGCCCACGCACACCGCTATCCTCGAATGGAGAAAAAAATATATAAGTGTAGAAACGATACAAACAACCAAAAATAGGGAGGTGCAAAATGTAGGAATATATATATATTGGTACGTGAAAAAAAGTCTTGACAAATTAATTTACACAAGTTGGTGAAAAAGAAATCGAAAAAGAAAATTCCAATTCTAAAAATAGCTAAAACATACAACAATACGTAATATAAAAACCCAGAACAAAGATAAGAAAAAGGAGATCGAACGATAAATTGCCTAAATTGGAAATCTTTCCTCCATTTCTTTTTTTCTTTTCGGATAAATTTTTTGTCTTCCTATGATTGGTTCGATCTCTAGAAAATTTTCTTATGCTGATTATCTTTGATCAATATTGTCACGTGGGAAAGTTAAACATAAACATATTTTTGTTAACCTTCACGTCCAAAAAGTCGTTTAGGACAAAGAGCGTAGTATAATAAAAAAAAAAAGCTTATAATAGTCTTTACCAGAGACTTAAAAGTTGGGATGAAATTATATTAAGACTTTTTTGTCTTTTAAAATATCGTTGCGAAGAGGGTTGAGCATAATTTTCTTCAATATTCTTCATTTAAAAATGATAAATGTGAAAGAAAAATAGCATGAAGTAAATAGAAAGTCTTGTTTCTGACGGGCTCTAAAAAGCAAAAAAAAGTAAAAACAGAATAAAATTTTACTATCAATTGATAGGTTATTAGGAAAAAACCCTCTTTGTAATTTCCAATACGTAATTCCGATGAAGTTTATTTAGAAAAATTTATGTAAATACTTATTAATTATTTTTTTTTTTTTTTTTGAGTAAATAGCAAATAAATGGTTATAAAATTTGAAATATTTTATAATTTATTGTTAGCGGATCCTCAGGTATCAAAATAATTTTTAACAATTGTAGAATTTATTTATTTTTATTTATTTTTATTTTTATCCCGGAAAGATGGTCAGAACAGACAAACTAGTACAAAAAAAGTATATAGATACAGAAATTATAATAGAGAATCCATAACTAATTATAACTAACTAACAAGCCAGCTCTGTCCGCCTAACAATTGTAGAATTTTATAATTGTAGAACAATTGTCATATCTAGCACGTGATTTTTATAAAATATACCGTAAAAGGAAAAATTCAAATTGGTCGATATCATTAATTAATTTTTTCTCGTTCTGATGATAATAGGTAACAGAATTCGCGAATAGACTATATAAGTATCGCGTGATTCTTCAAAATAAAAAAATCATAACTGTTAAATTATAAACACTGCACAACGAAAATTTCAGCCGGAATTATGCAATAATTAATAATTGACGTATAGTTATCAATAACAGATAACTACGTGAGTAACGTGGTAAAACGTTTTAAGGGAAAACAAAGGCTGGGTTGATTAGCCCACTGTACTTTCAATTTTTAATTTACATTATATAAAAACTGGCGTAAAAATGGAAGTCACCTGGTGTCGCATGACCCTATGGACTTTTATTAATGTATAATACATTCAGAATTTTACATTTATGTAACGGAAATATAATGATAAAGTTTCCCCGATTTAATAACAATAAACGATAAATTTTGATTGTAATAATAAGTTTTTGAATTTATAATAAATTAAAAATTCTAAAGTTTTTTATAAAGTTAATCCTTTCATAGGAAAAAAATTTGATATTACTTAATTGTGCAGTGACTTTACATAATAATAGACGTTTATCGATTATCTTCTTTAAAAGTGCATATACATTCTTTTCATTAAAAAACCTTCGCAATAAAATATAAAATACCCACTGTAAGATATGGATATTTATCTACTGTTTGAATTTTGAAACCGTGTCATTGAAACCTTTATCAACGAATCGCTTAATTAATTACACGCTCTATTTTTCACATAGATAGAATTTAAAATTTTTTCCCGTATCATCAGCAAATTAAAATGTCAACATTTGCCATTAGGCAGATATCTCCCTTATGATTGTTCAAATCGGGTAATCAAATTGTTAATTCAGTTAAACCTGATTAGATCTGCAGCATTATGCACGCACTGGTCTCTCACATCTCTCACATGAATAAGTCGAAGTCGTTTTTTAGCTGCTTGCCAATCAAATTTAGTATATGAAAATATGACATTATCATTTTATCGGGTCAAAAAAACCGTATAAGCCATAAATATTTGAAATAACGCGTCATAAAGAAATCAAATCAAAGCATTCGAATTTGTAATTTTTAATAAATAAAAATTAAATGGAATAAACGAAAAAGTAAATGAAAAAAGTAAATAAATAAATGAATAAGTAAATAAAGTAACCGAGATACTTTTTTATTTATTGTCAAAATAACCCATATAAAAAAAAAATTTTTTTTTTTATTGAGACGTTAAACAAAATAATCTAAATAAATAAAAAAAAAAACTCTCCGTTTCGAGAAGATTATTCCTTTTATGAAATATCATTGTTTAATAAATGAACTGCGATGGTATTCAAAACTTTGATTATAACGGAAATTTCACATTAATCATGAAATAAACAATCATTGTTTGGGAACGGATAAACTTTTTTTGTGTACGAATAATTAACGTTATTCCGCGAAGGATTTAAAACATTATATTGCATAATCATTATTTGAATCACTAGTAATTAAAGCGACCAACATTCAACGTATATGAAACAATCGACGGAATAAATAAGAATTTCATGATTCGAAAAGTTATAATTCAAATAACGGGGCTTTAAATAAATAGTTAAAAATTTGAATTGTCATCTTAATGTGTTGTTCTTCTATTCGTTTCAGGCAGTTAGTTAGTTATGTGTGACTTCTTTTATTCAAAGTATAAACGATAAAAGAAATTGGTTGTATTTTGATGACAGAACGAGTATGCGAGTATTTTTAATTCGCACAGACTTGGAAAAAATTAAATCCGATCACGTGTTCTTTTTTTTTAGAAAAAAAAATGTAATATACATACGTAGGTGCTATATTTTTTTTTTGAAAACGATAATATTTAATACACTTACATTTCCTATTGAGTCATAATATATTCAAATATATGTGTTACGATAGACAAAACAGATCATCATTGAATTGAAATTTTTAAATTTTGAGATTTTGATTCTGGTTTATTAATTTAATAAACCGTTATTTGTTATTGATCAGGATGATCAACAAGAACAATAATTATATTATTTAAGTTATTTTCACTTACGCCTAATGGTGCGTTGATCAATTATTAAATATTTATAAGTTGAAAACCTTACTAAGAAAGAAAAAATAAAATAATTTCTCTAAGTCGAAATTGTGTAATTTTGCGCAAATTGAGATTTATATCTTCACTCCTTCACTAAAATTTTTATTATTGACAAGTTTCTCGAATTTATTAGGACGAAATGGCAAAAGTAAAAATTACATAATAATAGGTAAGCACAGCCCTAGTATACAACCTTCCTTTTAACCTACTTTCAATGGATTGATCACGAGAAAACCTTTGAAGAATTACTTTATTTACGCTAAGTAAACTTGCAGAAAATGTCTTTATTTGAAATAAGATTTTTATTTTTGGAGATCGTCTAGTGCGGGGTAATTCGCCCGATTTACAAAGATTTTTGGCCCGTATTACGGCGTTAAGAAATTACGAGTATAAATGGTGTGACAATGTGACATGTAAGATTTTAAAATCAGTGACGTGGCGACAAATATTTTTTATTGTTAATATTTTTGGAAATAGACCTGTAAATTTTGATCACGTGCTATGATTTCTTTGCTTCTTTTATCAAATATATTTTAAACGAATAGTAGTTTTTTTAGGTTAGAATTATCATATTTACTATGATTCGAAATTTTTTAATTAATTAGGAATAATTTTGTTGAATTTTTTTTTATCTTCTTTACTGAGCCAATACATTCTACGGAAATGCATACCAATTATTAAGAAAATGGTTTTTTGAGCAGATTATACTTTTTTGCGCAAATAAAGTTAACAAAGTTAATTTTCATTTTTAGTGTATTCGACAATTTATAAGTTCTGCATTTGTCTGTGGAACTAAGTTTGAAGGCGAACGAGATGTTAGCACTCTAGTATGTCACAATGTGAGTTACGTCACTCTTGTAAAAACCGGGTATATGAGTAACGTGGTAAAACTCTTTTAAAGGCTGGCCACTGATAAATTGATCAATTTTTAATTTACGATTTGACGTAATAATATAAATAAAAAACTTGATGGAAGCCGCCTGGTGTTGCATGGATAATTCACAATCCTATAGAATTTTCGAATATGCAATACAATCAAAATTTACATATGTAACGGACATATAATGATAAAGTTTACCCGAGCTAATGACAATAGAACGATAAAACTTGATTGTAATAATAAATTATTTCTTGTATTGTTCTATACTGAAAGACCTATTCCTATTATAATTGCAATAAATATACTTAGAAATGATCTCTTAATGTTCGTGCCTTTTGAAGAAGAAACTTATTATTTGATTGTTACTTCACTAAGATTAGATCTTTCATTATTGATAAACGTAATAAACAGACTAACGGATAAAATTTAAAATCCTTTATTAATTACTAAAAATAAATTAAATTAAATGCGTGAAGGCGTCAAAATAATAAACTTGATTTAGAATTATTATATTAAATGAAGAAAAATAAGGCTTTCAGAAACGTCACTTAAATTCCATCAATGAAATCCAATTCAGTCTATTTGAATGGAGGTTTTTTTTTTTTCGTGAAGTATTATTTATTGATTATTGATTTGTGTGACAGACATTTCTTTGTCTGTTTCAACAACATTAAGTTTTTTTAATCGGAAGGCTATTCCCTATTAGTAGAATTATGTCAATTTTGTACAAAAAATTTATCCACCAATCCGAGTTCTTATTATACTTATTTGTTGAACAATATAAATAATAACTGAAATATGTACTGTAACACGAAATGGTATTACTGTTTTAGGAACGCGAGTCACGTGATCGAACACGGCAACTCTTTTAGATTTTTTGTATAAATACCACCTCAAAATTTTGAGTCTTTTTACTTTGTATCGGTTACTTCCTTTCTAAATAAAATAAATAAACCACCTCAAAATTTCTTTTCCCATTACATTAAACTATTATCTTCAACTTCATATAAAAATGCCATTAGATAACTACAGAAGTTTATTAGTTTCTAATGATATCATTCGTAGACATCATCAAAGAATCAGGATTAGACGTAGAATTATTAATGGATCACATAGATATATAATTACCAATAATGCAAATACATTTTCAAGTCTAATTACACAATTACCACCGCAAAATCCTCAAGTTATGAATAATCCATTTGAGAACCAATTATTTAATGGGATAAGTAATTTTTAATATAGTAAGTATGATTCTGTTACTTATCATGATGATAATTCTTAGGTTTTTAACTGTTTTATATTAAGTTTTAGAAAAATCCATGATATTATAAGAGGACTCAGAGAATTAAATAATATATCAAATATCCATCCAGGAGCTCTGACTACGTATTTTACTCTTTATATGGGTTTTTTTTGTTTAGTTAAAGATTACTCCTTTGAACGCTATAAGTTTCATATGATAAATAAATAAATTAAAGGGTTTTTTCGTAATGGATAAAAAATTTTTAAGTACCATATATTTAACTTAATAAAGTGGGTTTAGTATCAGAAATTTAAAAAATTTAGCAATAGCGCACATTATTTGCGTGATACTCGACAACTCTAGGATATAATATTTTTATTAATCCAATGCTCCCAGTTAAAATTCATGAGGCACGGAACTGTGATATGTAAATCAGTTATTTCTTGCGCCTTGCTCTCATTTACACGTTTATACAAGTATAATTATACCTATTGCAACAAATTTTATATAATTATATTATTTATGCATTGATTATATACCATTTATTATACTATTAACTATACTATTGACTATATTCATTTTTAAATTTTTATTTATTTTTTAAAATGGAAAATAAAATAAAAAATGGGCGAAAGAAATAGAAACAATAAACTATATTTATACTCACTGGTGAGAACGTGATAGTTGTGATACATTAAGACAAATTCTTACTATTGTGTAAATGGCAGGGAATAAATCAATTATATCCTGGCTAATTGGAATTACATTTTCATGAGTGTGATCGTGGCGTATTATGATATGATTTCATAAAATGATTATTCAAATTTGGTTAGTAGAAACGTTCTATACGGTAATTTTAGTCCGTACAATGACTAATCATAATATTGATTATCAGAATGATAATATGAAATTACTGTGTAAATTCTCTAAATTAATTTATGAAGCACTCCAAACCCATCAGAGCCGTCGTTTACTAGTGGCTATCATACCCAAATAGAGTGGGTGAAAAATGACAACCTTGGAAAGGAATGTTCTAAGGTGAGTGGTGAGTTCTATCAGTGAATTCTCCAAAGCTACCATGGATGATTTTTATACCAAATTTCGATATGCTTTATTATTTATTGTTACAAAAAAAGCGAAAATATTACGATTAATTAGAATTGTTTATAATAAATAATCGTACCTGAAAAATTTGCCATGAATAATCTCAAAGATTACGGACAACTATAAGTGATTCTGCGGGTAAATATGGATTAAGTTATCTGTATAACAAACGGGTTGCTTCTGAACACGAGAAAAATAAATGAGTAATATATAAGGAATATGTTGGATGATAAAGTAACTATTGTAAGAATCGGCCGTGTATAGTATTTTCTTGAATAACGTAAACGATGGTCATTTAATATACGGTGTCACATATTGTATATCAAAAAAAAAAAAAAAAAAAAAAAAACAGTTTTATTTATAAAAAGAGGATAATTTTAAACTCAGGAAATATATTTCCTATATCCAAAAAAGAATCATACGTTATATACTCTAAAGAAAGAACCATATATATTTGGTGTAACCAAGGCCTAGAATCGGAGATTCTTGTCCACAATGTAACTTTAACGCAAAGGTTTTTAAGAAAAAAAATTTTTTGAATGATAAAAGGAAATTTCCGCTTGAAAAAAAATTTTTCAAAATTTCCGGAAACTAAAGTTCTGTGACATCATATCAAATAATCAATAATCTTATTGCAAGAAAAATATAAATGTATAATAATTGAAGCTACATCAGTTCGGCAAAGCAACAAGTTGTTTTAAATTTATGGAATAATATACTTTATCTTCAATAAAAGACAAATTTTCACTTTGTTTAAATATCATTTGCCGTAATTCGTCACTTATTGCAACATATTATTGTATGTTTTTCATGAAAAAATTTGGCATTTTATTATATAAATTAAATGCACCTATTTTTTTTTACTATTAAAAAAAGGCCTATTAATGTTTTACTAAGATCTTTCGGCCAGCTTCAATTTGAACACAAAGATTGCAGCATTGTAAATAGGCAAATTAGAATTAAACAAAATTGTGTGTTAAGTATCATAGTCCAAGCAAAGGGCATAAAAAAAAAATTTAAAATGGTTGCTAGTATGTACAAAAAAAACAGATATGCAGGGATATGAGTCATATAAATAATATACAAAAAAAATTTTCTTACTGTCAAATTATTTTATCGGAAAGAAAATCCGGTATTTTTGTATTATATTGTAAATTACAAGAAATTTGATTATTAATCTAGTAGTAAATCATTACTGAATGATTTCCTCTTAATAATTTTCATAACCAAAGATAAACTCTAAATATACGTGTAACTTCAAAGGTTGAACTCTATAAATAAAAACTATTTTTGAAAATGTAGATCATAATGAAAACAATGCATATTACATAATGAAATAACCGGAATATTCTGATTCACAAAAAAATTGCGTATGTATAAATAATAAATTTTTTAAGTTTTTAAGTCAGAATAATTAAATTTCCTATTCAAGCAAATCATTTGAGCATTCAGCCATTTACATTTATTATAGTGTTATTGCAGTGTTATTGCTTTGTGAATTTTAGCTGTATTACTATAATGACACCATTTTGGAAATAAAATTCGAATTACATACTAGTTAATAATTATAGCTTAATAAGCCGCGAACTAGAAGCTTTTTTTTTTAATTAATAATTCGAACATGATGAAATGAATAAGTGATATGCAACATAGGATCGAATTTTTGACGGAACTTTTTTTTTCGTTTTACTTTTTTTCAAGAGTATATGTGATTTACGTAGAGTGTAACGTGAGTAACGTGGTAATAACTCCTTAAGGAAACTCAAGGCTGAGGCTCCTCTTATTGTGGTAAGTGATTTCCATTTATATATTTAAAAAGTTTTTTTTATTACGCCAGTTTCTATAAAACGTAAATTAAAAATTAAAAGTACAGTGGGCTAATCAACCCAGTCTTTAGTTTTCCCTTAAAAAGTTTTACCATGTTACTCACGTAACATGCGGTTATCTGTTATTTGTAATTATACGTCAATTATTAATTATTGCATAATTCCGGCTGAAATTTTAGTGTTCAGTGTATGAAATTTAACAGTTATGATAAAATAATTTTTTTTTTATTTTGAAGAATTACGCGATACTTATATGGACTGTAATTCGTTATCTATTATCATCTGAGTGAGAAACAGTTAATTAATGGTAAATTAAAAGTACGAATTTTTCCTTTTACGGCAGACATTATAAAAAATCTCGTGCTAGTTCTACAATTGTCAAATTCTACAATTGTTAAAATTATTTTGATACCTGAGGGGGATCCGCTATTAAACAATAAATAATAAATTATTTCAATATTTATAACCATTTATTTGCTATTCTCTCAAAAATAATTAATAAATATTTACTTAAATTTTCTAAATAAACTTCGGAATTACATATTGGAAATTACAAAGAGGGTGTTTACTTAATAACCTATCAATTGGTAGTAAAATTTTATTCTATTTTTACTTTTTGCTTTGGCGAAGCAAGACTTTCTATTTTACTTCATGCTATTTTTTTCTCACATTTGTTTCATGGTTTATCATCATTAAATGAAGACTACTGAAGAAAACTATGCTTAACCCTCTTCGCAACAATATTTTAAAAGGCAGAAAGAAGTTTTTAATATAATTTCACCACAACTTTAAGTCTCTGATAAAGACCATTATAAGCTTTTTTTTTATCATACTACAGTACGCTTTTTATCCTAAACAACTTTTTGGACGTGAAGTTAAAAAAATATGTTCAACTTTTTCCACGTAACAATCTTGATCAAAGACAACCAGCGTAAGAAAATTTCTAAAGATGACCAATCATAGGAAGTGCAAGGAAATATTTCAAATTTAGGAGGTCCGTTAAAGCGGGTAGTTTTGGCCGGAATTACGACATTAAGAAGTTACGAACGTGACATATAAACGGGTATGTCACATATATAGGTTCTACTCAGTGTTTGAAATTCAATGTGCGGAATGTGCGCGCGCACATTCCTTTTGAACTTCCGCACATTAAGAAGTGCATTTTTTTATAATTTTATATAATGCCGCACATAGCAAATGAAAGTTCCGCACAAAAATACAAATTTTTTTTATTTTGAATTTCAAACACTGGTTCTACTAACCGAAAAAATTAGAATACTTAATGAAAATGAAAAAGTAGAGGTGTGATGCCGGTGACAAATATTTTACTATGATCATGTGATTCTACCCGCTCCCCAATTTAGGCAATTTATCATTTCGATCTCCTTTTTTCTTATCTTTGTTCTGGTTTTATATTACGTGTTATATGTATGTACTAGCTATGATTTTATTTAAAATTGGATTTTCTTTTCGATTTATTTTTTTTTTGCAAACTTGTGTAAAATTCTTTCGTGTCTGATTTGTCAAGATTTTTTTCGCGTACTGACTAATATATATAGGCTTTTTTTTTGTTCGTTTATCACTTTTAAAATATTTAGAATATATAAACATTGTATTTTTTTCTACATTTTGTACTTCCTTTCCTAATCCTATCTTTAATTGTTTGTTTAGAATTACATAAGAATCGTTTCTATATTTGGATATATATGACTATATGTATATATTATATATTTCCTCGATTTGAGGATAGCGATGTGTAGGCTTACTTTAAAACATTAAGTTAGCATGGCATGCATGGGAATTCACAGCAAGTTTGCTGAACATTTTTGAGTGATCCCAGATAAAGAGTTACTAGTCATTCTTTTTATGTTGTAATTTTGTATCAATGATATTATATCGTTACGTTAGTATTAGTAATTTGTAAACCAAACGGCATAAAATCACATGACATTATCGTCAAAATTTTCCCAAAATTTTCACTAAATCTGAGGAATTAATCAGCGCTGCATACAGCACCCCCTAGCAATAACACCTTGTATAGACTGGGGTAAGGTACCCAGTGCTAATTTTGACCAAAATTTAACAATTGGCCAAAGATATTCTTTATATAACACCCTCTCCCTCACCCTTGTAACTCCCAGCATAAGGTCCAGTATAAAGCCTATTTCTACTTAAGTCTTTTACTCGGATAACAATAAACTTTAACATGTACTTATTTATCGTCTTTTATCGTCCATGAAACCAGATCTGATATTTTATTTGCCGGTTTTGTTTATTTGCGATGGATCCAAGTTGTTAATTCCTTTTTAAAATATATTGTTTTTCCATATTTACATTAAAATTATTTTGTATACAACTGTATATAAAAGTAGCGATAAGAAAAATTAGAATTATTTTTTATATAAAAGTAACGGATAAGAAAATAATAATTTTTTTTTGTTGTTATTATGTTTCAAGTACTAGCAAAAAAAAAAAAAAAAAATTTTTTATTTACTAAATTGATTATCTCTCTTTCATCGATAAGGATAAACTTGCCTAGATTTTTTTCTTTGTTCACCAAGGATTGT
This sequence comes from Rhizophagus clarus, assembly GCA_015698045.1. NCBI lineage: Eukaryota > Fungi > Glomeromycota > Glomeromycetes > Glomerales > Glomeraceae > Rhizophagus > Rhizophagus clarus. Next base: position 19,612 of record BLAL01000246.1, on the reverse strand, counting down.
TTCATTCATTCAAAATTATCAAGTCTTTTCATTTTGGTGTTTTAAACGAACAATCAAAATTAGAAGTGATAAATTGTACCTTGTAACAGGTAACAAAACATGTCGATTAAGGAGTTTTGCTTTTCCGTTTTAGTTTCATATTTAAATATAAACATAAAAGGTCTTTATATTAACTGTCCACAAATAAGAATACGTGTGTATGTGTGTTTTACTTATGTTATACAAAAGAAACAAGGTTTCTTTATGAAAACTATAAAGATCTTATTGACTTTGTTATGATACAAACAAAGGTTTATTTATTTAGAGAAATTCTATATTGTGCAATTTTATAAAAATTGAGTATGTTAAATTCAAAATTGTATATAGAAACTCAATTGAGATAAAATACAAAGCCCCATGATATTGTATTTATAAAAGTGCGAAAAGTAATAACAAAACCAAATATTAATGGTTAGTAGAGGATTTTCTTTCGTTATTACATTATAAACTGTAATATATTACGTAATGATCATTTTTTTTTTACTATTTATGATTATAACCTGCAAAATTTGCAAAATTTGCAAATCTAGGGGTCGTGTTTAACTTGTTAACAATCATCTCACTGAAAGTCATTTCATTGACAAACATTTCACTGACAAACGTTTCACTGACAGGATCATTTTACCAACAGGTCATCTCACCGACATTTATAAAAAATTTTTTTTTAAATGAATAAAAAATTTTATTATTGTCCTAATACGTAGCCACAAAATTTTTTTTATTACGTATACACAATTATTTTCAAATAATATTGTATACATATAAAACATTTTTTATTTTCATTAACTGAAACCATATTTTTTTTTATTCTTATCAAAATCATTTTTTTTTTAAAAAAAAAAATGCGAAGTTATTCCCTCTATTCGTAATAAACCTAAAATAATGGTCATGGTTTTATCATGATTAAAGACAAAAATAGAAATCATATGTAAATAAATACGTTAATGTTACTATTTGATTTATTTTTAATGTTACTATTTGATTATACTATAAAACAAAATATATAGTTTATAAAAAAAGTTTAAAATGACTGTCGGTAAAACGTTTGTTGGTAAAATGACCATGTTTCACGTTAGCGAAATGACTGTCGGTAAGATAATTGTTGGTGAAATGAATCAGACCCAAATCTAGAATGGCCGATAATAGTGTGGCCTGCCGTAAGTAATAATTACGGCATTTTGGATTACGATATGATTACAACTTGGGTTGCAACCTATTACAACCATTACGCACCAATTTTTTCCTATATGAAAATTACGGCATATAGTACTTACGACTTACACCAATTACATTACAACCTATTACAACTGCTACAACCTATTACGGCAGGCAACACTAGCCGATAAACAATTTGTAATTTTATTGGATGGTTCATATTAAGTCATTTTTGTAGTAATTTTAGTTATCTTCTTAATGATGTTTCTTCAATAGTTATACATTAATAGTTATAGAACATTTAACTCTTAAATAAAAAGCGTTCATTATGTTTACTTATTTAGTTGTTAAAAAGATAAAGACAAATTGAACCAAATTAATACGCATTTTTTTGTTAGTAAATCTCTATCATTAAATTATTAAAATTTGCTTATTAAATGAAAATATCGATTAATGAAGGCTGATTGTATTATTGTAATGATTATTGATTTGAAATAATTCATTGAATGATGTATGATTATTATTAAATATAAATAAATCATTCAAAAAGTTTATTGAAAGTTGTGTAATGTTAAAACTATGAGCGATATTATATTCTTATTTATACTACAAGCTTAATAAATATTTACCTTATTGAGACTTATACATCTTTTTAATTAATTATTGAATGTTTATTTGTGTATTGTGACGATTGATTTATTCATTTTTTTCTAAGTTTTTGTTTTGTATGAGTTTTACAGCATATTGCTTTTAAAATAGTTATTTAAAATTCCAAATATAGATTTTAAATAACAAATCCCGCTATTTTTTTTTTAACTTTTTTGTCATCTATTATTAAAAAGCCAAAATTGGCTGCAGCTAAATAGAATTGAGTTTGCTTTATTTATAACAAATACTTATACAATTAATGCGTAGTGTATAAATATACAGTAAATAAAAAATTTTTATTTATTAATCCTATTAATCCGGAGTTTGAAACTTTATTTATTTTTTTTTTTTTTTTTTTTTTTTTTTTTTGAAAAAATCAATTTTTGTCCAATTAACTAGGGTTCTTTTAGTACAGTTAGTGAGTTTAGTTTAAATACTATATTAACAGTTAATCAATTGTGATGTTAAACCTTGGTCTGAGTCCTTGGCAAATTTTCATTGCTAATTATTATCATGGTTTACAGCAGGTTCGCAAAAAAAAGTTGCAAACTATTTTTATTACACATAGAAAACGCTTTTCGCAACATTTTTTAACTATACTAATGAAAAAACGTTGCAAAACGTTTTTATTTATGGATTCAGCGGGAAAAATATTTTTGCAGCATTTTTAATGCCTATTAATAAAAATGGTGCGAGATGTTTTTTATTTATGAATTAAATGAAAATAGCAACATTTTTTACCTTATAATAAAAAAAATGTTGTAAAAATCGTTTTTATTTATCTAATAATTTATCGAATTTCATTGTAAAAATATTAAAATCCGAAGTGTTACTGCGAATTTTATTCAACCCGTTCTAACCTATTCAACTATTTATTTATTTATAAACTAACAAAATATTATTAATACGTAGATAAAGAAATCTAGTTTAAAAATAAACATAAAAATCTAATACTAAATATTAAATTCCACCAAAAAGAGCCAGTGGATGCTAGTCATTTAAATAAAAATGAACACTTAGGGCAGTCTTAGGACTATGGCCGATCAGCAATGAATTCCTAGGTTGTCATAAAAATCACCCCAAAGTACCGTACAATATTTTCTTTCAGGTCAAAGACCCGCTTCATATAAATACTATTAGATGAAGAATGTTACAAGTTGTAAAAGGAAGTGGCCGAAACTTATCGGAGCCCTATTTAGTATTTAAAGCTCACTAACTTGTACCCAAATTTAATACCTTAGTTATTTAAAATGATTAAGAAATCATTTTTTTTTGTTATTTAAAATCAAGAAATCGTTATTGTTACTTAAAAATGATTAGGAATTCATTTTTTTGTTATTAAAAATGATTAAAAAATTGTTTTTTATTTTGTTATTTAAAAACAATTAAGAAATCGTTTTTTATTTGTTATTAAAAATAATTAAGAAATCATTTTATATTTTGTTATTAAAAACGATTAAAAAATCGTTTTTTATTTTGTTATTAAAAATGATTAAGAAATCATTTTTTATTTTGTTATTTAAAAATGTTATTTTAAAATGATTAAGAAATTGTTTTTTATTTTGTTATTTAAAAATGTTATTTTAAAAACGATTAAAAAATCATTTTTTATTTTGTTATTAAAAACGATTAAGAAATCGTTTTTTATTTTGTTATTTAAAAATTGTATTTTAAAAACGATTAAGAAATAGCTTTTTATTTTGTTATTAAAAACGATTAAGAATTTTGTTATTAAAAACGATTAAGAATCATTTTTTTTTTGTTATTAAAAATGTTTGAGAAATCATTTTTTATTTTGTTATTAAAAACGATTAAGAAATCACTTTTTTTTTGTTATTAAAAACGATTAAGAAATCGTTTTTTATTTTGTTATTAAAAACGATTAAGAAATCGTTTTTTATTTTGTTATTTAAAAATTGTATTTTAAAAACGATTAAGTTAAAAACGATTAAGAATTTTGTTATTAAAAACGATTAAGAAATCGTTTTTTATTTTGTTATTAAAAACGATTAAGAAATCGTTTTTTTTTTTGTTATTAAAAACGATTAAGAAATCGTTTTATTTTGTTATTAAAAACGATTAAGAAATTGTTTTTCATTTTGTTATTAAAAACGATTAAGAAATAGTTTTTCATTTTGTTATTAAAAACGATTAAGAAATAGTTTTTCATTTTGTTATTAAAAAAGATTAAGAATCATTTTTTTTTGTTATTAAAAATGTTTGAGTTTATTTTGTTATTAAAAACGATTAAGAAATCATTTTTTATTTTGTTATTAAAAAACGATTAAGAAATCACTTTTTGACACTATATACAGATCATGCTATATAGTTAACATATCAGGTGATCTTTATTTTTAATAGTGATATTGTTTGCGATTGGTTGTTATGCTAATTGTGATATCCTGAAAAGGAAAGAGAAATATATATATTTGGTTAGCTCTTATGCGCTAAGTATGGGGTTCGTTTTTATATATATTGATATTGATATTGATATTGAGTTGAGTTGAGTTGAATTGAGTTGATATTGATATTGATATTGATATTGATATTGATATTGATATTGATATCATACGAACAACGGTTGTTTATATAAAAAAAAAAAAAATGGAAAATTTGATCATAACCTGCGGCATGATCCAAATTGGCTGATCAAAATCAGAGAGCTAACCATATTCAATCATCAAGGAATTATGAACGGCTAGTGAGCTAACCATATTTAATCATCAAGGAATTATGAACCGCTGGTCAAAAATCTGAGAGCTAACCATATACTAACATCAAGGAAATACTGTATTTATTATTCATGTACAGTACATTATTCAGGAGGCTAATTTTTTTTATTAATTATATAATAGGAATTGAAGGAAATCAAATACCATATAAAAGTAGCCGAAATTAAACGTTCTTAAATGAATCTGATCAAAATCCATCAAAGCAAGCTACATCAAAGGAAAATATCAAAAAAAAACATATATATATATCCAAATTTTACTAAAAGAAACATATATATCTGAATTATATTAATATATATATATATATCCAAATTTTATTAAAAAAAATATTGTACGAATTTACTTATTGAAAAAAAATTATATTAAAAAAAAAACATTATAAGAATTTATTTATCAAAAAAAAAATATTAATTAAAAAAAAACATCACACGAATTTATTTATTGAAAAAAAATTATATTAATAAAAAAACATTATACGAATTTATTTATCAAAAAAAAATATTAATTAAAAAAAAAAACATTACACGAATTTATTTATTGAAAAAAATTATATTATAAAAAAAACATTATACGAATTTATTTATCAAAAAAATTATTTAATTAAAAAAAAAACATTACCCGAATTTACTTATTGAAAAAAAAAATTATATTAAAAAAAACATCATGCAAATTTATTAGGAAAAATCATTATACGATTTATTTATCAAAAAAATATTAATTAAAAAAAAATATTACTCGAATTTATTTATCAAAAAAAAATACTAATTAAAAAACATTACACGAATTTATTTATTGAAAAAAAAATTATACTAAAAAAATACATTATACGAATTTATTTATCAAAAAAAATATTAATTAAATAAAAACATTACCCGAATTTACTTATTGAAAAAAATAATATGCGAATTTATTTACTAAAAAAAAAAATATATTAAAAAGAAAATTATACGAATTTATTAAAAAAAAACATTACACAAATTTACTTATCAAAAAAAAATATTAATTAAAAAAAACATTATACGAATTGATTTATTAAAAAAAACATTACATGAATTTATTTATTGAAAAAATATACTAATTTAATTTATTAAAATATATGTATATATAAATTTATTGAAAAAATTATACACGAATTATTAAAAAAAAATATACACATGAATTTATTAAAAAAAACATACACACGAATTTATTAAAAAAAATATGCATACGAATTTATTTAAGGTATGTGGACATAGATCGTCTAAATTTGAATTTGAATCAATCATATGAAATAAATTTTATTTTATTTAGAAAGAAAAATATTTTTAAAAAAAAAATTGTTAAATGTTATTTCAAAAAAATTTATAATGATAATATTTCTTCTTTTAAGCCCAATTGCAAAATTATTAAATCGAAATGTAAAAAAAAATAATAAATTAAATTATTCATTTATTTCAAACGAACATTAAATCCAATACTTTTATTTCTGCAAATAAGTGTTAAAATTTTTGGTATATGTCATACTCTTAGTAAGGGCCAGCCCTAGGGTATGACTCTAGTTTTTTGTTATTAAAAATGATCAAGAAATTGTTTTTTATTTTGTTATTTAAAAATGTTATTTTAAAAACGATTAAGAAATAGTTTTTTATTTTGTTATTAAAAACGATTAAGTAATCATTTTTATTTTGTTATTAAAAACGATTAAGTAATCATTTTTATTTTGTTATTAAAAACGATTAAGAAATCGTTTTTTTTTTATTAAAAACGATTAAGAAATCATTTTTTTTGTTATTAAAAATCATTTTTTTTATTAAAAACGATTAAGATATCATTTTTTTTTGTTACTAAAAATGATTAAGAAATCGTTTTTTTTTGTTATTAAAAATGATTAAGAAATCGTTTTTTTTGTTATTAAAAACGATTAAGAAATCGGTTTTTTTTGTTATTAAAAATGATTAAGAAATCGTTTTTTTTTTGTTATTAAAAACGATTAAGAAATCATTTTTTTATGTTATTAAAAACGATTAAGAAATCGTTTTTTTTTATTAAAAACGATTAAAAAATCGTTTAAAAACGATTAAGAAATCATTTTTTTTGTTATTAAAAATCATTTTTTTTATTAAAAACGATTAAGATATCATTTTTTTTTGTTACTAAAAATGATTAAGAAATCATTTTTTTTTGTTATTAAAAATGATTAAGAAATCGTTTTTTTTGTTATTAAAAAACGATTAAGAAATCGGTTTTTTTTGTTATTAAAAATGATTAAGAAATCGTTTTTTTTTTTGTCATTTAAAAACGATTAAGAAATCATTTTTTTATGTTATTAAAAACGATCAATAAATCTTTTTTTATTTGAAATCGTTTTTTATATTTAAAATGATCGGTTTTTTATTCAGTTTGAAAAAAAACTCTGAAACAGCAACATTTCGGTGTTTTATATATGAAATTCAGGTACCCTAAGCGGGTCATGAATTTGTTGACCTGACTTGAATATCGCAGACCGGGTTAAGTCAATTACCCGACCTATCTCTGAATCTTAATTATTTTTAAAAAAAATTTTTTATACGTTTTATAGGTTCCATATGGGAACCTATTGATAATTTTGAATTCAGAGGTATTTTACGCTCTGAATCTTTTTTTTATTTATTCTAAAGGGAGTTTATTAACAATTTAAAGTTTCGTAGGTCCATTGACTCTAGATTTATTTAATTTTTTTTTTTAATTTAGTGCAAAAAAAAACATAATAAATTTTAAAAATAAACTTTAAGAAAAATTTGCAATTCTTGCAAATTTTTCTTTTTCTTTTAAGGATAGCCCTGCGGGCATGATTGTTTAAAATAATTTTCAAAATATTGAAAATAATTCATTTCATGTGCAGAAAAATTAGTTTTTGAATAAATTTATTTTTTTGCAAAGGATCAACATACAAGGCTAAAAAATGTAATTTATTTGTGATGGCTCAACTTAATTAATAATATTACTGACACAGGCGAGGTCAGTGACAAAAGTTTTCTAAAGAAAGTGTTCAAAATAATCAAGTAAAAAAATAAAAAAAAATTTCCTTTGTATGTACATGTTCATGTACTGTACATGTTCAATGTTCTGTTCATAGTACATAAAGTACATATACATAAAGATTAAATGGACCATTTTTTACCAAAAAGGAAATTATTTTTGATTTCATGGCAATTTAGCATGTGGATCATCTACAAAATTAGATTAGATTAATGATAGAATGAAATAGAAATTTCTATGCAAAATACGCCGGGAATGTTCTTTCAAAAATGGAATGATTTACAGATTTATTCCATTTTTACAAAAAACGGCCAACAAATGCTTATTTGTGTGTTAATTACGCCGGATTATTGAATGTCTTAATTAGAATCATCACAAATTTGAATCTTCTTGTTGAGCTTTTTAAAGTACCTGCACATGCTGACTGCGTTGGTAATAATCACGCCGACAAGCTGACGAAGGATGCACACTTCGACCAGGATAATCATATTTTATTTAAATCAGACGCTACTACAATGAAACTCCTTCCACAATGGAATGGAATCACAATTGAAAATAAGCTAAGAAGATTTATACGCACAACTACTACTTATAAAGGCTTGGAAAATTTCATTAACTTACGAAGAAATATGAAATATCGAAAACTAGAAGTTGACTGGACTTCTACTTTCCAATGTCTTAATTGCGATATACAAAACAACGAAACTTCAATGTCGCCGTCTAAGATTAAAGCGCAGAAGGTTCACTTACTAATTGAGGAAATACCTACTATAGAACAAATGAAAAAGTCCTTTTTGGAGATTTATGATGACTGGAAGTGCCCAAGTTGTGGTCTTGAAGATGAAACATTTGATCACGTGTGGTCATGTGATGAACATAAGAGTACTTTATTGAGAATACGAAATAGAACTATCAATCTATTAGGGTCCAGAGTTTTCTTCGTTCAAAAAAACTTTTCTTAACGATCCATAGACCAAAATTCGCTAAAGAAAAGAAAGTGCCTAAACACACATTTTTTACTAAATAAACCACTTTTTTTATTACATTTTTGGAATCTAGAGATCAAGTTACATATAAAAAACCAGTGACTTCAAAAACAAAATAAATAAAATATTTTTTCCAGCAACATGAGTGCCACATCATCTTCTACAAGAAGAACTAGAAGTGCCACTAAACTGTCGTCCAAGACCACAAGGACAGACAAACAAATCACAGAAGAAACTTATACTCCCATTGATATAGACGTAATAACACAACAAAACAAAGCAAAAAAAAATAGAGTTACCGCCGACAATGATGCGGACGATGCCTTTTGGGAACCCACAAAGACAAAGGAGAACACAACTAACAACGTTGAAAACTCTGAAATTCCCAATACAAACCATGAAATACCTAACTCCATCAAAAAATCTAACAACAACAACGAAGAATACACTAACAAACTCCCTCCAGAACCTACCCTTCAAGATATCTCTAAAGCATTTTCGCAAAAAAACGCGAATTCACTTGACGCATCAATTCACAACAGTCACATGACGGTTGATCAACCAACACCAATCATCAACGAACAAATCACAGATAATACGAATAAGGAAATTAACCCCCTAACTAACTTTAAAAAGAAATTCGACCAACCTCCAATAGTGGAACAACTTGACTTAAACACACCTAATGGGGGGAAAAAGACTCAAGTACAGCTCCTTCGCCATCAAAGAACTCTTCGAAACAAAGAATTTCCAACAAATACAGAAAAAAATCAGAGAGCGTTTCTCGACCATAAATGGATTCGAATGCATAGAACCAGAAGAAACATATAACGACACTAAAATTGTCAAAATCAGTTTCAGCAATCAATCCTCACGTGATGCCATAAACGGAGTCAAAAAAGGAAATGACCCGGTTATTTTCCACACCTACAATAAAGAAAACGTTGACACATTAACCAAAGAATTCAGGAATAACAAAGCATCACATATTATAAGAGTGATGCACGTACCTAAAATCTTCAAAGAATCTGATATAATCAAAATCTTCTCAGTTTACGGAGAAATAAAGTCAATCTCCAAAACGAAAATTAACAACACCTCAAAAATTAGACCCACCAGAAACAAAAAAACCACATCCACTCTATATGATACATACTTCATTGCATTTACAGATGCACGATCAGCAAAAAAATTTTTTATCAACGACATATGGTCAATACAGGTGGAAAAATTCTTATTAAGAATACTTCCTGTAGATCCCACAAATGAGGAATACCAATGAAGGACAGAATTCAGCTACAAAATCACGGGACTACACATGGACACAACTTTTTATGACATAGAACAAATAATCAAAAAAATCAAAGGACAGACATGCTATCTCCCACCGATCGAAATTAACTCAAAAAGAAAAACTAGGACAGCTTACATATATGTCAAACCGGAAGACTACCAACACAAAATTTGGAATGTCCCCGTAGGTAAAGATCGTACTATCTATATCACTCCTTCAAATCATAGCGTATGCTCAGTCTGTGGAGATCACAGTCACAACGTATCCACATGCAATCGCTATGAAACATTGGAACCATACCTCCGCCCTAATAAAGAACAACGGGTGGAATTAGACGATAACTCATCCTTCCTTCCCAATTACCTACGAAACATAAAACCAAACAACCAACAATCACAAAAAGATTCCCTCACAAATAACAACACCCAATCGAATCCTACTAACAACCAATACAACAAATCAAAAAACACACAGGGTAATAGAAACCAGAACAGAACACAAAACAACAGCACAAGATATAACCGCTCAAGATCCAGATCCAGAATCAACACCTCATCCACGGACTACCTCCCCCCAAGAGGCAGATTGACACACAAGGTTGTCACCAACAACAGTGTTAACAACATGGCTATCAACAAACAATATGAAAGCCAAATAGATAACCTGAGGAAAGATATTACTTTACAGAAACCTTGAAAATATGAGCGATGTTGAATTGATACGGGTACGATATAAATTTCATGTCATAATGGTATCAATTTCTGTGATGATATTGTTATAATGTTGATTTGATATCGTTACTTCATCACCATAATTTATCACGAAAATATCGTGACGATATCTATTCAAAAGAATATCAAATCGGCACAGCCTTGATATCATTACGATGTTGGTAATTTCAAAAAAAAAGGATGATATATTTGCGATATTGATTTGATATTGTCACTTCATCCCACAATTTATCGCCGAGATATCGTGACAACATTTATTTAAAAAAATATCTGATCGGTATAGTCTTGATATCGTTACGATATTGGTAATTTCAGGGATAAAAAAAGATGTATTTACGATATTGATTTGATATCGTCACTTCATTGCCGCAACTCATTTGTGGTATCGCAACTCATCTGCAATACCGCAAATATTAAACTTTTTTTTTTTTTTTACAACTTTTATATGTATAACGTGCTGCCATATTATTAAAATAAAATTCTGATATTTTTATACGATTAAGCAAGATTACATAAAAATATACTATGGACTTTGACTACTTCCGTATGTCGCCGCCACAGAGGTTGTTGAGATTGCGGTTGCAAAGGCTTCCAAATTTTAATAAGAGAATTCTTTTTACGAATTTCTTGTTCTTGTATAGGTTTATTACGATATTGAGAAGACATTTTTAAAACTTGTTTGATGATGATTCTACAGGTTAAAATGTGAGTCAAAAATTTTTTTTTCTTCTCATTTTTTTTTATTATTATAAATCAATTCTTTCATTCCTTATTTTTGCATTGATCTTACCACATCATGATCGAGTATGATTAATATGGTGGTCAATTTCGAAAGAAAAAATATATTTTTTTTGATATACTTTGATGTATTTTCCATATGATTTTAGATATTGAGAATTTGGTAAGAGAAGAGTTTTTTTAATTACTACTTTAACGAAATGTACTAACACTTGTTCTTTTTTTAGACAGGTTCAAAGCATGGGATTTCAACTGGAGCTCAGGGGTGTAGATTTCAGTGGGTATTTTATAACATTTTTTTTTTTAAATCTTTTTTTTTTAATGTACTATTACTAACAGTTCGTTTCTTTGGAATTTTTCTATTTTGTAAATTATACTAGTAGTTTATGTATTATTATTTAGCCGTATAATAAAATAATTTATTGGTATTTTAAAATATATTAATCATGTTCTGTCAATCTTTACAAAATTGTGAAAATTATCATAAAATGGTTTTAAATACATTGTCAGGATGACATATTTTATGATGTTCTGGTAAGCATCGGAAATGGGTTCTAATATGGTTTTCAAAATGATTTTTTATTATGTAAAATGTCTTTACAACCATATTAAAATTCGAATTTTAAGTACATTTATGATATCATAAAAGTATCATACGATATCTTGAAAAAATTGCCTTGTCCAGTAAAAGTAGTCTCATTTTATTTACGAATGTATATTTTAATATACAGTATTTGAAATGTATTAGAGACATTATTCTATTCAATACATTTACTAAATTTTATCGACATGGTTAATAAATTTTTAAAATCGGAACAACTTTAATAATAATTCGTGACGATTTATCGGTAAATTGATCCACGATCGGTAGACGATTATTTGCATGATATGTTTACTATTCGGACACAATTCAATACATTTCAGCAAAGAATAAATTATATATATATTAAGCAAAATTATTGATATGAACTTTATTTATGATTAAAAGTGTTAATAATAAAAGTATTAATAATGTAAATGTTAAGTATAATTACTAAATTATAGCTCTTCTATGCTAAATATTTACTATAAACTATTGATCGAATAAAAAAATCAAAGCGCTATAACATTATAAGACCATCAAGTTTCCACAAATATTTATTTTCTATCCCTTTTGTTCTTAGAGTATTAAAAATCTTCCAGAACCTTAAAGTATTATCGTCACCACCAGCTCCAGCTACAATGTCCTCTCCATTTGGAGAAATATAAAAATAAAGGACGTGATAAAAATGTAAAATGATACATAATAAAAATATATTATATAAAATTTATAATAACGCTTCTCACTAGCCTCCTTAATTTTCAATCTTCTTAGTTACTTTTTTTTATGCTTTCTTTGCTCTCTTTTATCATTATCATTCTTTTCATCATCATCTTCGGGAAATGACCTTGCAGCACTTATGTAATAATGAGACAGCTCCATTGATCTTGTAACATCTATTTTATCAGTACAAGCAAAGTCCAAATTTATTGTGTATAAATCTGTATTTGCCATAAAAAAGTTGCGACGAGCTGTCTTGTCATCATCCACCTCCTCACTTAAACATCTAATCCCGTAAATAATAACATTTTGGAGCGCTCTTTCCATTTCTTCTGATAGTTCATTTGAAACACATGTCAACCACTGACGAAATATAGTTGAAACTGAAACTTTAGATTTTAATTGGGAAATATTATCGTTAGTGCAACTATTCTGATATGCGAAACCTATATTCGACCATAATTCGCTCCTCCATCCATCAAAAACTTTTCAAAAACGTTTGCCCATAAAACTAATTTTTTGTTTGTTTTCTTTCTTCTTAGAAAAATGCGGAAATAATTTACTAATTATATCTTCTATCATTGAATTTCTAGAAGAATGATCAAGGTGTCGAGTACGAAGGAATAGTGCTCTTAATTCAACGTAAATGATATCTAAGATCCATTTTGGGAGAGAACTATAATTATTTTCTAATATTTCACTCATCTGTTTTTGACTATATTCGCGACTGGTTTTAGGTTCCGTATATTTATCTGGAACATTCGCGTTGGGTCTTGGGGAAGGACTTCTGGGGTAGTGACGTTCTCTAGTAAAATATTGAGACGGCAACTCCAAATTGTTATTTATGAGTTGTCGTTCAAAATTATCCCTATAATAAAAATAAATGGGCTCAGAACATATGAATTATAAATATTACAGATTTACTATATATATTTACATTAGAGTGCGGCTCTTCAAAGGCGGAGAACGCAGCGGGAAATGTGGTGACGTCGCCGGAGAGGATTCCAGTGATGTTATTGTTGATATGGGACTTTGACTTTTCCTGTATTTCTCGGTCATAAAATTGATATAATCGGGTAAAATTAGGCCGAATTCATCCGCTATTTTCTTCTTAGTTTTATAGGGATCCGGAGATATATTTATTATTTCCTCAATTCTCAAGAACTCCTCTTTTAGCATTTTGTCTACAATTATTAAATATCAAGGTAAGTGAACTATTCATATCACAAAAAGAAAGAATAATGAATTTCAATTATAGGTCACCTATTTTTTCTTCATCATCAATTTGTTGAGGAGGTTGAGGTGGTAATTGAGGTAAGTATTGTTGAGGTTGTTGAGAAGGTGATTGCGACCATTGGTATTCATGATGTGGCCATTGACGTTGCTGATTTTGTTGAGGTTGTTGAGGTTGTTGAGGCCATTGAGATAGAGGTGGTTGCGGCCATTGAGGTTGAGATTGTTGAGGTTGTTGAGGCCATTGAGATTGAGGTGGTTGTGGCCATTGAAATTGAGATTGTTGAGGTTGTTGAGGCCATTGAGATTGAGGTGGTTGCGACCATTGAAATTGATGAGGTTGAGATTGTTGAGGTTGTTAAGGCCATTGAGATTGAGGTGGTTGCGGCCATTGAAATTGAAATTGTTGAGGTTGTCGCGGCCACTGAAGTAGAGTTTGGGGTTGAGATTGTTGCGGTTGTTGAGATTGAGGTTGTTGCGGTTGATGAGATTGAGGTTGTTGCGGTTGTTGAGATTGGGGTTGTTGCAGCTGTTGAGGTTGTTGCGGCCATTGAGACTGAGGTTGTTGATATTGCGGTTGCGATGGCTGTCAATGTTTAATAAGAGAACCTTTTTTACGAATTTCTTGTTCTTTATCAAGATCTTGAGAAGACATTTTAATGATATCTCAATATAAAAAAAAGAAATAATTGAATAAAAAAAAAAAAAAATTTTTTTTATCCCCTTTTTTTTTGCGTTGATCTTACCACATCATGATCGAAAAAAATTAATCTTTTTCTTGCATCGTAATTATATCTATGATTAATATGGTTAATTACGAAAAGAAAAAAAATTCTTTTTGCCATTGATCTTATTACATCATATGATACAGATTTTTTTAAGGAAAAAAAATATGATTAATATAATGATGGATATTGTGATTAAATCATGGCCAAGTAAAATTAATATTTTTCTCACATTGTTACGATTAATTTCGAAAATAAGTTTCTTTTTTACCATTGATCTCAATAGATTTTCTAAGGAAAAAAATTTGATTAATATAATGACGGACATTGTGATTATCGAGTAAAAATTAATCTTTTTTTCAATTTTTTTCTTTTTTTTAAAAATTCTATATCGTGGTTATACCTATTACCAAAAAAAACTTTTTCTGCAAAAAAAGTTGTTTGCATTGATATCATAACACTACGAGTTATCTTTTCCTTGAACCTTCTCAAACATCTTAAGTCGTATAATTAATAATTAACCTCTCCTATAAACAGAGAGCAACTTACTTTAATATAAACACGAATACAAAATACGTTAGTAATGAGAACGAAAAATAAATTCTTTAGGAAAAAGAGATTATTTAAAGCACTGAACTGAAAGGAATGATTCCTAGGATAGCGAGTGATTTGAACTAAGCCAAAGTTAGAAACAAGATAGTTTCGGTATCTTCAGGCGGTATGGATGAAGACAATTCACGTATTAGCCCTTGTTCTACAATTGATTTTTATCAAACTCGCTCTACATTGATTATTTCAGTTCTGTCGCAACCGATCTCCGGGGAAGAAGCAAAGTAGAAATCAAAGAATGGGAATCATGTATGGAAAAGGAACATCTTAAAAAGAAAGAGGCAACGGTTCTGCGAGTTAGAAATATCTGAGTAGATGATTCATGCTGAAGCTTCTCTTCTCTCATTTCATCACTGATGCTTTTTCTTATGCGCCTTATCCAAGAAAGCATCCATTTCCCTTTCCTTCGATGACTTGGTATTTTTGAACTGGTCTTATGCGCATATACTGTATAAAACTTCTGGTCAAATGATCGTAGCATTGCTTTAAATTCCTAATTAGCTAATTACACATGTGCATATTGCATATTTTACCAAATTCTGTAGACCAATAAAAATCACAGTTTTGCACTGAGATTATCATTTAATCTCATTTGGATAAATTGTTTGTACTTGGCGTGAAGAACAGGTTATACTGTACTAATTAAACTGGCTGGTACTTACAAAAAAGAGATCTTTTTTTCTGTTTTTTTCTAATTATTATGCTTTTTTATTTCTATCTAAGGCTGTGTTTTATTGTGCCATTGATTTACTTATTATATGGCTATATTTATTTCACCATCAATCATCGCTTTGTGTAAAGCTATAGTTTGTGGTTGTGCAAATTTTCCACTGGCACTTTCCCGGGTGTTTAATAGAATAATTGGTCGGCAAGTCATGTATAATGTATATTGATATAAAAGAATTTATTTTTTAGTTGTCTTTCCGGCGCAGATTACTAATGTATATTAATTTAATTGATGGTGTGTGACTAAACAAATATTGACGACAACTTTTCAAATAAAAAGGTATCCGTAATTAGACAACTAAACAGGAACATCTCAGTGCTAGGATAAGCCTTGTTTAGAATAAGCCCAGCAATTCCGTACTGAGATTTTTGAATGATGTTTCCCATTTAGGATAGGCCCAACACTTCGCTAGTTGTATATAAATACCCCTAATTTTTCAAGAAAAATAAAGTTTTATAACGATTTCCCTTAATAACTTATTTTCACGTTCCTATTTTTTTTTTAAAAAAAAAAGAAATAAAAATTTTAGAAAAAATCTTATTCCCACGTCCTTTTTTTTTAAATAAATATGATTAAAAAAAAAAATTTTCTCCTCCTACCCGAAAGAACTTCGTTTTATCAAAAAAAAAAAAAAGAATTTTCTCCTCCTACCTTTAAGTTTTATCAAAAAAAAAGTTCATACTCTTCCTTTTTAAAATAACGTGTCTTAATTTTAATATGCCCGATAACATTGATAACACTACTATTATCGACAATAATAATGAAGTTAGCGATGATTTTTATATAATTGATAACCCGAACGTGATTAAAGATATATTAAGTATATCTGTTAATCATTCTATAACAATA
The DNA here is from genome assembly GCA_015698045.1 of Rhizophagus clarus. Taxonomy (NCBI): domain Eukaryota; kingdom Fungi; phylum Glomeromycota; class Glomeromycetes; order Glomerales; family Glomeraceae; genus Rhizophagus; species Rhizophagus clarus. The sequence goes on along the minus strand of BLAL01000246.1, from coordinate 2,849 downwards.
AAGAATAATTCTAGTACAATTCAAATGTTAATTACAATACTCCAAGGTAAGTTAACACTATGTTTTTTTGGGTGCATTGATGCTGTATATGGCTCTATCAGGTTACTGATACTGTATGTTTTGATACTGACTAACAATATAAGAACGACTTACTTCTGCTTCATCTACTATCTCTCCTCCTATTGTCTCTACTTCTCCTCTTAATGTCTCTGCTATTGCCTCTCCTTCTCCTCCGGTCTCAACATACGGATCCTTGTCGGATTCAATTTCATCTTTAAGCTCTTCGCTACCCTTAGACTCTTCAGTAACCTCATCATCAATAACTCCCTTAACGACTTTAATTTCGTCGATCTCACCAATTTCCTCGATCTCCCCAATTTCCTCGAACCCGCCAATTTCTTCGAACCCGGCTCCCTGGTTCAAATTTAAATTTTATATGCACGTCGGATGGGGTCGCTTTATCTAGCAGGACAAATTGGATTGCGCCTATCGGCTCATATAAAGATCTGTGTTACTTATGTGAATATTACGGGCATGGTTTTAATACCTGCCCGAATATTCAGCAAATTACCGGGGAAGATGCTGCAGGTGTTGGGTCAGTCCGCACGAGTCAAAAGATTGCCATTTACGAAAAGGTGAAAAGGTACCTATTCCATTTAAAAAGAATTTTTTAAAGCCGGCCGATTTAATCAAATTTTTTGGAAGAATTGAGGAATAGGTTTTTTTTTAATTCATTTCTGGTCGCCTTGGTGGCGAATTTTTTATTCTATGTAGTTTGTTTGGTCCGCCTGGTGGCGGGTTTTTTTCCTGGTTCGTCTGGTGACGAGTTTTTTTTCTGGTTCGCCTTGTGGCGTAAAGGTTTCTGGTTCGCCTGGTGGCGTGTTCTTTTTTTGTTTTGATATTTTTTTATAATAATAATAAATAATAATGCATTTTATCAATCACACTGGCACTAAATAAAATTTATTAAGACATTTTTTGAATATTATCTTGAATGCCAAATTGATATGATGATAATGTTAAATTCATATTGCAGAAAATATAAAAAAAATTGTTCAATATGGAAGTCAGTAATTTGATGGCTGTTTAAAAATCTAAGGTTTCTGTTAAGATTGTTTGTTTCTTTACTATAAAAATGCTGATCAATAACTTTTAGTTCAGTAAAATTATTAATTTGTATAATAAATTCCTTTTATTCAGCAATAAATTTTGAAGTTCAAATAATTTTGACATTTAATTTTAATTTATAAATATCCAGATGTTCAAAGCACGCCTTAGCAAAATTTTTGCCAATTGTCATACAACTGAAATTTAACGCGTCTACTGGATTTTCTACAGATTCTACCCAATCACGATGTTGTCGTAAAAAATTTTTAATATAAAAAATGCTTGCTCGATCTGTAAGCAATAAATTTTTAAATAATGGAAGATTAAATTCTTACGGGATTATAATCGGGAGAATAAGATGGCAAAAACTCAAGTCGTATTCCTTTCTCCTCACAAATATTCCGCAAACGCTGACTTTTATGTATAGATACATTATCTAAGATTAAAACGCTATACTAGTTATTTAACTAAATAAAATATTAAATAAAAATATTTATTATAGTCTATGTGGTTTTATATTTCGCTTCGAAAAATGGTAAACAAGTTGGGAAGAAAAAGAGATGGTTAACGCGGCACAATAAAAATCAATAAAATCTACGTACAATGCGAAATCAGGTCACATGGAATTATTAGCAGAGTGGTGGCGCTATGATATATTGTAATCTTTATTATCATAAAGGAATAAAAAAACATATCAATGTTATCACGGTCTTTTATGTGATATGTACTGTATTTATGAAAAAAGATGGAGTTTTAAAGAGCTAGCAATGTTTCTTCCGCTACGGGAAGGAATTTCTAGATCTTCTGTAATAACATCTAACTCCTTAACTTTTCTTTGATATTTGCGCTTTCAGTTTCAACCCAGACTATTTTGAAGCATTTTCTGGAGAATTCTATTAATTTATCTAGTGAAGTTTCCGATAATTTTGTAAAATCGATGGCTGAAACGTATCGGCTTAAGATTCTCTTTAAAACCACCTCACGTGATATGAAATTGTTTACTTCCTCGTCGGTAGGATCTGAACTTTCCGTATATCCACTTTAATAGAAAAAAAATTTAAATCATTAAATCATTGTAATAAAACAACAACATAACGATATGAACGTATCGATCACCTTTCTACAATTTGTCGAAATTCTTTTACTAATGTTGAAAGTACATTTTTCAATTGATATCGATAGTCGGAAAATGATTTACATATCGTTCGTTAATTGACTTCGCCACGCTTTGATAAGCATCATGCCCAAAATTTTTTGTGTTATTTTATCAAACGCATGATCGGGCGGATTTCTAGTTCGCAAAAAAAGCATTTCATTTCTTCGTCAATAAGACGATAATTATCCTAAACAGTAATAATATCAATAATACATAATACATCAGTAATTCTGTGTAATAACGATTGTTCTTAATTGGTAAGAATGTAACAACAAAATAAGAAATGGATTTTACGTTGTCAGATGGTTAAGGATGGTGCCGCAAATAAGCAATTGCGGAATAATTGCGATTTACGGTATTGCGGGAACATGCGGATTTTTAAAAACCTAATATCCGCAATTTGCAATCCGCAATTGTCTGCAATTCCGCAAATATTCCGCAATTCCGCAAAGTACTGCAATTCAATTGCGGAATATGCGGAATTGCGGCACATTTGCGAAATTCGATTAAACATTTGCGGAATTGCAATTTCGGCTAAAGCAATCCAAAAAAACGTTGCCGAAATGTTTTTTTTAATTAAAATATA